>OZ002735.1:33328723-33972537 GCA_963924305.1 Polygonum maritimum | reverse complement strand
CTCGTGGTTACCATGCGAAATACCGAAAAACTTTGGGCACCACGCGAAATTTGCAAAACCTCTTGGTTACCGGGCGGAATTTCCCAAAGAATAACTAGCTAGTTATTATCTATTTCAAATTGTAGTTTTAAGAAGACTTTTCGCAAACAACTTCACATGACACTGTGGTCCGTCAAGCATTTACCTGCCCCCGCCCCCCCCCCCCCCCCCCCCCCCCGCCCTCCAATGCCCCCGGGCCCACGGCCCGCCCACCCACCTATATCGAATCTTACTTAATTCCAACCCCAAATTAATGGACCCTAACTTAAATGTAGCAATTACGTACACTTATTATACAGAGTAGGTTGGTGCCTTGGTGGGCAAGAGTAGATCCATCAAATGATATGTATCATCCATCTCATATATCCCACTCGCTATGCAAGGTGCAATGCTAACACATTATCTTAATTGTTTCATATATGTATGATTCAAACTTGTAGAACGAAATAAGAATATAATTTGATTATTGACAACATCAGGATAGAATTGAAGCTCACAAAAAGTTGAAATGACGGACAAATTCAGTTACTTTTTACTCTCATAAATACGAAAAAAGTAATATTTATTAATAAAAAAATAGGCTATGGGTATTTGAATCTTCATGTTTATATAAATTTTAATACAAATTAAGTTAAATATACCTATATTAATCCTAGAATTCTAAATATATATCACTAACCAATTAACTCAATGGAAGGAGGAGGGATCAAACCCGGCCCCCTTATTTGTCCATGATGTAACTACTAAGGATCAATAACGATACATCAACTTTCGCCGACTTATTTTATCCGAGGGAGGAAATGACAAAACTAGACTTATTTTATTGTTTTTAGAAATTATGCGAAGACCCTACTATCCTAAAGCATTCTTGTGGATGAGGTCATCAAGGATGTCGGTGATTTTAGTGTCATCACTAGACTGATCCTTGAAGAACCAGTAATGGTTCCTGAGGGATCAATGGTCATTTAGTGTTATCGGGATTCATGCGACTTTATGAGGTCTCGTATAGCTTATCACAAGTTTGGGGGTGTGGAGTACACGCTTGTGTAAGTATATTTGGGATCTAGTGGGAATAATAAGGATTAATTACTCTGGGATCAGTAGTTTAAAGAACAAGAGTTCTGGTTGACTGGTACCAACGGGATCAGTCATTTAGCGGTTTGAATATTGGTCACGTGGGTTAAATGCCAATATAACCATTGTATAACTACTTGAGTAACTCCTTTTTATCAATGGTTTCAGATGGGCCACGTGTCTCTCCAAGAGAGAGCCGTTGGGGGCTAAGGATCAGTGGTAACCGCTGGTAACCGCCCATAACTTGTAGAAACCGCTCCTTAGCTTTTCTTACGGCCTATATAAGGACAAAAGAAAGATAGGGTCGTGTTGGCTGATTGGTTACACAATCTCTCTAAAGATTAAACTAATTCGAAGTCATACATCCATCATACATCATTCTATAGTTTGATCCTTACCACAAGCCTTGGAAAGGATCAGTAGATTTGTTTTATCTCACTTCAGATTTTGTGGATTCCCTAAGGCTTATAAGGGGCAAAATTCTGATTTCAGAAAGTGTTTACACGACTCAAATCTTATCCGAAGACAGACATCATTGATTGTTCCCCAGGTGTTCTGCATTGAAGTGAAGACGGATCAACAGACGCAGCAGCGCTTGCTGGATCAACGCAGGGATCAACACCAGAATCCAACAATCGAAATCAGTATTTTTTGATCAATGACGTATGTACGTGAGATGACAATCGGGTTGAAGTTGAAGGGGATCAATGGTACTTTGATCGTCCTACAAAAGAACCCATGATCTGATGGATAGTGATCCATGTTTTTCTCAAGTTTGATTTTGAGAAAGAAAAGATTTTGGTCTTGATATTATTTTGCAAAATGATATGTAATGATGGATTTTAAGTCATGTATGATCCTTTGGTCATGAGATATGAAAATCACATGTATGGGAAGTGTTTTGAACACAAGTTCATGTTTTCTTATTACTTCGTAATAAGAATGGTTACGTATGATATCTAAGGACGTAATAATCATATAAAAGAGACTATTGTATGATTGTCTAAGGCCAAATGGGTTTTTGGATCAAATTGATTTTCGGATGAATGTTCGAAATTCGGATGAAAGTTCCCGAGAAGGGATCGATGGATGTAGTTCCCTAGAAGGGGGTGTATTTGTTTTGTTATCTAAAACAAAATGAGTCCATTTTATGGATTGATTAATTTTATCATTAGACAGTGATAAAGAATATTCATTTTCATTGAAATGTTGTATGGCTTCATGTAAGTCATTGGGTAACAACGATAGTGGTATCTACACCATTGTTCCCTCGAAGGAAACTGATAGTTTATCAAAGATAAACTGAAAATGGATTATATTTCTCAAAAGGGGGAGGTTTCCTAATGAGTCTACTATACCTTGTGTGTAGATTACTCATGTTTAAATTCAGATTACTCAATAGGAGTCTACTGTTCCCTGTTGGACAGATTACTCTCTTGAGCAGTGAATAAAAAGGCGAAAGGCGAACAAAGGCGATATAGGTCTCATTGCCTAGGCGAGAGGCGAAAAGCGAACGCCTTTTGTATCAAGGCGCTCCATAATGCAATATGTATATATCCTAAGTTTTGGATATAAGAGCACACATATATATACATTGATTAATGAAAACTTATAAGTTAGACATCTTAATCATCATAACTAAGCACTTAGTGTTAACTTATGCATAGGTAGATATCGATAGAAGACAAATCAGGAGATTGAAGATGTGTATTTGTTTTCTTTTACTTATAGTTAGGTTTAAAATTAACAAAGATTCAAAAATTTACTACTATTTTAAAAATATTTTTCTTTTATTTTATTCTAAAAAAATACTTTACCAAAAGGCGCTAAAGGCGAGCGGGCGAGAGGCGAGTGCCTAGGCGGCAAAGGCGCTCGCCTTTTGGAAACTGCCCGCCTTGACCTATGAAAGGCGATGAGGCCATTGCCTTACTGCCTAGGCGAGAGGCGCTCGCCTTTTTATTCACTGCTCTTGAGTCTACTGGTTAAGGACCTACTGTGTTTCACAGTTTGGCTTTTCGACTCTACTGTTCCCATACAGATTAGTCGGTTTTATTTCATTTTGTTGATGTATTTTGTTTGAGGTTATACTTACATTTGATTAATTGCAGGTTAATGATGAAGCAATTAGTTTTGTTTAAGGTTCATAACCTTGTTCGGATCAACAATTAATTGTGAGAATTGCACACTGTTGCAAGATTGATCTCACAGGATCAATGAATTTTGTTCTACATTATTTTTCCACAAGGGAAATGAAGTGAATGTCTATTTTGACATACTTGTGCTAGGAACAAATGCATAAGATGACATGTTGATCTTTTGAACGGATCAAGAACAAGTAAATCTTGTGAGAAATTTTTGTCATCATAATTCTCATGAAATACATGGGAGAGATTGATGTTATCTTAGGGATTAAGATAAAAGGGGAGGAAAGATGAGTTTTATCTTGATCCCAGTCTCATTACATTGAGAAAGTGTTGGGAGACGAGGTTGAGGGATCAATGTCCCTAGATAGGACTGGAACGTGTCCTTCGGGATCGATGTCTTTTGACTGTCCTTCGGGATCGATGTCTTTTGACATGAACACTTGTTTCTTGTTTAGAAATGTGTCCCTCAACATTCCATGTTGACAATGTCATTATTTTCTTGGATATTAAGGAAATGTTGAATGCAAGTTGGATCAAGTTTAAGAATTGTTCCTTGAAACGTGAATGGATATTTCTACTTGGGATTAGTTCCAAATCCTGAATTATGGAAAAGGATCTAGCATTTTGATATGACAATGGGAATGAAGCTGGTAGTTTGAGTTGTACCCTAGATTGAGGTAACAACTATGGATGTAAATCTACCATGTTTCGTGAAGGCTGAAACTGATTTCAACTATGTGAGCAAGTAACTCTGGCCAGAGGGGATCGGTCATGCTTGTTGATACCAGGTCACATCTTTGATGTGAGGTATCGCATGGTTCGAGGATTCATGATACATAGTGTGATTTTGGTTGGCTGAGTCAGTGAAAGACAATGTGGCTGATCACTTGACGAAGTGGTTGGTCCTAAGGGGATGAGAATGAAAGACCCATATTGCTTTCTAGGGGTAGGACACCCAATTCCTACCTAATGAAAATTAGGACAGAATTCAATGTGGAAAGCCCATTTCTAGAAACTTTGAGCACAAAGGATCAATCCCCAATGTGTGCTCTGTCCTACAAGATCAGAGGTTGAAGATTCTATCTTCTTAATAGTTCCTTTGAAAAAGTACAATGTAGGATCTACCTATGTGGACGTGGAGTTTTTGGTCGCTCCATGAAGCTTAGGTTGGCTTTCACATACGTTCATGAATGGATAAGGACTCAAGGACCATTAATGGAGTCAAGTTAGACTATAGAAGTGTATAGTAACTTATGTGTGTGTTATCTTTATGCATCTAAAGAGGTTGATTGGTTCAATCCTTAGGACACCATGATTCCGAGGTGTATAAAATGTGTAATTACACTAAGACAAAAATTCAATCGTCACGACATTTGTGTTTATGCATGAGTTTGGGATGAAGACTTGCTTATTTTGTGAATCAAGGATTACACTAAAATGGGGGAGGATTGTTGGTGATTTTAGTGTCATCACTAGATTGATCCCTGAAGAACCAGTAATGGTTCCTGAGGGATCAATGGTCATTTAGTGTTATCGGGATTCATGCGACTTTATGAGGTCTAGTATAGCTTATCACAAGTTTGGAGTTGTGGAGTACACGCTTGTGTAAGTATATTTGGGATCTAGTGGGAATAATAAGGATTAATTACTCTGGGATCAGTAGTTTAAAGAACAAGATTTCTGGTTGACTGGTACCAACGGGATCAGCCATTTAGCGGTTTGAATATTGGTCACGTGGGTTAACTGTCAATATAACCGTTGTATAACTACTTGAGTAACTCCTTTTTATCAATGGTTTTAGATGGGCCACGTGTCTCTCAAAGAGAGAGCCATTGGGGGCTAAGGATCAACAGTAACCGCTGGTAACCGCCCATAACTTGTAGAAACCACTCCCAAGCTTTTCCTACGGCCTATATAAGGACAAAAGGAATATAGGGTCGTGTTGGCTGATTGGTTACACAATCTCTCTAAAGATTAAACTAATTCAAAGTCATACATCCATCATACATCATTCTATAGTTTGATCCTTACCACAAGCCTTGGAAAGGATCAGTAGATTTGTTTTATCTCACTTCAGATTTTGTGGATTCCCTAAGGCTTATAAGGGGCAAAATTCTGATTTCGGAAAGTGTTTACACGACTCAAATCTTATCCAAAGACAGACATCATTGATTGTTCCCCAGGTGTTCTGCATTGAAGTGAAGACGGATCAACAGACGCAGCAGCGCTCGCTGGATCAACGCAAGGATCAACACCAGAATCCAACAAAGGACCATATCAGACTCGAGCGAGAGAGACGATGCACGGTTGAATGAAACCATTATGTAGCTAGCTACCGAGTTGGCCTCCTTGAACAGATGAGAAATACGCCAGCTCTGAAACTGTTTAAGCAACGACTGAATGTCCGTGAGAATGAGCTCCACCCCCGACGGACAACGCCAATCACCCAACACTACATTAACCAGATGTAGGTTGTCACCTTCAATGAGTAGACGGCCGGGGAATAACACGATCAATAGCCTCTAAGATCCCTTGCCGAATTGCAAGAGCTTTATACTGCAACACAGACCGATGTCCGAGAAAGGCACCATCCAGGGACAAAGGACGATCTCCAAAATCCATGAGAACAAAACCAAAAGACGCAATACCATCAGAGTGCGCCATCAAGGTTTAGTTTAACGAAGTTATTATGGGGTTTGATTCATTTAGCTTTTTTCCTCATGTTGGCTTGGGTTGTATATACTATCTCATAAAATAGTGTTGTTACTACGCGTTATTGTAATAAACACTTGTTAGTGCATAAAAAATCGATCTTGCCGAATTAATGAATGTTCCAATCTCTCTCGCTGAATATAAATCATTCTCTTCTTCGATGTCTTTAAGACCATGGAGAAGTGGGTATGGGTTCTCTTAATCCACCTCCGATACCTAAGTCAAAAGGGACAAAATGTCGGTAAGTGCAGATGAATACCAAAATCAATGTGTGCATACACTGAACAAGGGGTGTGGGTCCCGAACGTGGATATCGAGTGTCTTACAAGTGAGTCCAGGGCGTCGATGTCGAGCACGAGCAAGCGAGTCCCGAGCGCGGATATCGAGCATCAATTTACTGAGTCTCGAGCGCAGAGGTCGAGCGTTGAGCGAGTGAGTCCTGGCACAGACGTCAACCGCTGAGCAGACGAGACCGGAGCATTTACGTTAAGCGTTTGATCAAGCGAGTCTTAAGTGTAGACGTGGGTGTTGATTGGGCAAGTCCCGAGTGCAAACATCGAGAACAAAGCAGGCAAATTCCGAGTGCGGACACCGAGATCGGGCAAGTCTCGGGTGGACATCAAACGCAGAGCAAGCAAGTCTCGAGCGTAGACGACGAGCATTGAGCGGGCGAGTTCAAACATGGACGTGAACCATGGCATCCCCATCCATGAATTGAATCATTTTATGAAGGGTCGATGGAACTACCTTCATCGGATGAATTCAAGGACGCTCGAGGATCAAGTTATAAGGGGCGGTGAAGTCCATGAAAACAAATTTGACTTGTGCTCCTTCTTCGCGAGCCATACCATCATCTTGTAGACACCGAGTCGAAATGTTGGTTTTCCTCCTAATCATGTGAGTTCATGATGACTAGAATCAAATCCTCCTTTGTCTTCGCAATCAACTTGAAGACGTTGTAGTACATGATATCAACCGAGTTACCGAGACCTACCAATACTCAACATGTTTTGAAGTCTTCAAGACCCACCGACAAGATCAAGAGGTTGTTGTGCGAGACTTAGACCCTTACAAGGTCCTCGTCTAGGAAGATCGATCCACGGTTTGTGGGCAGAAGAGACAACTATGGTTGGGTCGATCAAACTGTCATCGCATATAATTCTTGACCCGACTTCCGATTTTGGCTCCTAGATATCATGCTAACGTTCTTGTACGTCACCAAGACGGTGTAGATTAGTTTGATTTGCTTCCCTTTCAAAACGCCATTGCTCTTCGGCTTTCCTTTTTTATGAATTCTTGCAAGTTCCCCTTCTTAACCAATTCTTCTAAATATCTTTTATACGGCTCACACTCCTATTTGAAATTTTAATTTTGCGAACTTTGTGGTACACACAATACTTCAAACCTATGTTTTCATCCTCTGGGAACTCGCCTTTCAATGGATATCAAGAGTAGCTCTCGTACTTAATTTGTGAA
This sequence comes from Polygonum maritimum, assembly GCA_963924305.1. Taxonomy (NCBI): domain Eukaryota; kingdom Viridiplantae; phylum Streptophyta; class Magnoliopsida; order Caryophyllales; family Polygonaceae; genus Polygonum; species Polygonum maritimum. Next base: position 33,965,092 of record OZ002735.1, on the reverse strand, counting down.
AATCTGATAGATGAGGACGATGAAGACCTTATAGGTCCCGGACTTGTCTCAACTTCCTAAGTGCTTGACAATCACATTCGCGACTGGATGGGTCACGTGATTTTCCCTACGGCGACGGCGTTCGAAGCTTTGACTTCAAGTTCGCCTCCTCGAGTTAGATAAATTGACAGATCCGCTCTAGTAGCTTGGTGACCGAGGTGAGGAGGTGGAGAGTCCATCCATGAATAGCCCTCTTCTTATTGCTCCTTCTATCTCCGAATAGCCCTCTATGAATCGGATTATGAAACTTAACAAACTCTCGGTGCTTTCTTTCCTTAGCACGAAGAGTATTTCTAAAGAAACTGAGTCTCACTAATAGGTGATCTATTGCCTTATAAATTTGGTTGCTAGATGTTTTCATGACCGAATTGAGTTCAATTTGACGCTATAAAACCACTTTAACGCATCATTGTTCAGACACCCCAAGAACATCTTGCACGTAGTGGGTCATTGGTGACTCAAAGTGCCATCTTATGAAAGAAGGCCGCATGGTTTATGCGGTCTGCATGACTGTCATACAATTAGAAAGTAGGCGGCAAGAACTTGGCAGGAGGTTTTTCTCTCTACATGTCCCGACGGAATGGCGTTGAAGTCACCAATGCTAATTTTTGCTAGGCTTGTTCTTGATCATATTGAAAACCTCCTCCTTGCACTCTCAAAAAGTTAAGCAACCTCTTTTTCATTTGCTTTGTGGCTCAATCCTCCTCTTCGCGTTGGTCCATGCCCTCCTCATATCAGTGTGCCCTGGTGAACCGCCCTTGAATCCTCTCTCAGGTGTTGTCGTGCTTGTATCGCTTTCTCAGGGGTATCTATGAGCATCACTCCGCCTGTGATCGGCATCGTGGGACCGATCATATCTATAGCCGGCATAATGCTGGCATTGCCACATGGACAATCGGTCCTAGGTTTGTGCTCTTGTCACCTCTTTTGGCCTTCGTTGCTCTTGGATCCTAAGAGGGTATATATTGAGCGAAGGTCTCGTGCATTATTTCCTCAACGATACTTGAAAGCAAATGTTCTCTTATTCGGTGGCAAGTCATTGGGAGAATCCCTACGATGTCCATAAAGTGATCTACGGTCGCTTTTGCAGTCAATTTGCATATCCTTGTGCTTATTTATTTCATCGGAGTTGGTTGGTTCGCGACTGCGATGGTTATCGATAACTTCAATGGTGGTTCCTCCCACCAGTTTCCGCATCCTTTACTAGACGTTCCTTTAGACCTCATCCAAGGAAAACTTTAACCTAGCGATGTCGTCTATGACTCTATAGCTTCCTCTAGCATGACTCCATCTAGTCTCGCTCGCCTTTAAAGTTTTTATTTCTACGAAGCGTCATTCTAGGGCTTGAACCAACTCCACATCACCTTCGTTTTTGACGGTGATTGACACAACTGTTGGACTGATGTTTCCTCGGGATCAGTCGAACAATCAAGTGATCTCTCGGGATCAGTCCCATGAGTTTTGATGATTATAAACGCCATAAGGTTTAATGGTTTGAGTTTTGCAAAGTGTTTTAACAGAAAACAGGTGCAAAGGGAACAAGAGAACCAGAGAACAAGAGCAGAAAGAGAGATTGGTCCCAGAGGGATCAATATGCCAGCTTAAAACAAAGTGTGATCGAGATTTATATAGACTGGATCACATCTGTATTCTTAATGTAGACTGAAAATCTTATGACATCAATTAACAAAAGGATATGAATTAAGGATTACTGTCGATCTCACTTCGTGGCCCCAGCTTAAACAAAGTGTGATCGAGATTTATATATCCTCATCTCCTGCTTTTTGACTAATTAGTGTTGGTGATTTTAGTGTCATCAGAATTGTTTCCCTAGGGGTACCAGTGACTAGGGAACAGTGGCCATTTAGTGTCGTCGGGATTCATGCGACTTTATGAGATGTCACTTTACTTGTTACAAGTTTGGGGGTGTGGAGTACACGCTTGTACAAGTATACTTGAGATCTAAAGGGAGATATTAAGGAATTACGTTGTTACCCATAGGGTAACAGTGGAACGATGTCTCTACGATAAGAGAACAACTTGATGTTCAGACTTTAGTCTCTGAGATGATTGATAAGTACTGTTATCAGGTGGGTAACAACGACTTTATTGTCTTGGAAGAGACAAAGATGTATCTGACAGATTGTTCTATTCGATGGAATAGTGAACTGTTCCCTCTGGGTCAGTTTGTATAACGGTCATGTAAAACCGACATGAACCGCTTTGTAAATTCCTTATTATGTTAATAATTAATGGTGACGGAGATATTATTGTCTATCCCACGTGTAGCTGTTGGTAACCACCAATAACCACAAGTAACCGCCAGTAACGGTTAGTAACTGCCACCAACGGTTGGTAACTGCCATTAATCATTCCCACAACTGCTTCCTACGTTCTATATAAGGAGAATGGAAGATAGAGTCGTGGTTGGTTACTTGATTTCACTTAAGATCAAATCAATACGAAGTCATACATCTATTCTTACATTTTCTATAGTTTAGTTCTCATCACGAGCCTTGAGAGAACTAGAAGATTTGTCTTATCTCACTTCGGATTTTGCGGATTCCCTAGGCTTATAAGGGGCAAAATTCTGATTTCGGAAAGTGAACACACGATTCAAATCTATCCGAAGACAGGTTTCATTGATCGTTCCCCTTGACTAGGAGGAAGAGGTAACAGTCCACGCTGACTGTTTCCTGTGAGTGTTAACTGTTCCCTACAGAGAGTAACACCAGAACTAACAATCGAAATCAGAAATTTCGGATCAATGACGTCTGTACGTGAGATGAGTTCAAAGTTCCAAAAGTTGGACAAGTTCGAGGGGATGGACTTCCGCCGATGGCAAAAGAAGATGCATTTCCTCTTGACCACCCTCAAGGTGGTGTATGTCCTATCCACGCCGATGCCCGAGTTGAATGATGATGATGCAATCCTTGAAGACGTTAGGAAGAGAAACAAATGGGAGAACGACGACTACATATGTAGAGGCCACATCTTAAATGGTATGTCCGATTATCTCTTTGATGTGTACCAAAACGTTGAATCCGCGAAAGCACTTTGGGACTCTCTTGAGTCTAAGTACATGGCTGAGGATGCTTCAAGTGTGAAGTTTCTTGTGAGTAATTTTAATAATTACAAGATGGTTGATACCAGACCCGTGATGGAACAATACAATGAGATACTTCGTATCTTGGGGCAATATACTCAACACAAGTTGAATATGGATGAACCCATTTCGGTTTCATGTATTATTGACAAGTTGCCACCATCATGGAAAGATTTCAAACATATGTTGAAACATAAGAAGGAAAACCTTTCCCTTGTTGAACTTGGTAGTCACTTGCGTATCGAGGAAAGCCTTCGTGAGCAAGAGAAAGGGAAAGAGAAGGATACTCCAGGATCTTCTTCCATTAACATGGTAGAAGGTGGTTCTCAGAAGGGGAACAACAAGAACAAAGGCCAGAAGAGGCCACATAACAACACATACACTGGTCCCAACAAGAACCGTTCCCCAAAGGGTAACGGTTGTTGGTACTGTGGTAAGCCAGGGCACTTCAAAAGAGATTGCAAGGCTGCAAAGGGGAATAATCAAGTTTCAAACCGGTCTGCTCAAGGTTCTAAGGAACAAGGGCAGAAATCTCATCAAGGTCAGAAGGGAACGACAACTGTTCCCTGTATGGTTACATTTCCTAGTATGGATTTTGTTTCTATGATTTCTGAGGCCTTTTTTGTGCAGGATGATGAGATAGCATGGTGGGTTGACTCAGGTGCTACCACTCACGTGTGTAGAGACAGATCGATGTTCAAGTCTTTCATTCCCGTGGATGATGGACGTGTACTTCATATGGGTAACGAGTCAACTATTCCCATTCAAGGCAAAGGACAAATAGAGTTGGAGTTCTCATCTGGGCAGACTTTAACTCTTAAGGATGTGTTGTATGTACCCAGAATAAGGAAAAACTTAGTTTCTGGTAATATTCTCAATAAATTAGGTTTTCGTTTGGTCTTTGAAGCCGACAAATTTATATTGTCAAAAGGCGGTGTATTTGTTGGCCGTGGCTATTTATGTAACGGAATGTTTAAACTAAGCATTAATAAAGTTATTAATTCTGTTTACATGACTTGTTCAAATGAATTTTCTCATTTGGGATCAACTGTCGTTACCATGTGTTCCGGATCAACTACTGTTCCCTCAGGAACAGTCTCTTCTTTGTGGCATGCTCGGATAGGACATGTACATTATAAACGCATGCTTGATATGTCTAGAACTGGTTTAATTCCACCATTTGACATGAGCATAGAAAAGTGTAGAACATGCATGCTAATTAAACAAGATCACAAGACAACCGTTCCCTAGTGTTCAGAGGAACAGTGCCATGCTTGAACTGATACATAGTGATTTATGTGATTTTCATGCTACTCCTTCTATTGGAAATAAGAAGTATGTGGTTACATATATCGATGATTATTCTTGTTATTGCTATGTATTTTTATTGCATTCTAAGGATGAGGCCCTAGAGAAGTTCAAACTTTATAAAACTGGAGTGGAACTTCAAGTGGGAACAGTGATCAAAAGATTGCGCACTGATAGGGGGGTGAATACTTCGACCTTGAATACTTCCAGTCCGTAGGTATTATCCATGAAACTACTGCTCCATACACACCACAACAAAATGGTGTATCGGAGAGAAAGAATAGAGTTCTCAAGGAAATGGTCAATTCCATGCTTTCCTACTCCGGATTGAATGAGGGGTTTTGGGGAGAGGCTATGTTAACGGCCTGTTACCTGTTGAATAGGGTTCCTAATAAAAGGAACAAGACGACCCCTTATGAACTTTGGTTCAAAAGGAAACCAAGTTTGAATTATCTTCGGGTTTGGGGATGTCGGGCTGTTGTTAGGCTGACTGATCCCAAGAGAAGAACGTTGGGTGAAAGAGGTGTACAGTGCATCTTTATTGGATACGCTGAGCATTCCAAGGCATATAGGTTCTATGTAATTGAACCTAACAAATTTATTTCGGTTCACACAGTTATTGAGTCGAGAGATGCAATATTTGATGAAAATCGATTCTCACTGATAACCATATCAAAAGATATGGTACCCAACTCAAGTGAAGATAGTGGAGTGGTTCCTGAACCCAGGGGTAACAGTGATTCTGAGTTACCAGATGGGAACAATGAACCTGAAATCAGGAGAAGCAGAAGAGTAAGGAAGGGAACATCCTTTGGTCCCGACTTCCATGTTTACTTGGTTGAAGGATCAAGGGACGAGGTTGGTTCTTATCATTTGTATTGCTACAACATTGAGGATGAACCAAGGACCTTTGATGAGGCTATGAAGTCTCAAGACGTGTCCGTTTGGAAGGAGGCCATAAATGATGAGATGGATTCCATCATGGGGAACAATACATGGATATTGGCTGATCTTCCCCCTGGTTGTAAACCGTTGGGAAGTAAGTGAATCTTCAAGAGGAAGATGAAGGTGGATGGTACCATAGACAAGTTTAAAGCCAGATTGGTTGTCCAAGGCTTTAGACAAAAGTTTGGGACCGACTACTTTGATACATATGCACTTGTGGCACGTATCACTACAATTAGATTGTTGATTGCCTTAGCAACTATACACAATCTAGTGATCCACCAAATGGAGTTTAAACAGCGTTCCTTAATGGGGATCTAGAAGAGGACGTTTATATGAAACAACCCGAGGGTTTTGTTATGCCAGGCCAAGAGCATAAAGTGTGCAAGTTGATTAAATCCTTGTATGGGCTGAAACAAGCACCTAAGCAATGGCATCGTAAGTTCGATGAGGTTGTGTTGTCTAATGGATTCAAATTGAACCAAGCAGACAAATGTGTATATAGCAAATTTGATGACTCAAGGAACGGAGTCATTATTTGCCTATATGTGGATGACATGTTGATCTTTGGAATAGATCAGGAACAAGTGGATCTTGTGAAGGAATTCTTGTCATCACAATTCTCCATGAAGGACATGGGGGAAGCCGATGTTATCTTAGGGATTAAGATAAAAAGGAGGGAAAATGGAGTTTTATCTTTATCACAATCTCATTATACTGAGAAAGTGTTAGAAAAGCTTAACGGTAACAGTTATACTCCTATGAGTACTCCATATGATCCATCTATGAAACTGTTCCCTAACCAGGGAACATCGATGTTACAGCTTGAGTATTCCAGGATAATTGGATGCTTGATGTATGCTATGACTAGTACAAGACCGGATATTGCTTTTGCAGTAGGGAAACTAAGCCGTTACACTAGTAATCCTAGTGCATACCATTGGCAGGCTGTTCGTAGGGTACTTAGGTACTTGAAGGGAACAGTGGAGTATGGTCTTACTTATGATGAATCACCTTCGGTGATAGAAGGATATTCTGATGCAAGTCGGATAAATAATGAAGATGACCATTCATCTACAAGTGGGTGGGTGTTTCTTCTTGGGGTGGGGGGGGGGTGTGCAATCTCTTGGGCCTCAAAGAAACAAACTTGCATTTCAAGTTCTACCATGGAATCGGAATTCATTGCCTTGGCTGCTACTGGAAAAGAGGCAGAATGGTTAAGAAACTTGGTGTATGATGTTCCCTTGTGGGAAAAACCGATTTCACCCATATCAATCCATTGTGATAGCGCTGCAACTTTGGCTAAAGCATATAGTCATGTATACAATGGGAAATCACGTCACTTGGGCGTGAGGCATAGTGCGGTAAGAGAGCTCATTACGCATGGGGTGGTATCAGTGGATTTTGTGAGGTCACAACAGAATTTGGCTGATCACTTGACGAAGGGGTTAGCAAGAGACTTGGTCTCCAAGTCTGCTAAGGGGATGGGATTAAGACCCGTTTAAAGACTCTCTAGCGGTGGGATACCCGATTCCTTCCTGAGTAACATTAGGGACGAATTCAATGTGGAAAGCCCTCTCCTAGAGATTTGAAAGCACACGGTAACAGTCCCCTAGGTACGTGCTTTGTTCCTACATGTCTAGAGGTTGAAGATTCATTCTTCTTAATAGTTCCTTTGAAAAAGTGCAATGTAGGTGTACGACTAAAGGATCTACCTATGTGGGCGTGGAGTTTCTGGTCGCTCCATGAAGTTTGGGTTGGCTTCACATACGCTCATGAATGGATATGGACTCAAGGACCATTAATGGAGTCAAGTTAGACTATAGAAGTGTATAGTAACTTATGTGTGTGTTATCTTCATGCATCTAAAGAGGTTGATTGGTTCAATCCTTAGGACACCATGATTCCGAGATGTATGAAATGTGTAATTACACTAAGACATAAATTCAATCGTCACGACATTTGTGTTTATGCATGAGTTTGAGATGAAGGCTTACTTATTTTATGAATCAAGGATTACACTAAAATGGGGGAGGATTGTTGGTGATTTTAGTGTCATCAGAACTGTTTCCCTAGGGGTACCAGTGACTAGGGAACAGTGGCCATTTAGTATCGTCGGGATTCATGCGACTTTATGAGATGTCACTTTACTTGTTACAAGTTTGGGGGTGTGGAGTACACGCTTGTACAAGTATACTTGAGATCTAAAGGGAGATATTAAGGAATTACGTTGTTACCCATAGGTTAACAGTGGAACGATGTCTCTACGACAAGAGAACAACTTGATGTTCAGACTTTAGTCTCTAAGATGATTGATAAGTACTGTTACCAGGTGGGTAACAACGACTTTATTGTCTTGGAAGAGACAAACCCCTCTAGGTCAGTTTGTATAACGGTCATGTAAAACCGACATGAACCGCTTTGTAACTTCCTTATTATGTTAATAATTAATGGTGACGGGGATATTATTGTCTATCCCACGTGTGGCTGTTGGTAGCCACCAATAACCACAAGTAACCGCCAGTAACGGTTAGTAACTGCCACCAACGGTTGGTAACTGCCATTAATCATTCCCACAACTGCTTCCTACGTTCTATATAAGGAGAATGGAAGATAGAGTCGTGGTTGGTTACTTGATTTCACTTAAGATCAAATCAATACGAAGTCATACATCTATTCTTACATTTTTTATAGTTTAGTTCTCATCACGAGCTTTGAGAGAACTAGAAGATTTGTCTTATCTCACTTCGGATTTTGCGGATTCCCTAGGCTTATAAGGGGCAAAATTCTGATTTCGGAAAGTGAACACACGATTCAAATCTATCCGAAGACAGGTTTCATTGATCGTTCCCCTTGACTAGAAGGAAGAGGTAACAGTCCACGCTGACTGTTTCCTGTGAGTGTTAATTGTTCCCTACAGAGAGTAACACCAGAACTAACAATTAGTTAGTGTCATTAATACTGATCCAAAAGGGCTATTGGTGGCTGCACATCATAATCAGGAAAATAAAGAAAATTTAGGCACTCCTCAATCAAGCTTTAGTCACCAACAAAAAATATTGCTCTTAGGGTTCCATTACTTCTGTGTTCAATCATTGAACTAGCCTATTAATCTTGATACGTCAACATTACATATGAATTTATAAGGTTCAAAAAGAAATTAGTACATTTCATAGGTTAATATAAGAAATCTTACCTTTGAACTAGTTTGCCCACGTAGGTATGTATATAGCAGTTTCGGATGGTTGTTTGACATCTCAATTCAGCACACTTTTTTTTTTTTAGCTAGCCGAAGCTTTTTTTAGCGGTTTTCAACTTTTTCAGCTTTTTCAGCTAAAACTTCACGCTCTAGGGAAACTAGATTGTTAAAACCCTAGTTGCAAAGCTACGAAAAAGCTGAAATTAGCTGAAAAGCTTGTCTAGCCAAATAGATTAGGTTGACGATCAAGCTTTTAAAGTACGTACTGTCCTAATTTTTTACCGTTTTAAACCTTACGAGTAATGATACCCAATATCATACGTATATCTTACATGATCGAAAAGTTACAATAATTCGGAATTAAATGTTTCATGTAATAAAATAATATAAAAAAAGTTGTGTCAACGGGCCGGTTTACGTTTCTCTAGCTACTAGTATGATTTAATAACGAAGACTCGGTTTGGTTAGGATCATAAATGGTTGCATTCGACCATTGGTGGACATGATATGTGAGTTAATGTGCATAAATAAAAATCTGTCGATAAAGGCCAGCATGATTGTACTTGCATTGGTGAGATTGAATTATTAGGGTTGTTGTCAAGTAGGACAACGAAGGTTAACCTGCATCATCCCTAAGGGATTTATTGCGGGTTTCCAAGATTGGAGGATGAAGAAAGCCCGAGTCTTTTAAGGTCCCATTTGGTTTGATTCCCTGAGAATGAGGAATGGGAATCAGGAATGAATGATTCCAGTATGATGTTTGGCAGAGAAAATTCTGGAATCGATTTCATTCCCAGGAATAGCTCATCCCAAGGTTGTAGGCTAATTTGATTCCAGCCGAAAATGGCAGGTATCATCCATTCCAAGAGTTATAATTGTTCATCTTGAATCCTAAGACTCCACAACCTTAAATTATAATTTCTAAAAGTCATAAACTCTTGAAATCATAATTAAGAACCCTACATCTTAAGAATTTTTAAATATATTTATTATGAATAGCTCATTCCGACAGCATACCAAACAACATGTCTTTGGAATGGTTCATTCCGATTCCTGATTCCATTCCGATTCCTGATTCCAATCCGATTCCGACAGTGTTACCAAACGGGGCCTAAGTGTAAGAAGTTTCAAAAGGCATTTAATTGAAATGGTTGATGGAAGTAAGGCAATAGACTTTTTTGAAATGGTTGATAGAAAATCTAGACTTTTTTGTTGGACCGAGCTAGCGCGTTAGTAAAAGATAGGAAACATTTACCTCAACGGTAGAATTTAGCGAGAATAATTGTAATAGGTTTTTTCTCCATCATATCAACTACTCACGGATAACAACATATAACGCGTAGGGCATAGAGAGGAGAGGTTTTCTCTGCTTTCTTTCTCTTCGGTTTAAGGCCGTAAGAGCTAGGGTTTCCTCGCCGGTTCTCATGCGAGATTCACCGATTTTGGCTTGAAGCTGAGATTCTGAATAGGTTTTGGTGCGGAAATAGTCATAGCAACATGGACAAGGGGAAAGATTTGCATTTGACGGAAGAAGAGAGTATTGTGGTTGTCAACTCTGAGATTTCGAAGGATGGATCTTTGGCAGGAGGTTCATTGGTTTTGGTGGGAACTCTTCTCACAAATAGACCCTTCAACGCTTTTGCTCTTCAAGCAACAATGAAGAGTGCTTGGAAGGTGAAGAAGGGCCTTGTTAGTAGGGAGATTAGCAGCAATCTATTTATCTTTCAGTTCATTGATGAAGCTGACAAAACTAGGGTTCTGCATGGGAGGCCGTGGTCCTTTGATAAGTCATTAATGATCCTGAAAGAGCCTGGACTAGTACAGCCATCGCAGATCACTTTCGACATGGCAGCTTTTTGGATACGGAACTACGATCTTCCAATGGCTGCTCGAACTAAGGAGATCGCTACATCTTTGGGATCGAGTCTGGGAGATCTCATCGAGATTGATGAGGCGGAGTTATTAGTTGGGGGTAAATTTATTAGGGTTAAGGTTTCTATAGATATAAGAAACCGTTGCGGAGGGGAATTATGATGAATCTGAATCGGAAGAAGATGTGGCTGGAAACTAAATTTGAAAGGCTCCCGAACTTCTGCTATGTTTGTGGTCGCCTGGGGCATGTAGAGATGGACTGTGAAGATAATGAGGCGAGAGGCTATTAGAATGAGTATGGGGAATGGTTACGGGCCTCACCGATGAAAGCTCTTTCAGGTCGGGAAGTTGTCGAAAGAGCAAAGGATCGTGCCATTCTACAACACTTGATCGGCGGGAATGAAGAGACATCAGGAGAACCAAGAACAATCCTCAAAGAGAAAGCCAGAAAGTCTTTATTAGAGATCCTTGAGGGCGAAGTGGAAGAAGAGGGTGGGCAGCAGGAGAATTCCAGGGGTGCGACAGTCTCGGAGGATACATTGCGTATTGAAAAGCTTCACATCAGAGACTTTAATGAGAAGGAGGATAAGGAAAATCAGGTGCGCGGTAGAAACTCTAGAAGATCGGGTTCTCCTTCTCTCAAGAATGGCTTCGATGATGCTGTGGTTGTAAGGAGGGGCCTGAATGTGGACGCAAAAGGTAAAGAGGGAAGAGAGGTTGCTGATGGACGGGATGTAGGTAATGAAGAAGGGGGCTTGATCGCTCAAGGAGAGATTATGATTTTGCATGACAAATTTAATGGTGTGCATGGGGACGTGAATAATAAGGATAAGCAACTTGTGGTGCATGGGGATAAAAAAGAGGAAGATAGGGCTGATGGGGTTCGGAAATGGAGGAGAGTTGATAGGGAGGGGAAAAGTGTATCACAGATTGCCTCTACTACTTCTAAGAGTGGCAAGAGGAAACTAGAAGGGCGGTTGGGCGAAGAGCTGCCTGAAAGTATGGAAGTCGATGGTGTGGAGGATCCAAAGAAGCAGAAAAGTAGTAATTCTCAAGACACTCAGTTATCGGCAGGGAAGGGGAACCTTCCTTGCCGGGAATTATGAGTCTTCTAAGCTACAATTGTCGGGGATTGGGGAAGGCCCGTGCAATTGAAAGACTTGCCGAATTGGTGAGAAGGGAGGCCCCGAGTATTTTGTTTCATATGGAGACAAAATGCGACAAGAAAAGAATGGAAGGTGTTCGTAGGAACTTAGCTTTTCAAAACTGTTTTGCGGTTGACTGTGTGGGAACCTCGGGTGGTTTGTGCTTGATGTGGGAGGAGGATGTGGAGTTAAGTATATCTACGTATACTCGACACCATATCGATGCGGTGGTTCGATTAGGTGTTAATCAGGCGAGTTGGAGGTTAACGGGATTGTATGGGTGGCCAAAACAAGAGGAGAAGATGCATACCTTTGGGTTGTTGAGAAGGTTGTTTGAAGATACTCATGAAGCATGGATATGTGTTGGGGACTTCAACCAGATTTGGAGTTTGGAAGATAAGAGTGGCGGCAATGATCCGGACTTTGGGAGAATTGTTGAGTTTCGATCTTGCATGGACCATTGTGAGCTGGAGGAAATTTCGTTCAGAGGTAATCGTTTTACTTGGGATAATGGTAGGGAGGAAAGCGACTTTATTCAGGAACGTCTCGATATGGCGTTTGGAAATGAGAAGTGGAAGGATATTTTCCCGGAGGCGTAAGTGGTTCATCTAGAAAGACGTGGTTCTAATCACGTCCCAATTCTTGTGACTTTGGATCATGTCGGAGAGGAGGAGATGAACTGTAATCTTAGAAGACCTAAGCGTTTTGAGGCTATGTGGCTTGAGTCAGTCGATAGCATGGAAGTGGTTAGAAATGCCTGGGAGAATCCGGGAAGCTCTCAAGCGACGGAAGGAATTGTGGGAAAGGTGAGTCGGTGTTTGGAGGATCTTAAGGGGTGGGAAGTTGCCAGCTTTGATAATATTGGGATCCAGCTAAGAAGTGTTAGGGAAGAAGTCAGGTGCTTGGAGAAAAGAGGCTGGAGTGGGGAGTCTATCAAAATCAGGAAGGGGTTGGAAGCTAGAGAGCGGGAGTTGATGAAGAAAGAAGAAATCATGTGGTTTCAGCGTGCCCGGGCAAATGAATTCAAGTGGGGTGACAGAAATACTAAGTTTTTTCACTTGAAAGCCTCGGGTCGCCAAAAAAGAAACAAAATAAGGAAGTTGGTGGATGAAAATAACTTCCAATGGAGATCTTTTGAGGGGCGGTCTAATGTTGCTATTGCCTATTTCCAAAACCTTTTCCGAAAGGAGTCTAGGTTTGACCCAGCGTCGGCTCCTCAAGGAATCGAGCCTCTCATCACCGACGAGGATAACGCCGAGCTGCTACGTCCTTTCACTGCGGAGGAGGTAAAATTAGCTCTCTTTTCCATGCATCCCACAAAATCACCTGGCCTTGACGGTATGTCAGCTCTTTTCTATCAAAAGTGTTGGCATATTGTTGGGACCGATATTACTTCGTTTGTTCTTTCTATCCTGAATGGTGCTGAGTTCCCAAATTCTTTAAACCACACTTTTCTAACATTGATTCCGGAGATTAAGGACCCTTGCAGGATGAAGGACCTTCGACCGATAAGCTTTTGTAATGTTCTTTACAAAATCATCTCAAAGGTTCTATCGTCAAGGTTAAAGGTGTGCTTATCTAAGGTCATCTCGCAAAGCCAAAGCGCCTTTGTTCCTGGGAGAATGATTACGGATAACGTTTTGGCGGCTTTTGAAATCTTTCATTATATGAAAACTCGGCAGGGTGGCAGGAATGGTTTTATGGCGTTGAAGTTGGACATGGCGAAAGCTTATGATCGTGTGGAATGGGATTATCTGGAACAGTGTATGCAGCACCTTGGTTTTGCTGATCAGTGGGTATCCTTGATTATGAGATGTGTTCGTTCGGTGTCATTCTCAGTGCTTATGGATGGCTTTCCGACTAGATCCTTTGTTCCACATCGGGGTCTAAGACAGGGCGATCCTCTTTCTCCCTTCTTATTCCTCTTCTGCGCAGAGGGTCTATCGGGGCTGTTGAGATCGAGCGAAGCTGCAGGCAGACTGAAGGGAATCACAATTGCTCGTGGAGCTCCTACTATCTCGCATTTGTTTTTTGCTGACGACAGTGTTTTCTTCGCTAAGGCTACTTGTGAACAGAGTAGTGAAATTGTCAATATACCTATGGAGAAGCATCAGGTCAACAAGTTAACCTTGCGAAATCTGAACTTTCGTTCAGTAAGAATGTCCAGCAGGAACGGCGAGAGGCAATCCAGAGTCTCTTGGGTGTGAGGGAGGTTGAGCGCCATGAGAAGTACTTAGGCTTGCCAACTGTGGTGGGGAGGTCAAAAAAAGTGATCTTCAGTCATGTTAAAGAGCGGGTTCTGAAAAAGATTGGGGGATGGAAGGAGAAAAATCATTCTAGGGCGGGGAAGGAGGTGTTGATTAAGTCGATTGCGCAGGCGATCCCCACTTATGCTATGTCGTGTTTTGCTTTCCCTAATGATCTGTGTGATGAAATTGAGAAGCTGTTGTGCAATTTCTGGTGGGGGTACAACGTTCAGAAGCCTAAGATGCACTGGATAAGTTGGAAAAAGATGTGTCTTCCAAAAAAACAAGGAGGTTTGGGGTTCAGAGACCTCAAGAATTTTAATAGAGCTTTGTTAGCCAAGCAGGGCTGGAGAATCCTCCAACATCCGGATTCCTTTTTGAGTAAACTGCTTAAGGCTCGGTATTTCCCGCGTTCTGATTTCCTTGATGCGGGAACGGGGTTTAGGCCGAGTTACATTTGGAGATCTATCCTGGCTGGCAGGGAGGCACTTCTTAAGGGGTGTTTTAGGACGGTTGGAAACGGAGTTCATTTGAAGATTTGGGAGGATCGATGGATTCCGAGGCCTCGGGATTTCAAAGTGATTTCTCCTGTGGGTCTTAATGATCCCAACTTGCGCGTTATTGACTTAATAGACTGGGAGTTGGGTCGTTGGAAGCACCAGTTGGTAGAGGATTTGTTTTTGCCCTGTGATTCAGAGCTTATTCTCAGCATGAGATTAGTCGATCCCACTGTCTCGGATGAATGGACTTGGTTTCTTTCTCCTGATGGTATGTTTTCGGTTCGATCGACTTACCAGGCCCTATTGAAGGAAGAGATCGGGAAAGTCCGGGGTGGCGAAACAAGTGCACATGTTCAGGGGTCTTCTGTCTGGGATAAGCTTAATTTGGAAGATCAAATCGCTGCCAAAGGTTAAAGATTTTCTCTGGCGGGCAAGCAAAGGCATTCTCCCTGTCAAGGCTAATCTGATGCAGCGAAAGATTGTTCATGATGAAGGTTGTGGTTTTTGTGGCTCGGTTGAGACAGTGGAGCACGTCATCTTCCAATGTTCTCCTGCCAAGGAAGTGTGGAAACTCCTCCCGGTTTTTGATGGGCTTCAGATGCAGAGACGACGGTTTGTGGATCTTTTGGAGGATGTGATCAAGTTTGCTGATATGGAGTTGGGGTCTCTATGGGCAGCTGCTACTTGGGGGATTTGGAGGGCTAGGAATGTAAGAATTTTTTAGGGTACTGAGGTTTCTGGGGCCAAAGTGTTGGAAAATGCACGGGTCCTATCAAAAGAATTT
Organism: Polygonum maritimum; assembly: GCA_963924305.1. Taxonomy (NCBI): domain Eukaryota; kingdom Viridiplantae; phylum Streptophyta; class Magnoliopsida; order Caryophyllales; family Polygonaceae; genus Polygonum; species Polygonum maritimum. The sequence continues at coordinate 33,949,948 of OZ002735.1, read as the reverse complement.
AGAGATGTGGAAGGTCCCGTGATTCAAGCGCAAGAAGTTCCAGTGGGGGTGTGTCTTGGGTGCCGCCAGCTCCGGACCTTATAAAATTCAACACAGACGCGTCGGTTTCGGAAGGGAAGGGTTGTCGTATCAGTGTTGCCGCCAGGGATTGCCAGGGTGGTCTCTGTGCTGTGGGAGCTAAGGATACCCAGCTGACTGGGAATGTAGAGATGGCTGAAGCAGAGGCCTTGGTATGGGCTTTGGAGATTGCTAAGTCTTTGGATTTGTCTCATATTGCGATTGAGTCGGATTGCTTGAGCATTATCTCAAAAATCAAGAAGGGTAGTGTGTGGCGTGGCCAATTGGGGATAATTTTGAACAAGATCAGGTCTTTAAGCAGCCATTTCAACTCCTGCCAATGGAACCATGTGCGTCGGGTAGCCAATGGTGCAGCAAACTTCCTTGCCACTTCAGATATTCAGTGTTTAATTTTTGATGTGTTTAGTGATTTTCTTCCTGCTGAATTTTTCAATGTAATTGCTTCTGACAATTTGATTTAGTAATATCATTGGTTTTGAGCTCAAAAAAAAAAAAAAAAAAACTACTCACGAATGTAACCAAAAGTTACAAGAGTCTTTAGAAATACTCTAATGGCACACTTATATGCTTCTGCCTTGAATGTGGCGTCTAACTCGGCCTAGTAGACACGACTACGCAATCTCATAGTCAATCTACACAACTTGTCGAGACCTCGATCTCATGCTCTATCTCTACTAGTCATGTATACAATTCCTAGAAATTGGTACATTAAACCAAACCTAGACGTCCATAAAAGACACTAGATAGGTCGCCTTACAACGTGGAGGCGGTTATATTAGTCCCTTGGGCTTGCTTTTGATAGTTTTTTATTCCTTTCAAAACTAGAACTCTTTAAGAAACAAACGATAAAAATCATATAAAGCTTTTCATCATCAAATCTACACCACTTGAATTTTAATCCTCCTTTATCACATAAACACTTTCTTTATTATTTATTCAACCCGGCCCAAGAAGTATTTCATGCTTACAAATTACAAAATGTGGAAGCATTCTTTTTTTTGGTCGAATGGCATGAAATACTTCTTTAAAACCAACTCAATCGACTAAACAAAATGTAACAGTATCAAAATAAGTTTAATCACCAAACATTGCGACAAACAAGTGCATGCTACCAACTGAAATAGTTCTAACATTCCTTACTACCACGACGATTACTACAAACAAAGGATTATTCCTTTCATAAATCGGTAAAAAAATAAAGCAAATATATACACCGAGAAAAACTCCAAAAATGCGCCAAAAACACATTTAACAAAGTTATTTCCCCGTCAACTAGTAGTTTTTTTTTATAATGAAAGAGATTAGGCTAGGCCCTATACAAGAGAAAAGGCACTATCCTAGAGCATCCTTACGATGAAATCCCGAAGACCCAAATCTAAACAAATTAGATAGGCAGAATCGAAACGCAACGGAAGGAATTGGCAATGTAGTCAGCAGCAGCATTCACTTCACACGGAACATGCGAGATCGTACTACTCTGAAGGATCCCTAAAAGCCCAAGAATGTCCGTCCGCATCATTCTCCACTTTCCACAGGCAGCTCCAACTTCCTTGCACCGCATTAAAGACTTGCAGAGTGTCACCTTCAGTAATCAAGCGGGGAATGTCACGATCGATGGCCTCCAAAATCCCCTGACAGAGCGCGTATGCCTCAGAAAACACCACAAAACGGTTTTCAATTAACTCTCCGCCGTGAAAGATGACGTCAACTAGTAGTTAGTTACAAGGTAAAATGTTGACCATATGTGTTTAACAATGATCCACGTGTAAAATTGAGAATCGAGAACTGACGTAGCCTGGTGTTCATCTTGTTGTGACATGTGAATAAAGCTAAGAAAGAAAACTTGAAAGAGGTAGCTGCTATTCAATAAATGTACGTGAATGCAAAGTCTCCATCTTCTCTTTTGAAGAAGGTAACCATAATGGAGCCAGCTAGAGAAAGCGAAATTAACGTACTGTTTTGGTAGTGGACAATGACCCGTTTCCATGCATGGACCAAGACCTTGCTAATTGCTATACCACTTTCTCACTCACAATCACATTCATTTATTTAAATGGATTTTTCAGTTGGAACAACACCACATATTCGTTATAACCTCAACCAGACTAATAATATGCAATACAAAATATCTTTCATTAATTTAGTTAATTTGGAAGAGTGCTTAGATTGATATTCGGATATTGTCACTATCACTTTTTCTAGCTAATTGATCATACTTACTAATTTTAGGTTAGTTCTAAGTTTCTAATTGTATATTGGCTAGGAATGTGATTCAACTATAAGCTCTCATCTGCCTTTGATTTCGTATTCTTGTATTCACTTATCCACAAAATTTGTAAGACAACTTTGGAATAAAACAACGCGGTTAAGCCATGCTCGGATATCGTGCCTCAGCATGCGCTTTTGGCTCGATCTAATGAACAGGTGGAGACTCGGTCGGGCCTTGGGTCATGTTTCGGATGAAAGTTCATTTGGCCAACCTGACGCAACCCGACCCGACAATTACCGACTCGCGCTCACTCGCCATTGACTATAATATGGAACAATCCGAAACCCGCCCGTTTGCCCCGGTTAGATTTTTCTTGTTTGGGCTATGGAATATTGGGCTTAATTCTGTAATGGGCCTGTGAACAGATAGGCCCAAGTTCTGTCCACGCGCCCATGGTTCCTCTTTCTCCCAAATTCTAAAACCCTCTATATATCAAGTTAAAGTATCAACTTAAGCTAGACCATAAGGCAATGGCCTCATCGCGTTTCATAGGTTAAGGCGGGCAGTTTCCAAAAGGTGAGCACCTTTGCCGCCTAGGCACTCGCCTCTCGCCCGCTCGCCTTTAGCGTCTTTTGGTAAAGTATTTTTTTAGAATAAAATAAAACAAAAATATTTTTAAAATAGTAATAAAATTTTGAATCTTTGTTAATTTTAAACCTAACTATAAGTAAAAGAAAACAAATAGACATCTTCAATCTCCTAATTTGTCTTCTATCGATATCTACCTATGCATAAGTTAACACTAAGTGCTTAGTTATGATGATTAAAATGTCTAACTTATAAATTTTCATTAATTAATGTATATATATGTGTGTTCTTATATCCAAAACTTAGGATATATACATATTGCATTATGGAGCGCCTTGATACAAAAGACGTTCGCTTTTCGCCTCTCGCCTTTCGCCTTTTTATTCACTGGATTAAGGTTGTCTCTCTCTCTCTCTGGGTGTTGTGTCTGTGTGTGTGCTCGTTGGCAGGAGAAAAGATGCAAATCTTCGTGAAAACTCTGACGGGTAAAACCATTACCTTGGAAGTCGAGAGCAGCGATACCATCGACAATGTCAAGGCCAAAATTCAAGTCAGTTTGCTTCTTCTTCATCTCTTCCTGATTTTATGATTAGTGTTTCAAATTTGATCTTTGTGGTTTTGGTGCTTCAAGTATGGATAATGATGTTTTTGGCTTCAAGAACTGAGCTTTGCCTATTGTATTCAATATAAGATTTGAGAGTAAGAACATCATAAGTTGTGAGGGAAAGGAAACATCTTTGAGGGTTTTCTGATTCTGGTTTTCTGGGTTTTAGGTCAATTTGGGGGTGGCAAAGAAAGTTTCTGGGATTTAGATCAATTTGGGATCTAGGCCATTCCACTTTCATTCTTATGTACTCAATTATGTTTTGCTGCTCATTGAAGTTTTCAACTAAAGAGCCATATGCTTAGGAAGTTGCAAACTTTTACTTGTATTGATACTTGATGCTAGTAGCTCCATAGGATTAGTTGATCTCTGAAGCCATGCCTATAGGGAAATTGAACAGTGTTAAATTGCACATTGAATAAATGTTATATGCAAAGTAGCTTGATGCTATTAAAGATTGTAAAATATATCTGCAAGAAAACAAGAATCCACCTTTCTTACAAGTGCAATTGCAAGTGGGCCTCTATGATCTAGCATGGTTCAAAAGGGCCGATTTGACTAATGTGTTGTCATGTTTGTAATGCCTTAGAAATCACTTGTTATCTGAAATTTGGAGTACTTTTTAACATAAGTGCCCACTCAATATCTGAATTCTTGTGTTGGCAGGACAAGGAAGGTATCCCTCCTGATCAGCAGAGGCTGATATTCGCCGGAAAACAATTGGAGGATGGCCGTACTCTTGCCGATTACAATATCCAGAAAGAATCAACTCTTCACCTCGTTCTCAGGCTTAGAGGCGGGACGATGATCAAAGTGAAAACCCTTACCGGTAAAGAAATTGAAATTGATATTGAACCTACTGATACCATTGACCGCGTCAAGGAAAGAGTCGAGGAGAAAGAAGGAATCCCTCCTGTGCAGCAAAGGTAAAGGGTCCTTTTTTGTCTATGAAACCGCTTTGCACTTTTTTTACTGCAACCATTGTTTTCTATCAAGTCTTGGTCTTTTTGACCCCTTTAAATCGCTCCGGTATTCCTCCAAACTATTCAGATATCTCCCTATGTAGTAGAACATATTTTTTAGGATTACGAACTAAAATTGCAGTCTGTCATTCTGGTGTGTGAAAGACTTTGTGATCAAATATGATGTGCCAGAATTGAGTTTCATATATGCTGACCTTGTTGCAATTGACAGGCTTATCTATGCTGGGAAGCAGCTGGCGGACGACAAAACCGCCAAAGATTACAATATCGAAGGGGGTTCTGTTCTTCACTTAGTGCTTGCTCTCAGAGGTGGAAGCTTCTGAAGTGTTATTAACCAACTCAAGTTTGGTAGATGTTCATCTTTTGGTCTATATAGATTAGTAGTTTTTGTTAGAAGACTCCCAAGACAGCATCTCCTTCAGACTTTTTGGTATGAAAATTTAGTTGCACATGTTTCATTATGAGACTTTTTGGTATGGACACATTAAGTTTTTAAAAGCACCAAAAATGACACCACTTGAATCAAATTGGCATGGAAGTCCACAAAGATCAAACACAAAACCCACGTAAAAGCTATACATACTCATCAGTTTGTTTTGCTTATACAAGAGAAAGAAACGCCCAATTTCAAGCTAACAAACATTTCCATGCTCCTCTCAACTCATCTAAGCGTTTCAAAACAACTCAATTGAGTCAATGCCAGAATGCTCCTTTATATTTTCTTAATTAATCACTCAAAATTTGACCCTCGCACCCAAAGAAGTTGCACTCGTAATACCTAACCCCGAACTTAATCGACGTTCACTTCACGTCAGTGGACATCAAAAGCGAAGGTCACTAAATACAACCCTAGTTAGTAGCTAGTGATCAATCAGTCATCATTAGACATGTCAAAAGCTGACCCGACCCGTAAACCCGACCCGAAATTTCTGGATTGCAACCCGAAAATTTGAACCCGAAACCCAGTTTGAACCCGAACCCGGTAAACCCGAAAATTTCTGGGCTAGGTTCGGGTCAAACCCGCTGGATCAAGAAATCTATAAGGCGGAAAACTTATTTTAGATACACTCTAATATAATGAAATAACAGATTGACGGGTAATTATGCACCCAAAGGTTTTAATTATATTACAATATATAAAATTTATTTTAGAAAATTATGATATATTTATTATTTAAATATTTTAAAAATAATATTTTGTTATTATATTTTATTATTTAAATAATATTTTATTTAAATTTTGGTCAAAAAATTGATACTCTTGACCCGTTGGGTTGATCCAACCCGACCCAAAAACCCGAAGTGACCCGACCCAATTTAAACCGTAACCCGATTGATCTGAACCCGAACTCAACCCAAACCCGAAACGACCCGACCCGAACCCGCCCGACCCGATTGATAGGTCTAGTCATCATACAATTAGCTTATTAGCATCCTCATATTTCATGCCAAGAAAATTACATTACCAACTAAAGCTTGTACACTTGTACTACTACATCAAACCTAATGTATTCCTTATAACTAGCATCCTGATATTACTTCGACCAAGAAAATAACGCATCCTGAATCCCTGATATTATAGTGATCAACAATAATACAATTGGCATCATATAATAGAGATTTATCCTTAGATTACATCATACCATGGCGTTTGTCTAAGCTCATATGTGTCAATAGCTAAACTGTCTTTCTTCCCCCCTGTCGACTGAGATTTGCCATGTCTGATAGTTTTACTTTTACTTCAAAACTACTTACTTTCTATTTTTTGTTACAAGGGGCAAAATCAGAATAAATATCACAACATTAGAAAACCAGACAAGTTCCAACAACGAATGAACTAGCAAAAGAGTTACAGCTAACATAAACTAATGCCTTCCAAGTTCCATCTTAAACAAAACTAGTACATCATCAAAAGATCTGGCGACAACAGCTGTCAGTAGGTACTAGGTACGAAATCCATAAATCACAGAAACAAAAGAAGACACACTGACGGCTCCAGAAACAAGGGCTTCTCCAGCAAAACAGGAGGGACTGAATTTGAAAAACCGGCATTAAAGCCAATAGCAGAGCTCTCAGGCACACTGAAACAGATCCTTCTCTAAGATGGCACTGTAAATAACCAGAAGAGAGTTGTGTAAGAGATTATGACAATCATCAAATAATGCTTATAAAAAGGTAAATACTAATTGCCAACAAGGGGTATCAACCAAGCATGATTTTAGATAATGGAAGTCATGCCAACAAAGGGTATCAACCAGACATGATTTTAAAAGATGGGATTCAATGATAAAAATTCATATCACAGTATGACCTCAAGCAATATTAAACAACATTTTCACTCCATTACCATAATAAAATAGCTTCAAAACGATATACCCAGAAGACAAAACAAATGTACAGAATACATGAATAAAACAAAGCCATTTTTAGTCTAGATGTGTATATAGAGCACCTTTCCAAACACAACAGCCGGGTTATTAATCATCATTTACTGTAGTTAGTTGCTAGTGATAGTTTAAGAACATGCATAAAACCAAACCATAAAATATGCAATGTCCAAATATGAATAAAACCAAATATAAAACTCATCAACAGAAAATGGTACCCAATCCTTCAGTACCACAATCATAATCGTCAAGGAAAAAAAACAACCAACGCATTGACCAGCATGACAATATAGTTATACAAGGAAATCAAAGCTCAGATGTCTTACTGTAGGTAGAGGTATCAATCTGTTCTGGAAGCTCTTTAATGTCCACCTCAAACCTTTCTTGAACCTATATCCAAAAGTTTGACGTACGTTAGAAGCCGAACAAAACAGATAAGATAAAAAGTGTCTTGGCAAACAGTTCTCAAACCTGGTTGAGTGTGTGAGAGTCTGACGACGATGAAACAAATGTAATCGCAAGTCCTTTAGTGCCAAACCTACCAGCACGACCAACCTGAAATAGATTCAAGGATCAAAGCTTGAGAATTGTCTATTGAAAATGATTATGTTCAGGACTCGGGAACATAAAACAAACAGCAAACTCACCCTGTGCAAGTATGTGTCCGCGGAATCAGGCATATCATAGTTGATGACAATATTGACTCGCTCAATATCAATCCCTCTGCCCACCAAATCTGTTGCAACTAGAATCCTCTTGTGCCCCTCCTTGAAGCCTTTGTATCTTGTTAGCCTAATTATTGATTTATTTGTCCAGAGTAAAAAGTCAGATGATAGATAAAACAGAATGTTCGAGACAAGTTGTTAATAAAATTTAAAGGACGCAATTGAAAAGATAGCACCACATGTACTGCAGAGAACAAACATTAGAATGGGCAATTACATTTCCATGTTTGCTTTTAACAAGCAATAGAAGCATTTGGACGTCTAAAAAAAGTAGAGAAATATATATACCAAGTATAAACCACAAAAGGATAGTTAAAGCTGAGTCCTGATTAAGTTCAGGAGAAATGATTCATAACATACAAAAAGTCTACTCCATTGATATCAACGTAAGGTTCCATTTAAACAGAAAATAGATTGTAACAAATGAAAGTTTTAAAGATGCATACCTCTCTTCTTGTGACATGCCAGAGTGGATACAGATAGATGGGAAATTACACTCCACAAGGAGCTTGTTCAACTCAGAAGCTCTGGTCACACTTTTGACGAAGATGACAACTTGATTAAAGTCCAAAGCATCTAGCAAGTCATTCAGCTTACGGTTCTTCTCCGCCTCCGTCAGTTTGATGTAGTGCTGCCACAGAGATAAACATTGAGATATACCGCACTACAAAATTCTAATGATACCAACAACATTAGATAAGATCAAACTTTTAGATATACCTGAACAAGACCATGCAGAGTCAACTTCGCTTCATCATCAACATAAATTTCCATTGGCTGAAAGGAAGAAATATCATAGTAAATCATGTTAGCATCCTTCTCAAGCAAAAGGAATCCATTAGACATGGAGATCCCCGATCATTTCTCCCTGGACCTCAATTTGTTTCCTTTGTAGAATACTAAGTCAGAATGTCGTTGTGGCTCAGGAGGCACACCAGCACCCAACCAGAAGCATACCCAGAGAGATCAAGTACCAGTGAGGACTCAACAGAGACAGACTCGAAAACTACCAAAAACCAGTAACCCAGTTACCCAATAATACTCGGGAAAAAAGTACCCAGAACTCTATTCTACTCTTACTTTTTTAGAAAAAAAAAAAAGGAAAAAGTAACAGAAAAGACTAGAAGCCGAGTAAAATTGTATGTGGAGCCAATTTACATGTCATCTAGAGACCCCTAACAATAGGCTCCAAACCGCCTACTATCTACCCCAACAGGTGTCATTGACACATAAAAGAAGACAGAAAAGATACTTCAAATCAGACAGCAGATGGTATCGTGGATTGATAAGCATCTTTCGTAGGCAACTGGCATTAGGAAAGAGGAAGAGAACAAAATCAACAACTGGCCAAGAGACATTACATCTTGCATGAATTTCTTGCATACTGGACGTATTTCCTTGCTGAGTGTTGCAGAGAACATCATGACTTGCTTATCATGTGGAGTCATCTTGAAGATTTCTTGCACATCTCTCCTCATGTCTGGAAATTTAAATCACAGACGTCAAATAACTTGATTGTCATAAAGTTGTATGCACTAATGATATCAAATACATGGATTGAGAAAACGGCAAGCGAACAAATCAAGTACAAGAGGATTACCAAGTGTCTCAAGCATCTTGTCGCATTCATCTAGAATAAAATGCCTCACATTCTTGAGAGAAAGATCCTTGTCCCTTGCCAATGCAAGAATCCTCCCAGGAGTTCCCACAACAATATGAGGGCATTCATTCTTCAATAAATCCTTGTGGATTTTTATATTGACACCACCATAGAAGACAGCAACCTTGATATCAGTTAAATATGTACTGAACCTCTCAAACTCGTGGCAGATCTACATTAAAAAAACGTCCTTTAGAGAAATCCAATCATAAACAATATTAAAATCAAGCTTAATTTAGTATTAGCATACCTGATAAGCTAATTCTCTGGTATGACACAATATTAGTGCAGCAACTTGCCCAGCCACAGGCTCAATTTGCTGCAATGTTGATAATACAAACACAGCAGTCTTCCCCATACCAGACTTGGCTTGACATATGACATCCATTCCCAATATTGCTTGAGGGATACATTCATGTTGAACTGGGTAAATCCAAACAAAAGGGAGGCGAAGGAGCTTCAGTCAGATAAATATGACCTCCGTGATCCTTTTAATTGAAATGTTTACCAGACCAATGTACAGGTCCAAAACGGTGACAGAAATGGTTTACCTGGCAAAATAATAAAAACAGTTTAATATAAATGAAACAACCAGCTCAAGACTATTATACTTGATGAATGGAAATTCAAAGTAACGTCTTATATCTATTATATGTAATGCCAAAGCTTAAACAAAAGTAAGAGCATAAAATAAATACGTAATAAACATGAAGTATCATTACACATATAGTTTAACCAATGTCCTCATGGTTTAGTAAGTCATATGCTCTTTACTAATATGTTATGTCAACAAAAATTGTCCCCTGGGCATATGGGGTTTCATCTAGTACATGTACTTCATGTTTATTACTTTGCAAGCACGCTTAAACTAATACTTCATGATTAAAAAAAAGGCTGATTGTGACAGCCAATCCAGATCCATTAAACATCTTGAGGACTTAGATTGTGGAAAGACCTTTTAGAGAATAAAATAAACGAAATCATGAAGGAATGATAGTCCTAATTCATTAGTAGAAAGCTTTCAGTGAAAGAGAGCAGACAGCAACTTGCCTTCGGAAGGATGCTCAAAACCCGAGTCTACAATTGCACGAAGCAACTCTGGCTTCAAGAGGAAGTCTCTAAATCCTGAACTATGAATTCCAACGTAGCCCCTGGGAATAAAAAAGATGAAGATTTAGTCATCATCCAAACAAATGACACTTATTATTTAGAAGACGGAAGAAAACATAACAAGACCTACATGCAAAGTCCAAGCTCAGACACTATAAAATGAAATACAAATGCTTGATTTGGAAGAAAATTGTAACAAATGGATGCGCACCAAACATAAAAAAGCATCTCAGCACTGACGCCCTCAAATAAGGGGAATCAAAAAAAGAATCACAAATCTGTTTACTTTAGAATTTTGTTCTTGACACCCATGTAATTAAAACCCTATATTGGAGTTCAATAAGCATGCCCGATTACGATACTAAATTTTTAAAAGAAGCTGTACCATGTCGTAAGCATATACAATAATGCAAGACATGATAGTACACCAGCCAGCAACCTAGAGTACTTTTATCTTGCCTTATTTCCAATAGTGAAGAGAGTTTGTAGACAAAGAATAGACGATCCCCCTATCTCTTCCAAACTAACCCTTTCTGCCTTAAAACAAAACTCAAAACATTGTAGTACACTTCTTGTTTAGAAGCAAACTAAAGCAGCATCTTTTTTATTCTACACACTCAAGTGTCTCTAAGAACCAATTCATTGACGTTCAATATTCCGATTACATACCAGCTAACCATAATAATTATTATACACTTACTCAATTCCCAAGTATAAAAAACTATACTAAATTCTCAAGTATAAAAAACTATCATTGATTCAGTCAAAACAATATCCAAAAAAAAAGTAGGATACCTACAGGTACATAAATAAAGAAGTAATCTTTTAGACAGAAACGGAACTCAGTCCTAACTAGACAGTCACATAGATGCAAAAGCACTAGTAGCCACAGATCCAGTCAATACGCTATTGCGTTTAAACCACAAAAGGGTTTTAAAGCAGCAACCATGGCCGTGATTAACTAATAGGAAAGGGTATCAAATTCCGCCAAAAGATGAAGACGAATTGCTAATTTAGATTGGAAACTGATTCATTACAGCCCTGTAAGTCATGAACTCTAATCCCAGATGTCGGGAAAGCATCCGTTTTATAGAACAAAGCACCAATAAAACTCAGATCCAGTAAAACAAGAAACTCCTAAAAAAACAGATAGCAATAAACACAAATCGTTTGACCAGAACAAACAAAAAACACTCACTTTTTCCCAGCTTCGCCGTTAGCTTTGGCGGTGACGGAGTCGGGGGCCTTCTCCTCATCTTCCTCGTAATCGAGAAGCTCCTCCTCGTAATCGTTGTCTTTCGTCTCTCCCATCTTACTGAACACACATAGATCGGACGAGAACAAATCTTAGAAATTAGGGTTTCAAAAAAAAACAACAAATTCAAAAGCAGCGATTCAGCGTGCTGGGAAATTGAAGGCGAACATGGAATTCGAGTAGGAAGAACTAACCTTGAAAGCCTGAATTGAAGTAGTACGGCTAGGGTTTTGGTAGAGCTTGCTAACGAGAATACTCTGATAAGATACGGGGGCCGTAGATTAGAGAGATCCAGAGCCGGGCAACGGCGAATTATAAAGGAGGTCCAGCGTTGCAATCTTACTGTTTTACCCCTCTTGTTTCGTGCACAAAATATCTACTTTGGGGACAAATCGGGAAAATCCGTTTGGGATTGCAACTTATGAGTATATGGAACCTCTCGGAGTTAGATAATCAATGTCTATCTATCTATTACTATCTATCTATCTATCTATCTATTACTATATATTAAAATGGACATAAATTCTGCCATCATATTCCGCCACATCACCCCCTTATTAAAAAACCCGCCACATCACCCCCTTATTAAAAAACTATCTTATCAATCTAAGTTTTAAGCTTAACTTATACCTATTTAATTAAAATATTAGTTCTATCTTAAATTTTGAGTTGCTTCCTATCCTAATATATAATCTCAATCTTATTATTATATGGTTACCTATTTAGATAGTATACTTATTTATCCTAAATATTTTATTTTAAAAAAAATATTTTTACCCATTTACTTAAATATTATATTAATAATAAGTTTATTTTCATAATTATGTTCTGAAATTTTCTAAAAATCATCATTAGTAGCAAAATTTACCACTATATTTAAGCAACATATTTTTTTATTAAAATAATGTATAAGATATTTTTTCGATCGTCTCATATTGAAATCCAATAATAATATTAATAAAAAGATTAGATGATATATCAACCATAATTATATCTGTAACATTACACATTGATTATGTTTTAGATTAAAGATTGATTTCTTATTAAGATAATCATTCGTTAGTATTTTTATTTGATATTTATATCATTCTTATTTAATTATTGTTTTACAACATAATAACATATATAGAAGATAATTTGGTTTTATTTTTTTTATCTTATTAAATATTCAATCTCTATATTTTAAACTATAATGCTATATTAATCCAAAATTTTATTTTAAATTATTGATTTATTTAAATAAATTGTTTTATGCAATTTAGCTTAAATTTCAAAGGATTTTTATCAATTTTTTATACTATTTAAAACTTCATCCCGTCTTATTGCATTATTCCTCGACATATGTATGTATAAAAAATTAATACATAAATACAATAGTTTTATAAAAATATTTGATGATATATGAGAATTATGTTATTTTATAATCTAAAAGATATGTACCATTTTAAAAGAATTAGACATATGATAATATTCGTAATTATTATAATGAATTCATGTACAAGATAATAAAACAAAAAACACCCCGTACAAGGTATGGGTCATTTGCTAGTCAATATCAATATATCTATCTATCTATTACTATATACTAAAGCGGAAGCAAATTCTGCCACCATATTGCGCCACATCACCCCCTTATTGAAAAAATCTATCTTATTAAATCTTGATTTTATCATAATCTTATACATATTTAATTAAGATATTAGTTATATCTTAGAATTTGAGTTGTTTAATTAATATATCTATTCACATATATAAATCTATACCTTATCATTATACTCACTTAATTAATACATATACCTATCATAAACCTTTTTTGTAAAAAAAATATTTCTTTTTGTCATAATCTATAAATCATAATCATAATATTTTACCCATTTAATTAAATATCATATTAACTTTAAATAATTTTTCGTAATTTTATTATGCTATTTTTTTTAAATCATCAATGGTAGCAAGTTTTACCACTATATTTAAGAAAATATTCATTCTATTAAAATAATATATTAAATATATTTTTACTATCATATCATATTAAAATATCAATAAAAATGTAGATATAATATTTATCATATATATATCGGTAATATTTCATATTGATTACACTTTAGGAAAAAAAATAGATTTCTTGATTAAGATATTAATTCGTTCATTACATATTTATATATTTGTTACTTAATTACTTTTTCAAAAGACAATAGCATATATACGAGATAATTTGGTTTTCTATTTGACTTACTAAATATTATCTATATCTTTAATATTACAATATATTAATCCGAGTTTTTATTTAAACTTATTGATCTTATTATATAAGTTAGTTTACGTAATTTAATTTAAATGCCAAAAAAATTGTATCAATTGTTAATAAAATGTGATAATGCATCTTATATGTCATTCTTTCTCAATTATTTAAGTATATGTTTATGTATGTATAAAAAGTAAATATATAAATAAAATTTATTTATATATACAATGATATTAAACAAGAGTTATATCATTTTATAATCCAAAGAAAAAGCGTCGTTTAAAAAAAAGTACACATCTAATAATATTTGTAATTGTTATAGTAAATTAATACACAAAGCAATAAATAAATAAATAGCATCCCCGTACAAGGTACGGGTCATCTGCTAGTACACTTCTAAACCTGAAGCAGTTAAGGGCAGTTTTGTCAATAAGAATTTTTACACCACCCATCCTATTTTTAATTAAGTGGTTTATTCTGACAAATTTCTATCTATTTATATATTTACTATATTGCAGTTAAATACATCATATTAATACGTAATCTATCTTGCTATCCATATTTTTAATAACTGATTTTTATCTTAATTTTCTATCCATTAGCACAAGATAAGTTATAGCCAATATATTGCAATTAAATATATCATATCTATACTTAATACTTAACAATCAACTGGCATTAAGGTTTTATAAATCATCCATCCTATTTTTTATAACTGATTTTTAATTTAATTTTCTATCCAAAGTGATTAGATTCACCTACAAATATATGAATAATTGATTCCTTTCTTTCTTACTTTTTTTAACTTAATTTTCTATCCAAAGTGATTAGATTCTATCTTAGTTTACAAAATCTTATATCCTATCATTTTATAAAATCTTATGTGATTATATCCTACTTATTTGACCAAGAGAAAAATATCCTATTTGCACACGTATATTAGTTGTACATCTTATTAGAAGTAACCACATCAATTGAAACAAAGTTACGGCTAATACCCGTAAGGCTTTAACTAAAAAAACCCAAATCCAATAAGTTACCGGCTCTTTTTTTCTAAAATTCAGCCTAAATCGTGGCCCTTGATTTACGGTGATCTAACGCTCTATATTTGTTCACCCGTTTCACTATAAGAGGTGTTTTACCTAAACCTCCCTCTATATTTGTATATGTGTTTTAATTTGTGTTATAATTAACTTCATAATAATCTCTTAGATCCGGATTCTCAAGCATCGTGTCATCAACGCTATTGATACTACTAGAATGAGATATCTCAACATGCAAAGCAATAGAATTAGATGGACCCCTATAAGGCAAAAAAAAAGTGGAATAAAAATCAAGATAAATAACGCATATTTTTATGTTCACGTTAAAATAGAGAACGTTCATAATCCAATCAATCAGATCGATCTTAGCAAATGTTGATGCGTGGGCATGAAAGTTCATAACCCTTGCTTTATACTAGAGCGACCATTCTTCTTCATTACATTGACCAAATCCGCCTAAATGGACTCCAAGGCAACACCTCTTAGGCTTGATTTAACAAATATCATAAGCAGGTTATATGTCATCCTATCAGAGTAAATTCACCCTCATAATGCCACATCAACATCAACTATATACGGTTCATTTGCATCAACATCAAAACACACGAAGGAAATACACACCAAGAAATTCACAGATATCATAAGACCTAAACAAGCAAAATGACTTGCAGCCTAATCCCTCTATACATGCTCAGAACATTAGCATCAACTTCTCCAATACTTACCTCTCCAACAAATAAGAATTTCTCATCGATTGTTGTGTGCTCAAACTGAAAGCTAGCAGCATTAACCTTTACACACTTATCCTAAACCTTGTTCACAACCAACACACAAGAATATGAGAACAATCAGCATTAACCGTATTCATAATCAACATTTACCAATTTTATAGAATAACAGATTCCAATGCATCTTTTTAATCAAGCGAAGAACAGTTCTACAATCAATAATCAACTTTGCTACTACAAATTAAATCCACCAGACCAAACTCCATGTCAAAAATCTGTACAAGTTGTTTCCCAAACATAACTAATTTCGGGATTCTTCATCAATCTCTTCCCATCAATACTCGATCTCCATGTTTCAGAATCCTCAAACCTTATTCAGGCCACATGTATGTCTTTGACCTTTGTTATTTTTGAAAATTTTACAGGAATCACGTCTTTGAAAAACGTAGCGGTCCAGACTCAGTGGAACTAAAGGAGATCGGTCAAAACACAAGCCAATCCATTGCATGAACTTCAATCGAAGAACGATAACCCTAGAACACCTACTCAAATCTCGAAGCTGAATGGTGACGGCGGCCAACGTAGGTTGAAGGTGGCAGGTGTCCGACGGCTGAGGGACAAACACGAGAGGAGACGGCGGCCGATGTGGGTTGCGTTAGAGGCGACAGTGGGACGAGGGTGTTGGACTGTGCATACCGGTGAACGTTGAAGAAGAACGCGTTACGCGTGCTGACTGCTACGATTGCTGGGCAAAACAAAATTACAAAAAGTCTCCATTCCTTTAAAAGTTAAAAGGGGAAAAACTTATAATCACGACCGTCCATCCACGTAATCGAACAACTCCTATTCGTTTTGTAGTTTGTAGGATAATGTGGGTTTCTATTTGAACCGGCTCCTTCTTTTTATCAACAACTATTTTATAAAAATTAACGAACAATATTTCCTTAAACTAACAATTTTTTTAGTATATTTCATTTTTATCACTCGTGTTACCTTATAATCTTCACAATATAAATGTTAATCCATCGCCTAACCTATTGTCTTGATTGTGTTACTTTTTTCAATAAGGAAAGAAATTAGGGTCGTCACAAATACTACTTGGACTCTAAGATAATAGGGCAAACCGTCGTCCTAAAGTCTTGAACTCGAGACCTCATATATGAGTACTTAACTAGTGAACTGAGACGCCAAACATCCTGATTACGTTAGCTTGTAGATACACTGGCCGGCCCCAGAAGAACAAAAGACATTTTTTTTTTTAAAAAAAAGCAAAAACAAAAGCGAGCAAATTTCTCGAGGAAAAGGGAAATTGAGTGCACAATTGCTACATTTACCATTTGGGGAGAGAGAGAGTGCAAATTGCTGAATGCGGGGGAGACCAACAGGGCAAACGTTGTCAACAACCCTACCCGTTTCCCAATCTCCGTCTCCGACTCTCCTCATCGTCACACTCCCACTCACCTTTGCCGCCATTATAAAAATCCCCTCTTCCCCCACCAACTCCCCCTCATTCATCCCCATTCTTCATCTCTCAACCGGAGGTTGAAAAGGGAGAATCTTTCTTCTGTATTCTCCCCCTTTCTTCCTCTCAGCCCACTCTTCCCGTCTGTTTCCATTCCAATCCCATCCCAAATCCCTCCTCCCCATCTGTCCATTGATCCATTAATACGCAAATATCTCGGCTGCCCACCTTCACAAAAACCTAATTCTCCTCTTTTCAGCCCTCACCTAACTATAAAGCTCCACCCTTTTTCCCTCCCCCTCCATTCTCCCACCTACCCACTTCCCCGATTCTCAAATCCTCCCAAGCCCGCGAGAATCCCGATCCTGGTGGCACTTTAAAAACCCTAATTTCAAACGATCTTCAACAATGGGTCACAAAAGATTGGAGCTTTCCAACGAGGGGATTACAAACGGGCTCCTTTCCAAGCCCGAATCCGGGTTTCAGTTCATCGACGGGTTCAACCCAGGATGCCTGTTCGCGAGCGTCGGGCAGATGGGTATGGGAGGATTTGGGGTCTCCCCAAATCCGCCGAATTCGAAGGACGGTGGAGGAGGCAACTCGAAGCTTCCGTACTTAGATTTGAGTGTAAAGAATGTTTCTTCTGCTGAGGGGGTTAAAATCGTGGCTGTTCCTGAGGCTGCTGATGAGGAAGAGGATGATGGGTGGAGTAGGAGGAAGAGTAAGAAGAAGGGAGGGCGAAAGCTGAAGATTAAGGTGAGGAATCCATCGCTTAGGAGGCTGATCAGTGGGGCCATTGCTGGGGCGTTTTCGAGGACGGCTGTGGCGCCTTTGGAGACCATTAGGACTCATTTGATGGTGGGGAGTAGTGGGAATTCGACCAGCGAAGTGTTCGATAGTATCATGAAGACTGATGGGTGGACGGGGTTGTTCAGGGGTAATTTGGTAAATGTCATCCGGGTTGCTCCTAGCAAGGCAATTGAGGTAATGAGTTCTCTCATCTCATGGTGTAAAAAGCGTTTTACTGTTGTTATGTTGTTTCAGTTATCTGTTGTTCAGATGGGTTATTATTGTGCAGAAGTTTGATCATTGGTGCTTTGATGATTGCTGAATGCCTTGTTGGCAGTTGTCCATTTGTATAAAGGGCTCAGCTTTTGAGTTAGGCTTCTGACAGAAACACTGCTTATAGGATTTATGCAGTTGGTTGTTGTGGTTTGAAGTATGGAGAGAAAAATGAGGTTATTAGTGTTTCTTTGTTTTTAAACGTAGGAAAGGATTTGTCCATCATACAAATGGAGTGAGAGATGAACAATGAAGATAAATCCGGGTTGTTATATGCTCAACTAAGATAATTGAGTATTTCGAATTGAGGTTCACTATGTAGAGGCTGACTGTATATGATATGGTTTAAACACTGTAGTCACTTCCCTCCGTGAGTTTCTTAACTGAGTTGCAAGCCTCTTTCTAATGTGATATTACTCTTTGTTGATTGCCATGTGCCTTCCCAGAGAGTTTCTGCAATAATGATAATCGTTTCATCATCATTGTGATTTTTGCTAGAAATTGTCTCTTGTTTAATGGCTCTTTGTGATATTGATTTCTATTTGAAAATTGGTCAACATTATAGATGTTTCAGGTATCGTGCGAGTTAGTCATCCTATTTCAATTAAACAAAGATAATCTTTCTTTTAGATAAAGGAGGAGGAGATAATCAGTCTACTTTACCATAATTCCATTAACAATATGATAAGCTGGTGAGTTGAGAAGTAGGGATTGCAGTTTTACTTGTTTTGAGCTGCTCAGATTGCTTGTATACTAGCTGCTTTCCATAATTCTTCAGTCCTATAATTTTAGATCAGAATTGTCTTAACTCCTCTAATCAGATTGCTTGTTTTGTGTGTTAACTCCTCTTCAGTTGCACTAAACAACAAAAATTAACTTGTAATCTTGTACTTCTGTAACCTAAATAGGTTTCTACATCCTTTAACACTCCCTTCTCAATTCACCTTTGTAGCTTTTTGCTTACGACACTGTCAACAAGCATCTTTCACCAAAACCTGGGGAGAAACCCAAGATCCCCATCCCAGCATCACTAATTGCCGGGGCCTGTGCCGGAGTCAGCTCTACTTTGTGTACTTACCCTCTTGAGTTAGTCAAGACTCGGTTAACAATTCAGGTATATAGATCCTCATAATTCGAATCTCAATTCATCAAAATATGTTGCTCATTTGTAATATGTATTGTCTTATCACAGAGAGGTGTTTACAAGGGTATAGTCGATGCATTTGTAAAGATACTTCAAGAAGAAGGCTTTGGTGAGCTTTATAGAGGGCTCGGCCCTAGCGTAATCGGCGTTATTCCCTATGCAGCTACAAACTACTGTGCTTACGACACGCTTCGTAAAGCGTACAAGAAAGTGTTCAAGCAGGAGAAGATCGGCAACGTTCAGACCCTTTTGATCGGATCAGCTGCTGGAGCCATTTCTAGCACTGCAACTTTCCCATTAGAGGTGGCTAGAAAGCATATGCAAGCGGGTGCAGTCGGCGGGAGACAGGCATACAAGAATCTCCTCCATGCTTTCACTTGTATTCTCGAACAAGAGGGAGTTCAGGGATTGTACCGAGGCTTGGGGCCGAGCTGCATGAAGCTGGTTCCTGCTGCTGGAATCTCTTTCATGTGCTATGAACTCTGCAAGAGGATTTTGGTTGATGAAGACGAAGGCGACGAAGAGTAGAGAGATGAGTTATTATCTTTGGTATGATACGTCCTGCTCCAAAGTATGAGGGGAAGTTGACACAAGATCTTTTTTTAGCAAGTACTGGTTTTTTATTTATTTTCTTAAAAGCTTGGATTTTTGGTTTACCATTTGTTTTGGGAATGCCTTTGGCAAAGGCTAAAGAATTTTGACCCCTGGATTCATAACTCTGATTTTGTGAGGTTATCATTAGTGGATATTATATTGGTACTTGAAATGGAGATTGCTGTTGCCCTTTGAAAGTAGAATAGAAAGGAACCGAATTCTGTTCCAATGTTTTTGGTTGCTACTACTTGTGATGGATTCCGTTACATGTCAGGGCTGTCTAGGAAACAAAGAAAGTGATTTTTTTTACAGAATTTGCTTCATGTTTCGTTTCATACGGTTTTGATGAAAATGATATCACAAGTGGTAAGGGGAACTAGAATGATTGGAAAGCTACAAAGGCAAAAGTGTGGGACATATAAGAAACCCTACAACAAAAGAAAACACTTATTAATCATCTTAAATGGTACCATTTTTTTGAAGACTGGAAACAAAACCAACATCATTGAAGTATCCCTAACAAAAATATAGAGGTTCAATTTGTTAGTACAACTTTCTTTAACAACTTGAGGAAAAACCTAAGGCAATAACCAAACTAATACAAAAAGAACAAAATTGTATTTAGCCTTGCTCCTCCTCTCCGTCTTCTGCGTTTGCAGCTGCCGCTGCAGCGGCGGCGGCAGCCATCAGCTCGTCGAAGTTCTCTGACTTCGACAACACAATCTCAATCTGACAAAACAAATTTGCAATTAGAAGCCAAAATTTCTGTGAATAGAACAAAGATTGGACATGGACTAGAGACACACTAAGACCGAAGAATTTGTTGTGCATTTCATCACAAAGGCAGCTAATGCAAAAAACTACTAACCTAGGCAACTCAAACATGCCATAACAATGATATTATGTATTTGTACTATCCTAATTACCTTTGCCTTTTGAACTGGACGCCCGCCTGATTCATTGATATCAACAGTTGAAGTTGAGATTTCTGCTCATTGATAGCCCATCAGACAACCAGATCGTTTAGATTTATGTATACAAACAAAAGGACTCAGATTTTATAAAACAGTAGAAGGAAAACAATCTAACTCTTCTCAACAGCAAGCCCGTTGTTCTTCAGGATCTCTGCAATTGTCACAACTGTAGCAATCGCTGCAAGATGGAAAAAAATAAACTTGATAAGAATGTTGCTCGAGTATAAATCACCACTCGAGGTCAAAAGGCAAGATGAAGACTGAACCATCAAAACCCCACCTTTATCATATTTCATCAGCCTCAAATACCAGAAAATATTGTAGAAGAGACTTAGTATACTTGCTGAGAATCATGGTTACTTGAAGTATAATATAAGAATTCGAATTTCAACCATAGAAAAATCAAGCCCCGAGCACACAGAAACAAAAGATGAAAGCATTGAGTGATTCAAATGGCAGGGAAAAGCTAGTGCCAGTTAAGGGTATTTTTATATTACAAAACTTGAAGAAAACTACATCTTAGTGGTTGCCAAATCCAATCCAATACAAAAAAAACACTGGTAAAAAATTAAGTTTGTGTATGGAAGCCATTTTTTTATGCTTTTACCCCTTTCATGTATTCCTCAGGTTGTATGAGTAATCTTCTTTCCTATTCCAAAGTTGACCATCAGCACTACAGTTGATAGCCATTGAGAAACATGAACACTTATTTGAAGCACTCATACAAACCCCTATATACAAATTAAGGACCTCTACTCATATTATCATTACACATCCAATTCATAGCAAAACTAATTTAGTATCAAAAGTTCGATAAATCATGCGCCCCAAAGGAATGAATTTAGACTTTTTAGATATGAAAGGTAAGATAAGAGAAGTACCCATTCCAAGGGCAGAGAGCTCCACCTCAGTGTACTGTTGCATAAACCTCTGCAAAGTCAAAGGCAAAACACATTGTCATTTCTACATTAACTGATAAACTACAACACATCTTCTAAACCCATATCAAAACCCCAAGACCCAATTCCACCCAGATGTAATTCCAGGCTAAAAGTCAGAATAAGATTAGAAAAAGTATAATCTGAAGCTAGACAAAAAGAGTTTTTCTGTAAGTAACGACCTAGGGAAAGATGTGAAAGAGAATGATAATCGAAAGAGATAAACCTTGGCTAGGTTGACATAGAAGAAGAGGGGCTTCTTGGTGTTGGAGACCTGGATACGGTTCTTCTTCACCGACGAATCGACGATGCTGATGCTGTTCACTCCCTCTGTTATCTGCTCCATTTCTTCTCTCTCCAAATCTTCCTTCTTCCTCTCGTTTTTTTTAGCTCTGAGAAATAATAAAACCAAATACCTTGACTGGTTCGAAGTAATGAATAAGGGTTTATGCTCAGCCACTCTCACTAGCAGAGAGATATCAGCCCCAAGCTTCTCTGCGGAGACGACCTAAACCTTCTTCTGTTTGATTGGGCCTCAGATATTAGGCCCATCAGAGTTGAACAGCTCCAACTCAGTTTTGTTGCATACAAATTACAATGATTGTTAAGGTAAAATGTCATTACATGGATGGTTAAGGTAAAATGTCATTCAAACTCATAACCTGTTTTTGATGTGAACCATGTTGTTTTATATATAATTTAAAAAGAAATAAAGAATACAATTTGCTCCAGGTATGTTCTTTTACAAGCATAAAGTTGCCCTCCTAATAATACATGTATGAACGACAGTAACTTAATCAAAATCAGATACCACATCTCGCACCTAAAATACTTGCACTACCCCTTTCCACAAATTCAAC
Organism: Polygonum maritimum; assembly: GCA_963924305.1. Classification (NCBI taxonomy): domain Eukaryota; kingdom Viridiplantae; phylum Streptophyta; class Magnoliopsida; order Caryophyllales; family Polygonaceae; genus Polygonum; species Polygonum maritimum. Next base: position 33,927,299 of record OZ002735.1, on the reverse strand, counting down.
AACACCGGAAAACACAAAGAGCAAACGACACAAAATGGGGCTTTCCTCAGCTTCTTTCCATCACAATTCTTCCAACTAAGAAGGATTATGCATCTTCAACCAAAGGGGATTTCACTGCATTTAACTTTTAAAATCTTTGATGGATGTCATAGCATCCTAGCAATTGAGTCCACACTGCCCCTTGGCAGAGTTACTGGTGAACTCAGTGCTGAAGGGATTGATACGGACCCACAACAGGGAGAAGATAGAAGCCAGAAGAATGGACCAGACAATAACAATGGTGGGTGTCCTGTTCTGTCTACCCAGAAGACCTTTGAGGAAGGGATATAGATGGACAATCACCCATAGCGCGAAGAAGAGCTTTCCGAAGAGTGGGCCCCACGATTGATACCCGCTGTTGATGGCATATGAAACGCCGGCAACGACACCGACCAGGTTAAAAATGAGGACAGTGGTGGGTGGGATCAAGAGGGCTGTCCACTTGAAGATGTAGAGCTCGGCGAAATCACCATCTTCATCGGATGCTTTGGCTGTGACAGTGAAATTGGTGTCAATACCAGCCAGGACTTTTAGGAGACCTTGGAAGACGGCGAATAGATGGGCTGATGTGCCACCAATGACCCAAAACTGTTCGTTTCTCCACCAATCTTCGATACTGACTCCACTCCACCTTAGTTCAAGGATTGCAGTTGCAGCAATGGACATGAAGAGGAGAATGAAGAAAATACTGGCGAAGTTGCTAATCTGCAAATGATTCAAGACTAAAAATTAGCCTCCCTGATTGAGCCAAGGACTAGATAAGTGAAAAGAAATTTCTTGGAATTTGTTATTATATGAAACTAGAGAAATGCCTATTCTAAACATGAAAGGAAATATTGCTAATGAAAGACCTTTTACGGTTTGCTAAATATCCTTTTCTTTTCAAAATAATGTTTCTGAAATACCCATTGCGGGATTGCTATTATAAAGCTATTTCGTTATATTGGATGCTAAGCTAAATTCTCATAGAATATGAGTACATACCTAAAAAAGATGAAACTAATTACCAGTACACAAGAAGGAATGTGGACTCACCGTGGGAATGATAAACTTGTTAGTGAGGAGACAGATAGCAGGGAGGACACAGTAAGCCAGAAGTGGAATTGATGTTAGAGGATAAACCACAGTGTTGATGTAGGCCAATCTCTCCAAGAACCTCAACCTTCCTTTGTAGCCATACCAAATGGGACAATGCCGACTGAGCATGATCTCAATAGATCCCAAGGCCCACCGAAGCACCTGGTTCAGACGATCTGAAAGATTGAGAGGAGCAGAACCCTTGAAGGCGGGTCTAGGAGGCATGCAATAGATTGAAATCCAACCCCGGGCGTGCATTTTGAACCCAGTCAAAATATCTTCTGTGACAGAGCCATAGATCCAACCAATCTGAATAAAATCAAGAAACAGTGAGCTCGGACCAACCAAACGAATGCAACCAAAAGAAAATTACGAATGCTAGTGTGGGATAAGTGAGCTCACCTCTTTTCCCCATTCACTCTTGTCCTCGTACCCACAGCTAATAACATGAATGGCCTCTCTAAGCAATGTTGCAGGATTAGTGGATTGTGGAATACCACCCTGTTCCATGAAAGTAGCTGCAATAAACACAGGGGACTGACCAAATCGCTTTTCCAATCTTTTTTGGGACATAACAAGTGACTTCTCCTCTTCATACCCTGGGTAACAATAAAACAGGGTCAGAATACAGCAAAGTTGAAAAATAGATATCAAAATCTGATAACCAATCATTGGAAAAGGCATAACTAACCTTCAAGACCCTCCTCCATGTCCTCCATATTGAAAATCGGTATTGTGGATTCAGTTCTTTTGGTTCCCCTTTTCTTGTCTCCATACTTCTTACCACCCTTTTTATTTTTTGAACCAAAGCAAGTTTTAACAATGAAATTCGGCTCCAGATCTTCCTCCGTCAGTAATGGATCATACCCATACAGAGCTTGCCTGTTGAAGCAACATCCTGTTCCCACATAAACTGGGCCCTGAATACCATCAAGCCCTTTCAAGTTGATCTGCAAAAAGCCGGAAATTTAATCACAAGATATATAAAGCATCAAATAATGGATTTTCTCTAATGAACAATTAAGGCCACCACATTAACTACACGTACATCGAAGAAGACAATATTCCTGTTAGCATATCGATCATGCGTATCAATCCCATCAAACCTCTGCGGGAACTGTACATAGCAAACTTTCTTTCCCAGAGCTGGATCCATCATAAAGCACATGGCCTCCTTAAGACATTTACTGTTGTTGAAGTAGTGATCACAATCGACATTCAAAAGATATGCACCGTTGGTCAGGACAGCTGAAACTCGGATCTGGAAAAGCACAAGATAATTCCAAGTTAGACACCAGGTCATTGCAACCATTACTTTCAGCAAAGTAATAAAACTCTCTCACACATCAGGGATTGTTTCATCGATATCTCTTGATAAAAAATTCAATGGAAAAGTAATAGTAGGAACATAAAGGCTGAGAAAGTTACGGACCAAAGCATTCATAGCACCAGCTTTCTTATGATGTTGGAAGCCAGGTCTCTTCTCACGAGAAACATAAACCAACCGGGGTAATTCATTGCCATCTGTATCAAGGCCTCCACTGTGTCCTAAGAAGACCTTTATTACCAACAATTAGAAACGTTAGATATGTAACAGAAGCCATATAGGTAAAGACTGAGAAGGCAGGAAAGAACATAACATTACTTGAATCATTCCAGGATGATCCCTTTGATTATTTCCAGGCCAGGGAGTCCCATCCTGCATAGTCCAACCTTCCTCAGGCATCTTTTGTGCTTTGGCAACCAGGGCATTGATTCGAATTTTGAACTCTTCATATTCCCTCTGCATTGCATTATTGTTTGTCATAAGTCCCTCCCGATCACCATGATTTATGTGTACTTAATAATAAGTCATTCTGAAGTTCTATTTGAAACATGCAAAGTAACATGGAGTCTAGGCATTCGTTCACATGTAGGATACACAAAGTGTTAATCTACTATTTCTTCGGAATGAGAGTTCAAAGGCAGAGATGCTTGAGAAATTCCACCCTTAACAGTTTGTAAATTGGAAGAGAAAAAACAGGAACAGTGAAGATTTTCTAGTTGTCCTATGTATCTAGAAAAGTTGCATTAGGTGCAGATTCTCTAACAAGGCAACTGTTATTAAAAAAATATGCACTTCCACTTTTTCAGTAACATAAATAATTGTCCATTTTGTGGCAAATTTTGAAAGCACAAGGAGGTATCAACTCTCAAAGAGGCTGGCAAGTTGTGGAAAGCTCATAATCTTTATGAAGTATGAAATATGAAAATTGAGCATTTAGCTTTAGTTGCATCTCTCAGCAATCAACATGAAATGGTCAAAGCAAGCAACATCATGCATCTAATAGACTTTCTTACCTTCATTGCCCTGCGCTCTTTCACAAAAGAAGGTTGAATCTTGTCCTTTAAGTAATCAATCTTTTGTGCAAAATAAAATTCAGGGGCCCTTGGCTCAATACTGAACTTCTTGCAAAACGGAACCCACTTCCTTGCAAACTCAGATGTCTCAGAAAGGGACTCAAAGGTTAACATTGCAGAACCATCATCAGACACATAGCAGGAGACCTTGTCAACAGGATAGTCCACAGCCAAAATGGACAATACTGTATTGGCAGTAATAAGAGGGGGTTCTTTCAGAGGGTCGACTGTACTGACAAAGACATCAATAGGGGCTAGCTGTGAAGGCTCTCCTTCACGGTCATACCTAGAAATAAAATTACTTGCATTAAACTACGAATTTCATAGGAGTACAGGATAGTAGGAAACATAATAATAGTGGAGATATATGATATATCACAATCAAAATACCGCACACATACCTCATAGCAAGCCTGTCAAGATAGGTCTCACGATTGATAGGATACCATTTTGGAAATTGATCCAAAAGCCAAGACAAAGCAAACCAGATCTCACAAATAACTGATACCAGCCACAAAGGGTATGCATCATTCACTGGATGGGTAATACGGTATTGCAAGAAGAAACCCAGAATTATGAGACGAAGAATGATCACAATGCGGTAGGGAGTCATTTGAGATGAAGGAATGGGGACAATGCGACTCATAGGTTGACGAGCATCATCAGCCCTGAAACAGTAGATTAAGACTTCATTAGCAGGTACATCTAAACATAGTTCAATTGAAAACGTCACACTAAATTATTTCTCATATTCCTCTCAGAAGAAATATGATCCTGATAAAAAGGGGAATAAAGGGCAGTCAGAAAAACGAAACTGAAGGATCACAGACAAAGGCAAATCCAGTAAATTACTAGAACACCTCAGTTTAAGCTCTATAAAGCAAAAATAAATTGACACAAATTCAATCTGTTGACAAAAAGGGTAGCAAATAGTAAAATGTCAGTGACCAAAGCTATATGAAAAGAGAAAACTCTAAAGAGAATAATTTCTCAAAAAGACAAATTAGTCAACAGAAGGTTCTTCACCAAGTGCAGCCATAAACATATAGAAAAGGATCTTAAAAAAAAAATGATGTAAATGCTCACATCTGAAGTTCATCACCATTAGAACCAGAGCCCTCCATATCACCTCCTTTTCCATCAGGGTATCTGCTAGGCACCTGCGTTATATTCTTCTCCTGCTTCAGTTTCCAGCTCTCAACCCTTTCTTTCCAGTCAACATTCCCCAATCCATAAGAGTTTAGGTCCTTTGACGGGTCAACAATTCTGACAGGAACTGCAACATTATATTTAATGTCATAAAACATAGTCAAAAAGACAAGAAAAGAGCATTCAGATTTAGCACAGGTCAAACACTTTACCTGGTTGGCTTGGATCAACATAAGGGAGTGAGTGACCACGCTTTTCAGAATGTAGAGGGCCCGATGTACTTCTAGTAGATCGATTGTCAGGAGTTGCACTTGGCATTTCCCCGGATACCTGAAGAAAAAACTGTCAGCAATCTTTCATGCATTTGTATTAAGGTGCCCATTTACCCCTGATTTTAATATATAAAAAAAGAATTCATGTAGTATTGTCGTCAATTTTTTAGAATAAATTCATAAAGACCTAAACGCATTGCAAAGAGATCAACAGGCTTCAAAGATGATGGCTTCAAAGATTCGATGAGCTTTTAACACATGATGCATGGATGTGGTAAGAAAATGAATAGTTACAGCTCACGAAATTGAAACATACACGTGTTCGCTTGTTTCTGGTAACAAAGCAAAAAAACCCTACACCAAAGTGATGCATGTTTGCTTATTGAAAAATAGAGTTAAAGCCTATAACCTAAGAACCCAGGGATGGCCAGTCATGCAGAATTAAACCAATATTATAAAGACACTAACAAACAGGAACTTATGCATGATAGACGATATGACACATACTGCTTGCCCATTGGTAAGGAGAGGGATTGGTAGAGATTCATGTCGAGATGAAGAAGAAAGATCAGCATCATCCCCTTGCCACTGGCGCCTAGCTTTGTTGTTTCCTTGAGTGCTGAACTCATTCTCCAAGTCATCAACCTCGTCCTCATCGTCATCTCCATCCACTCTGGCACTCCCTAAAACCCCATCCACAATTCAGCTTCATTGAGTCAAAACATTACATTTAATCACTGATGATGGAATCATAAAAGGGATATCAAAGAGACAGCTTACCTTTTTGTCTCTTATACCTAGTCTTGCACTGAGGGCAGCATTGGTTTCCATCTTTCCTTTCATATTCATAGCAAGGCCTACAAACAGGAAAAGCACATTCGTTGCAGGCAACAAATACATCACCGGAAGCCGTTTGTCCAACAGTATCTCCACAGATCTGGCATATTTGACCACTCAGATTCTTCAAGGTCTTGCCCTGCATATCCAACAATTCATTAAGAAGCATCAGTATTATATACAAAGCAAATCATTACATACGCAAACAGGGCATGAGATACAAAAAAATAACAAGCATCATGAAGCTGAGATGAAGACAAAAGTAACAGTTGGAAGCTAGGTGAGCATTCCAAGTATACGCAACTTGATCCAACTCATTTCAAATCTCAATTGCCCAAATCTAACCATCGAAATGTTTTAGAAACCCTAAAAGATCCAAATTGCCAAAAGAACCATGAATCAGACCATCCAACTCACAATTCATTAATTACAAGCGATAAAAACAGTCACCAATTCACCATACAGCAGAAAGAAGACCTAATTAAGTGAAAACCCTAAGATCTCAATTGAAATCAAATGGCAATTAATTCAGACCACAGATATGGAAACCGGAATCGGCAGATCCAAAGATCAACAAATCTCGAAATCAAATCGTTGAGTATAAAATATACAGAAACGACTTACGCTGTCGGTGCTATCATGGCGAATCCGAACTAGCTCGTTCCGCTTGTAAGATCCGGCAACCATGCCGCCGCCTGCATCCATCTTCGCTCTCTCTTTCTCTACTGTCACAAGCAAATCAGATCTCGATAAGATCTAGGATCTGATCACCAAAAGCGCTTTCGAGATTGGCTATATGCTCGAATCGATCAATTCGAGCATACTCGCATTTAGGAAATTTGCGAATCGGAGTCCCTTGTGCAAGTCTCTGCTGCTCTCTTAATTGTGTAGTATATACAGCAGACTCCTCTGTCTAGTCTGTCCCTCTCACTAGTTTGTTTTTCATGAGATTTTTATTTTATTTTCTCTTTTTTATATCTTGTGCTACTGTTTTTACCGGGAGTGCCGGTTGTCTGGAGTGGGAATGGGTAGGAACCAGGCAGAACGTGTAGTTGGTGACTTTTGTATTTAACAAAAGTGCTTGGTGCAAAAGCATGAACTTAGATTAAGTTAATCGTAAATTTGTAGTTTAAGGGTTAAATTTCGTATGTAGAATAATTTTACGAAAAGTAAACTCCTTAGTGCTATATATTTTGTTAGACTAATATTATGTTTAGATACATTACGGAATACTAGTTTATAATTTTTCATTTGATGAATTATCACAATTAACTGAGTCTAGTTAGAGTAGATATAAGTCGATTATGATTAACTCGAATCGTGATTAGTCTGATTATGATTGAATTGTCTCTACATCTTTCTTATAAAATTGGACAGAACAAAAAATGCATGTAATATAAATAAATTAATAATATATCCGTTCAAGTTTACCGGTGACTACCGGTAGCAACTAAGCCCGGCCGACAGTGGAGCTGTTGGTGCTACCTGCGTTTCCCATTTGCCCACGTGGATCTATTGATTGTTTTGCCCTTCATATTAGCTCAAAACTACAGCTTTTACCACTACCCTTTTCCAATCTACAAAGCTGGAGTTTACCCAATTTGCGAAGTTTCCCTCACCCACACACAATTTTCTCTCTCACGCAGGATCCAGCTGTCGTTGGGACGTCGCTTTCCCCTCATTACCTTCCACAAGCCACATGCCATTTTTATATTTTTTCAGCTTTTATTCCTCCGACACTTTTCTTATATTGTATTGGGCCCGTCTTTGAGAGTTATGGCCCAATGGGCTACGTGGAGTAAGGCCCATTTCCACAATTTGATTTGACTGCATTTGATTCGGTGGTTCGTATATCTTTCTGTTTTTTTTTTCTCCAAAGAGTTGTTGAAGAATATCAATCAATCATCACAGAATTTTCAATGCACTAACAACCTAATGATTTGAAGAAATTTAACGGGCAGTTTAAGATAAATGATTACCCCCATTGAACAATCCTTGTTAAAAAGATAGCTATACACAACTTTGTTGTTCCTGACAAAACTTAACTTACACTCTTCTTTGCAACTCCAAATGCTTTTTAGCATTCTATCTTATTTGCCCTTGGTGATATAGAATAAGGCTTATACGGTTGTACCATACAAAGATCGTTATAAACGTTATTTCCTTGTTCCATGCCTTGTCAAACAAATCTTTGGTAGAATAATTAAGTGTTGTCTTGCATATCTTTTGTTGTATACTTTAGAACTCCAAGACTCTTCCTCTTAATTAACACGGTATGTTAATTAAGCTAACTCACCAAGTGCACCTCTTACATTCCACGAGATTCGGGCCATTTTCCGTCTCGTCGAATTTTGATAGTTCTAGTGAAGAATATGTAGGATAGGTCCATTAAGAAACTTCATATTCAATTATTTATGATTCTTGTTAGATGGATTACAAGCACCAAAGGTGTTTTTCTTCAAGAAAAAAAGAGTTCAATGTAGGTTTAATAATATGATTTTTCGAATGATATATGATAAGTGCCATGATTTAAAAATTAAAAATTATATATAGAAAATTAAACCCTATCACCAAAAAAATCAAAATTTTAATTACACGTCCAAAATATATTTCCAAACTTCTTTTTTTTTTTTGAGCAAAATATATTTCCGAACTTGAACTTTTATCAAATGGATTAAAGGTATAGGACCGCTACAAATAAATAATATTCATCCGTATAACGTAATGATATAGAATTAAACTTAACTAGTTAGAGTTAAGTAATGATATAGATATGATTGATTATTCTTCTAGATCCAAAAAAACCCCAGTAATGTGTTGTACACTACTACACTTGCATTATTGGTATGATGTGGTGTATGGATTTGGATTACAAACAGTACGCCTACTCACTGTTGACATTGGCGTTGGGAATTCACTTTTGACATTGGCGTAACGAATTCAATTCCCGTGTCAAGTTAGAGCAAAAATGGCGATTCCCGCGAAGAAGAGTTGGACCACGAATCTTCCCTCCATCGCTTCTCGCATCTACTTTCTCCTCATCGTCCTCCAGATCCCTCTTTTCAGGTTTCTCCCCTTTCTCTCTCAACAATCATGCTCAGATTTGGATCTCAAAATTGAACTTTTGTGTGTATTCGGATTTCCAGCTTCTAGGTCAAATTACCGGTTTCACGAATCGGATTTTGTTTTCAATAATGTTCGATTTGGGGAGCGGAGCTTAAGATGTCAACAATGAACTACATTTCCATCATTGTTTTTGATGGTCATCTTGTGACTTTTAGTGTTTAGATCACAGTCCAGCTAACCTTGTTGCTTGTGAGGTCAACAAGCAAATGCCTTGATTTGATTGGAAATTCTTGAGTGAACTCTTTGCAACAGTAATGTCCTGGTATGAATTGTTTATGATCTTATGTCTCGAGTTGACACAGAATGCTAGATTGATTTCAGAACATATTGGGAATTGTTGGTACTGAGAGCGTGAAGATGAAATCGATGGCTTCTTTTGTTGCTGTCTAGTCTAAGTTAACTATCTAGTCAATCATACGGATGTATTATTCGAGCTTGATCAATGCTTGGACTTGGGTACAAGTATTAAGCAATTAACACATTCCTACTATATTTACCGAAAGGCCTAGTGCGATAATCATCACATAACGAGCACGGCACATTGTGTGGCTGATGTTGACAAAGATTGACAGCTCATTTTCATCATATAAGTAGAATGAAATATGCTCTGTGATTTGTGTAAACATTTCTGTGCAAGTAACTATTCTGTCAGTTCATGTGATACCATTCGATGTCTACCAAAAAAAAATGAGATACCATTCGATTTTGATATGAGTGTCTTGATTCCGATATGGATATCTGGAGCATGGAATATTTTAACTTTGAAACAATTTGACATTATTGTCACTCTACCATCAGTATCTTTTTTACGCTTGAAAGTGAAATGCAGTAAGTGACTGATGATAATGCATTAAATGTGGGCCTCTGAGGTTCTTGAATATCAGAAACTAGCATATTATGCAGCCATCTGTACTTTTGAATCATGTTCTTTCTTCTCCTGATTTATTGTATTAGGCAATTTAGTAGTTGCTGCATTCTTTTGTTTTGTTTTCTTAACCATGGACCAAACATCTGGTCAAAGTATTTCATCAATCATCAATGTTGATTGGATTTGTGCAATCTATTAGCCCCTCTGAACCTTACCTTTTCCCTTCTAAATATCTATTTTTTGCTTATTTTACCACAGAGTAACATGTAGGGCTGGTGTGTGTACCACACCTCTGCATGTAACAACTTCACAATTGATTGCCAGTGAAATCTTCCCACAAGGAGTCATAAAGAGCCTGCTTTATCCCGGAGCCATCGCACATGGCCTTGCTAAGAGCATGAGCATTCCCAGTTGGGATAGCCTTGTCGATATCTATAACTTTACGAACGTCAAGGAAGCTCCACCGGCAGTTGATCTGCAACGCTTGGAGGTATTGTTTGTTTATAAACTCTCCAATCATTTTGCACAATAGTATATTTTTCAACATAGGATTGTAGGAGATCTCAAAAAAAAACATAGGATTGTAGGATGATTGACAAAGCTCTCTTTCTTCCGTTGTTTACCTATGACAACTACCTAAAATGCTTTTTTATGTCAATATTTATGCTTGAAGCATGTAAATTTTGATTTACCTGTCATCTTCAACCGTTCGTACTGTACATATCAATTCAATTAGCTTATTTGGTGAAAAAAACCCTGGATTTCCTGCCCAGTGAACCAAGCTGAAGTTTGAATATCAAAGGGAAGTTGCATGTAGAGCATGAGTAATAACATTTATCGAGGGTTATTGAGGATTATTCTATCACAGTGGGGTGATTTCCTATTATTAAAATAATGTTTGTCTCTTCATAAAGTAATCTATGCTGGCGACTCTGCCCCATCTCAATTCTTATATGTTTGTTTCTTCGATTGTGTATGTAAGGCTTTGCAATTACGTTACCTAGTCTTTGTTATTCTGAGTTTTTTTTCCCTACAGGTTCTCTCTGGTAGCTACTTTTGTGTTGCCGGTGCTCTGATTGGTCTTTTGAAACCTGGTAGGATGACCATGTTTGGCACAGTTCTTGTGATGTGGGGCCTTGTGAAGGAGGGCCTTCTAGGAAAGCCGGTGAATACTGATCCTGCAACATCTGTTTACGTCTATCCCACAATGTTTCTGGCTCTTCTCTGTGCCTTTGCATCTATCAAGTACGATTTAAAGAAAATGACTAAAACCGCCGCCCCCAAACCTATTGGCAAGCCTGTGCAAAGGTCCTCAAAATCCAAGCTCAAATAAGCAAGCTAGCAGTTGTGACTTGTGAGTATTCACCTTCTTAAAGCTCATCTTCTTAGGATTATAAAATGTGGGTTCTGGAGAGATTAGCTACACTCAATCTCAGACTTATATCCTAAGCAGAGAAATTGATAATTGGCGTTATTGCTTGACCTTCTTGCATTATAAGCAGGACATGATGCACGTCTTTTTCAAGAACTTAGATTATGCCAGTGAGACTGTACAGATCCAGGATCAAAAGTAATCTCAACAATGTGTTTGGCTAAGTTCTGATCATACTCTAGAGATTGATGGACAAGATGATCTGTCGGGCTGTTTATCCTCAGGTAAAAATTGCATTTGCATTTGCCTACTTATGAAGATTTGATTTGTATGTTTTGGGAACTCACATGTGACTATTTCTCACGAAAGTCCAAACCTGTCAGCTCAATTAAACTTAGCCTAAGGTTCAAGGCTTGTTCTGCATCCTGAAATTAAGTTTGTTCGAGTGTGGAGGTTTACGAACCTTTGTACTCGATGGTGATTTCAAACAAGAGAACTAATATCTTTTGGGCATCCCAGCTGCCTGGATTGCACAATGAGCTGTAATTTAACATAATTTGCAAATTTTAAGTAGTTTGTTTGGGTGATTACTTTCTGATGTGTAGCAAGAATGACTTAGGACGTTGGAGATTATTTGACCTAAGCTTTAACCAATCTGATTAGCAAATTCTCATGTTTTGTGTCATCCATATTGCACTGGTTTTGAAAACATTTTCAGCTTTGGGTTCTTGATCTGAACATGTCCAACTGAAAAAGTTAGGACTGTGCAAAATCTTCCCTTTCCCATGCCCCTAAGCTTTGAGGTTATCTGTTAGGATTCTTTAGAGCCGTGCATTGATGGAATAAAGTTGCCAATTTGAAAAACATGTTAGAAAGAAATCACGCATACATTGCTCTTTTTCCCCTTGAATGCACAGTCACGTTTTGTACTCACTCTCTTCACATGAAACTTGCCCATGGCAATTTTTTTTTTTTTTTTTTGATTAGGTAAAAATTAGGAGCCCCACTTACGGGGGGTGTCCTAGAGCATCCTTTCGGATGAGAACAGAAAGTCCTTGGTGGTTCGCGATGTGGTTGATAGGGAGGTCGTGGCCCAGTTTTGCAATTTTATCAGCCACGGCATTGATAGCCCTATTCACATGCTTGATTTTGACTGACTCGAACTCTTGGAGAAGAGCACATATGTCCGAGATCAGAAGGTCAATCTGCCAAGGACACTTCCTCGTCCCCTTGGTTGCTTCGATTACTATTAAATTATCACCTTCAATTTCGATCCTTTTGTAACCAAGTTGTCTAGCCTTCCTCACCCCGTCTCGTAATCCGAGGGCTTCAGTTATTAAGATTGAGTTATGATCATATTTCCTAGCCCCCATAGCTATAACTTCTGCTTGATGATTTCTTAGAATAAAGCCCGCTGATGCTGATTCATCGTTCAATTTCGAGCCATCAAAATTAAGTTTAATGAACCCATTTTCCGGTTTTTTCCATGTTGCATTTTGATTCTTTCGTTTTGGCTTGCTCGGTTTTCTTTCCTCGATCTCCTCATCATCAGTGAATCTCCTTGATCTTTTCCAACATGTGATTTGGTTCCGAATATGTTGGTTGCCCATGGCAATTAGGATAAGGGTATTTGAGTGAAAGGAGACTGGAAAAGTTAAAAGTACCCGAATGTAATTACCATATGTGAATAATGAGTTTTTTTTTTAAGAGGTAAGAATTCGAAATACTAGACAAGCCTCGAAATCGAGAGACCGAGACATAGCTCGGTAAGCGGACAAATCGGCATGAAAAAAATTAACCAAAAGAAGAAGAAGAAGAAAGGATCTACAAAACAAAAAAAAAACAAAACAACAACAAAGCCAAATGAAAACACAGAAGGTCTTCCGTCACGGAAGAGAAAGACAATTCTGCGGGGTAGACGAAAATCCAACACAGGCGTATAGAGCCGCCGGAGATCAAGACAACAAGAATTCGACTTTAGAAAGTATGACAAGACGCCTGAAGAAGCAAGAAACACACCACCTGGACAACATCCGAAACATAATCTCAGACCGCGAACCAAAACGGCAAAACATGACCTGCATATTGAAACTTGCAAAAATTCGAACAACGTGTTGTTAAAACTTGCAACCCATGTAAATTTTCAATATTTTCTTCATTCACATTTTTTTATTGACTATCCAAACCTTAAGCCTCAAGCCATTAAATCCTATAATCTAATACCCTACACTCTACTATACAAAAATGCTTGCATATCAAGCATCTTTTTTCTTTTCTTTTTTCTTTTTCCTTCCATTTATTACTTTCTCTATTGATTTCTAAGAAGAGAAAAATAGTTACCTATGGCCAACACATGTTTTGAATCGAAATTCAAAACAAGAAGAGCCCTCAATCGGAAGAACAATCAACGACAAGGGTTAAGAAAAAACCGATCAAAAGTTTTCTTTCTCCATTTGTATAGAAAGTGATTCTATTTGGAGGAGATTGAGACAGGTTTAAATTTCATTTTTCATAAAATATCAATATTTAAGGGTTCCTCAACCATATTGATACAAGTTTCATATATTGTTCAGATTTTCTATTTGTTCAAGGGAATTGAACCTTCTAAAAAGCCATAAGATGAAGGAATGAAATAGATTTAGGACATGCATTCAAAAACCACAAATGATTTGATGGATGATACGTACCTTGATAACTTGGAGAGGTAGTAATAACAGAAATATATCTCCATGGATGCACAAGTTTTTCTCATGCATACAACGTAAAAAATGTCATCGGACAACTAGTTAAGCGGTTAAGTCTTTGGGGTAGTACCTCGAGATTACTGTTTTGAACCTCACGGGCGGTGATTTGCTCTAATCCTTACCCGATCAATTATATATATAGCATAAACGATGGAAGTGTATCCGAAGACAAATACATTTTCAAAACTAGGCTTTTAGTGACACTTATGAGCAATTGTTGATGAACGTGTGTTTGAACTATTCAACTTATGATGAAACAAATAACTATTCCTAAACTTATGATGCACCCTCATGCATGGTTGGAATTGTGACTACACTTTGGGTACGTGCATTGATTGGCATACATTTTTCTCGACCTTCATTAGAGAAAAAATGATCTAAGGTCAAGAGTGAAACCCAACTAAACAAATGGGGAAAGAAAACGGAAAGGTCTGTATGTGTATTTGGTGGTTATCATAATCTTTGCAATGAAACCATCATTCTCTCCTCTTTAATTTCCTTATATTTTTTCCCAAAATTTCCTAAAGGTTTAACTCGCCTTTTTTTTCTTCACGGTTCACTTTTGCTACAGAGCTCTCTTTCTCAAGTCCCAATAAAATGGTGGGTAATCTAATCTTTCAACTCTTAACTCGTTACATAAAAATAAAAACTCAAAACATAATTAATTTTAAAAGGGTATCTTTTGGACTAATCAAACTATGCTCATGTTCATGTATATATGCTCTTCTCCTAGAGACGAGTGAACGTAATGGTGGTATATATGATAGGCTAAATACATAAGTAGGACCTTGAACTTGCGCCTACTAGTCATTTAGGACCCCGAATTTTAAAGTTTGTCAATTTGGCACCTTAACTAAACATCTGTGACCAAATAAACACATAATCGTTGACCTGTACAAAACATTTGCCACATGGTAGCCACGTAAGTGTCCACACGTACGCCACGTCATACTAATTAAATAAATCATTAAAAAAGGAAAAAAAAATGAAAAAAAAAAGAAGAAGAAAAACGAGAAGATGGAGGATGGGTTGTCCACCACATCGCCCGCCCGCCCGACGATAATTCGCTCCCACCCTAGTTGAACGGCTTGAAACTGTTGCCATCGAAGGTCGATTGCTGGCCTCCCCGATGTCAGATCCGGTGGAAGGCCGGAAAAGCATCACCTGCAAAGCTCGATTGACGTCGTCTAGGGTTCGGCTTCGCTCCGGCTTGATATTGAACGCCAACGTCAGATCCGGTGGAATCAGAGCCTGCGAAAGCGGACTCAGATCTCCGATGCCGGGCAATCCGGTCTTCCACTGGAGAACTCAATTGTCGTCTCCTCCGCTCCTGCTCCCGTAATCCGACATGGTCACCTCTTCTCCCATCTAGGTTCTAACTCCGCTTTGCTCCAGAATTCACAAAATCAGATGAAATTAGGGCTTTGATCCCTGAAATCAGTCCAAAGTCCAAACACAAACCAATTCCAGATTGAAGCAATTGAAATTAAACAAAATCAATTGGAAAGGAGAACGAATCAATTGCAAAGTTGGAATTCAATCAGAACTCGACTTCTCCTTTTTCTTCCTTGTTCTCTTTTTTCTTTTTAAATTATTGTAATGATTTATTTATTTAAATATGACATGGTGTATATGGTGTATACGTGGACAACTACGTGGCTGCCATGTAGCAAATTTTTTGTACATGTCGATTGTGTGTTTAATTGGTCGCGAATGTTGAGTTAAGGTGCCAAATTGACAAACTTTAAAGTTCGGGGTCCTAAATGACTATTAGGCGCAAGTTCAGGATCCTCCTCATGTATTTAGCCATATATGATATGATTCTGCTGAAAATTCTGATATATGCTTCCTTTTTTCCTAAGAAAGGCAGATACTCGATGGGAATATTTACAAAACAAAAGCATAAAGTTGATTAGATATTTCTTAAGCAAATAATAATAATTGGGTCAAAAATATTCTTCAAACCTCGAAGACTACTTCCCCATCTCCATCATCATCAACATTCAACTGAGTCTTTATCGAAATTCTAGTTACCCAATTGCCCTAATTATGTAAACACACTTTTTTAGTACGGTGGAATGAGTAAATTGTATGTTTTAGATGAATTTAATGGTCCCATATTAGTCATTAGTTTTACCTTGAATGTCGATGTAACTAGGAAGGCAATTCTCACGGTTTAAACGTAAAAAACATGAAACTCGTTTCTGATAAAGTTAGGTGGGCCGATAATATGGGAATAGATTGCATAATTGGGCCAATAATGCAAGGAATTGTGTGAGTAATTGAGTCGATAATACGAGGATTGTGTGAGTAATCGAACATGACATACAAAATCAATTAAATTCCAACTAAAAAACATACGAGAATAAGTAGGTTAACTCTTTTAGCCATATACTACTCCCTCTGTCCCCGAAAACTTGTCCGCTTTTTCTTTTCGGTCGTCCTCAAAACTTTGTCCATCTCTATTTCCTTTCCATTTATATCACTATGCTTTTACAATCTTACCCTCATACAATCTCATATATTACACTCATTATCCAACTTTCTCCTCAACTTTATCACTTTTTCCTATAAAATTACAAAATTACCCCCATCTAATCTTATATATTACTCCTTTTTATTACCCTTTTCATCAATTTTACACCTTTTTCAATCACCTATCAAACTTTTACACTTTTTATTAATCCACGTGCAAATCTATTTTACGGACAAGTTTTCGGGGACAGGGGGAGTACTATATTTCTAAATCTTATTTTGAAACATAGATTCCCTCCAACCGTTTGTATTTTGTGCTACTAATTATCAACTTTTGCGATTCGCGATCAAGTGAGAACAACTCATACGGTGTAAAAAGCGAACACCTTATGGCCGTTAGATCTGGGCAAATCAACGGACTGATTTTAACACGCAGCTCCCCCTTGCTTTTAACTGGGAAGGGCATTTTCGTCTTTTTGCCCTGCTTTACTATTCATCGATCTCCCCCTTGTTTCTCTACGCTCGCACAGAGCGTTTGTTTTAGCGGATTGTTCATTGATCTCTTCGGCTCTCTTCTCCAACAAAATTCGATTGTTTTTCAACTGTATTTTCGTCCTTTGGCTCTTGTTCAATTGCTTCTATGGATATAGGTAACGATTTACGATTTTTGAAAAGTGAGAATTTATGCTTTGCTAGTTTTAGGTTTTCCTTGAGCAAGATAACTGAGAACTTGTGAATTTGACATAAGTTTGGGTGTATGATTGGTGTTTACATGATTTGATTGCATTAGAAAGTGATTTTGAAGTTTTCGATTGACCCTAGAAGCTGATTATGTACGTTTTGCCCGATTGCCTACCATGTGTTCGACAAAATGCCTCAACCAACGTGCTTAAATTTACATGAACCGTTCAATGGATTCCAATGAACCTTTACTTGAAAGTTTATGAACCATACCGATACTCTTTGTGAACCAAAAGAATACCCGTATTTGCCCATTTGTAGTGTGTTTTCATGTTGTTTCACTCATAGCTTTTACGTTTCTTTTGTAGGTTGTTCATCAAGTTCCGGCCATCCTAACATTTCTCATTCGGATGGTGATGCTAGTACCGATGGACTTTCATTGAATGACAATGATGCAAGTACACAAGTTTTTATATTGGATTGAAAAATCACACTTACTAGCTCAATCTGTTTAAGTAGCCTTCTCGGTACCAATTGCACAGCTTCTTTTAAGCCTACCATGTAGTCAATTTTTTCCCAAGTGTTTACACACTTTTCGCGTTTTGTCATACATGAACCAAGTGATTCATATTCATGAACCATCGCGTAGAAGATAATGAACCATCGTGTAGAACATAATGAACCATCGCGTTTTGAGGATTAAGCTGTCTTATATGCAGTTTCACATTAAATGAACCGAATGACTAAAGTTCATGAACCGACAAGGTGAACCCAATGAACCAAACACCTGTCGTTTATGAACCGCGATTGATATGAACTTCATGAAAAGCTGAACGCACCTTTTGCACGATAATGATAACGATGAGCACGATAACGATGCCTACATTCTTCACTTATCACAAGATTGTTCTTATTTCATTACTACTTGTACGGTTGAATATAAACTTCAAACAATGTTTTGATATGTGTGTTTGAGGATTCAGTTATCTTCTATGCACTTTAACATTAAATGAACTGTATAATTACACGACATGAACCTACAAGTGGAACACAATGAACCAAATTCTTTTATGTTACACAATTTACGCATTTCATATATGAACCGAGTGATTCAAATTCATGAACCATTACGTCGAATTCAATGAACCAAATAATTATACTTCATGAACTTAAAAACAGTGAACCTACAAGTGGAACACAATGAACCTCTAAGTGGAGTACAATGAACCTTTTTGGTCAAAATCATTTTATTTACAAGTTTGCCACCGTTTTTTCCGTTTTCTTTATATCCTCCTTTAATCTCTACCGTCAGATCCGAAAGATCTAACGGTAGAGACTGTTTCTCATTTTACACTATAAGGGTTGTTCTTACCAGAACCAAACTCCAACTTTTGCAGCTTTTATTATCATAGTATAAAACATGATATGGGGCAGAAATGAAAGGGGAAAAGAAAAAGAAAGGAAGGCGTATGCATATCCACGTGTCGATCCTACTACAACTATTACATGGTCATTTATATATTTGGAAAATATGATTTACTTATTTGTGTAAAGTTTGATAGGAAAATATGATCAATTTATTGGGGCGTTAGTATTATATTTATTTTATTTTATATTTTAGGTTGGTTTATTAGACAAATCAAGTATTGATATTAGGTTGAATTTATAAATAAGAAAATATACTACGATCAAAATTTATATGACAAAAAAAAGTTAATTCGAATTGAATATTATAATAATATCATATTATATTAGTAAGTGAAATTAAATATACATAAATCTAATAATATGATGTATCCAAAATAATTTTAATATTTAAGACATAATCGTACGTGATACGACGGACTAAATTTGATTAAAATCCCTAGTCAGAGGGTTTCCACGAACCCTTATTGATTTGAATGAATTAATTTAAGATTAGCCGGAAAAGGGGGTCCTCAATTGGATTAGCCAGACAGACGTACGTACTCGAATAATATTTATAAATTGAAATGGGACATAGTCGAGTTTCAAGTACAAGATAGGAATATTCAAAATTATTACTACTCCGGAGTAACTAAAGCGACTAAGTGGGTCCATAATTGAGTACTAACTAGTACAAATCCACTACCATGTACGGGTAATGTAAATATAATCTGAATTAACCGATTCGAGATTAAACTTTGACATGAGTCCACTTTTAACTCGAGAGTTTACAATTGACATATGCGAAAGTTTTTTCACCATTCTTCAATATTTAATAATGACAAAAACGTACTAATTAATAAGGGAAATTTGTTAAGTTATCAAAAAAAATTACTTGAATTTTTTAATTCATATAAGGATATAATGTTACAAAAATCAAGTTAGGAAAAAAATATTAAGATATCAAAAATTGGGTAAGATATAAAGTAGATATAAGGAAATTTAATAAGATATCAAATAGATAGATGGGTTATTTTTAGAAAATATAATGTAAAAAAATAAAATCATTACTTTATTCAGGTTTGATGATGTGGCATAAATTTTTACACATACTTGGGTTCTACTTTATACTAGTATATTATAGTAGATCTACTACTGTAATACATTTTCTCTACATGTCTTCTTATTTTCCAGTAAATATATTATTATAGTTTTGTTAGCCCACATTTCTTATCAAAAAATATGATCATGATGCAAGGGTGCTCGTTTGGTTACTTTTTAAATTCTCATTAATTAGAAAATCCTATAATTTAGCATCTATAAAACATATAAAATTGAAAACTTTTACTTATTTATGACACATGTTCAATTAAATACAAATATAAAATAAAAACAAAAATATTCTTTTTTACTCATTTATGATGAGAGATAATGACCCAAATGGATAAACTTATACACATAACATTGACATAAGAACTGTCAAACGGGTCGGTTCAAGCAGGTTTGGGTTCAGGTTGAGTGCATGCTCAGGTCAGATTATAAGTCAAGTCGGGTCTAGTATTGATAGGTTATTGTATAGGTTCGGGTCGATCTAACGGGTCAAGAATTTGAATTTTTTTATTATATAAATAGTATTATGATTAAATAATAATAAATTAATTGTTATAGTTTTTATAATTAAATATATTATAATGTCTAACATAAAATATTATATATATATATATATACTCTGGTAAATTCAACGGGTTCGGATTTCAACCTAGTCGGATTTCGGGTCAATCAGGTTTGGTTTTTTTCCCTCGCACGTTACTTTTCAAGTCGCGTTTCAACCCTAAAATTTTCTATGTGTTCGAGTTGTTTCTCGAATCTAGTCAGGTTTTGACAATTTTATTGCACATAAAAAAAACATTACACACAATATATGAACAAATATTATATGAAAAATATAAATTCTCATGTATAATATAATTAATCATTGAGATCTCGTGCGATAGCACAGGTCATCTACCTAGTTAATTATATGTTTTTAGTTAAAAAAAAGTCTTTATTTAAAAGTCCATGATTTTCAATTCCAGTAATTTTTCAATTCATTCATAACATATGGACTGCAAATACCTACAGGGTAACAGGGAGGGTGGTTCAGATTTTGTTCTTCAATTTTTTTCTTACAAAATCTCGGTTTACCCCCTCACAATATTTAGCGAATTTTCTATTTTACGATTATAATTGTAATTTTATTTAAATAGATACAAACTTCCCAAATCTAACCAAACATAACATAATATTTGAACTCCTATGAATTAAATTGTAGCCAAATATATTTTTGTATTTCCCATGAATTGTAATTCCAAAAAAGTCACTTCACATGACTAGTATCGCAATATAACCCACATGAAGGGGAACCCGCCGCAAGGACAAATATAATTCATTTTATATTATTTATATAAATGTATATATGATATAGATAAATTAGCTTATAATTTTGAAATGCTGAATTATGTTTTGAATTTTCAATGTACTTATTAGGGTGTCTATCATCGGATGAGAACGAGGAATCACTGAATGAACGGGGAAAATAAAACGGTGGTGATTGGATTCTCTACCCTAACCATATATGCATCCCTACTCGACCTAAAATTTGTGGTCAATAACATTAGTATATGACATGCATACTTCGTTGTAAATACTCATAATGCATGCATAAATTAACTTACATATATGACATTATCAAAGTAATGCACTGAGGCCAAGATCTTTAGAAGGCTTGGCTTGTGTGCATTACATATGCTTGCTCACGTGTGGGCCGTCGTGGCCTCATCATATTCATTAATCACTATCGTACGTTGGTTGGTCTAGGAACTCTCTATGCCTACAACTTGTTTTATTCTGCATTCAAATTTGTACTTATTCCTTAAAGTTAAACCTATCCCTTAATGTTTCATAGTCACTGAGATTATAAAAAATTCTTTTACTCCTTCCGTTTTAAAAGAGTTGTCACAATTAAGAAATCATTGTTTATCCTGTATTACCCTATGAATACATAGTTAATTATTGGTGTAAGGAAATATAAAAAGTATACATGATACTGATAACATTAATTATTAAGGGTGCAAATGGAAAGAGATGGAGAAAAATATAAAATGAACAAGTAATCAAACAAGAAAAAGCGGTACTATG
The DNA here is from genome assembly GCA_963924305.1 of Polygonum maritimum. Taxonomy (NCBI): domain Eukaryota; kingdom Viridiplantae; phylum Streptophyta; class Magnoliopsida; order Caryophyllales; family Polygonaceae; genus Polygonum; species Polygonum maritimum. The sequence continues at coordinate 33,905,678 of OZ002735.1, read as the reverse complement.
AACAAATACTTTGAAAACGGAGTGAGTATTTACTCAGTTTTTATGATGGATTTATTACTTATTAAGAGAGCAATAAGTAACTCAAATAAAGTTATTCCACGAGAGTTTGACTGGATCGATCGAATCAGATTCAAAACCGAAAAAGATGTTGAGAGTCTGACTGGATCGGTCAAATCAGATTTGAAACCGAAAAAGGCGTTGAGAGTCTGACTGGATCGGTCGAATCTAATTCGAAATCGAAAAGGGCGTGAGTATTTACTCGGTTTTTATGATGGATTTATTACTTATTAAGAGAGCAATAACTCAAATAAAGTTATTCCACGAGAGTTTGACTGGATCGATCGAATCAGATTCGGAACCGAAAAAGGCGTTGAGAGTCTGACTGGATCGGTCGAATCAGATTTGAAACCGAAAAAGGCATTGAGAGTCTGACTGGATCGGTCGAATCTGATTCGAAATCGAAAAAGGCGTTAAGAGTCTGATTGGATCGGTCGAATCAGATTCGAAACCGAAAAGGCGTTGAGAGTCTGACTGGAGCGGTCGAATCTGATTCGAAATCAAAAAAGGCGTTAAAAGTCTGACTGGATCGGTCGAATCAGATTCGAAACCGAAAAGGCGTTGAGAGTCTGACTGGGTCGGTCGAATCTGATTCGAAATCAAAAAAGGCGTTAAAAGTCTGACTGGATCGGTCGAATCATATTCGAAACCGAAAAAGCTAAAAAGGCGTTGAAAGAGATGAAAGAGAAAAAGTGTAAAATTTTCTACCTATTATAGGGCGTTTATTCTTTTATAAAAATAACTTTTAAATGGGCAATATATAAAATAAATAATAATAAATAAATGAACCAAATCTTTTATATCGTTTTCATGATATTTTTTTTGTTTGTCAATTAGTCTTCACACTCTTGCTTGATTTGTGTTGTTCTTGTTTTTACCCCGGTTGGTTTCGCGGCCAAATGTGATGGTAAAATGTAAAACCATCCCTTAAAGTCGAATCCGGTGGTGTGAAATTAAAAACTCAATATAGTAGTCCCTTTTATGCCATTTTGTTTGTACTCTTTCCTTTTTCATCATAGGGTAAAAAACTTCTCATTTTATAATATTATCTTTATTTAATCTCATTTTATTATTTTTATTCTATTACTTTTTTTATTTTTTTTTATCCCCATTAAATTATAAAACTACACTTAAACATTTACCTTTCTAGCCTCCTAATACTACCGTATCATACCAACCATAAGAAGGGTGTTTTAGGACAAACAAAATAAAACCGGAGATTATTTTTTATAACAGGAAAGAAATAAAGTAAATTAAATAAAAGAAAAGAACATTCTAATTTCTTAACTCTTTATCTAACAAAATTTCCACGCCATAAATCCGAGAAAATCTTGCGCAGTCTTCGAGGCGGTCTCTCACCATCAAAGTGTGTATAAAAACCCACCATTCCCCCTTCTTCTTCTTCATCACTGCCACATCCATCTTCTTCCTCCATCCCTTCTTATACACCTTCAATTTCTTCTTCAACAGGTACTACGTACTATATATGTATCTTGTTCTAACAATTCTCTATAATTAATTCATGCTTGGTAGTTAATCTTGTTTTGAATTTCCGGCATACAGATCGGAATTCGGTAAGAAAGATGAGCAGGCCAGGAGATTGGAACTGCAGATCCTGCAACCACTTGAATTTCCAGCGCCGCGATTCGTGCCAGCGCTGCGGCGACCCCAGATTCTCCTCCGGAGGCGGCGGCGCTGACTTCGGCGGCTTCAGGCCGCCCCCCTCCGCCGCCGCCTTCTACGGTGGGTACTCATCCGGGCCCGACGTCAGGCCCGGAGACTGGTATTGCGCGGTGGGCAACTGCGGGGCCCACAACTTCGCCTCCCGTTCCAGCTGCTTCAAGTGTGGGGCCTACAAGGAGGAACTCCCCTCCTCCGCCGCCGCCTTCGACGCTGACTTCTCCGGCTCCCGCAGGATGTTTGGCGGCGGTGGAGGAGGAGGCTTTGGGGGCGGTTTCGGAAACGGCGGTGCAAGCGGCCGCTCCACCGGATGGAAATCCGGGGATTGGATCTGCACTAGGTAATATCTTTCCTTTTTAGTACGTGCATGTATGTACGTGAATGAAATCAATTTCTGAGACTACTGGCATCCGACTAATTAATTATGATTATTATCCGTTCGTGATGATCGGATGAAATAATAGGGCGGGATGTAACGAGCACAACTTTGCGAGTCGGATGGAATGTTTCAGATGCAGTGCACCCAGGGATATGAACAACTCTACTTACTAATCCATCCTCCAATTAATTCAATGCAAAGATTGCCAGGTATTCATTTCCTTTTATATATATATGCCATACAATTAAGTACAATGCACAGTTTCCATTCATATCGCTCATATATCATGTGTAACGTAACATGCAGATATCAATTATCTTCATGCAAAAGCGCCTAAAATATATATAGTACGTACTACGTAATTTAATTTGTTTCTGTTATGTATGTTGCTTGGGTTTGAAAAATCTTATTATATGTTACAGGCGTATGAAATTGGCTAAGGAAAGAAATCAAGAAATTAAGATGTGAAGATTGATTTGGGTGGATATAAGCCTGATGCTGCGTTCTCAAGACTCATGAAGAAGATCATAAAATCGAGTTTATTTCGGCCATTATATATTTATCCGTGTTTTCCTAGCTCTCTTTTTTTCCCCTTAATTATTAATTAGGTTTAATTTTCCTTGTTCTGTGTTTGGTCCTGTTTTAATGTCCTTTATATAGGATAGAGAGAGTGAATGTTTTTTTCTTTGGTATGCAGATTGAGAGAGATTGACCCATAATGTCTGTCATATGATCGCATATTTTGTGTACTTGGGCTGTCCTCTTCTCAATTTAAATATTATTATTGACTCTATATTATGACTTCTATAATTTTTTTTCCATTCAGTTCATTATTAATTTTTTTGGTTGAATTATTTTTTTTTATTCCAAATTTTCGATTCGGTTCACCTGAATTTATATCTCTTAATTTTATTCAGCATTCAACGTAGCGTATGCACTTTGTTCTTACTATCGTTAATCTTTTTAAGAATGGACTATCCCGAAAGAGTTATCTATTCTAGAGTGTCCTTAAAATTAATTATTAAATATGATTTCAAACTAAATTTATTAAATATAATTTAAACTGCAGTCGAAAAAAAGAAGTTGTGAATAGTATGTACTATGTATAGATTTAAAAAGAAAAAACTCAATATTTGATTTGTATTGCATCTTACAAACTTTCAAAGTGAAGTTGATATACACTACATGCATATGTATGCTCTTAATTTCTTGTATGTACGTGGTTTTTCTTTCATAATTAATAAATTTTGACAGACAAAGTCGTACGTACTACTCCTACTACTACTGGTAATAAGTTGATAGAGATCGTACGTGATATATATGTATATTGTATTTTGATAATTTGATATGCATCGTTCATCCATTCCTAATAATAATTATTATTATTATTATAATTATTATCATTATTATTATCATTATTATTATTATTATTATTGTTATTATTATAATAGTTATAATTATAATAATCTGATAATGTCAATTTGTGATAGAATAATTAAGTGGTCCGGTGAATTTCATTTCATCATGCAAATTGAATGGATGGCTTGGTGTACGTACATGTGTTATCCTGCAAAGCAAAATTTTTTTGTCAAGAAAATGGTGGCAAGTAAGCAACCACTCCGAGCCGGGCAAGACCATTTATGGTGGCAAAGCTCTCTCTCCCAAGATTTAACACAGCTGCATTCCCAAGGCTCGAACTCGAGACCTATAGTTAAGATAGGACAGCCCCTGCCAGCTGACCTACGTGCTTGGGGGTATCCTGCAAAGCAAAATTTAAAGAAAGAAAAAAGCTGTGCTCGACTGCTCTCGTATACGTTAAAAGCACTTTTCAAACCCCAGCTTTTTTTCTTTCTACTTTCTCTAATGTATGTACGTGGCAACTTATATATAATTGTGCGGATATACTGAATTTTTGTTGATCGTACGTATGGGGATATACTTAAAACTCATTACCATTTACTTATAATCATTTGAAGATCTTGACCAAAAAAAAAAATAAAATCATTTGAAGATGTCGAATCCGCTTTATACTATAATAGGTATTATAGATCATCTGAATCATAAGTTCTTTACTCATCAATCCATTGGTCAAAGCTGCTTAAGCTGTTCAAATGCTAAACGAAATGGTACAGAAGCTTGAACCATCGTAATGGCCGGGAAGGCGAAATTTGAACTCCAGCTATAACGATCGAGAAGAGAAAACTCGAACGGATAACTTAATAATTACAAATATTGTCATCTGATGTATAACGTATGTACACAAACATGATCTATATGCTACTAACCCGATATCTTTGAATTATACAATCGAACATAGTAAAATATTAAACCATGTCCGATAGATGACAAGTGCCTATGTGATCTCAACCTAATTAAACCACGTTGGTCTCAATCGATCCATGTTCAATTGTAGCCTCTAGAGGATCTTCTTCACTTCAAATTGGCCGAGTATATCAAACTTTGATATCAACTTATAGATAATTGATTGGTAGAATGGTATAAAACTTCTTTAAAATTTGTCTAAGATATTTCCATTTTGAACTTTTTTAGCAACATGCGTAAAGACTTTGATATTAGGATAAATTTTAACCTTAAAAAAGGCTATAAGTATTTAATTTAAATTAAAAAACATTAATTTATCGAACCAAACCATATCTACACAAGGGAAAAAACGTCCATATATCATGTATGTATATTTTTTCAGTAAATCCGAGATGCGTAGACCATTGTAATGGGAATTGGAAGCTAGGTGTAATCGAACTATATATATTATTAGTCCTATATTAGTTAGTCCTATATTGTTTATTCCATTTTCTAAATGAGTTTCTTATCTTCTAATAAAGCAAACAAAAGGATTAATTTTTAACAACAAAAAAAGAAGTAAAAACCAATAAGTTACAAGCTTTAGTAGTACAAAATAAAGATTAGAAATCCATTTGGGATGTTAAACCCTAAACGCAAGTTACTCCGTATATTAATTGATATTTCACATAGGATTCCAAACACTTTTGCATTGGAAAGCCTAAAATATACTTTTTAATACATGGGTTTTATCTGATTGACCCTCATAGATATGTTAAACTACACTACAAATTAAAAATGGTCAAAAAGGAGTAGCTATTATATTGCTAGCCAAAATATGTTAATTTTGAAAGTGTGTCTTTGCAACCCTCCATTGTACAACTTTTTTGGCCAAGATTCTCTGTCTACCTTTAAGTTGGCTTTATGTTACTTCATGTGTTAGTTTAAAGCTAATTTGTCAAATACTTTGTGCACTAACATCATCTCAACATGGGGTCCAAGTCCAAAGCTTCTTGCATGCAAAGATGTTGTATATAAATATTGCATATGCATTACCATAAAAGTGCTAATTGAATTGCTGTCTAGCTTCTTTCCTATCCATCATCTCGTGGAACAATCAAATTATTATATCTTGCAATTATTAGCTAGCAAGAATTCCAAATAGTTGATTGACACAACTTTATATTTTTCCCTTGCCATTTCATATCTTATTTTAGAGTACGATAATGATATTGCTTCTTTTAAAGCAAAGTTATTTAATTTTATCCAAAATATAACCCAAATGTTTCAATCATTCAATCATAAAATTGAAGAATATAATGAATGGCAAAAGTTCGTTAGAAATGTCAAAAACTTTTATGCAATTTTTTTTTATGCATGTAGGTAGGTAACATAAAATTCTCTAAGATTTTTTTAAACACCTAGTTTTATTGAAATAATGGTTTTTTTTTTTAGAAGTTGAAATAATGTGTTCTTTCTCCTAGAGGGTCAAGATCGAGTTACATTGTACGTGTATTTTCAGATGAGATGGTCTAGTGATAGAAGGTATGGATGATGTTGGAACGTATCTTTTTGTATTGGATAGAGTCGATTAGCACAAATCGATTACCCCATTAACGACTTGATCATATGTCCGTAGTTTGCCGCCAAAGTAATTAAATTTCGTGTCATAGAAATAAATAATGAGATAGGGCATGCAATAGACCATAATATTCTGAAAGGGGAACATACCCTCTTGAAGACAGTTCAAACAAACATCATGATGAACAAATTCAAATGGTCCGGTTTATGCAAAACCCTAGAAATTGCAATCAATTTTTAGGACTAAGTTGAGGAGGAAGAGAGTTTGAAGGTTGAATTGCACTGTGATGGTCAAATTGGGAAGGAAAAAAACACTAAGGCTTTTATTTGCATGTTATCTTTGTGCAAAAGGGGAATAAAAACAAAAGAAAAGGATTCCACCAAAAAAAAAGGAAAAAGGAAAAGGGCATGTCTCAAATGGACTTTTGAAGTGTTTGTGGATTCCTCCAACCTCCTTTTAATTTATTTTTACCAACCAAACATGTCTTAAAAGTATAAAATTTTTGTTTGAGCTGGTAGGGTTGACCATGCACGACCATGAGAAATAACAAAAGAAAGTGAAAAAAAAAGAAAGGAACTTGTGTTAAAGATCTCTCAAATGGGCTTTGCTAACTTTCTTTTTTATCTCTTTTGGAGTGGGTTATAAAAGCTTGTTCTCAAAAGAATACCACACTACACTACATTAGTTGCATTTGATTTGCAATTTGAAATGAGGCCGGCTATATGGTGATCATCCCACTTTTTAAATCTCAAATCCTCAATACTTATCAATTCAACAAGACTCTTTCATGTTAAGATCTTGTTTGGTAAAAGTGATGCCCCTAGTTAATTAAGAGGATCAAGAGAGGGGTTCAAGACTTTAAGCATCTATGGTTCTTAGACACGGTGTAATTTTTGTTTATTTAACGCCAGGGCTTTTTGCACACTATTTTTTAACTTTTTGCACCACGTCATTCAAAGGCGTCGCCATTTAAAGGCGTCTAATCATTATATTAATGATTAGTTAAATTGTGAAAAAACTGAAAAGCGAAAAATTGTTGGCGTGGCCGGACGCCATTGGACAACGTGGTCGGACGCCTGTAGAAGGCGTGGCCGGATGCCGGTGGAAGGCGTGGCCGAACGCCGGTGGAAGGCGTCCCAGACCTAGTGTCCCCGTTCAATATCGCCGGCCCTAAACCTGCCGGTCGTTGTTCCCCTTCAATGTCGCCAGCACTAGCCCTAAACATGGTGATTCATGAATTTTGTCTTTGATTTCTCTTAACCTTGTTGAAATTCGATCGCGAATTGAATACATAATATTATCCCTCTGTTTGAAGGATTAGGGATTGGAAACGTCTTGCCTTCTTTAGAGTTCAATTTCGAGAAATCAGTGTACAATTTCGCGCTTTGAGTCGGTTAGGTCTTAACATTAGTTGTCTGTGATCGGTATTGTAGGATCAACGTGAGTTTGAGCAGAGGTATTACGAATTTCTTGACGATTTTCGACCTCTTGATGGACCGATTTTCCTGAGAATTTGCGGTGAATCTTCATGCAATGGGATTGCCAATGACTGTCTTAGTGTAACCCAGCGACGTACGGCCGACGCCTTTCGACGGCGATCCGTACCGCCGTCCTGTGCCGCCTGCTGACGCCGTTTGACAGCGTTCCGTGCCGCCTTCCGATGGCGTCCCGTGACGCCTTCCAATGGCGTCGGACGACGATGTTTGCTATTTTCTCATTAATATTTATTATTATTTTAATATACGCCTTATGAAAGCTACGCCTTTTAATGACGTGGTGCAAAAAGTCAAATTTCCGTGTGCAAAATGTTATTGCCTTTTTTAAAGTGTAAGAACATGCCCAGTAAATCAAGACAGACCAATTTGATACCAGATAAATCAACATAAAAATTAATTTAAAGAAAAAGAACACAAAAAACAGCAAATTCTGCTAGAGAAAGTAAAGAGGTCTACTCTTTGTTTTTTTGAGCAAAGAGAGGTTTACTCTTAAAGCGTTGATTAGAGCATCCACAATGGAGAAATGGTTTCCACATTTCTTAACAATTAACAAAAAAGAAAAAGAAAATAGATGAGGGATTGTCAGATTTTTTTAGAGAAAAATTTCTTATTTTCTCCACTTCTCTCTTGCAGTAGAAATCTCATCATCATCATCATCATTTACCCAGGGGGAACCCGCAAACGCAGAATCTGGGGGGTCAGGATGGGGGCACCCCTGGCTTACGCAAAAGGGGTGCGCCCGAAAGACCCAAATGAAACTGAAACTCTTCTGCACAATTCTCTGCACAACCCAGACAAAAGCTCATATTTTTTTAATTTTCTTTTATTTATTTATGGGGAAGAAATGTTCATAGTCTCCATTGTGGATGCTCTTAATCATTAATATTATAAGGGCGACCGCCGACTACACATTGATGATAAGTAAAATAAATAAACTGAAAAAATAATATTGGACTACCGACTATCTTGGGATGGAAAAAATCTTATATCTTATATTATTATACTTTGATTAAGTGATCAAATAAATTATATTTATAAGCTTCTAACATTTTTCTTTGCTCACATTTATATAATTAGTTATGTTATTTCACAATGAAATTATTTGCTATGTTTAATCACATGATATGTTTTTTTAAAGACATTAACCTTTAAAATAAAAAAAATAAACAATATAAACTTTACCTTACCCTAGATATTGCCTTCATACAATTAGTCAAACGGTTAAACCTGCAAAGGTTATTTACCAGAAGTCAACTAATTTGAATAAGGGATAGAATTAAACCGACTATAAATTCTTCATACCAAACGGCATACTGTAATCAACTAATCATCGTTTTCTCAAAAAATCAACTAATCATCCATTCCGGAAATGGAGTCAAATGAGAAACTCCTCAAGATGTCATTAAATTTGAAATGATGTGGACGTCTAGGAATGATTTTCAAGATGTCATTAAACAAGCTTGGCGGCATAACCCCGTTGGATCCCATATGTATAAATTAACGAAAAAAACCCAATTGCTCAAAATTAAGCCGAAAGCCTGGAATAAAACAACCTTCGGAAACATTTTTGAACAGATCAAAAAAATTGACGAGGACATCCTCACAATCCAAAAAGAAATAATAGAGCACCAAAATTCACAACTTATACAGAAACATGAAAGACTATCCAAAAAACGCGAATGTTTAATTAAATTTCAACACACCTTCTGGAAGCAAAGAACAAAAGTTAACCATATCAAACTTAACGACAAAAATACAAAATACTTCCATAGGATTGCAAGTGGAAGAAGAAATAGAACAAACACAAAAGAAATTATCACCCAAGAAGGGACATACGTGATTGGCCTTGATAACATAAAACGTGAAATTCACAGGGATTTCCAGAAACGGTTTCAATACTAGGAAATCAACCAGGCTAAACTATCGATTGTATCCCAAGCTATTCAGCAGGAGGTTAATGATGAAGATAACCGCAAGCTGACTAGACCGGTCTCCAACAGCGAAATCAAATCAGCTGTTTTCGACATAGGAGACGATAAGTCACCAGGTCCTGATGGTATGCCAGCAAGTTTTTACAAGAAATATTGGCATATTGTTGGCCCAGACGTTACAAAGGCAGTCAAAAGCTTCTTCCATTCAGGAAAAATACTCAAACAGATTAACCATACCTTTATTTCATTATTACCAAAGTGTGAGAACCCAAACTCAACAAACCATTATAGACCTATAAGTCTATGTAATACAATCTACAAGATTATATCCAAAATACTCACAGCAAGACTCAAAAACGTAATTGGAAAACTCATTCATCCCCTCCAAGGTGCTTTTATTAATAAAAGAAGTATTCACGACAATAACCTGGTGGCACACGAAATCTTTCACTCCTTTCGTAACAAAAAAGGCAAAGAAGGATGGATCGCCGTAAAACTAGACATGGAGAAAGCATATGATCGCGTTAGTTGGGAATTCCTATTCCATATACTTGATAAGTTTGGCTTTGACAAAAAAATTTACAAACTGGATCCGGGAATGCGTAGAAACAGTCACATTCTCAGTGTTGGTAAACAATGGACCTACAGATCAATTTGCACCCAAAAGAGGTATACGACAGGGCGACCCCTTATCTCCATATTTGTTCTTACTGGTGGCCGAAGCGTTGGCAAGATTGCTTCAAGCGCAATGTTATGATCAAAAGAGCGGTATTGGAATCCAGATTGCGAGAGCTGGGACTAAAATCCCTTTTCTTGCATTCGCAGATGATATAATCGTCTTTGCGAAAGCGAGAAATCAAACATGTCACAGAATCAAAAACATAATTGATGACTATTGCCAAATCTCAGGTCAAAAAGTCAACTTCCACAAATCTGCATTCCAAGTTACAAAAAACACAGATAGCAATATAAGAACACAAATAGCGCAAATTCTACACATGAATAATACAAACAACTTGGACAAATATCTAGGATGCCCAATTATCAACGGGAGAGTAACGAAAAATACATTCAAACCGCTAACTCTGCGAACGAGGGACCAATTATCAAAGTGGAAAGCTAATTCCTTATCCCAAGAAGGGCGGAAAACCCTCATAAAGTCGAATCTATCGGCCCAACCCGATTATATTATGCAATTGTTCCTACTCCCTAAAAGCACGCTTAAAGAACTCGATAAAATTAACAAAAACTTTTTCTGGAATAAAAATGACAAATACAAACCATTGATCAGCTGGAACTCGATTTGTCGTGCCCTTAACCAAGGAGGACTAGGAATTGCAAAAGCTGAGGATATGAACAAAGCACTCCAAATGAAACTTTTGTGGAAAATCTTAGCAGAACCCGAAAATATATGGGTTAAAATCATCACTGAAAAATATTTGAAAAATGAAGGACTTCTCGAATACACAAAAAAGAAAAACACATCATGGCAATGGGCTCAACTCATGAGCCTTCACGATCTTTTTGTCGAAGGACTCATTTGGCAAGTGGGTGATGGCCGCACCATTCGTTTTTGGAAAGACGTATGGTCCGAGTTGGGGATTTTAAAACCTATGGCGAACATCAGTCAAAATATAAACTGGGACGAGCGAGTTAGTGAATACCTTTTTAATGACAACTCTTGGGATATCCCTAAATTACAACAGGTTCTAGAACCTAAAGTAGTAAACTATATCTCCAATATCATCACACCTATCAATAAGATCCCTCACAGACTCTATTGGAAACCGAGTAAAAACGGTTGGTATTACACACATTCCACAATGCAATGGATCCAAAAAAATAAGGGCGAACCTCCGATGAACCTCGATTGGATCGAGAAGCTAAATATACCTCCCAAGGTGAAGAACTTCTTGTGGAAAGCGGCTCGCAATGGGCTCCCCACCAAATTGAGGTTGGCGGATAACCAAATAGCTATCCCGCCTGGTTGTGTATCGTGTGGTAACACTAACGAGGACATTGCCCACATTCTGCTAAAATGTCCTCTCACAACAGGAGTGTTGAGAACAATGAATGTGAATACGAGTCGAATAGTTGAACAAATTGTTACGGATAACAAAAAGCCCCATATAATGCTTGAGGATATTAAATCCAAAATCACTAAGGAAGAAATGGAATGGCTCTCGTGTGCCTGGTGGTCCATTTGGTATTTTAGAAACATGAAATCATTCGATATGAGCAGAAGTCATACACAACATAACCAAAACACTATATGTGAATTCCTGAAGAACCTACTACGAGACTAGAAAAACACAAACTCTTGTGAGAGCTCCAACCAGCCAGATAGCGGTATAAAAACACACAGGAAAAAGACTAGAACGGTATGGAAAAAACCTAAACAGAACCAAGTAAAGCTAAATTTCGATGGTGCTGTCAACTCTGAAGGCGTCTCTACGATTGGTTTCATTCTCCAAGACCACTTAGGCTCGCCTCTCTTCAGCGACGGGGGATTCATTGGGAGACACTCCGTTCTTTGCACCGAAGCCATCGCTCTACGTCAGGGGATTCTCGAGGCCATCAAACGTGGCACTCCCCACATCACGATTGAGGGTGATAATTTGCAGCTGATCAACGCAGTCCTCGGTGATTGGCGTTGCCCATGGGAGATTGAGCAGATCAGAGCGGATATCTATCAGATGCTAGCCTGCTTTCAAAGTTGGAGGATCTCTCACATTCGTCGGGAGGAAAATTCTATTGCCGACTATATTGCTGGTTACTTCCGTTCTGCTTCCAGTGTCCCTCTCTCAGCTGATTTAGGTCTTTGAGACCTCATCCATTCGGATGCTCTAGGGTGACCTTCTGTTTCATAAGAGGGTCCCCTAATTCCTTTCCTTATCTAAAAAAAAAAAATGAGAAACTCCTCATTTCTTTTGACCAAAAAAAAGAACTCATTTCCACACGACATCAGGCCCAAAATTGGGCCAGTCAGATGGGCCTTCAGCGTGTTTTGAATACGGCCCAATTCGTACTACACGTCGGACAAGCCCATTTCTTATTCTTCTTTTTTTTGTGATTTTTTTTTAAATAAAAAGTCCGAAGCAACACATTTGGTTGAATTGTTGAGAGCAGAGGAAATCATTGCAATTTGTACTACACACTCGTACAAGCCCGCCAAATCAGAAAATTAGTTTGTACTCCACTAAATTCCATTTTCTGTACTGCCTTTTCTGATGTCCAATTATTTTCCCATAAGAATGCACCAAAGAAAGATCCAAAACAATGACAATGTATGCCTTCATACATCTGATTTACCGAGTAAGTCCTTTTGATAGTACTCCAAGATCACTATTTTGAATCTCACGAAAGACGGTTTACCCTTTCTTCTAGGCGGGACGATCATCCACAAAAAAAACAATGGGAATATATGAATTGCCCTTTTCACTATATACCAAGATACGCACTTGCATATTACTATATACACGATTATTAGCTATGAATCCATATAACGTTACTATTATTCTAAGCTTGAACAATATTCAAGAAATAACTAACTATCTACATTGAAAAACAACCTGGCATAGCTTTCTTGATGAGGATGAATGTCTTGGCAATGGGGTGACCAAGGGAGTCATAGGCAACAGCCTCCCATCTCCTATGAGCAGAAGGCCTAGGCAAATTCTCGGGCACGATCGTCTCTAAGGAGTTCAAGTTCCATGACTCGCAACTTCTCTTGTCACTCCATTTAGCATTGCCCTTTGTACTACTTACTACATATTGCACTTCTGAGGCTAATGATGTTTGATGGGTAGTAGTAATTAGGTCAATATCTGGCATGGCCATTTCTAGCCCAATGATGGCGCATGCCAAACCCATCACAAGTTTAGGGCCCTTCGTGATCTTCCATGGCCTGGCCTCGCGATCCGTCCTGAATTAAGGCATGAACAAATCCTGCGTGTTAGATCAAGAAATGGAGACTGAACTGAACTAAACAAAACTTGATTAAGCCTATAAATATGTCATGTAACGGTTTATATAGAACACCGAGAAGATCAATAATATCGTACATATAAATTTAGGCTTTGGGATGGATCCTATGACTATGGATACATAAGACTGGTTGGGAGCAAGACTTGCGTGTTGAGCTTAATGCGTCGACATATAGTGCACGAATACCACTAGTATATAGGGAGTAACTCTACCGTTCGTGATAATTACTACCCACGATTCAACCCTTTTGGGATAGATGGTGGATTTCAACCTTATATGTCTAAGTGGTTAAATTTACCCGACATACTGTCCAATCCTCTCAAAAATTTAACAATATATAAGGTCACGATGATTTGGGGTGATAACTAAAGGGTTTTTAGAAGGTGGGTCATTGAAGATATTTTACACAAACCAACAACAATCTTGACCCAAAAAAAACAAACCAACAACAATGAAGAAAACACACGCAAGAAAATTGGCAGACGTAGACCATGAATTGCAGTACACACATATCACGGAATAGCTATGATCACATCATATACACCTTATATATTGATATTGAATTGCAAAATTTGAAGGAATCAAATTACCTTGTAGATAGAGATTTGAGGGCGGGGATGGATTTGGAATCAGGAAGGGGCGGTAGAATATTGAGGCAGCAATTGGTCGACATAATAGCCATTATTTCTAGAGGGTATTGATTATATGATCCCGAATTATGACAGAAGAAATTGGAATTGAAGGTGAGATGCAGAGCAATTTATATGGAAGAAGAAGATGAAGAAGAAGTTGTTATGGCAGTACAAATTTGGGATGTACAAGAAACTTATGAAAGCCATCGGGGCAGGGCCCACATGGAGTTTGGATCCATTTGGAGGCTCCGAATAAGTGGGATGCATCTTCTTCTTCTTGGAAGTTGGATCTTCGTGGTTGCTTGCCGTCTTGCAACTCCTCTAATTCCCTTTGCTACACGTGTCGTGTATAGTGTACCGACTCGTTTATTTGGTAGATGAGAACCGAAAAAATAAAAAATTATAATTGCAAATTCAAATCTAGAGTCTATTTTTATACCGTTGTCTTTGGAACGCTTAGGGCTCAACGGTACCCGCGCGGTGACCGCCTCACCGGTTTAATTCACCAATTTATATAGGTGAAAATCCAAAAGACGGTTGATTGGTGAGATGGTTGACGAATGAAATGATTTATGGGTCGGATGTGAGTTCTATTTAGCAATCATTTCACCCGCCTTCGGATACTTAGTCGATCGATTAAGCCTCCAAGGTAGTACCCAGAGCTCTCCGGTTCGACTCTCGTGGGTAATATCCTCGACCAAAAAAAAAGCAATCATTTCACCCGATCCATCAATCGACCCATCAACCATTTACCACCCATTTCACCCACCAATTTACCAAGAATATATTCTTATTTTTATTGCTTGATGAAAAATTTCAGATTTCTAGCCTTGAAATAATTGAATGTATTGATTTTGGTTAGCTTATGCTTTGAAATATTTCCTTTATCATTAATGTATTTGAATTTAAAAACTAATTAGCTTCTTTAACTCTCGGATTCAATCGAGTTTTAAATAATTACATATATTATAAAATAATTTATTTGTGATATAATCATATATTATAATTATAGTTCGTAGTAATTCGTGGATAATGGGTCACCCGCCCCACCCGCGGGTGATGGGTGAGGCGGGTGAATCATTTTTATTGACGAGTCGGGTGGTGGAAAAGCTTCACCCACCCATAAACCGAGCCATGACCAACCCTATGAGCGCTTACGAGAAATGTTTAAATTCTGGAAAATAAAATCTTATCAAAATTTATTTGGAAAAACATTTTAAATCCTTCGAGATTAGACCATTATACCTTGTTATTGGTTCTTGTTCTATCATTAAACTTAGTTGCATATCAAAAACTCTTCCAGTGCGCTTGGTGCATCAATTCACTGATTGAGCACTCACGGATGTACCATGAGGTTTCGGATTCGAGATTCCAAGGCGACAGTTTGCCTTATTCTCTTTAGAGTCGTCACGGGCTCTAATTCCTTTGCTTATCAAAAAAAAACCTCCATTCACCTAGTTGACTCGGTCATAGATTGGCCGTTGACCGACAATTCCATCATCACTCAAACCACTGTCATCACTTGATAACTCGAATCAATATCATTGATCAGGTGATGACACTCGCTATTCCCCCGCCACTTTTTGCCCCCATATACCCCAAAAGGAGAGCATCTTTAGCGGCGGAGTTTCACTAGGGGAAGCCCGTTAGTACTCCGCCAAACGGGGATTAAATTTCCACTATAAACAGGTTGAAAATTTTATTTGACAAAAGTTATAGAATAGACTATAGTTTTTTTAATTTTGATTCATCCCTAATTTTATGGAACTAAAACAGAACAAGTTACTAACCCTTCAAAAATCTATACTCATATTTCATAAAAGATATCTTCAAAAATTCTCTCTTAAGGTTTTTTGTTTCCAACTTCTCTAATCCGAGCAATAACAAAAGGTAAATAGTATTGTTAGTACACGAAATATGTCGGTGTACAAGTCTCAATTCCTTCTTCAATGACCTTCTTCTCCAAGCCTCCTTCAATGACCTAGACCTGCAAAACAATGGACAAAGGGGGCGGGGACCCCCTAATCCACCTCCGATGCCTAAGTCAGTAGAGTATTCGCGAGGGTAACAGTAGAGAGAGGCGCAGGGTAGGGCGATCACAAGCGATGATCAGCCCCTCTAGGGTAGTTTGTGTATATCTTTTCTACATGGCCAAACCATGTATTTATAGTGGAGAGAGAAGGCTAGGGTTATTTCCTTGGAGCCCAATCAATAACTCTATCTTCTTAAATAGGATAGAATCTTCCAACTACTGGATAACTACCAGGATTTAATAGGCTAATAAAGATATTTATTAGATATGCTTACCTGGCTGGCGAAGATATTATCCTTAATTAATGGGGTGATTTTACCCACCTACAAATGCCCCACCTACGTCTTAGTTGCGCAACTAAGACATAGGTACTCTAAGATTGACTTGGAGTGACTTATGTGGATTAGGAGATGGGCACGTTTGCACGTTCATGAGCGAGTGTCATGAGAACCCCCGTGAGCGAATATCACGGTCCCACCCCCCATGAGCGAATATCATGGGGGCTCCGCGAGCGAATATCGCGGTCCGTGAGCGAGTATCACGGGAACATCCGTGAGCGAGTATCACGAGAACTCTATGGTGGCCAGCCATAGTCCGTGAGCAAATGTCACGGGAACAACCGCCGTGAGCGAATACACGGGAACCGCCGTGACGAACGATCACGGGTAACGTCGTGAGCGAATACACGATAACCACCGCGCGAGCGACGCGGGAACAACCGCCGTGAGCGAATACACGGGAACCGCCGTGACAAACGATCACGGGTAACATCGTGAGCGTATACACGAGAACCACCGGGCGAGCGACACGGGAACCGCCGTGACGAACGATCACGGGTAACGTCGTGAGCGTATACACGAGAACCACCGCGCGAGCGACGCGGGAACAACCGCCGTGAGCGAATACACGGGAACCGTTGTGACGAGCGATCACCGGTAACGTCGTGAGCGAATACACGAGAACCACCGCGCGAGCGATGCGGGAACAACTGCCGTGAGCGAATACACGGGAACCGCCGTGACGAACGATCACGGGTAACGTCGTGAGCGTATACACGAGAACCACCGCGAGAGCGACGCGGGAACAACCGCCGTAAGCGAATACACGGGAACCGCCGTGATGGAACATCACGGGTACCACCGCGAGCGAATACGCGGGAACCACCGCGAGCGAATACGCGGGAATCCTCCTACGTAGCTAGCATACGAGGAGTCCGTTAGTGTGATGAACTAACGTTGCGTTTACCCTTGAGCTCGTCATTTGTTGAGATTTCAAGAAAACAAAGCGACGAATAAAACGAAAAGTTTCCTGGCCAGGATTTTGTTTAAGATAGCGAAAAAGCACAAAAAAGCGAAGGTTTTCAAACAACTCAACATCCACGCGAGGGCCTCACGAAGAGTGCGCAATAGTGATACCGCGATCATGCCTGCATGGGCCGCGGTAACGATTTATCATTTTTGTCTTGAATTGCCCCTGCTGTAATTCCGTGCTCACGGTTTGAGGGGTGCGGTCGCGGCTCCGCGCACCGCGGTCGCCGCTTTGCCCCAGCGAAGGGGCCTTGCTCCTGACCACTCTAACGTCCGCGCAGACGTTCGTGGTCTACCAATATGAATTCAAGATTGGAAGCGCAGGTCAATGGTCTTACCAAATCTCGAAGCGGTGTCTTGATGATTTGCACAGTGGTCAAGGACATTGATTGATCCTCCAACCCTTTGTCCTTGCCCAGTTTCGACTGACTTCGAGTAGGATTCTCGCTTCGACTTCTGAAGACAATTTGTAGCTTATCTCCTCCTCTTTCCGGCGATATGTGGATTGTCCAAATCCGATAAGCGTAGCTCCCGAAAAGTGAGTCGGAAGCACGATCGGTAACTCAGTCACCGACCAGCGGTCGCGGGTGAAGGACCCGCGGTCGCGATTTGCCCCAGAATAGAGGTTACGTTCTCTGGAAAGAAACCGCGCCTGCGGCAAGGGCTACCGCGCCCGCGGTTCTACCCCAGACTGCGATTCTTCGCGGATCCGCGCTCGCGAGTTCCTCTTTCCTCGCCGCCTTACCCGCGTCTGCCACCGCGCGCGCTCGCGGTTATAGTGCAGCTCGCTCTTGGCGACGAGCGAAGACTTGTGCGGTGGGATCGGCTCCGATCCCGAAACTCTCTTCCGAACTCGCGCCGAGTTCGTTACGACGTGGGCCCGCGCTCGCGGGACCTGGACCGCGCCCGCTGGTCCAGGTGTCCGATCCCGAAACCCTCTTCCGAACTCGCGCCGAGTTCGTTACGACGTGGGCCCGCGCTCGCGGGACCCTGGACCGCGCCCGTAGGTCCAATCGTTTAGGGTTTCCTCGACGGATGCCCCCGGCGGCCAATCCGTGGCCGCGGATTCCCGGCCCGCGCCCGCGGATGGTGCGGATAGCTCGGGTGGAGTGTTTGGGGGAAAACCGCGCCCGCCGCCGCCAGACCCGCGCCCACGGGTCACGTGCAGGGAACAGGCGGAGGGTTCTGAGGGGAAACCGCGCCCGCGGCCCTCAGATCCGCGCCCGCGGGTCGCCCTGTCTCTGTACGAACACATGTATCTTCGGCGACTGCGGGCGGTCTTTGCGCGAGGACCCATACGGCGCGCCAGCAGCGGTTCGACGGCGTGACCCGGCTTGGTCGGGGTAACGGATCGGACCGACCGCTCGCCCGCCCCGGGCTCCAGCGATCGATTCCGTATGCTCATACGTATATCCCTGCGTTACGTACATGCGATTGTGATTAGGGTTGCCCCCAACCTAGGGTTTCCATTGGATCGATAATCAACAATGATTTTTTATTAGGGCAACCTCTTGGATCGACAATCCAAGGTCCGATTTAGCGAGGCGCACCGCCGAATCCCGTACTTGATTAGTTGATTCAGACCTTGCAATGCTATGACTCGCGATTCCGTTGCCTGACTCGAGTCCCCATAGGTCTGTGCGATGAACAGACGCGCTTGCGAGGGGGATTACGTCACGAATTGAGTCGGATTCAGGCAAGGCGCCTTGCCCGGATCGCGATGTGGTCTATCATCCCGAGCGAGTTACGGGTTCAACGCGCGTTGGGATTCGTTCTCCGAGCGAATTTCGGAGATCGCACGCTCTAGCCTCGACCTGCGGTCGCGGGTTGTGAATCTGTGGTCGCGGCTCTAGGGCTGCCGAAAGCGAATCGCGCGATTCGCCCGGCGCGATTGCCCCAGGGTCGACCAAGGTCGTATCCTCGTTGTTTGGGGTCGATTACAGCACCATAATTATGGATCGATTGCTGTTCCCCACGGACGGCGCCAAATGTTAGTACACGAAATATGTCGGTGTACAAGTCTCAATTCCTTCTTCAATGACCTTCTTCTCCAAGCCTCCTTCAATGACCTAGACCTGCAAAACAATGGACAAAGGGGGCGGGGACCCCCTAATCCACCTCCGATGCCTAAGTCAGTAGAGTATTCGCGAGGGTAATAGTAGAGAGAGAGGCGCAGGGTAGGGCGATCACAAGCGATGATCAACCCCTCTAGGGTAGTTTGTGTATATCCTTTCTACATGGCCAAGCCATGTATTTATAGTGGAGAGAGAGGGCTAGGGTTAGTTCCTTGGAGCCTAATCAATAACTCTATCTTCTTAAATATAATAGAATCTTCCAACTACTGGATAACTAGCAGGATTTAATAGGATAATAAAGATATGGGAATTTCCTTTTGGTGCCCCTAAGGTATTGACAATTCCTTTTGGTACCCAAAAAAAATTCTATTTCCTCTTGGTACCCTCATGTTTTAAGAATTTGATCAACCGTAGCCATTTTTAAAAAATTCCGTCAAAATTCTAACTTTCTGTTAACTAAAAGCACAAAAAATAAAAGAAATTGAAATAAAATTTAAAAACCCCCACTTTGTCTAGGGAATAGCACTGTCACTTGCAGAGTCACCCACCACCAACAATGGTGAATTCCACCTCCGTACTCCCTATTCTCCTATTCGCCCTCCTCTTCCTCCACCGCCCGATCCCCTGACTCCGATCCGCTATTCTCCGTCGAATCCGCCGCCGACTCCTCCAACAACCTCGCCACCTGGACCTCCGACACCGACCCCTCCTGATACGGCGTCCTCTGCTTCCACAACCGCATCTCCAAGCTCGTTCTCGAAGGGCTCTCCCTCACCGGCCTCCGAGTCCTCAGCCTCCCTAGAAACAACCTCTCCGGAGAAACCAAACTCAAACCCACCGCCTCATTCCCCCACCGCCGGAGAACCCAAACTCCGTCCAGTACGACTCTCTGGTCCACGCCGCCGCCAACTCAGGCGACTTCTCCTTCCTCCGACGAACCTGAATCTCGTGGGCTGTTTCAACACCTCCGACACCTTCAAAATCGTGATGGTCGCCGGGCGATGACAAAAACTCCATTAAAGCTTTGTAATTAGGGGATAATTAAGGTTTGTAATTTGAGAATAATCTTAAATTATGGTCTGTAATTAGTGGGTCTTTTTTTCCGTTAACGAGCGAAGATGGGATTGACAACACCTCAGACAGAGTGAGTTGCTAAAATTTTGGGGTTTTTATAATTTTATTTTAATTTCTTTTTTTTTAACCTTTTTTGGTTAACAGAAAGTTAACACGGTGTGGAAATTTTTGAATGGGTCACGGAGGATCGTTGGCACAAAGTAGAGGGGTTCCAAGAGGAAAAAAAATAATTTTGGGTACCAAAAAGAATTGTCAATACCTTGAGGGCACCAAAAGGAAATTTCCTAAAGATATTTATTAGATATGCTTACCTGGCTGACGAAGATATTATCTTTAATTAATGTGGTGATTTTACCCACCTACAAGTATTATTACCACACCTTTATCAAATACGGTAAACACTACTTCACCAAATGATAGAATACTTGAATCCAACTTGATCATTATGCCATCATTTGATAACTTGAGTCACGGGTTGAGACTTGTTCTCTAACTCGTGCGGCCCTTAGTTATGTCGAACCCTTTCGATGAGCTAAGTCAGGCCTTGCCCCGAAGTATTACGATGGTTGTTGTGGGAAAAGAAGGACTTTGTATTACACAAGAGAGGATTACAAAGGTGTTTTACAAGTGTGCTAAGTGTGGATTTTCGAGGATGCCCTCCCAAATGGGGGGTGGAGCCTATTTATAGATGAGACCCCCTTTTACAATGGAAAGTTCCGGATACATAAGCTCCTAAACTCATCTAGAGCTTGTCCCTAAAGCTAGCCCATGAAACTCGATCACGACACTGACACCCGTTATTTCCCTACTATTTTTTGCCCCCCTCTTATCCCAAGGATTTTTAGCAATGAAATTTAAGCCGGCTAGTACTCTTCCAAAAGAAAGTTAATTTCCACGGTAATAAAGTAAAAAATTATAGAAGATGACTATAATCATCCCTAATTCGGAACTAAAACAAAACAAGTTACTAACCCAGTCACCCTTAAACAACTTAGGGAAGGGATCAAATGAAAACGTTACTTAACGTGAAAACTGCGAATTAATTATGTCCGTTCGATTTAGAGTATGAAGGGCTGAGATATTCCGTGCAAAAACACGGGTGATATGTAATTGAGGGGTAATTTCGACTTTTTATACCTTTCACCTTCTTCCCCAATTCACCATCTCAGAGCGTTTTTCGTTCGATGGATCTTCGATTTTCGATCTCGCCGGCCTCCCCGCCATCGTCGTCTTCGGCCACATCTCGCCGCCGTCTCTGGAGGACATTTCCGGCGAGAAGACCGGCGCCGAACTCCTCGATGACATTGTTCTCTCTCCCCTTCATCCTCCATCGTTCCCCTTCGGTCATTTGTTGCTGTTCTGGAAATTCGGAGACATGGCCATGGCGTCCGACGAAGCCATTAGCAAATGTGACCACTGGTAATTCGCTCTCTCACAATTCGGCTTGAGATTTCCTGATTTCGGTTTTGATTGGCTGTTGAGACGATTATTAGCTTCAGACTGGGAATTTTGTCTCCGAGATTGTGAATTGGATTGATAAATGATGAAATTGGTGACTTGACTGCTTTGATTTAGTTATACATGATCAAATTAGGTTTAATACTGAGCTGAAAGCTGTAAAGTGAGGGATACATGATTATGTGTTGAGATTCAGCTTATTGAGTTCATGATATCAGACTACTTGCAGTCTTGGCCAGATGATGGATATTTTGACAATGGTATGTACCACATTTGATATCATATGTGCACGCGTTATGCTGCAGGAGATTCAATGAAGTGATTCTAACGTTGACTTATATACACAGATCTCCTTGAAGAATGGGTGGCCTTGTTTCATGGCGCTCACAAAGCCTTAGAATTACATGATGACAGGATGGGACTTTACGGGTTGTACTTGGATAGAGTGAATAGTGCGTTGGTTCGAGAAGTAGGCCAAGCATGAATTCTTGTATGATTTTTTCGCTTGATGAATTGGATAATTTGGATCATTTATCCAGATGCATCTTTTATTACTCTTTGTATTTGCATCTGCTTTATGTTGTGTCCTGCTTTATAATAGTTTTGTATTGCACTTATCTCTTGGTATTTGGATTGTTGCTTAGTAATCTTCGTGTCATAATATTAAACTCCTTATGTTCTGGATTGCATGATCCAGGAAAGGTGATTACTATCGTTATCTTGCTGAATTCAAGGGAGAGCACGATAAGAAAGAGGCAACAGATCAGTCACTCAAGGGCTACGAGGCACATTTTGCTCTTTTGACTTATGCTATTTTATAAAGAAACACATTTGCTTAACTTAACCTGCTATCCCATTTCTTTCACATAATGTAACTTGATGCTTGTTTGTGTCTATTTAAGCTGCTTCTACCACGGCCAGTATAGATTTGCCTTCAACACATCCTATTCGTCTTGGCCTTGCTCTGAACTTCTCAGTCTTCTACTATGAAATCATGAATTCTCCTGAAAGGTATCTGTTTCATAGTCCTCGCCTTTGGTGTAGCTCTTAGTGCAGTTCATCAAATATTCGTGATCCTAAAAACCAATCGGTGAACTTGAACTTTAGGGCGTGCCATCTGGCTAAGCAGGCATTTGACGAGGCTATTGCTGAGCTGGACACGTTGAGTGAAGAGTCATACAAGGACAACACCCTGATTATGCAACTGTTGAGAGACAACCTAACTCCCTGGACATCTGATTTTCCCGAAGAAGGAGGTATGATACTAAAATGGCCAGGATCTTACTAATGCTTGATTTATAGCAAATATTCACTAGCTAAATTCTCGAATACTCAATTTTTTCCAAATGAAACGTGACCTGAGCGTGTTTTCATTCAGGCGATGAAGGAAACAAAGCGGATGATTCCAAGGATGCGAAACCTGCAGTGGAGAAGGAATCTGCAGTAAGTTCTTTTCTAATGAGAATTTGCAATATGACTATCCTATTCACTGGCGGTTTCGCTAAACTAAGCCTTTAAACTGAATCCTGTATGGCTTCAATATCAACCAATCTGTAAATGCTCTTTGATTTGTTTTCTGTTGCTTTCCTAATTTCAGGAGTAAGGCCTTCGATGCAGTCACAACTCACAGTATCCGATATCAACATCAACTCATCTTTCTACAGACGAAAATCGATAAAACAGTAGTCGAGCATGGTTCCATTATCTTGAGCGTCAGAACTAGGAGGATAAAGTTGATTTACCATGTTGTTAACCTGCTGTTGTTTCTTTTGTTTGTTTGTTTTTTGTCATTTGCCATTTCCAGTGATGTAGATTCATTCATCTGGAATGGTCAATCCATTATTGCTCGTGTTTTTAGAGTTGTAATGCATCTTTACTGAAGCTAAACCCCGAAATTCTCCATTCCCTGTTTAACTGAACTTCATACTCGTTTCATGTTAGTTGATCTGCATATTACTTTCAGTTGCATGTGCGTGCACTTGAAATTACCTGCTGTAAATCATAGTCTCATATGCTATTACTCCAGATTACAAAACAATATGCAATACAAATTAGAGGGAGTTCTGAATTTGATGTTTAGCTGGGTGCTTTGAGGTTTAGAATATAGCAAAAGTGCATATTTTTTTTCACCAAATAAATGTGATAAAACAGAAAATGCGGATTTTGAACTTCACTCCTGTTTAAACAGAGGAAAGAAAACTCTCTGATTGAATCAGATGCCCAACTCATTAAACCATAGTTTCATTGCAATTTGCAAAGCTAAAACCTAAAGGTAAAAATAAAGTGAGAGCTTCATTCTTTGCAATTCTCCAATTCAGTCACAACAAATCAGAGCCTCTACTTGCGTTTTGAAGCACATTTACCCTGTCCCTTCTTGGGTGGACCCTTTCCACGAGGCTTCAACATTTCAAGCTTTTAGTCAGCCGCCTGTACAAGTACACACAAGAGTTCAGACATTCTATTGCTTACACTTCAGGTTATATGCAACATGAATTACCAAAAAGCACATCCCACTAGTAAGAATAGCACCGCATACAAAAAGAATGATATAGTATGTGAGCACCCGCATCCTTTTCTTTTCTTTAAAGTATGCTTACTGGGTCAATTTTCAAGGCGAACACCCACACAAAATATGTGAAACATACGCATGAAATATGTGAACAGAGACATGAAATATGTGAACTTATTGATAATTTGATATATGAAATATATGGAAAAAAACATGGAATATGTGAACAGAGGCATGCAATATGTGAACGAGATTAATCTATAAACTTTTAGTAAGATGTGAACCATGACGTAAAATATGTGAACCCCCAAAGAAAATACGTGAACATGAAACCGGATATAATAAATTGTTTCTTCGTTCATGTACCATCTTTACTAATATGTGAACCAAGACATAATATATGTGAACACACTCATCAAATATGTGAACACCCAAAGAAAAAACGTGAACATGAAAACAAACATAATAAATTATTTCATCCATTGAAACTTATGTATACTTACTTAGGCGTCATATAATTCATGAACTTAAATGTATTAGAAATTTAGCAATCAACCTTTTTCTGTATCTCTACTTGCTATCTCCATCGAATTATCTTACAAATGCAGCTTGCTGCATTTGTTTGCACTATAGCCCGACTTGTCACTTTATAATTTTATATATAGAGAGAGATCATGCTTTATAATTGTGCAAATTCGAAAGCTTTACATATATGTGTACGAGAACTTGACAACATTAATCTAAACATATACATGAACACAAGTACTTCATATGTGAGCATACGTCTAAAATACGTGAACATGTTACTCAAATACGTGAACACAACTTCTTCATATGTGAACATACATTTAAAACACGTGAACATACATTTAAAATACGTGAACATGATACTCAAATACGTGAACATTATACTAAAATATGTGAACGCACATCTAAAATAAGTGAACACATATGTGAATATGATACTCAAATACGTGAACATTCTACTCAATTATGTGAACGCACATCTAAAATACGTGAACATTATACTCAATTATGTGAACGCACGTCTAAAATACGTGAACATGATACTCAAATACGTGAACATGATACTCAAATACGTGAACATTATACTCAAATATGTGAACGCAAATCTCAAATACGTGAACATGATACTCAAATACGTGAACATTATACTGAAATATGCGAACGCACATCTAAAATACGAGAACACATATGTGAATATGATACTCAAAAACGTGAACATTATACTCAATTATGTGAACGCACATCTAAAATACGTGAACATGATACTCAATTATGTGAACGCACGTCTAAAATAAGTGAACATGATACTCAAATACGTGAACATGATACTCAAATACGTGAACATTATACTCAAATATGTGAACGCAAATCTAAAATACGTGAACATGATACTCAAATACGTGAACATTATACTAAAATATGCGAACGCACATCTAAAATACGAGAACACATATGTGAGCCAGGCACTGGACAGGGGTTAGCTCTGTAAATGTGTAGAGCCAAGTGTAGTGTGGTGTAGTAGTAGGCACTTATAGGCCCCTTCCCGGCTACTAGATCACTCCAGTGCTTCGGGTACTACGGACCCTCTGCCATCCATTGCAGCAAAGCCGTTTCATGAGCGGGGGGGCTAAGCGCAGTAGTTCTTTGAATCAAACGTTGAATGAAATCGATTCTTTTTAATATAAAAAAATGGAAATCGGATAGGATAGATGGATAGATCTATCTTTCTATTCATATAGAAAAATTTTTTTTTAGTAGCGGAAGCCCCAAATCCTTGATTTGGCAGGAAAGACTGCACTGCTTTGGGCCCAGGAAGCGAAGGGAATGAGCTCGGTCTCCTTCACACTTATTTTTCTCTGCGTCCGTTCCGCATGCGCTTTGCTACACGATACTCAAATACGTGAACACTATACTCAAATATGTGAACACATCTAAAATACGTGAACACCCTAAGAAAATACGTGAATATAAAAAACCCTTTCAAAATATGTGAGCATGATACTCAAATACGTGAACAATATACGCAAATATGTGAACGCACATCTAAAATATGTGAACACATATGTGAACATAAAAAATCGTTTGTACACTCATATACCAAATAACTCATCTAAAAATTTTGCCATATTCCCTTGGATTTCTTTTTTATGCTATGATCTCTTTAATTGTAATCAAGCCAATACTTGACACTAACAACCTCAAAATTTGAAGAAACTCAGCTGACAAATACATTAATCCCACCAAACTTAACTTCAATCTTCGTATTACACTTTCAACAACACTACAGAGCTTCACCTTAACAGCACACATTACAATACCATAGATAATAATCACCAGTTAATGACGTCACAAATACGCCCTTTAACTTGCACAAATTAGTTTGGAGGATTGAAGAACTTGAGCTTAAGACCATTGGTAACAACGCTCCAAATCCCTCCTATTGAAAATGCCCAGCCACCCCAGACTCTGAAAGTACTAATTGAAGCTACCTCTTCTAGGTTGTTTCAGCAACACCCACATGAAACAAGGGTACGCAAACGTCACATGCAACGTCAGCCCTTCGAGTAGCCCCGCCAAGCTCGAGAGGAAAGGAAAGGCCACGACGATGAGAAGAGAAATGAATCCGCAAACCACTCTGAACGCGGCTCTGACCCAGATCGAGCAAGGCCGGTTTGTCCTGCTCGTGTAGCTCGCTTCAAAGCTGTCAAATACCGACATTGAGTAGATTTGGAAGCTGCTCAGGCAGCTGAAGACGACTAGGAGGAATGCTAGTGCAAGAAGTCTTCTTGGAATGTCCTTGTTGTAAGTTCCGTATATATGCATTAAGTATCCCTCCTGATGGCATTTGTTGGAAAAAAAGTAAGCAAGTACTAATCTTCATGCGGTTTTGAACAAACAAAAACCAACAAATCCATTCCAAGCTAACACGTCTAAGCAAGTTACGGATTTAGCCTACTGAAACAATAAACTCAAGAGTACAATCATGAAATCAAAATTAACACCCCACTCAGTCAATTAATAAAGTTGGAAAAGCTCAATCATGACAGTAGTTATACGTAGAGATAAGCTACCACACTAATCTTAGTTAATTTTTTCACACTTTTTTGTGGGAACAACCCCGTTATTCCTTACAACTGCTTCAACTTGCTTTGCAGTTTCCAAGTATTGGGGATAGGGCATTCCTAACACAAGCACACAAAGCTAACTCAATATACATTTTTAAGAAACATTGCTCAATTTCTCACACTACTATGCAGTCGGAAACCTAGAATCAAAAGCAATGGATTGACCATAAACTTAAGCAACCAAATAGTTACGCAGTTGGAACAAGATGCATTTTGATCCAATAGAAATTCTTGTTTCACCTTTTCAACAGGCGCGTTTTGATAGTATGCTATCAGTCCAAACATAAGTTCACTAACAAACACACTAAAACAGTCGAGCATAAGCCAATTTGGTCAGTTTAAAATCCTAACAACACTCATCTCCACAATCGACACTTTCACATGAACAACAAAAATAAGACCAAATGAGTTTGAGAAATCGATGAGCAAAATAAGACCAAAATAACTCTAATGCATCAAACACTTCAAACGAGCAGCTCATGTACACAACCAATTTGGCATCCATCAGGCTCATGTACAAAAACAGATTCATCCAATACATCCAATACATGTACAAAAACATATTCACCCAATCAGTCATATCACACACTCAAACCCATCCAATACGCCCTAATTTTGACCAATCAATCAAAACCCCACCAAAATTTCACAGAACCACAATTGCAAACTCCAAATCAAGCAAAACCTCCACAAAAATCAATCCACCATTCCGCAAAATCCAACGATTAACCAGAAAGAGCAGAGATTTCGGATTAAAAACCCTAAAAGTGACAAAAGCTGTTTTCGCTCGTCTTCTTACCGTTTTCCATGAAGTTGCCGCCGACCGACTCGTGAATGGAGATCTGGCGCTTCTTCCGATTGCTTGCTTTCTTCCCCATCCAAAATCGCCCTCACCCTTCGCCCTTCGCTCGCGAGGTTGAATCGCCCTTCTCCCTTTTTTTTTTTTTTGTGTTCTCAGACCTTTTTTTCAGCTAAAGGACGCTTTTGCCATAACTTTCCCTTTAATTACAAAAATGCCACCGTCCCAATTTAAACCCAAATCTCATATTTAGTTTCCCCTATCGATCTCAACCGTAGATTCTCTCAATCCTATGGTTGATATTTATTTATAGTTTGTATCTTAAGGGCATTTGTACCCGAACCAACCTCAAAAACTTATACTAAAACTTCATATAAGATATTTTCAAAAATTCCCTCCGAAAGTTTTTCATTTCCAACATCTCTAACCCTAACAGTAACAAAAGCTAAATACTCCTAACACACACCTTTACCAAATACGGTAAAACCTAATTCAGCAAATGGTAGGAATACACTTGGATTCAAGTAGAAAATTTCCCCAATTAAAACCATCCAAGTGCATCCTCTTCTTCCCATTTCAGATCACCCTCAAAACCTAAGCAAAGCCCAACTCAGGCAATTCAAATGCGCCGCTCTGGCGCCTTCTCGCCCTCCCTTGTATCGTCTCTCTCCCCACCCAAAACCGCAAACCAGGAGTGAAAACTGTGAAGCACATTTCCTCCTCTTCTGTATATATACACACACAAACCCCCATTTGTTGGTTTCCGCTCTCCTCGCAAAAGCTTTGCCTTTTGAGGGTTATTCTTCTCTTCTTGACTTCTCCCCTCTTTCCTCCTTTATCCCCAATTCATCTCTTACTAGGGCTTTGCCCTTTTTCGTCTCCGTGGAAAATGGGTTCCTCTAGTTCTGATAAAATCTGCAACAGAAACAAAGACAATTTAACAAACACTTGCTGCCCTTCGGAATCCACCGCTGCCCAAGTATATAATCTTCAGATTCTGCTTGTTCTTGCGCTTTGATTTTGAAGTGATTTTGGTTTGTTGTGTGGATACTGAATTGGGTTTTATGTTTTAAGCATCTTGATTCAACCCAACGACTAGACAATTTCTTGGATGCCTGAACATGTCTGATGATAACCGCCCCTACCCTTTCGCTGTTCTACTGGAATTGGAAATTATGCTCTTGTTTGGAATGATTTCTTGACTGGTAGACTAGTAAAATTGAACACCAAATAGGGAATTCATTATGCGATCAGTAAATGCTCTCTCATGCTCTTGAAACTATGTGATTTCTAAGTTGAGATTGAGTAATTAGTATATTGACTTCTTCATTAGAGCCTTAATTGTATCAGTTTGACGGCTGTCTACATATTTTGAGGGTTTGATGATCAAATGGGATGCGTAAAAAACTAGTATGTGGACGCTTGTAACCATCTAATTACAATGGGAGTTGGTTCATGCCCTTTGGGCAATTTGTTGTTGCTTTCACTGGAAAATCTTGTGACATTTTTTAAAGTATGGAAGCAGTTTTCACATCCTGTATTGTCGGTTGCCTTTCTCCAATATTACATAGAACAATCCATTCTTCATGATTAAGTGAGGACTGATAGACGTATGTGTGGGCATCTATTTTTCAAGTGTTGTTTGTTGCCTGTAATAAGGATTTGGGCATATTTGAGTCGCTAATGGTTTCATTTTGCTTCAATCAGGAATCCTCTATCTTTGGTGATATTAGCAACCTCTCCCCTGTACAGCCCTTCAAGGATGCAGCCATCTTGGATGGGTTCCCCGGGATGATTTCTCCACCTAATGTGTTTACTTCACCAAACATAACTCCCTCTTCATCTTTCTTGAACAGGTTGAAGATATACCCAATATCTTTGTCTGCATTTAAGAAACTCAAAATTACCCAAGCTTTATGTCTTGTGCAGGCAACAGCAGTGTCAGCCATCTTCATCAGGATATATACCAGATAATGCTGATCTTCAGAAAACCAATTCTCAGTCGAGCATTGTAGTTGTATCTAGTGATCAACAGGGGAGCAATACAGCAACTTTCACCCAACTTCAACCTGTCAATGCCCTTATTTCAGACGACAAATTGTTGGTTGCTGCTGGTGATGAAGAATTGGTAGATTCTCGAAGTCGAAAACAACTTAACGAGGCCCCTAGTTCTTTAGAAAGTGCTATGGATGGTCATCAGATATTAGATGAAAGCCAAAATTTTATATCGAATCCATATATGGATCATGTACGTTCCCAACATGAATGTGAAGAGTCTCTGAATGAGGTAACTGCATTTACTCAACTGCTTACATTTACTTTGTTTGGTGAAACTTCAGGCTTCTCATGTTTAATTACCATGTGGCGAGAACAAGCAATAACTAGATGCTCATAATGGTGTACATATTTGGTCCTGACTTGTATAAAATTTCTTTTTAATTCCCAAAATCCTCACTTAGTGTTCCTATGTTTGACAATGGATCTCAGTTGAAGTCTCCTGAATTAAGTGGGCATACTACATGAGAGAATTGAATGCTGCATATATTACAAGTTGTTATAGGCCTCTATAAATTGTATGCACAGATGGTATAAAATTAGTTTTATGCTGTAAAGAGTTTAAGCACATTGAATTATATGCCAAGCATTCATCTGTCACATAAAAGGACAACACAAATTAGGTAGCTCTTAACTTCTACTGTGATTAGTTTGGGCTATTTTCTCTTTAAAATAAAGATGAAAACTGCGTAAAAGGTAGTTACAGCAAATACATTCTGATTATGAAACTCTGGAACTTGCTGTGGCAGAATAGCCATTTAAAGTTACAAATGTTATTATCATTGGACTGTTTGGTCACTGGAATTGGAAAGTTACAAGAATTGTATCATTTGTGCTAAGGGCTATCACCTCACCTGTTACCTGTACATGGATGTAGCGTTAATTGTTGGTGTAACTTATGATCAGGCTAAAGAACATATGGTTTATGAAATAGGGCTGACTAAGTTTGGATGGGGATCACTGGTTCAAAGATAGGGTTTGTCAGTTAGTTGGGAAGAAATCAAATTGTAGGGAAAAAGGTTGTGAATATGCATATGATGAAGCTGAATTGGCACTAGTGGGACACACATTTCATATTGATTTTGAGATATCCAACTATGCAGTTGTAGATGGTATATGCAATTCCTATAATTGGAATGTTTGAACTCGTTGATTTAGACATTCCTGAATTTTATTTTTCATTTAGGTATCTGAAGTGTCCATAGATGTTACCAAAAGCTGTTACTGAGTTACTTATGACTATGTTTTAGCACGTAAATAGAGTTTTGTACAGGAAAATGGAAGGACGAAGTTGCTTGCTTACTGTATTTCTTCCCGGTTTATGTTCATGAGATTGCATCTCTGGGCATTGGGCACACTTCTATTTTACATCCCTTTTGATCATGCTTGGCCATGTTTGGTCATGTTTCTTGTGTCTTTGTGCTGATTGGCCAATGGTAGTGGCAAACATTCTCTTGCTTCCAGGCTTAGTTAGGTCCTCGGAACATGACTGAATTCCCAAGCAAATTTGTTTACTATTAGTGCCATCGTTATTACTCATAGCATAATTCGTGAAGATTTCAATTTCTGTGTTGCCAACTTGCAAATATTCCCGTGCTTTATTCCTTTATGTAACGTTAATCATTAGTACATGGTAAATTTGTAGCAACTTATCTTCCTCAGTTTCATGTGTACTAGTTTTTCTTAATATTTGTCATTGTAGCTGATTACCCTCTTCCTCAGTTTCCTGTTTACTAGTTTTCCTTAGTTTTCGTATTTCAGCTGATTACTAGAAGACCTTTTCTGCTGATTTGAATTTCCTGCAAATGAAGTTATCTCAATGGTTTATGTAGGCCAGTCATTTCAAAAGTGGTGTTTTAAGACGGTGCCTACTATTTGATGAGCGTCAACAGAAGTCTAATAGCAAAAGCTCGGAAGATACAACAGAAAGGCAAATCTGTATTTCTGATGTAGCTCAAAGTTTTAGCCCTGATACTCCATATAATAGGAATGAGGCAGACCAATTTGAATTTGCAAGTACATTGTGCTTGCCTTCTAAGCCTAAAATTGGTGTCTCTAAGCCACGGGGCATTGGATTACACTTAAATAGCGTAGTTGCTGGCCCACCAGTAGATTTAGTTGCAGGCAAGCAAACATCTAAAGGGATGGTAAAACTACGAGGGAAAAATCTGATAATCTCTGGTGTTCATGCACATGCAATGTCTTCCAATACTATCTCTTCGATCTCTGAAGGTGATCTGCACATAAACGATTCTGTTGAAATGACCACTCCTAACAAATTGCTATTGCTCGACAATGCAAAACCCTCAGATACACCCCTTCCGCTAAACCAAGCTGGTGAGGAATTTGCAGAAAGCAGCGGGGAGTCAAATCAAGCAGAATCAAACACGGGAAGGTAACCATTATGTTGGTTTAAGTAATTGAATCCTATAAGTGTAAAAATAAGAAGAAAACTTATCTCTTTTATTGACTTTGCATGTCTCTCCAGGAAACAGGCATCAAGCTCCGCTAACCCTGATGGGTGTAAGCGTTGTAGTTGTAAGAAGTCAAAATGCTTGAAGCTGTATGTCAACTTACAACTATATTAATACATTATTTCAAGCTTGCTATTTATACCACTTTTATTGCAGCTATTGTGACTGTTTCGCTGCTGGTCTTTATTGTGCTGATTCCTGCTCTTGCCGAGGATGCTTTAACCGACCAGAATTCAAGGATAGAGTTGCTGAAGCACGACAACTTGTTGAATCTAGAAATCCGCTTGCTTTTGCTCCTAAAATTATGCAGCATGTCGCCAATTCTCCTACTAACTCTGGGGTACTACTCTTGCATCTCGCTGTCTTCCACTCCTCTTTTGGTTGATGTCAGTATTGGTTCTTATATTCAGAATTTGCAGGTATCTTTGGAACCTGTGGCTCGACCATCATTGAGGCATAAAAGAGGTTGCAACTGCCGAAAATCGATGTGCCTTAAGAAATACTGTGAATGCTATGAGGTTTTTTTTATCACTTCACTATTGCTTTAATTATGTGCTATCCCAACAAGAATTTCTCACGTTCCGTGTGCTGAATAATGTTCCAATTTTTAGGCTAATGTTGGATGCTCTGATGGATGCCGATGCGAAGGATGTAAAAATGTCCACGGGAAGAAGCCAGGTTAAAATCTTACTACAAGAAGTTGGTTATTCAATGATAATAATACACACTTCTATCTGATTATACAATTGATCAGGGGTTTTTCATGTTCCATCTGCTGTTATTAAGTTACATTGGATCTTGACTAGTTTCTTTTTGTTTTTGAGGAGGACTTATGATGTGATGGCTTGATTGCCAGAAAAGGATTTATAGAGGCAATCTTTATAGGAAGTGTGATGGTTTAATAGACTAGGTAGTAGCATAAACTTGAATTTGTACTTCACAACCCTTTAACTTCA
Organism: Polygonum maritimum; assembly: GCA_963924305.1. Classification (NCBI taxonomy): domain Eukaryota; kingdom Viridiplantae; phylum Streptophyta; class Magnoliopsida; order Caryophyllales; family Polygonaceae; genus Polygonum; species Polygonum maritimum. The sequence goes on along the minus strand of OZ002735.1, from coordinate 33,871,742 downwards.
GATTGATGCAGCTTAAGTAAGTGTTTGGCATTTGACCCAGCCTCCTTGAAGTGAATTGCAAGAAAATTTGAACATTCTGGTCTAAGTTTGCCTTTTTTAAAAGCATCTTTTGAGGCATAGAAGCATCCTTGAACTTAGGTGTATTCCATGAAGTATGTTTCCTATAGTTTATTTTTGTAAGGTGTTATAGTTGGGTGTCGAAGCAAAACAATCTCAATCATAACCACATTTGAGAACAATTACCTAATGAAATGAAAAAATATGTGCATTGTGCAATTCGATTCTCAAAGTGAATAAAGCAATATACAGAAGGAAATCCTCCTCTTCTCTGAGTCTGGCCCGGATATCGAAAATCTTCCAGTTGTCCATCATGATTCTCTAGAAAACATTTCTTGCATCTTTTTTCTACATGTCTCACTTCTTATCCTTCTTGTAATCAAGGTATCAAGATATTGTATGAAACTAACATGGCTTGTAATCAAGGTATCAAGATATTGTATGAAACTAACATGGCCTTAGAAAGTATATTGGAGTCTTTTCTGTAAGTCCACCCAATACTGCTGTTAAACATTTGCACAATATATAAGGGATAGTTGTGGAATATATTTGGGATTATGATACGATCTTTCAAAGATGCCTTGTGGTAAACGCCTATTTCAATATTCTCATAACAAATCCTAGAATATGGGATAAAAACTACAATACTATTGCTACTTTGAATTTGTACTTCTAGCTTTTCCTCTGATTGTGTAGGAGATTTCTTGTTTCATCCATTGCAGATTACACCTTGAGCCAACATATCATAAACAAACGAACGTTTGATGATATCTCTGACGAAACACCTAATCAGAAGCGTAAGATGTTGATAACTAGCAGAAGCCATTTGTCTTCGGACAACAAAGTCATTGACATGCGTCTTGCAGTACCCGTTACGCCATCCTTACCATCTTCAGAGTAAGATAACTTTAATGCATCACATTCATGTCTATTTGCTTCCACCTTTTTTCCTTCTGCTGATCATGTCTTGGTTTCTGTTAAAAATCCAGTTCCCGTAAGAACGAAATGAAATCCCTCCTTCCCGGTAGACGATACGTGTTATCTCCGGACCCTAATCTACTACACACTCCACCCTCTGCAATTTATCAGTCGACTAGAAATCCAGCAGAAGTAACTCAGTCCACGCCTTCAGTTCATGGCGGGCTTGTAAATTTATGTCAAATCACTCAGTTGACCAATACCCATCAGATAACGTCCATCGCTCAGGCTCCCTCATCAAATACAAGTCACATTCGAGAAGAGTCTCAATTTTGTGAGGTAGTGAAGTCTGAAACGGCCGAATTGCTATCTGACACAACAGACAACGACACGCCTGTGATACTAAGAGATTTCCCTGCCCCTGTAAAGTCTGTGAAAGTGAGCTCCCCTAATAAGAAACGCGTCTCGCCTCCTCACAATCATTTGAGTGCTCATCCTCCAAGTTTGTCTGGAGGATTGAGAAGCAGCAGGAAATTCGTATTCCGGTCTGTTCCCAAGTTTCCATCCCTTGACTCCAACAGTCCTAGTGACCCCCCTGCAGATAGACATTAACAGATTCATCAATCCTTGCACATTTCTAGCTGATACAATTATTATTTTTAATTAAAAAGTGGGAATTGAGCAAGTAATGATATTGAACAAGCTCTTCCCGGTCTAAAGTCTAAACAAGGTATTTCATTTAGAACTATTGATCGATTCTTTACAAGCTTATACATATAAAGCTTTCAGAATTTTTTGGCTTTTCAGCCGATCAAATTCGTTCCTTGTATGAGTTTGTCCTTGATGTCTTGACATCCTTGCACATTTGTCATATCATACATGCTAGAAATATACTGATGCCTAAAGGATCTTTCATCATTGCTTTGTTGATGATATTTCCATCCTTGCACATCAAGTGTAAGAAACTTGTGGAAGTTTGAAACAGGATTAGTTCAGGGTGAAGATAATCACCATTTTAGTACATATGTGAAGATAGCCATTCACTGTAGTTGACGTTAGTCTACAGCAAGTTTATAGCTGAAACCATATCACAATATCCAGAAAGCTTAGAAGCTTTATTTAAGGTACAATATTGTCAAGTGCCCATATAGGCAGGGACAACCCCAAGAAACATACTTGTAGCATAAACTATGTGTATATCAGTACTTTTATATATGTTTGTATTTTGGATCTTGCTAGTACTTGTATAGAAGTGATCCTTCCAACATGAGTAGGTAACCCTTTTCAAGATTCTGAGGCATCGTCTCCACTGAGGCCTAGCGTCTCGGTGAGCCAGTTGCAGATGTAGTCGGTTTCTTCTGGGACCGTATAGTGCCCGAGCCTTTTCATGGTAAAAACACCATGAACTGTCAGTAAAGATCTCCAAGGAAGATGATAAAATGGAACATGAATGTAAAAAATGAGTTTACTCTTCATAGCTCTTGAAAGTAAGGTTATGAAATCCAGCTGAAGTTAGAATCTCAGCAGACTTCTCTCCTTGCTCCACTGCTATAACCTCATCAGCTGAAACAGAACATCATGATAAGCCATCATAGATTATGAAAAGAAGGTTAGAAAAAAAACTTATAAAGGACTTGAATTTTCAATTTTGTGAAGCTTTTGTCAAACATTATAATCCTTGTGATCCAATAAAGAAACATGATAGAAGGAATACCTGACCCATGGCAAAGCAAGATTGGTAGTGATGCTGCATGAGCTTGAGCCTCATCAGAACTCTCAATCCATGTCTTCACAACACTGGAGAAATATATAAAAAAATCTCATAAATATCAGTCATAAAAATAGTGTTAGATTCTTTAAGTATTGAATAAGAGATTCGAGTTCGAATCCTCCCAAATGTTAATGGGAAGATTGGTACGTGGGAAGACCAATCTTCCCATTTGTATAGTACTAGTAGTTTTATCTCTTGATCGAACCGGGTGAGTTATAAGACAATACAAAATAAACAGTTGGTAAATATTTATAAATGATATTACAAATGTGTGTAGTGACAATATAAATTATGCTTTGCCATATGATTAAACATAACTGAACATACCTAGAACAAGGAAGCCAACCACTAAGTCCAATAACCGCACTTAGGTGAATTGGTCCAAAAGGGTGTCCATTTGCATATTGCCCCAAAACCTGGCGTATGGCTGTGTACAGAGCAGTGGCAGCTCCCATACTAAATCCTCCAACACCAAGTTTCACTACAACAAATTGTAATTAACTCTAATTAATGATGACAAAGGAAACAAGAGGCATGGAGAACTTGTACCAATATTGTAAAGGTTAATAATATCAACAATTTATTTGATGATATTAATTTGGTCTAAGCAATTTCCAAAAAGATGCTAGGCGATCCCTAGGCGTAGAGGAGCCCTCTAGCATCTAGACGACCTATATGGCTACCTAGGCGGTATAGATGGATACTAGATGGGTTAAACGGAGAAGGGTTACCTAGCGTCTAAACTGAACCTAAAAGATATATATGGTGGGTCTAAGGTGAGATTATTTAAGATTTAATGAAATATGCTCGATCAACGTGTTAAATATTCTTTAAGAAAATCACGAGTGCTCCTACTATATGCAGAGAGAAAGAGCTTATGATCGATGTATGTAACATATTGGCTCCACATGTCAGAATATTTTCAAAGAACAATAATAAGTTTGAAAGGAATCTGATATAAGTTACACATATACTAATAAGAGGACTAAAGTGAATTGTTCACTTGGAGGACTAATAAGTGAATTGTTCACTTGGCAATCTGTGTCAATCACATCAAATAGCATATACTAGTTCTACTGCTACAATTACTCTTTCCTAGCTAAAGTATTGTTCCGTGTGAAATGAAACTCTTAGACCCATTATTGTCACAAACATCATGATTCATGAGGATGAACTAAGATTTATTTTGGCCATATTTCATACTGTATATTAAAGAAAAAATCCACACACAATTGTAATATTTTGAGTAGATATATAGACAAGTGACGTAACGTACCATCTGGAGGCTCTGCAGACAACAGGCTGGCCACGTATGCAGCAGAAGCATCCAGGTCATCCAAATCACTCACTGAATCCTCACACAAGTCCACTGAATCAAACCCTGCAAATTTGGAAACCAATTAACAAGTTTCCTTTCAATCCAAACATATATGCAGTATTTGTTCATGCATAACTGTTGTTATCTCTCGCCTCCTGGTTAACTACGGCCCACGGGAATTTTAACATGGTATTAGACTAGTACGGTCATTTTCACAGCCGTTTTCTGATTTGATTGAGCTAAATATTCGTTATAAGGGCTCGATATATGGGTTCTACTTGTTTAGAATTGATCGAGCTAGCCACCCTTATAAGTTTCGAGCTTGTTTCATCGGGCTATCATCATCTTTCAAGGTGTGCTTCAAGTTTCGAGCTAGTTGCACGTCTATAGTCGAGAAACTTGGAAGAACTATCACACCGAACAAATTAAAACACAAGATCGGAAGAAGAACCCAATCAACCCATTAATTAGGTAAGCTTCGCCTAATCTTAGACGGATATCTAGATTAAAGAGTTCCATATATAACGCATCCGACCCAAACATGTCCACATATATATCCAACTCATCCAACAATCGACTCATTGTATGAATTACATGTCGACAACAATCAAAGCGGATATCCGGTTTTGATCGAGTAGGGTACGTAGTGAGGGAAGAAACTAGCTTACAAGCAGTAGAAGGGTAGCCTCCAAATAATGTAACGGGTCGAGTAGGAGCAGTTGGGCAGATCCACTTAACCTACGTACATAACCGCATTAATTAAGATTGTATGAAATAACGAAACGAATCACGTTGAAAATGATCAAAATTAGCCAAGTCACAAGTAAATCTAGCTAGGAGAATAACATCTATATATAACTTGCACGTTGCATGGATATAATTGGAGATGAGACAACAAATATGGCCTTACATTTGGGAGGTCCAAATTTTCCAAGATCTGTGACCAGCTGCAACACATATCATCATATAACAAACGTATGTTAATTAGTTATATGACCAATAATTAAGATTCTGGAATTCTAACATAATATATATTGAGCTAATTAATTATAATACTCCGTATTAACTTTCGACCAAAAAAATTATAATATTAATTACTATTAGTTGCTTAAAAAGGAATGTAATACGTACCTTGAGCCTCTATCTCCAAGATCATGTAGCCAAACAATGGTAGCTTGGTGCCTTCCCTTCGGCTTGATAACATAACTCCTTCCAAACTCTATCGTTGTTGCACTTGTACTCCCTGAACGTACACACATCAACAACAGTTATATATCACATGTTCTAATTCATTTAACATATTTATATATATGTAGAAAGTGATTATATTAAATAATTAATGATGGAAAATCAAGGAATTAAAAAGAGTTAGTTGAAAACATAAAGGGCTAACCGGTTATCGAAAGATCGTCACTGGAACTCATGATCTTCACCCAAATATATTGCAAAGGGATGATTTTTTATTTTTGGTCGAAGTGGAAAGGGATGAAATTAAGTTTTGCATGCAAACATGTATGAGATGAGTAACATGAAAATAGGGGCATCTCCTATTTATAGTCCCAGCAACCGTGACATTACAAGACCCAAATGATCGAATCTGCGTCCGTACAACCCACGAGCTCTTAATTCAACACTAGAGAAGTAGTAATTCAAACCTTACAATAATAATAATATACTAGAAAAAAGTTTTTCTTTTATTTTTTGGGGTGTTATAGTGAGATTGTGAAAAGCAGAAGATCTTTACATGACCCAAGAAAATACTAAAGTAGATGTCAAACACATCAAAAGAAACTTGACCGACCCGGCCACTTGGAACATTTTTGTCAATAGTCCTATTATTTTTAGGGCTAATTGCACACATTTGCATACATTAGTAGTGCATTATGTTTTAAAATACGAAAATTAAACCAGAGAATCTGCACTTAGTGGAGAGGAAATAAAGCAAACCCAGCTTCTACATAAGCTCTTGGAATATTTGCACTATGAATACCCTCAATCTCGTCCGACCTAATAAACTTTTATGAATATCTATGAGAACGCGATGATGCATGTAAGGTCTTGTTGCGTTTATATGAAAATAAGATAACCTATTTAACGAACTTTTTGTGCTTGATTCCTGTCGATCTCTTGTGTAAATTTTCCTTAGAAATTTTCCTTAGGCGAATTGTAGCCAACGTTAGTCACAAACACGATAGTCTTTGATTTGTATGAATTGAAGAACATACCGACCGAAAAAAGAGGCCGGCCCCTTTCCTTTAATTTGCCTGTTAATCATGTTGATTAAAGTCTAAGCACTGTGATCAATATATAGATACTACAACCGACCCATTAGCTTCAAAGATATGTTTTTCAAATGCCTCTAATGGGTTATAGAGGAGATCATAGCTAGCATGAACTTGAAGAATAAAAATTAAATAAAAACATTATCTCATAATAAACAATATTTGGTATCAATGACCCATTTCCAATTAAGTGAAAATTTGTACAAAAGCATTGAAAATAATATATTCCACCTTCAAAGTTCATGATTAATTAGCCTTAGTATATAAGTATACGAGTTACTCCTCTTATTATCAATTAGGTTTAGGATGGAACCCTATCGATTAGTATATTAGGCTTACATATGACAAGTATGACCCCTAATTCATCGTCTTGTAGATGATTAATATGCTAACAGAGCTAGCTTGTTTAATGACTTATCTTGATTCCAATCCCGCTTTCTGTGCATGGGTTGATTTGACTAAAAAGAGATTGAGATGCCCCAAAACTCACATTCAGTTGTGAAAGAGATTGAGATGTTCACTATCCATTACATTCTCCAACTACTCTTGCGGGGGAACGTATTGAAAATAATCCATTCCACATCAACACGTCAGAATTTACTGGACTTACATATGCACGATCTCAGATGACGGACCATAGAGGTTTAATAAGAAGAAACTAAAGCAAAGTGCTTTGTATGTGCTAATTTGGGTTGGAGGAGATCGATAGTGTAAGAATAGACTAAAAGGCAATTGGGCTTTTCACAATCTCTGAATCTCATGCATGCATTATTATTATTTAATTATTGCCCTTTTCAGCTTTGTCGATCTCTAGTTGTCTCTTGGCAAGAGCTTAGTTGGCAACTTAACCCGCACAAACACAAAACTAAACCCTTTTTCGCCTCCTCTTTAACGTCTTCTGGATTGTTCGATCATTTTGCCCTCCCTCCTGTTGCAAAAGCCAAATTCGAAGGTTTTATTCAAATCGATCTGTAACGTACACTTTTCGATTGATTGGAAAGTGCAAGTTGTACACAATGAGACTATGGGAGCACAAAATGCCTCGTGTATACATACTTGGAACATTTTCACTCTGATTTTCTAACACTTTATGATTAATAATCTATTAAACATTTTCTGGCTATTCTTTTAATTACTCACATGACGTTATACAATATGGTAATTTATCTCACTCCCAATAAAGTAGATCGACTGCCTTCGGGCATTTAGTCAAAACGGTTAAGCCTCTAAGGGTAGTACCCAGAGGTCACCGGTTCGATTCTCATGGGCAGTGCCCTCAACCAAAAAAAAAAAATTAGATCGACTTTCGACCAAAAAAAATAAAGTAGATCGACTATAGATTCAAGGTCCGACTCAAATTTCACGTAAGTTTCACGAAAAAATAAAATAGGAACCGAGAATAGTTATTGGTAAATCAATTTTTGGTCATGAGAAAAAATATTACTCCGTAATAAATAATGAGAAAGAGAAGAAAAGTGAAATATAATTCATAGAGACCAAAATGAAGGTTTGATCTTTCATCTTTGAAGTGATACATGTCACTTGAGAGAGAGGAAAGAAAAAATACATTTACTTTGCAAAAAAAAAAAAGAGACTAAAAACAACAAGTTTATAACATGAAGGTTAAAAAAATTGGTCAACCGATAAAAATGATTTCGAAATTTTTTAAAATAATGCCGTGTTTGCATGTAAGATGAATATTCAAAGAAATTGTATGTTATCATTAATCATGTGGGAAGGATTTGTAATGATGTGGTCGATAAAACTGCTAAGATGATATGGGTCATAGTCTCCCAATTGATGTCATTTGGAACCACCCAGAACTTAAGATTCTCATCCAAAAGATTTTCTAAGACGTCCCTCGTAAGGTGACAGCCTAATCCTTACCTAATAAAAAAATTGTATGTAAAATATTGAATATAAAAAGACTATCGACAAAATAGCTGTTTCTTGAATGGAGTCAATGAAGAGCTAGACTACTCAAAATTATTAATTTGGTCATTATAACCATTTATGTATATGTCATCAATAACATTTGGTGTTGTTTATTGCGAATCGGTATTATTGTGACAAACATTCTAATGTCCTTAATTTTACATGATTTAGGTAAGACAGGAGATCAATAAAGTTAGGGTTCATATTACTGTTCTAAAACCTTTGATAACTTGATATCCATCTTAATTAATGAGTTAATTCCTTTAATTTCTCCCTCTGATACAAAAAAAATTCTCTCTTGGTTGGGGCCGTTCGTAATAAGATTTACCAATGAGAACCAACCCACTAGTCCTACCTACCTGCCCAAATGTGGACGGCAAAAAAAAATTTATGTGCGTCTAATGATTTTACTTTGTGCATTTGCGATGAAGTTATATAGATTATCTCATTATCAAAAGAGTATTGTGGCGGTGATTTTAACTCTAATTTACATTGCTACGTCCATAAACTTAAACCATTCACCTCCTTCGGATTGATTGAGATGGCATGCATTCATTCTATATCGATTTTAGCTTCTATTAATACAATGTTTATAGTGAAATTAGTGTTAAGTGGTAAGTAATTATATATAATTAGTTTTAAATATAATAAATGGTCAAATCTGGTATTGAAATTATAGAAAGATCTATACTATCTTGTAATTCTAGGAGTCCCTAAAATTAGGTTGTACAGCTTGATATTTTTAAAGATTAGATAAAGATATTTGAATTTTTATTTTAAAGTAAATACAAATATTTTATTACGAATTCGTGAATATACGAGTAATAAAATATAATGTATAATCAATAATTATGTATATATGCATTGAAAATCATGTGTACAAGTGATTGATATCGTGAATATATGTTTAAGTGTCTTTTTTTTTGGTGAAAATGTTTAAGTGTCTTTTGAATTCGTACATGTTACAATATACTAAAATGATAGCAAATTATATCACCATTTTTATTAAAATAATATATCAGATCTACTTCTTTTTTTTCCACCATATTAAAATCTCCAAAAAATATTGATATAAATTTATTAGTAAAATAATGGAATGATATCTTTACCTTAAATATATATATAACATAATAATTTATTTTTATTATTTTATTAGATAGAGTATATGGATAATTTACTTCATAACCTAAAAGATATTTACTTTCAACACTAAATATACATCATCATAATCGATCATAACTATGTACTACAGCGGAGGTTAAAAATAATATTTAGCATGACATGTGTCAACTTCTCATTGAACTGCATCACCCATCTTTTTTTCTAAAAAAAAATATATATGTTTAATTGGTTGAATTTTCATTATTGTACATATAATAAATCTATCTAATCTTCGAAACAACTATCCAAAATTATACACATAATGAAAATACACTCTCTATAATTTTCAATAGATATATTTTTAAATAGTTATATTTTTAACCTATAATCAATATAATATGTTATGTATCTTATCCTTTCCTTATACAGTATTGTAAGACTTTGGTGTTTATGTATGTCAATAAATAAAGCTAAAAGATATTATCGGGAAATCCAAAATTATATGGTATTTTATTTCTTTTTATTTTCCTATCAAAGTTGAATTGCATATTTGAAGAAATCCGAAATCTATATGATATTTGAATACATATGTCAATTATTGTAGAATCTATCCAAATTTACGATTAGTAAATCTATCTAATATGAATAAAGCTTATTTACTCCATATAAATATATGATATTTGAAGAGATAAAAGGGTATTAAAATAATAGTTTTCACGACACGTGTCAAATTCATATTGGATCACATCACCCATCTTTATTAAATAATACTTATGGGTACAATTTCAATGAAATTGTACCCATAAGTTTTTCTTAAATATATAACTAATTAATCTTACTATATACTAACTTGGAGATTAAAATAATTAATATAGAAAAGCACATGTCAACTCCAATTAAATATATTATTAAAATTATAATCCATCTATACTATATATTAAAGTCAAGGAATTTCGAGCATCCACGTTAATTCTGGCCCCGCCCCACCCCATGTTAAATTAATTATAAATCAATTATATATCCTTATTAATTTTACAAATAAAAGATTCTCATATGTATCTATCTATTTACCATATATTGATATATCGAAATAATATCTATATCAATAATCCTTTTTAATTTTACAAATAAAATATTTTCATATGTATCTATCTAATTACCATATATTGATATATCAGAATAATATATATATCCATAATCTATCAAAATGATATCCTTATCAAAATTATTTTACCCCGCCGACACATCTTGATAACGGTATTTTAGTCGCCTTAATACCTATCAAAGTAATCCAAACTACCTACTAGGAATGTAGTAGGGAAGTAAGGGTCGATCCCACAGAGACTTGTGTTTTTGTGTATTGAATTTGAATACTCAGATGAATGTAAAACAGGGGGTTTTTGAATGTTTTCCTACTAGCTAATAAATTGAACATGCAAAGCTAAGATGATTTATCAAATATGAGAGAAATATGCTTAACCAGTTAATATCCATTGCGAATTCGATTATTGATCATTGATTATCAAAATTCTCTTTTTACCTTGACTAATCTATTGCGGAATTCTAATAACCCAATTTCATGGAATTATTATCCTACTTCAATTCTAGTTATTAGCCCGACCGGTACTAACAACCCTAATTATCAAATAACCTAAGAGACCTCCTAGATTCAATTTGACAACAGCATTAAGATTCAAGCATCAATAGAAACATGCATTCGGAGCAACCAGACATCCAAATAACATGCGATTGAATTCTCTTCTCTAATCAACTAGTCCTACCAGTCCTAGATTTGATTAAAGGTTCTACTTATGATCTAATTAATTCCAACCGGTAATTAGAAAGATCTAGTTGTAATTCAACCTAGAGATTCAATTAGATGGCCAATCTAACAAAACCCTAAATCAAACTTATTCAATCAAGCATAGAGAAAACAATCTAATCAAGGCAAATTAAGAACAATCAAATCTCACAATAATACTTAATCCACAACTTCAATTAACTAGTTAAGCAAAAGAGGTTTAGTTGTTCAAAGACATTGAAAAGCTTACAATTCTCCAAAGAGGTTTCTTGTTCTTCTCAAGCTTCAACAATAATGATAATAATAATTCTCAAAGTCAAGAGTTATGAGAATATAAACCTAGAAGCTAATATCCAAAAATATATCTAAGAGGTTTCTAAAAATAACAACCGAAACAAGTTTCAGCCCAAAAATCCAAGCCCAATACAAAAATATCACTATGCTGACGCGAAGAGAAACGCGGTCATGGACCAAAGCGCGGTCGCGCTTTCGCTGCCATCCCGCGTTTTCAAGCCAGATGCTCAGATGTCAAAGCGCGGTATGGAACTCTGAAGCGCGGCCGAGTTCTTGAAGATCTGCCCGCGTTTTCACTCCTGAAGCCCGAAACTCTCTATCACTTGGGCACTTGATTTCTTCCTTAGCCTCTATCCATGCACACTCCTTCGGCACTTTCAAGCCCACCTCCATGTCCACCATCACCATGATCCGGCACTCGATCCCTCATATCTGCAAATATCAACCAAACGAGTGTAGATTCCGAAACTTCCAACACTAAAGCTACACTACGAAATAAAGGAAAATCTACCTAAAAATGCATGAAAAACTAATCAAAACATGTCCTAAATACTATAACCTATATGCTCTATCAAATTCCCCCAAGCTTGAACCTTGCTTGTCCTCAAGCAAGAAATAAAATCGAGATCACACCACAACTAGCAAGTTAAAGCATCCATCTCAATGTCAATCCACATTTCATCAAAAAGCTAAACCTTGACCAAGACATCATTGCACACATGTATGAGAAGCTTTCAAAATCAAACCATTCATCCATTCTAGACCTCACCAAGGTAATGTGTTTTGCACTCTTCACTCAAGTGTTTAAGGGATGTGTTTCACTCAAAATCAACTTTGAAAACTAGACTACCATAGGCTTGCATCAGTGTTCTAAATCTCCACTATGAATGATCAAACACACAACAAAAATCATGAGGACTTTTCAAAGGGTTGTAATGGGGCCCAGGTATACACAAGTAGGTAGGGAAATATTTGGTCATGTGGTGCTAAAACCGGGAACTAGAACTAGCTAACTACCCAAACCTTAACCACTTCACTTCATATGTTCACCAACTTGATTCACCTTTTCTCCATCACTTTTCTTTATACACTTTCGCTCATTTTTCTTCTTTTTCAACTCTCTTGAGGCTTTTCAACTTGATTTCACATTTTTATTTTACCTCAATCAAACACACTTTTTTTTTTTTTTTTGGTTTTCTTTTCATCATTTTTTTTTTAACTCCTTATCTCTCTTTTCTTTCTTTCAACTCAACACAAATCCTTTCTTCAACCATCTCACCCAAGAAGCATCTCCAACTACACAAAAACACCCTAGCTAAATCCTAATTCCCGGGAAGGGTCAAGCTCATATAGGCTAGGAAAATTTTTGTGGAGCTACAAAATAAGGCTATAGGCTCAAAATTGGGCTATCAAACAAAGGATCATGCATAAGGTAGATAAGGATATAATGAGCTAATAAAAAATGCCTCAATCATTTTAATGTCATGCATTCAAATCATGTAATGTAGCCTTGAAAAAGATATCTAAACGCAAGTTCTAGAGCTAGCAATCAAAGCGATACACTCAAGAAAATATGCAAATATGCAATAAAGGCTCAAAATAATCTCACAAGGCATAAATGTCTACAACTTCATAAACAATTCAAAATTTCAACTTCTTATACATGCTCAATCCTATAATCAAGATTAATAACTTAAGAATCATGCTTCAATCCAAGGAAACTTCAACCAACAAGTTAGTCATGGGTTAGATAATACTCTTAACTTAGAGAGACAAATGGTCAAGTAGGAAAATTTGGTTCCTAAAATGCAATATTTTTTTGATTTTTTTCAATTTTTCAATTTTTTTGTGATTTTAGATTGATTTTTCATTTATTTTTTTTTTCAATTTTAATCGATGCAAACTATAATTTAAACATGCAAATGCAACTATATGAATGCATGATGAGATGACTCAACCAATAATCCCCTCCCCCAAGCTTAAACTTTACATTGTCCCCAATGTAAAATAAAAGAAAGAAGAAGAAAATACTAACCGAGTCATCCAGATAGGAAGGAAGTGGCATCTACTCCGGTGGTGGTGGTGGTGGGAACTGCTGTGGATAGCCCGGATATGGATAATACTGATACGCTGGGAATCCACCCTCCTGAGTCCACCCATCCATGCGAGCGTGAAGCTGATGAAGCTGCTCGTCGTGGTACTGCCGGTAGTGGTCCATCCTCTGCTCCTGATAATCAAATCTCTGATCCATATGGGCCCTGAACTGAGTCATCTGCGTAGTGAGCCCTCCCATCATGCTCACCAACTGATCAAACTGGCCATGAGGATAACCACCCACACCCTGAACATCCTGTGCAACAGCATCCTCATCCTGATCACCAAGCTCGGGCTCGAGCTCCTCCTCAGCAATAAAATCCTCATCACCCTCAGAGTCATCATCAGCTGTGGCCTCCTCCTCAGACTCCTCAACAGCCCTCTGCACTCGACGCCTCTTGCCCCGATGGCTCTCAACTGCCTCAAGCGGGAGATCACCATCCCGAGGAGTGATCATCCAAGTAGCAGCATGATCTCGTCCGATGGCTAAGACAACTCTCTGTGCATCCGGAAGCTGCATCACCCTCTTGGTGTCTCCAATCCTCCAGAAATAGTGACCATAGTGGAAATGCAGGGCACCCATCTTGTTGAGGAAAGCGAAATCCATCGGTGCAGGCTCAATCCTCCCGCCAAACCGAGTCAAATCAAGCTGGTAATATAGAGCCAAAACAGTGACAAGGGCTCCAATAGTGATCGGTCCTGTACCCTTCCTGCTGATATGAGCCAGATTGTTCATAAGGACCGCTCCATAGTTCACCCTCCTCCTCTCTAAGAATGCAGCCAAGAGCATCACATCTTTCCTTGGTGCATTACCCTCTCCTTCTCCCCTTCCTGTAATAGAAAGAGCATAGTAGCGCTGCAGCACACGGAGCACAGGGTGTGTAAGAGAAGACGCTTTTGCTCTAGAGGCCTTGTACTCTTCTTTGCCTGTCATACTCTGCCACTGAGAATCACCGAGCCAATAGGCTTGGTTTTCCCATCTCTCCAACTGCTCACCAGAAATAGAGAACCCAAATGCTGCATTGACCTCATTTAGTGTGATTCTCCTTCCCACTCCCCCAAGCTGGAAGGTGCACTCCCCCACTTTGGAATTTGGACCGGAAAGAATATGTGTGTCCAGAGTGCTCAGAAATTCCAACACAAGATCCTTGTACGCAGGCTGCTGTAACCGGAGAAAATCTTTTAAGTGCTGGTCAATCTCACATTTCCTAAGCTCATCCCTCAACCCCAATTCTGCCAGAAAGTCCCAATCCAAGTACCGAGGAGCATGTATTGGACGTTTACGGATGAGCCTGAATCGCTCAAAGTGCACAGGGTCGCTCAAACTGAACCCGAAATCAGATGGGGTCACCTCCCCTACAACCGTAGGCGGAGTGAGATGGGCCCGGGGGCGAGCAGAAGATGAACTGGGGCGAGATGACTGTGGCTGGGCACGAGAAGACGAAGCTTTAGAAGAGCCTCTACGGGTTGTTGGACGAGGAGGCATTCTGTACCTGTTCCTGCACCACAAATCAACAAAGCAACTCCACAAGCAAATTTGATTGTCCCGGCAAGGACAATCCCACAACAATCCAACAATAATCCAACAATCAAGCAAATAATACTCTCAAACACTCTCTTCCCCCACTACCTAGGTTAGTTTAGGCAAAATCAATCACAATCCAAATTTCACAAGAACAAGCAAGGAAATCAAGGAATCATGCTAGCATCATGCAAAGGAACTAACAAGTAGTGATTCATCATACAAATTTGAGTTGAAATTGACAAATCTAGAGAGATTAGGCAAAACCTAGGTTTAGAATTTCAAGCTCAAAAAATCACAAATTAATCAAGGAAAAGAGAAGAGTAGAGAAGAGATTACTTGATTGTTGATGAAGAAGAGTGGATTTGGGAGAAGAATCACTTGATTTGGTGTCGTTTGGAGCTTGGATTGTTCAACAATGGAGGAGGGTGGGTCTTTGAGGGGGAAACAGCCGCGTTTTGCTTGATGAAGAATGAGGGAAATAAGAGCCGGCCGAGTTTTTAACTCGTGTTGTGAGAGAACGGAAGCACGGGCTGGTTCGAGAACGCGGCCGCGCGTCTGCCTGCTTGCCCGCGCTTTTGGACCTGGGTTTCAGGAGGCGAAACGCGGTATGGGGCTCTGAAGCGCGGTCGCGCTTTCGGGGCCCTACACCGCGCTTTTGGACCTGTACGCCGGGCTGCAAAAACACACAAAGAAACAAAACAACAAAACAAAACTAACCTATACTAATCCTAGGCTAACACTAAAAATCAAAAACAACTATCCTAATGCTTGGGTTGCCTCCCAAGAAGCGCTTGGTTAACGTCGTTAGCTCGACGGTCCGCTGCTCAAGTTGCTGGCTCGGGTTCCTGTAAAGCCGTTTCGTCAAGTATAGCATTGCTAAACCCATCGAAATAAGGCTTCAATTTTTGGCCATTCACTTTGAAGGTGGAGTGAGTAGTACTATCGTAGACGTCAACCGCTCCATGTGGATATGTGTGTGCCACAACGAATGGTCCCGTCCATCTCGACCTCAGTTTTCCTGGAAAAAGCTTAAGACGAGATTGATATAACAAGACTTTGTCTCCAACTTTGAAGTGCTTGCGCCAAATATGTTTGTCATGCCAAGATTTGGTCTTCTCTTTGTAGATGGCGGTATTGTCATAGGCTTCCATCCTTAGCTCTTCTAGCTCCTGCAACTGTAGCTTCCTTAATGCACCAGCCTCATCCAATTTCATGCTACAATGCTTCACCGCCCAATGTGCTTTGTGTTGGATCTCCACTGGAAGGTGACATGCCTTACCAAACACCAACCGAAAAGGAGACATTCCAATCGGTGTTTTGTAAGCTGTCCTATAGGCCCAAAGTGCATCATCTAACCGGATACTCCAATCCTTCCGGTTTGGTGACACCGTCTTCTCAAGAATGGACTTGACCTCTCGGTTGGACACCTCGGCTTGACCATTTGTTTGGGGGTGATACGCTATGGAGACTCGGTGTGTGACATGGTACTTCCTCAAAAGTGCACTCACCATCTTGTTACAAAAATGAGTTCCTTTATCACTAATCAAAGCTCTAGGGATCCCAAATCTGTTAAAGATGTGAGTCTTCAAGAAATCTGCCACAACTTGGGAATCATCAGTACGGGTGGCCTTCGCTTCCACCCACTTGGAAACGTAGTCCACCGCTAACAAAATATAATAGTTCCCAAAAGAGTTAGGAAAAGGTCCCATGAAATCAATGCCCCAAACATCAAAAACTTCACAAAAAATCATGGGAGTTTGGGACATCTCATCTTTCTGGGATATATTCCCGACTCGTTGGCATCGGTCACAGGATTTACAAAAGGCGTTTGCATCCCGAAAGATGGTAGGCCAATAAAATCCTGCATCCAACACCTTCCTAGTAGTCTTTCTAGCGCTAAAATGCCCCCCACAAGCATATGAATGACAAAAGGTCAAAACAGAGGTTACCTCATTCTCGGGAAGACATCTACGAATGACCTGATCTGCGCAATGCTTCCAAAGATATGGATCATCCCACACATAGTACCTTGCTTCACTCTTAAGCTTGTCTCTTTGGGCTTTGGTCAAGACCGATGGAAGCTCACCCGTAGCGAGAAAATTCACCAAATCTGCATACCAAGGCTGAACAACACGCACTGCGAACAAGGTATCATCCGGGAACTCTTCTCGAATAGGTGAAACTTGTAGACCGCTCTCCCCTTCACATGTCAAGCGACTAAGGTGATCCGCTACCACATTCTCAGCCCCCTTCTTGTCCTTGATCTCAATGTTGAACTCACTCAACAACAAGATCCATCGTATCAATCGGGGCTTAGCTTCCTTCTTCGTCAACAAGTAACGAAGGGCTGCATGATCGGTGTAGACAATCACCTTGGTCCCTAGCAAGTAGGACCGAAATTTCTCCAAAGCAAACACCACTGCCAATAGCTCCTTCTCGGTGGTGTAGTAGTTCCTCTGCGCCTCATTTAGAGTCATGGAGGCATAGTAGATCACATGGGACGCCTTCCCAACCTTTTGCCCCAATACCGCCCCCACTGCATAGTCACTTGCATCATACATGATCTCAAAGGGTAGAGACCAATCCGGGGCTTGGATGATACGGGCGGTGGTGAGACGCAATTTCAACTCATCAAAAGCTTTCTTGCACCCATCACCAAAATCAAAGGCTGTCTCCTTCTTGAGTAAATCACATAGAGGTGAAGCTGTCCTTGAAAAGTCTTTAATGAACCTGCGATAGAAACCTGCATGGCCAAGAAAAGAACGCACTTCGCGGACATTAGTAGGATAAGGCAAGGATTGAATTACTTCAATCTTTGCCTTATCGACCTCAATACCCCTAGCGGACACTATATGACCTAATACTATGCCTTGTTCAACCATGAAGTGACATTTCTCAGAATTTAGAACAAGATTAGTATCCTTACATCTTTTAAGCACAAGTGTCAAGTGATTTAAACAAGAATCAAAGTCATCCCCATGTACGGTGAAATCATCCATGAAAACCTCAATGAAATGCTCTATGTATTCGGAAAAGATACTAACCATACACCTTTGGAAAGTGGCAGGCGCGTTGCACAACCCAAATGGCATCCTTCGGTATGCGAAAGTACCAAACGGGCAAGTGAACGTCGTCTTCTCTTGATCTTCGGGTGCAATGGCTATTTGGAAATATCCGGAATATCCATCCAAAAAGCAATAGAAAGGGCGACCAGCGAGTCGCTCAAGCATTTGATCAATGAAGGGCAAGGGGAAGTGATCCTTCCGAGTAACCGCATTGAGCTTGCGGTAATCGATGCACACACGCCACCCGGTTTGGATCCTGGTGGGAATCAAGTCACCTTGCTCGTTCTCCTTGACTGTAATACCGCCCTTCTTGGGAACAACTTGGGTAGGGCTCACCCACTGATTGTCAGAGATGGGGTATATCATGCCTGCTTGGAGAAGTTTGAGAACCTCCTTCTTCACCACCTCCATCATTGGCGGATTCAACCTCCTTTGAGGTTGTCTTGAGGGCTTTGCTTCTTCCTCCAATAAGATTCTATGCATACATGTAGAGGGGCTAATTCCTTTTATGTCTGCAATAGTCCATCCTATGGCGGATTTGTGCTCCCTCAAAACCTCAATCAACCGGTGTTCTTGATCTTTCGTGAGTTTGTTAGAAATGATCACCGGTAAGGTCTCTCCGTCACCTAGGAAGGCATATTTAAGATGATCCGGAAGTTGCTTCAACTCTATCACTGGGGCCTGCACAACAGAAGGAACAAGCTGCTCGCTTGGCAAGGTTAGTAGCATGGGCTTGGAGCCCGGTGGTAAGAGTGGACGCTCATAGTGAGTGTTCAACTCAGCCACAATTTCCTGCAGGTTAGCATTAAGCTCAAAATCCAGCATGTTGTTCACCAAAGAATTTTCAAGAGCAGATTGCAACTCATGCATGCCATTCACATTAAAGGTTTCTTGAACAAGAGGTTCAATCACATCAATTGCACACAAAGAGTTCACATCAGCAGGGTATTTCATAGCATCATAGATATTGTACTCTACCCTTTCCCCATCAAATTCCATGGTGAGAGATCCGCTACAAACATCAATCCTAGTATTAGCTGTCTTCAAGAAAGGTCTACCCAAAAGAATAGGTGAGGCATGCTTATCATGTTCCATATCTAGCACATAAAAGTCAGCAGGGAAAATCAATTTATCAACCATAACAAGCACATCTTCAACTATACCCTTAGGATACACATTAGATCTATCAGCTAATTGGATCACAACTCTAGTATCATGCAAAGGTCCAAGCTCAAGAGATTTGTACAGAGAATACGGGATAACATTGATGGAAGCACCCAAATCTAGCATGGCCTTATCAATTTTTGTTTCACCAATCACACATGGGATAGTGAACATACCTGGATCTCCGCATTTCTTGGGCATACGCCTTTGAAACACAGCTGAGATGTGTTCACTCACTTTGACCTTCTGTTGTCCCTTCAGCTTTTGAGTTCTCTTGATTGTGCAGAGCTCCTTCAAGAACTTAGCATAGCGAGGAATACTTTTGATGAGTTTGAGTAGCGGGATGTTGACCTCACACTTGCTAAATGTCTCGAAGAGCTCCTTGTCATTCTCAAGCTTTCGGGTCCGTTTGAGAGCCTCTGGAAAAGGTGGAAGTGAAATATGAGGTGTCGGTGAAGACTCGGGAGAAGACTTGGGAGAAGTCGCCTCTGCGATCGGAAGTGCGGGCTGACTCGAGAACTCGGGCGCGCTTTCCCTGGCCTTGTCAGTGGCCGCGTTTCGGGACCTGAAGCTCGGGCGGAGAAGCGCGGGCTACCACTTGAAAACGCGGGCGCGCTTTGGGGTGTACCTGCCCGCGTTTCTGAGGATTCTTCCCAGGAGGCGTAGCACGGGTTGGTTCCTGAAAACGCGGGCGCGTTTTGAATGTCTTGCCCGAGTTTTCGAAGCTGAACACCCGAATTGGAGTTCTCTCCTGCATCCTCTTCTTCCAAGGGCTTCTCTTCTTGAATAGCATGATGAGCTTTTCCCGGGGCATCTTCAAGCACTTTACCACATCGTAAAGTTATAGCATTCACATTCTGCCTCGGGTTGAGCTCGGTTTGAGACGGCAGTTTACCAGAATCCTTGGCCTCCAACTTGCTTACAGCATTAGCAATTTGGCTCACCTGCTTCTCTAAATTTTGGACACTTGACTTGGTCTCTTGCTGAAATTGGGTCATAGAACCCTGTATCGTAGTCACACTCTGAGCAAGAGCCCGAATCATGTCCTCTGTCGACATTGAGTTTGAAGCAGGTGCTTGAGGCTTCGGATTGAAAGGGGGCCTGTAAGCAGGTTGACCACCTTGTTGATTGTACTGCTGCTGCTGATTGGGATTTCCATATCGAAGGCTGGGATGATCCCTCCATCCAGGATTGTAAGTATTAGAAAAGGGATCATATCTCTGCTTTTGTGGACCATATCCACCCATGGCATTAACTTCAGCTTGCGGCTCCTGGAGTGTAGGGCAAGCATCTGTTGAGTGCATAACATCTAAGCAGATTCCACATGCCTTAACCTGCTGTTTCCCACCAGACATTATGAGCTGCTTCACCATATTCTTCAGCTCTGAAACCTCCTCATGCAAAGATGACTGAGTAACTGCAGAATTAACTGATCTGGTAGACTTGTTGAATTGCCGTGAACCCTCAGATAGCTCATCAAATAGTTGGAATGCTCCTGCAGGGGTCTTATTAAGGATGTAACCCCCACAAGCAGCATTAACCATTCTCCTCTCATCATCCAGAAGACCTCCAAAGAGATACAAGATGAGATCCTCGTCAGAATAACCATGATAAGGACAGCTAGCAATCAACCTTTTGAACCGCTCATAATACTCGTACAAGGTCTCAGTAGGTGCCTGCTCAATATTACTGATGCTCTTCTTGATACTGTTAGACCTCGTAGCTGGGAAGTACTTCTCCAAGAATGCTTTCTTCATCTTGTGCCAAGTGTCAATACTCCCAGGTGCCAAATAATAGAACCAGTCATTGGCTGAATCCTTGAGCGAGAAAGGAAAAGCCCTCAGCTTGATCTGATCCTCAGTAACCTCTCTAAGCTTCATGCTTGAGCAGACTGCATGAAACTCACTTAGGTGCTTATTAGGGTCTTCTCCACTCAACCCATGAAACATGGGAAGAAGGTGGATCAACCCCGACTTCAGCTCAAAATTGACTCCATCGGCCAGCTCAGGGAATTGCACCGCCAACGGTTGTTGGGTCAGATCCGGTGCAGTCAGCTACCTCAAAGTCTGTGCCACAGCATCCAGATTACCGTCACCCATCTCGTCAGACTCAGATTCAGAAGCAAAAGGCAGCTCGTGAAAGGAATTGCGAATCTCCTTCCTCAACCTGAATAAATTCCTGTCAATATCTGCGTCAAACAACAAGGGTGAAGAGTTAGTAGCACGGGTATGAACCATATGACAGGTTCATACCAGACAAAGTAAACAAATTAAATACACAAAGACGACGAAGTCCCCGGCAACGGCGCCAATTTGATAACGGTATTTTAGTCGCCTTAATACCTATCAAAGTAATCCAAACTACCTACTAGGAATGTAGTAGGGAAGTAAGGGTCGATCCCACAGAGACTTGTGTTTTTGTGTATTGAATTTGAATACTCAGATGAATGTAAAACAGGGGGTTTTTGAATGTTTTCCTACTAGCTAATAAATTGAACATGCAAAGCTAAGATGATTTATCAAATATGAGAGAAATATGCTTAACCAGTTAATATCCATTGCGAATTCGATTATTGATCATTGATTATCAAAATTCTTTTTTTACCTTGACTAATCTATTGCGGAATTCTAATAACCCAATTTCATGGAATTATTATCCTACTTCAATTCTAGTTATTAGCCCGACCGGTACTAACAACCCTAATTATCAAATAACCTAAGAGACCTCCTAGATTCAATTTGACAACAGCATTAAGATTCAAGCATCAATAGAAACATGCATTCGGAGCAACCAGACATCCAAATAACATGCGATTGAATTCTCTTCTCTAATCAACTAGTCCTACCAGTCCTAGATTTGATTAAAGGTTCTACTTATGATCTAATTAATTCCAACCGGTAATTAGAAAGATCTAGTTGTAATTCAACCTAGAGATTCAATTAGATGGCCAATCTAACAAAACCCTAAATCAAACTTATTCAATCAAGCATAGAGAAAACAATCTAATCAAGGCAAATTAAGAACAATCAAATCTCACAATAATACTTAATCCACAACTTCAATTAACTAGTTAAGCAAAAGAGGTTTAGTTGTTCAAAGACATTGAAAAGCTTACAATTCTCCAAAGAGGTTTCTTGTTCTTCTCAAGCTTCAACAATAATGATAATAATAATTCTCAAAGTCAAGAGTTATGAGAATATAAACCTAGAAGCTAATATCCAAAAATATATCTAAGAGGTTTCTAAAAATAACAACCGAAACAAGTTTCAGCCCAAAAATCCAAGCCCAATACAAAAATATCACTATGCTGACGCGAAGAGAAACGCGGTCATGGACCAAAGCGCGGTCGCGCTTTCGCTGCCATCCCGCGTTTTCAAGCTAGATGCTCAGATGTCAAAGCGCGGTATGGAACTCTGAAGCGCGGCCGAGTTCTTGAAGATCTGCCCGCGTTTTCACTCCTGAAGCTCGAAACTCTCTATCACTTGGGCACTTGATTTCTTCCTTAGCCTCCATCCATGCACACTCCTTCGGCACCTTCAAGCCCACCTCCATGTCCACCATCACCATGATCCGGCACTCGATCCCTCATATCTGCAAATATCAACCAAACGAGTGTAGATTCCGAAACTTCCAACACTAAAGCTACACTACGAAATAAAGGAAAATCTACCTAAAAATGCATGAAAAACTAATCAAAACATGTCCTAAATACTATAACCTATATGCTCTATCACATCTATACCTGGGGTCCATGTTAATTCTGGTCCCACCGTATGTTAAAAATTCAATGTAAGAAAATAATTTTTAAAATCTTTCTTATCCTTATTAATAGTCTATCATTTATCTTATTTTTTTTGTAATTTCTATCCTTTTCCACCTAATATCTATTGTTGAAGCTCGAAAACACAAGCAGTAGTGTGCGCGATGAGAGCGAGCGAGAAGAATAATCGAGTCAACAGCATGGAGATGAAATGGAACTTTATTGTTGGTCAACACAATAAGTATGAAAGGATGGTGTATTTCAGGTAGAGTGAAAGGCTACAAGTGTGGTATGACTCTCTTAGCGCGCTTAGTGTATCGAGTTACAATAAGGATCTTTTCTCGAGACTTAGTGTTATTTCATGAGGTTTCAGATCCCCCGTTTGATGTACGGAACTCGCTATTTATAGACGAGCTCAGAGTAGGGATCCAGATAAATGCCGATGTGAGATAGCTGCCGCCCAAATACGTGTTGCATCCCGATTGGCCAGTTGGGGCAGCGGCCGCGGTGCCGCCATCCACTTGCTTGGATGGGACGTTGCCGCCCACCCACTTGCCTGGATGGGACGTCTCCCACTTGTGCATACTCCTAGCGCGATGACGACGTCATCCAGGGGCTTTGACGCTTAGTAGATTTTGATTTGAGGGGGGCCTGACTTCATACCGCAATGCGGTGACGGTTCTTGGATGACGTCGTTTTTGTAGATCAAAAGTACAATTAATTTTTTAACTTATTTGTCACTCTAAAATTTTGTGTTTATTATATTTTTATAATCATATATATTTACCATATTTTATTGTCATTGTTTTTTCCCATAAATTTATAATTTGAGTAAAAAATATCTAAAAATGTATTTGAAAAATATCTAAAAAAATATATAAAATAAGTTTGTGTTTTAGTATTCATTTATAGATTGTATTGATCTATGACTCTACAATATTCAAATTAATTATAATTTAAAATATTCATTTTATTTCAAAAAGTATTATGATTGATTCCAATCTACATTTCTGAAAGATTTGTGAAAAAATAAGTCATAATTAACTTAATTTTATATTTATATCACCATATAAAGATCTAATTAATTATATATATATATACTGATAAAATATTTCTCTAGAGACTTCATATCATATCACATATGAATTTTTTAATAATCAAATAAATTTTGAAATAAAATGATAGAATTTAATTAATGATTTTTATTTATGTCATATTATACAAAACTTTACTTTAAATTTATTTATAACATCAAATCACGATTTTTATCAACAAAATATTATAACGATTTAGGATCAAAAAGACGATATCAATATCTAATTTCTAAAAATGTTATCAACTGTGTCCCGTACAGGGTACAGGCAGTAATCTAGTAAACAGTAAAATAAATCCCAAAAATCTTAGGAGTATTCAATCCTTATACAAAAATTATAATCCAACAAATCTTTATTCGATTAAAAGAATATATTATAGCACAAATACTATATCATTAAAATAAATCCCATAAGAAACAAACTAAATAAACCAATACAAGAATTTATATCAAACTATTCTTTTAAATAACTTTATATAAAATTTAAATAAGATTTAAACTAAGATTTTAGTTAAATCAAATTCGTGCCTTCAAGTTATGGGATTAATACTAATATATAACTATGTTTGCATGAACGATATTTTTAGCTTAAATACATCCGTAACATAATAATGCATCTATATTATTTCATTAGGTAAAGTATCGATCCTTTAACTTCGTAACCTAAAAGATATATTTTCTCTTAATATTACACATGCATAATTAATTTGCATCAAGAATAGTACATGGTATTGGTCAACAAAATCATATATGATAAAATACATTTTATTATATCACCTCGTGCCAAATACAAGTCTCAAACTAGTTTAATCATATTTTCTTAAATCTTATAGTATCCTACTAGATGAACTGGTGATCAGATATTAGATCTGTCAAAATCTTACTCGAAAATTAAAATCCGAGTTCCAGTTTAAACCCGACTTGTTTGAACTCGAAACTCGTTAGGTTGACCCGATTTATTATATTTCAAAAAATATAATTTTTTTTTATGAAACTTACATCATAATTTATTATTAAAGTATATATAGATAATTTCGAACAAAAAAAAAGTATGTATAGATAATATCTTACTATTTAATGTAGTTATTTGAATATTTTAAAAAATCTCCAAACTTAGTGAAGGTTTTCCCAAGTTTGGAGACATCCCCATATTGCTTTTTGCATTTACTCCTATTTTCCTTTTATTTTATTTTTAGTAGATTAAATGTTGATTGGTTTGTACTTGTGATAATTGTTAGAAGAAAAAAGAATAATAAATTCTAATTCTCCATTTTAGATAATCTGTTGGAGTTGGAACAGTTTTTTTTTGGAGAATATAGGTCTTATTACCCCATTATAGAGAAAACTTTGGAACATCTCTTGGAGATGCCCTTATGACTCCTAATTGACCTGAAAGGCTGAAACATCACTCAACTTGAATCCGAACACCCGAACGCGCCTAACCATACCCGTTTGATATGTCCAATTGTCCATCCGGTAGCACATACACATTTGTTTATTTTGAGATAATATAGCCTTTTCCCTTATGAAAAGGTAACATAGCTTTTCAACAAATAATTTTATAAGCACCATTATGGCAACACCGTACCTAGAAACCAACCGTGGTTTTCATTTATGCTTATCTTCACATAGCTAGAGCAGCCAATTCATTACAAGTCAAAACCTGCCTTTTTCCCATTTTGCTGTTCTTTGGTATTTTCTTGTTTAGTTTCATTAATTAGAGTATCACTTTGCATGTCAACTCTCTTTAAGATCATGTTCACCCCCACCAACCTCAAAGGTTTTAAAGTTAATATTAAAAATTTCAAATGTGTGGAGGAATCTTGTTTGTGGGTTTGACCTTTTATTTACCACCTTATGGCTTCATCTCATTTGAGATTGTGAGTCTAAAAGTTTGGAATATAACTAAAGTTTGGAATGATAGCTATCATCATTAGACAAAAAAAAAAAGCACAAAATTTAGTCGTGATTGCATCCTCCAATATATATTATGCATATGGACTTTGCCAAGCACACACAGGGATTTTATATTATAGGATTGATTCATGATCATTAATTTATTACAATTAAAGCCTCATATAACAGTTTATACTAGTCTAAATTGCAAAAATAATCTAACACACAATTTATTTATTTTTTGTTAAAACAATCACCCAATTTACAAAATATTCTAAATTAGTACATGACCTAATTATAGATAGTAATATATATATATATATATATAGTCTCATGCATGGTTGCCTCATTTCAGTGTCATATACTTAGGGCTGAGCATCGGTCCAAAACCGGACCGGACCGGACCGGACCGGGGACCGGATGTCTCTAAATATGTGGACCGGGGACCGGACCGGAAAAATGTAATATTATTAAGTATATAATATAAATGTGAAACTTAAATATTAAAAATAAACTATAAAACATTAAAATTAATATAATTTTTATTTAATTTTATTTTTTATTTAATTTTTATAAATATCCGGTCTGGACCGTACCGGACCGGAACCGGACCGGGACCGGACCGGGGACCGGATTTCTCAAATTCATGGACCGAGGACCGGACCGGAAGTGTCTCGGTCCGGTCCCGGTCGGTACCGGTCCGGTCCGGTCCGGTCCAAAAATCCGGGCCGGACCGGATTTTGCTCAGCCCTACATATACTCATATCATATGTGATAAAAGTGTACATTGTATTCCAAATAAGTCTAATTCGTATGCTCGATGAGCTCACTTGTTCGGTCTTTTAGGTTTCATTTTATACAAAATACAAGAGTGATACTGATATCTGATAAGGATTAAAAGAAATTGGGTATAGAAAACTGTAGAAGGGAATCAAATGGCTTTTTTTTTTTTTAATAAAAAGGGTTATTTTATTCACAAAATGTGGCCGAACAAAATTGCTAGCACGAGACTAGTTAATTACGTCATCTCTGATATCTAATTTTACAAGGAGATCTCTCTCCTTTCTGGACTTTGCCTTACATCTAGCTTTTAGGCAATTTCTAACAAGATTGATACTCATTCTAATACAATTTTCCTTCTCCAAAAGCTCATTATAAAATGGCTTTTTTAACATTTATACTTGGGGCAATTTGGATACATAGCTTTGTTTTTTCTTTTCGATTTTTTAAAATACAGTTAAACCTCCGTAAATTAATAAGTCAGGATCATGATATTTTATTATTTTATAAAAAATTTACTTAAACGATAAATTATTATTTATTAATTTAATGAAACTTCCTTGAGTAGAAATTATTCCCTGAAAGGACACTTGCTAACACGATATTAAAAAACTCAACCTCATTATTAATAGTCTCAGCTATCACGATATTAAAAAACTCAGCCTTATTATTAATAGTCTCGGCTATCACGATAAAATGGATATTAATAGCTTATTGGATTATCTGAGCTAGTGAAAATGATACATGTTGTTACTGCACAAAAATTCGCCTTTAATGCACTAATTGAGGGCTCCTTCTACAACTTTCGCTCTGAGCTAGAACCTGCAAAACAATGGACAAATGGGGCGGAGACCCCCTAATCCACCTCTGATGTCTAAGTCAAAATAGCAGCCGTCGAACGACCGCAAGGGTAATTAAGGGAGAAGAGTTTGTAGAAAGCTAGAAGTTGAAAAGGTCGTACCTCGGCAAGTGAATATTTTCATTTCCTACTATTTACTTACAATACTATATCTATTCAACGTCCCTTTCTTGCCCTTGTAGCGAGAATCTATACTCAAGCTCCGACCTTGTTCGATCACTTTATCATGCATAACATTAATTATATTTTTGAACTATAAAAAAATATATTGTGGGCTTTTTTAAAAAATATATCAATATGAGATCGATCGATCATCGATGTCGTGGATTTTTCATTTTATAATTCATCCATTCATATGGTCTAGCTAGCCACACAATTCCTTATGTTTTTCCTTCCAACACTACCACCTTTCGGCAAGAGTCAAATGAAAGTGTATATGTAAATTATAATGTTAAGATACTTTCGAACCTCAATGACTCGGCTTGGTACATATTATAATTATAATTGCTACGAGCAAAACTCTTCGATCAATGAGTGAAGAGTACGTTTCATTCCACTAAATCAGAAGAGATCGGAGTTTGTTAATGTCTTTTACGGTAATTAATTAAGTGACTGATTTCATGGATGTAAATATGTGTTGTGTTTGGAATGATCGAGCTTTTAACTTTTAGGATTAAAGATTATAGTAAATCTAGGATCAACGTACAAGCTATTTTTCACTCAAAGACATGAGTTCGAAGCTTTTTATTTTTTTTGTATTTTAATTCTAAGTTCAAAGACATGGGTTCGGTTCCGGTTTCCTCCATCGGAACCGGTGGTTCCATCTTGGACCGTCGATTTCTCTTCTTTTTTTTTACGAAAAATATACATATATTATACCAAAATTACGAAAAAAACACAAATCAAATTCTAAATATTTATATATAATAACCGGAACTAAATATATACGTTAAAAAATGTCAAATATATCCGAATTTAATAAAATATTTTTCTTCAAAATATAAAATAGGCAAACTTTTATTTTTTGAAGTTTTTGACCAGTTCCAGAGCCGGGTGATACCGACCTCGGAACTGGAGCCCGAAAACCAATCAAGAATCGGTTCCGGTTCCAGAAAATATGGAATCGGAAACCGACAGTTCCGGAACAGGACCCACCACTAATCATATCTCTATGCCAACTTCACACCGTAGAAACATCACCGGCTGGCTTATTAAAGTGTATATATCTCAGTCTTAAGACTCTTTTTTTGGTCAAAACAGTCTTAAGACTCTAAGTAGGGGAAATGCGTACAACTAAATTAGGAAGATTTCCCTATAATCAAGAAAATAACGCTAACATACAATTTTAGTTGATCGATGGCAAGCTTAGACACATAATTTATTTTAGTCATAAGAATAAGTGCAATGGGTAATTAAGAAGACATCTTTGTGACTAGATCCATCTTGAGCTCGATCAATTTCTATATAGTGTGGATACTAGTACATATATTGAGACTTAATGTCGTTATAGTTCACTACTATGTTTGTGGATCCGACCCAAATTTGACTTACTTGGAACATATCTCGTCCCAATTTATACATGCACTGACCACCGATCATTGACACATCGACTTCCGAGTGATACTTACACTAACTCAAAGGTCATTTGGGATCAAGAATACTACCTCAAGGTCGATGCCATACTTCAACTTAAATTTTGTAAACAAAACAAAACGAAAAATCAAAATTTAACCATTTTAACATAATCATGAGGTGTGCAAATTTCATATGTTACAACATTATAAATTTTTGAACTGAAAGTTACAATCTTTGTGACATTTAAGAAGATCCTTGGTACTACTCGCCCATTTTGTTGGGCAGGTATGCGTGCCAACCCTTATTTGCCCAGATCTATCTTGGATCTACCCCTATCTCATGGAAAACCAAGACATAAAGTGTGGTGTCCAGTTCACAACAGTCGAATATCAATCTATGACGCATGTCGCTTTGCATGTGGTATTGTCCTTTATGGATGGTTGCTCTAGCAACGACCAGATCTTCATAGCCAAGGAAGACATCCCCATCTGTTGGCATTAGAATCAACTCTTCCTTTCTAGGAGAAGAGTTGACAGACACTTTCAAACATTCTACTTCTGTCTATTGGTGAGCCCCCCTGTGAGTTCTGAGCCTAGAATGGCTTACAAGTGTACCAAGGGACCGTTGAGTCTCTCATACACAACCCATCAACTTGTCTTGTGACAGTCAATCTATCGATCTATAACAATCAAACATATCATGAGAGAACCAAACATATTGAAATCGGTTG
This sequence comes from Polygonum maritimum, assembly GCA_963924305.1. NCBI lineage: Eukaryota > Viridiplantae > Streptophyta > Magnoliopsida > Caryophyllales > Polygonaceae > Polygonum > Polygonum maritimum. The sequence goes on along the minus strand of OZ002735.1, from coordinate 33,841,724 downwards.
TCATTTCTTACGAGATGAAATCATTAATAACAATCATCTTCCACGTGATGTTTAGACAATCACTCAACTCAATTGACGATATACCAATAAAAGCCGGTGTAGTACACCTTCATCATAATCATAACTATATACTAAAGCGGAGGTTAAAAAAAATATTTAGCATAACATGTGTGAACTCCTCATTGGATCGCATCACCCATGTTTATTAAAACAATTTCATCGGTTAAAATTTCATTGGTGACCCCCACATTAGAAATTTTCTTATCTATTGATTTCCATTTTAGTTTTTTTCCAAATAAAAGAAATAAACTTTAAATTTTATACATAATTTTTCTAGAATTTTTTTTATCTACTAATTTCTATTTTAATGTTTTTCTAAAATAATTACACTTCAAATTTTATACATAATTTTTCTAGAATTCTTCTTATATACTAATTTTAATTTCACTTCAATTTTAAATTTTTTAAATAAAATCATACCTTGATTAGAATCTTAATTTCAATTCAATGTCATTTATTAGCCAATAATTATATTATTTTAATAAAAAATCTTAATTTCTGACATAATGACATAACCATTTTATCAAATCAATTTGATTTGTTGACAATTAATTGACTTATTTTTTATGGTTAAAAATTTTATTGTAGATTCTCGATATAAATAAAGTATATATATATATATATGATTTTGAGTTGATTTTTTTCCGAAAATAACTATAGAATAAAAATACTAATTATAAATTAAAGAAACTTATTGATAAAGACAAGTATTCAGTCCTTATATGACAAAATTGAAATACTACAAATCTTTGTTCGATTAAAAAAATGTATCATAACATAAATAATGTATCATTAAATAAATCCCAAAAGAAGCAAATTTTATATAAAATAATACAAGATTTTATATCGAACTATTCTTTTGAATAATTTTATATAAAATTTAAGTAAGTTTTTAGTTAAATCAAAGAATGATTAGGGTATATGGGCATTTGAAAAATGTCATATAGTAAGAAAATACCACAATATTTCATATTTGCACACATGGCATAACCCCTCTTTCCACTAGTTGACCAACCGTTGACCGGCGTTGACCAATCGTTGGCCGGTGTTGACCGACCGTTGACCGGCATCAATTGTCACCACAAAGTGACAATATTCACACCTAATTGTCACCACAAAGTGACAATATTTACACCTAATTGTCACCACAAGTGACAATATTCATATTAATTGTCAACACAAGTGACAATATTCACACCTAATTGTCAACACAAATGACAATATTTACACCTAATTGTCAACGCAAGTGACAATATTCATATTTATTGTCACCTGTCACTATTCACACCTAATTGTCAGCACATGACAATATTCACACTAATTGTCACCACAAGGGACAATATTCACACCTAATTGTCAACACAGGTGATAATATTCACACCTAATTGTCAACGCAAGTGACACCTAATTGTCATCACAAGTGACAATATTCACACCTACTTGTCATCACAAGTGACACTTAATTGTCATCACAAGTGACAATATTCACACCTAATTTTCATCACAAGTGACACCTAATTGTCATCACAAGTGACAATATTCAACAATTAACTAGAAGATTATAGTAATCACACCGAATAAGTATAGCTAAACCAAGACTTATTCACAACACTCTAAATTATCATCACAAGTGACAATATATATCATCACCAATGTTACCAAAGGATCTTCATGATATCATGGAATCACAGATAGAGAGACAGATTCATATAACTCAGCTAGCTAAGAGTTCTAAACTAGGGAAACATGGATTGGATCCAAGTTTCACAGTACATACTTGCAAAACATACAAACATACTATATATAACATAACCATTTTCATACTATGCTTCAATCACATCGAGCTCTGACACAAGTGCACTACAAGCAAAAATAATATTTGGATCGGAAACAACAATCACGGAAAGTAAAGTTATTCCGATTTCAACGTCAATACAGGTCAACGAAAGGTGCCTCCATATGTACACAACTAAAACATCGCAATATATATGATGCAAGGACAGAACACGTATTCTAGAGCATGGATCCTAGAAAAATGGATTTGCAAAAATGACAGATCTGACTAATTGAAGCTGAACCAAACCCTGCCTCTTCAACAACAGACATAAAATGAGCCGAGATCTTTAATTATGTTAGAGAAAAAGGGAATTACAAAGCGGCTACTAACCTGCATATTACATTTGACAAGGTCGAGAGGCGTGACAACCATGTGAGTAAGACCACAGCTCAAGATCCCACCAGTAGTATGATGACAGGCCCGATGTGCTATACTAAACAAAGGATAGGGCCCCGGGTCAATCAACAAAAAATATTTGTATCACGACCCCGTTGTAGTACGGTGGTCGAGGTCGATCACATGGAATTATTTCATGCGCGTTTGAACGGTCGATTTGTCTAGCACAAACACAATGGGAGAGAAGACACGCGAAGCAACTCGGGACCGAGGTTGTCAATCTCGGGATCGAGGTAGCTAGGCACAAACTAAGTCGGGCTCGAGGCTAGGGGACTCGGGCACGACTCAACAATCAATACGAAAGGAAGAAACAAGCTAGGCTAAGGGGATCTCGGGCCTTGGGTTCCTTCTCTAGCTAGATATGGATAATTCCACCCCAATTCAACCAATAAGTGTTGATCCTCGTGAGATCGAGGTTGTTAGCCTTCGATCCCTCCACTCTACACATCGACCATAGGGGGTTTTCACCTTCCCTTCGATGCAAGGTCAAGTGATGGGCTCGAGATCGCTCCCGCTTACTCTTACCAATCACAAGCCCTTGATCCCTTGTTCCCACAAGAGAATTGAAGCTCAATGTAGAGAGGATTCATAGATCAAGTACTCAAGGCTATGGAATTGGGGGTTCATACCCAAACTTAGCTAGGGGTTTCCCCCATAGCCCAAGATCAAGCTATCTACTCACTAATCATGGATTTCAAGCTAGCAATCATCAAACACCAAAGATAAATCATGAATCATGCAAGTCAAATCCACAATCAACACACAAAACAAACTTGAATTAAACTAAAGAAGAGGAATTCTTACAATCTCTACTCCCGCTCCAAGCTTAAGGGTTTCTTTCTTCTCCAAGGAAAGGAATTCACCCAAGTCCTCCTCTAGATCTTGGGTTTCTTCTCTCCCTTGGAGAAGAGTCCACCCCCTTCTTCATTCTACTCTCAAACCTCACTCTCAATTCTCTCCCAAAATGTATGTGATCAGTTTTTCCAAATGAGAGATTACAAGAGTTTAAATAGAGATTATTCCCCCTACTACAAAGACTAGATTACCCTTCTAAGCTCCTTGGGCTCCAAGGCTTCTCCTTGACCTCCAAGGCTTCTAGAACTCCTTGATCTCCAAGGCTTCTAGAACTCCTTGATCTCCAAGGCTTCTAGACTCCTTGACCTCCAAGGAAGCAAATATAGTTTTGGGAATTAACAAGAAAATCCCAAAAAGAAAGGAATCCGGAGCCACGACCGACATGGATCGACACGGAGAGAACTCGGGCCCGACTTGCTTCAACCTCGGTCCAAAGGCATACGTTCCAGAGACCTCGGGCCCGACATGCACACCTCGGACCACCACCTCGGGCCACCATGGTACCTCGGGTCCGACATGCTGGGTACCTCGGTCCTAAGGCACTTTTCAGCTTGTTTCGCTCCGTTCTCTCTCGTTTTAGCTCCGATTGACTCGATTCTTTCGCCATTCTCTTCGTCTTCACTTGAGGCTTCTTTCCATGCATTGTTAGCTCCATTTTGGCTCCTTTTTCATCCTTGAATTCCTCCATCACTCCATGCTCCAAACTCTATGATTTTTGCTCCGAAATGCCTACAAAACACACAAAACGCGCATAGTCTCCGAATCTCATAGAAATGCGGGAACTAAGATAAAAAGGGACAAAACACACAATAAAAGGGAAGAAAGACACATATTTATAAAGGAAAAGCACCTATAAAACACTACTAAAATGAGAGACATCAGAATACCCCATACTTAAACTTGCTTGTCCTCAAGCAATAACAATGTAAGCAAGACCGAAGCACAATCTTCAAGTAAAGCCTCATATGAAAAATACAATTAGGCACAAATGATAGACATGCTAGCAAGATTACGTCATCACACATGATCAAGTGTTCAAGGAATGAAGTCAAGTGCAACAAAGCCTCACTTTAGGGGCATGAAAATGTGTATCACTCATCATGTGTTTAGGTTTAACAATGAACACTCATACTCAACAATCATGCAAGCAAAGACTTCACTATTGAAGCTAATATCACCAATTCCTCCACCTAGAGATGCCTATTACAATGCACACAAAGAATATGAACTTGGCTCAATGGAGGTCCTCAAAGAGGTTCCATTCGGCCGGGTTGTAATGGGGCTTTTGGTGTTTCTCAAGGTGGGAATTACTTTGGTCTTGTGGTGCTTACAATGGGGATTGAACTTTCTAGTCTCTCACCAAACTCACCAAATTCTTCCTCTTTTCAACTTCACATTTCCAAAAGACTTTGATTTTTCTCTTTCTTTTCTTTCAACCCACATTTCTCTAAACATTCCACTTTATCTTTGCACTATACTTTTTGTTGGATTTTTCACACTTTTTTTCACTAGGATCGACTTGCACTAACTCGGGCCCGAGGTCCTTTTGAACACGGTCGGTGCCCATTTCTTTCACTTAAGCACTTTGCTTTCAATCCACAATTTTTCCAACTTTTTCTTTCTTTCTCCTCAACAAAGATGCACTACCCACTTGGTTTATAACTCCATTTCTTGCCCTTCACCAAAGAGAATCTCAACTCTCCAAATATTCTTACAAACCTCTCACTAAAGTCCAATCCCATAAGGGTCAAGTCATATAGGCTAGGAATCATATTTTTGAGGAGTTCAAACAAAGGTCTAAGGCTAAAACGGGGCTACAAACAACGGTTTATCTTCAAGGTAGGATGTGGAAGATTTTGTGACTAAATGAAATAAAGTTCAAATCAATGTGACAAAGCATAGAACAATTCTCATATTGGTCTTGGAAAATAGATAAACACCTCAATAGCAAGTTTTACTAAGCATGCATGAGCTAATTCACACAAGAAAATGAGGGATATGCAATATGAACAAACATCCCTAAAATGGCCAAAAATCATCTCACAAGGTTCACTCTAGGTTAGTTGCATCAAAACTCATTTAAGAACTCATGTGCTCAATAAAAACATGCAAGATATCATATCACATCAAAAGCAACATCCATTTAGAGGCTAAACTATCCAAAAATATGCAAAGGAATTTACATGCTCACATCATCATTAGCTCTCATATGGACATCTAAGATGGGAATTCCTAGTCCAAAAACAAAATCTTTTTGTTGTTTTCACACAATTTTTCGAATTTTTATGGATTTTTGCAAAAAATTTTCTCAAACAAAACAAACTCATCACATATATACAAACACTAAGCACAAGAGAGTTTCCTTTTCCCATACCCCATACTTAAAATATGCAGTGTCCTCATTGCATCCAAATAAAACCAAGAGGGAAAATGAAAAGGGAAACTCACTAGACAAGGCGTTTGAAGCTAGGAAGAATGGTGAATTGTTGACATCGGCACATGGGGAGGGAAAGGTGGAGCACTTGAGGCTCGAACTACTTGAGAGGTGGTCGAGACCGTTTGCTCGTCTCACATCCTAGCTGTTCGTCCATTTGCATCATACACCTTGTCCCTTCGAGCTCATCATTTGAATCAAGAAGCACCTACAAGATCACACCAAAGATACATCCCAAAATACTTGCATTCAAGGGGTTTAGAGAAAGGGTTAGCACGATAAGCTCAAATCCTAAAAATAAGAAAACAAATCAAAAGAAAACAAAGGATACGTCGGGTTGCCTCCCGAGAAGCGCTCTTTTAACGTCATTAGCTTGACGTGCCTCCTAATCTTGGTTAGGGTGGAAAATAAGGCTCAGGGTCCATGAATTCCCCAAGGACCATCTCATCACTAAAGTAGAATTGAGGCCATTCACTATAGTTCAACCAAACATGCGCCTCGGCCTCGTCATAATGGCGGGGGACCCCATACTTAGACCAAGAATAATCGGAAATCACATCCTCCGAGTATGGCTCATCTCCACCATATGACTCACAAGAAACCGTTACAAAGGAGCAAAGGAGATAGGGCAAACGAGTCTCACACATGGTCTTGGAGGCTTGCTTCTCGGGTTGGACCGACATAGGAGCTACATCGGGCCCGACTTGTTGCGTCTCCTCCAAAGCTTGTTTGAACCGAGACTCGACTTCTTCTTTAATCATAAGAGAGGGAGAGCTTTCCTTCACTTCAATCCTTGCACGCTTAAGAGCCAAGAGATAGTTTTCCTCCATTGTCACCGATCGAAGTGGATGCAAGTCGGTCCCGACGTTCGGCATCTCGGGCTCGGAGCAGAGTGGAGGCAGGGGAGGTGGTCCGATGTATGGGCAACTCGGGCCCGACATGTCCTCCAACTCGGTCCTAGGTTGTAAAGTCGGTCCGACTTGCGAGCAACTCGGGCTCGACACAGTGGGTACGTCGGTCCAGGCTTGCTCACTCTTCTCGACTTGTGGTGGCTCGTCTCGGGCCTCATCATAGCTCTCTTCATCATGATAGCTCGGAACTTGCTCTTGAGAGCTCGAGAGGGATGCCCAATAATAGTTAAATTGGGCGTCAACTTGCCTCCTCCATACACAAAACTCCTTGAATTGGGTATCAAATCTTCTCTCAACATTAGTGAATTGAGTTTTCAAGTCTTGTGCCCATTGTGGTTCCTCATCAATATCCTCTTGCAACATATATTCCCATGAAGGAGTTTCTTCGTAGCTCGGAGGTTGGTAGGGAGGTACTCCTTGCATTTGAGTGTAAGTGGGACTTTCCCAAAAGGATTGAGCACCACCTTGTCCATCATAGTGGTTTCGGTTCCCATACACCTCTCTCATGTAACACTCCTCTTGATAGGCTCTCTCCTCTATCTCTTGTTGCATTCTAATCCGGGCATCAAGTTGCTCTTGAGCTCGAACTCGACCTCTCCTTTCTCTTTCCAATTGCTCATCTAACTCGTGGAGTTTTCTTTTTAGACTTGACATCTTCATTTGAAGGTAGAAAACCTCCCACTCATCATCACTATCATAGCACTCCATTTTTTTTATTTTTTATTTTTTATTTTTTTTTATGAGAAGGAATCACCTACAAAAAAGACAAAACAAAACAAATCAAATAACACAAGAGGGTTCGGGCTAGTCCCTTACCCAAAACAAATCAACCAAACAAACACACAATCACAATAATTCCCCGGCAACGGCGCCATTCTGGTGACAAGCCCGATGTGCTATACCAAACAAAGGATAGAGCCCCGGGTCAATCAACAAAAAATATTTGTATCACGACCCCGTTGTAGTACGGTGGTCGAGGTCGATCACAGGGAATTATTTCATGCGCGTTTGAACGGTCGATTTGTCTAGCACAAACACAATGGGAGAGAAGACACGCGAAGCAACTCGGGACCGAGGTTGTCAATCTCGGGATCGAGGTAGCTAGGCACAAACAAAGTCGGGCTCGAGGCTAGGGGACTCGGGCACGACTCAACAATCAATACGAAAGGAAGAAACAAGCTAGGCTAAGGGGATCTCGGGCCTTGGGTTCCTTCTCTAGCTAGATATGGATAATTCCACCCCAATTCAACCAATAAGTGTTGATCCTCGTGAGATCGAGGTTGTTAGCCTTCGATCCCTCCACTCTACACATCGACCATAGGGGGTTTTCACCTTCCCTTCGATGCAAGGTCAAGTGATGGGCTCGAGATCGCTCCCGCTTACTCTTACCAATCACAAGCCCTTGATCCCTTGTTCCCACAAGAGAATTGAAGCTCAATGTAGAGAGGATTCATAGATCAAGTACTCAAGGCTATGGAATTGGGGGTTCATACCCAAACTTAGCTAGGGGTTTCCCCCATAGCCCAAGATCAAGCTATCTACTCACTAATCATGGATTTCAAGCTAGCAATCATCAAACACCAAAGATAAATCATGAATCATGCAAGTCAAATCCACAATCAACACACAAAACAAACTTGAATTAAATTAAAGAAGAGGAATTCTTACAATCTCTACTCTCGCTCCAAGCTTAAGGGTTTCTTTCTTCTCCAAGGAAAGGAATTCACCCAAGTCCTCCTCTAGATCTTGGCTTTCTTCTCTCCCTTGGAGAAGAGTCCACCCCCTTCTTCATTCTACTCTCAAACCTCACTCTCAATTCTCTCTCAAAATGTATGTGATCAGTTTTTCCAAATGAGAGATTACAAGAGTTTAAATAGAGATTATTCCCCCTACTACAAAGACTAGATTACCCTTCTAAACTCCTTGGGCTCCAAGGCTTCTCCTTGACCTCCAAGGCTTCTAGAACTCCTTGATCTCCAAGGCTTCTAGACTCCTTGACCTCCAAGGAAGCAAATATAGTTTTGGGAATTAACAAGAAAATCCCAAAAAGAAAGGAATCCGGAGCCACGACCGACATGGATCGACACGGAGAGAACTCGGGCCCGACTTGCTTCAACCTCGGTCCAAAGGCATACGTTCCAGAGACCTCGGGCCCGACATGCACACCTCGGACCACCACCTCAGGCCACCATGGTACCTCGGGCCCGACATGCTGGGTACCTCGGTCCTAAGGCACTTTTCAGCTTGTTTCGCTCCGTTCTCTCTCGTTTTAGCTCCGATTGACTCGATTCTTTCGCCATTCTCTTCGTCTTCACTTGAGGCTTCTTTCCATGCATTGTTAGCTCCATTTTGGCTCCTTTTTCATCCTTGAATTCCTCCATCACTCCATGCTCCAAACTCTATGATTTTCGCTCCGAAATGCCTACAAAACACACAAAACGCGCATAGTCTCCGAATCTCATAGAAATGCGGGAACTAAGTTAAAAAGAGACAAAACACACAATAAAAGGGAAGAAAGACACATATTTATAAAGGAAAAGCACCTATAAAACACTACTAAAATGAGAGACATCACAGTACAGGCGGCGTAGAACTCCGGGGAATACATGGCGATCTTCTTGCTCGGCTTGCTAGGGGCGGGAATAACGAAGCCGTTCGACTTATTCATCCCGTTCTCTGGCGGCGCCAGAGAGACGTCAACGCTTGACTCTTTGTGGACCGCTTGACTGATCCCTAGGTTAAGAGTCCTCGAGGAGTAGAGGAAGCTTGGAATCAAAGAGTTCCTAGGGTTTTCGAAAACCGCCATGGAAGAGTTTGATCTGAATGTCGTCGGAAGGTGTGACAGAGAAGACGAGCTGGTCTTGGAAGTTATGGAGGACGATGGAGGAGCATAGGTGAGGTTGATGGAGGAGTCGAGACTGTCGTCGCTCGTCGTCGCTTGTCGTCGGCTCGTCGCTGGGAGAGAGAGAAATCACGAGAGATGGAGGAGATTGGAGGAAAGAGAGAGGTAGAAGCTGTTTTGTTTTTTTCCCGGGGCCAAATCAGCAAAATGGGAGGAAACGGGCCAAGCAAGAAAAACGGGGCTGAAACACTGCCGCTCGGCCCAATTCTTTCTAAATCAAATCATTGATACTAGTTTCTTACTGAATTGACGTATGCCATTGATAGGAATGTATATGGCTCATACGAAGCTCCATTTCGAAATTCGAAGGGTCACCAAAAAATAGACCGGGTTCAAATGGGTTCTTTTCTTTCTAAAACATATAAAAAACCGGGTTTCTGGTTCAAACCGGGTTCGGACGGTTGAAATGTGCATCCGTGCTCAGACGCCAATACCCTCCTTCCCGCTTGAGAGAGAGAGAGAGGACGCCGGCGAGTGAAGTCGTCTCTGCAGAAATGGCGGAAGAAGGCTACGGCGGACGAGGAGATGAACCTCTCAGAGTTCTCGAGTTCTATAGCGGTGTCGGTGGCATGGTATATCTCGTTTGTCTCTTCCCCTAATTCCTTCTCAGAGTTGCGCTTTCCCTTCCTCAAACAATCTTCCTTGTGTTTGATTCCGCTCAGAGGTATTCGCTAATGGAGGCGAAGATTAATGCCAGAGTGGTCGAAGCTTTTGAGATCAGCGACCTCGCCAATGATGTCTATCAGCATAATTTCGGCCACCGCCCTTACCAGGTCTTAATCCCCTTGTCAAATCTCCTCCTTTTCTTGTAATTAAGTTTGAGCTGCATTTCTTCAATATTTCTGCATCTTTTTGGTAGACTTAACGTTCGCTGTACTGTATGATGAATTGATGACGCTGTCTTGTTCGAGCTTTAGGAGAAAAATGTTACTCCGTAGTTTCTAGAAGTTGGGATAGGGATTGGAAATTGGAATTGTGCAACTCAGATATGAAAGCCTAGGAATTGGCAAATTTCTGAATTTTTATTCCACCTTTCAGTATTGGGATATGGAAATAGGATTTGCTGTTTTGCACCTTGATTGTACGCGAGAGGACTATTTGGGGTCAAAGTCTATATGGAACCCGAACTAGAATTTGTTTGCTGAATTTGATTGTGGACTGTAATTGCCAGTCTGTGTTTAGATTTATACTGAATGAAGGAATGTACCTAAATCCCTTAGGATCTGGGTGATGTGAGTGAATAGGGTCAACATTAACCATACTGCCTCTAAATTTCTTTTCTGAAGAAGGTAGTTACTAGAGCTTAAATAAACTTGATTTTTGGTGTGACCAATTTTTTATTTCTCAGTAATTTTTGCTTTTTTTCTCTCATGTCTCACAGGGCAACATCCAGAGCTTGAGTGCTGCTGATCTTGATAAATATGGGGCAGATGTCTGGCTTCTTTCTCCTCCGTGCCAACCCTACACAAGGCAAGGTGAACTTTTTGCAGTTTTTTGACATTCTTCTCTGACTCACGCACGATTTATATATTTATTTGCATGGTTTTCTTATGTTTATTGCTTCCTAGGCCTTCAGAAGGACTCAAGTGATGCTCGGGCATTCTCTTTTCTTAATATTCTTGAGTTAATACCACAGCTTTTGAAAGCACCACGGATGTTGTTTGTGGAAAATGTTGTGGGTTTTGAGGTCCGTTTCTGCTACTTTTAACGAAACAGCTAAGCATTATCATTTTATTCATTATGTGTGCTCTTCTTGTGCCAGACATCTGATACACACAGTAAGATGATTGAGACACTAGAAAAAACTGGTTTTGCTACTCAGGAGTTCATCTTGAGCCCTTTGCAATTCAGGATTCCTTACTCCAGACCACGCTACTTCTGCCTGGTACCACCTTTTTTTTTCGGTCTATCTACTTCTTGAGTGTATAAACTATTAATTAAGTGTATGTATAAGCTGTCATATACTATGCTTTGGATTTCTGTCATGGTCTAATGGCCGCTGAAAATCTTAACTCTTTACTCTTTTGTATGTTGAGGCTGCAAAATGTTTCTTGTGTTTCATCTCTGTTTGATTTGACAAAAGAATACTGTATAATTTAAAGGGAGCTTGTATTTAGAAAGTCTAATGAACACTCACTGCTGTATCTTGCTCCGTTAGGATGTAAAAGATCTGTAACTCTAAGCTATATTCAGCATTTTGCAATTTGTAGAACCTCATCTTTGTTTGTTTTCTGGTCACTGAAAACTGCAGGCAAAAAGAAGGCCTTTAAATTTTCAGAGCTCTGAATATGACAACCAGCTGCTTTATTCTCCTGGTCCATTGTTTGGACATACTGGTGACATCAGCACATCCAATCAGTCACCTGAAGAGTGGGAGAAAATTATCAATCTTTGTGAGCCCATCCAAAGATTTCTTGAGTATGATTGTTCTAACAATGTTGATCAATTAGAATGTAGACTTCCGGATAGTCTTAATGCATCAGCAGATGTATCTAAACCTGTGGACCAATGTTGCCAGACTGTAAGATCTGATGGTTTTTCCTTGGATAAGTATTCTGTTCCACTAGACCAGATTGAAAGGTGGGGAAGTTCAATGGGTATCCTCTTATTGTGGTTACTGCTATTGGTTATGTTGAATTTTTTTGTTGATAATCCATCTCTTATCTGCTGTCAAGTTCCTTAAAAGACCATAGATATCGTGTATACTGATTCAAAGCGCTGCTGCTGTTTCACAAAAAGTTATTATCGCTATGTCAAGGGCACTGGCTCCCTTTTGGCAACAATTCAGGTATTGTTCGCTTCCTCAGTGGGTTTGTGTAGTTGTTCTTGAACTTTGATTGTTAGATCATAAATTCATGTCATTCATGTTCTTTATACAGCCAAGAGTGAAAGGCAAAGCATCTCCATTGAAGGACCAGGGGCTTAGATATTTTACACCTAGAGAGGTAATTATCTGACTGTTTATCCTTCCCGTACACGTCATGTTTATCACTTCCCTCCATTTTTCCAACATTGATTTTAAGAAGTGGCTTTTGTGATTAAGGTTGCAAATTTGCATTCTTTTCCGGAGGAATTCAGCTTCCCAGAACATGTTAGCCTTAAGCAACGGTATTTTCTCTTATGCACTCGCTCTAACCCTTAAGATTGACTTTGTTTATCAGTTACAATTTGGTGCATGCATGTTTTATCCCTTATAAATTTATCTAGATATTGGTGGCAACACATTCAGCTTCTGGAATTCAGAGGATTTTGTTTGAAACTTGCTGATGCATCCTTTTCTGATCGTGTACAGCTATGCATTGCTGGGCAACAGTCTAAGCATATCGGTGGTGGCTCCCCTGATCAAGTATCTTGTCACTGACCCATTTTGATTTCTCAAAACTTCGAAGTCATCTTGATGATCTGATGGCTCAGGATGGTGGTGATCGAGCTTATCAGAATCAGGATGGCGACATCCAGCATGGGATGGGATGATGCCAGATGATTCTATGCTCGAGAGATACCAATGTATGGATCAATCCATTCTAATATCAAAGTCCATCGTCTTAGTTTCATCACCCAAGCTATTATAGATTTGTACAAGGCAGATATTTAAATTTCAAAAAAGGGCGACCCCATGGTGGCCACTGGCCAGTTTGAGGATAAGTAAGAACAGGTTTGTATTAGATTACTATTGTTCTCTGCACCATAAAGAGTGCACAAAATGTGTAAGAAACAACTAGTCAAAATTCAAAATATATGGTTGAAGAAAAAAAAAATTGGTTGATCAATATATTTAGTAAACTGATGATCAATGGTACAATTAAGGTTCTACAAATTATAACTTGAAACATTATCATCAAAAAATTAAAGCGTACTCCAACCAGTGCTCTTCCTCAAGCCCCTATCCTTGATCATTTTTCTAATCATCTCTGCCTCTTCCCATTTACCAATCGAATCAAACAAGCTTGACATTATAATATAGTACCCATCATTCTCTGGATCAGATTCAATAGCACGCTTGAAAATCCTCATTCCAACGTCTACTTCACTATATAGCTTACAAGCACTCAACAGAGTACCCCATATGCCTCCATCAGGATCAATAGGCATTGACATAACCAGTTCTTCAGCCTCCTTCAAATCACCTGATTTCCCCAGAAGATCAACCATACAAGCATAGTGTTTTAATGTTGGCTCCACTAAGTAGTCTTTCATCCTATAAAAGAAAGATCTCCCTTCTTTAATGAGACCTGAATGATTACAAGCTGACAAGAGAGCAAGAAACGTGACCGCATTCGGCTTCATACCAGAATTCTCCATGTCATTGAAAACTCCAATAGCAGATGGTGTATCTCCATGCATTCCATAACAAGATATCATCACATTCCAAGAGACGGTATCCCTCTCGGGCATTTCATCGAACACTTCTCTGGATCTCTTGAGCTGACCGCATTTCCCATACATATCCACTAGTGCAGTTGCGAGTTGTACGTTCAATTCCATTCCTACTTCCTCAATATATTTGTGTATTCTTTCTCCTTCTTCCAAGGAAGCAACATTGGAACAAGCAGAGAGCAGAGTAACAATGGTAGCAGAATTAGGAGTTGAGCCTTCTGAGATCATTGAATCAAACAGTTTCATCACCTTTTCAAAATTACCCAGAGCATAAGCTGTCATCAATATATTCCATGAGATTGTATCTCTTTGCATCCGATGGAAAACATTCTCTGCAGCATCTAATTCGCCGACTTTTCCATATAAACCTATAAGCGAATTGGCAATTGAGGTATGGTCATGCAATTGACGTTTGATCACGTAGCAATGAAGAGACCGACCGAGAGAAGTCTGTCCCAAGGTGGAACATGAAGACATTACACTGACAAAACAGTTCAAATCACATTCAATTCCTTGATGTAGCATTTCTCTGAAAAGATCTATGCACTTCCCGTGTAGTCCCCCTTTAGCATATTCACAAACCATGATATTCCAGGAGTCCGAGTTACGACAATCACCCCTATCAAGAAGATTCTCAGCAGACGCTAGCAGACCAAACCTAAAATACATGGAAATTAACCCATTGTGAACCACATGATCAACAAAATAATTTCTTCTTACAAGGAAACAATGAAGCATCTTTCCTTCAGATTTCTTCGCCGAATCACGGAAAGAAGAAACTAGACAGCTAATCACAATACCATCTGGATCAATCCCAGCATCTTGCATCTCCCGAAACAAGCCGAAGCATTTACGATCACATCCCAATTGTGCATAAACACCGATAATCGACGTCCAACAAAGAAGATCCCTTTTATCCGACTCACAGAACGAGCGATAAGCCTCCTGTTCAGACCCGCACTTCGAGTACATCGACAGCAACGACGACTGAATCTCAGGGGCACCATCAAACCCACTCTTAATCACTAAACCATGTAAGCACCTACCTTCACTCAACCCACCCAAATTGCCACAACCTTGCAAACCTCCTTCCAAAGTCCTGGCATTAGGCTTCTCACCCTCCATCCCAACTCTATGCATCCTGCAAAGACACCCCAAACCCTTCTCACTCTCTCCATTATGGACGTACCCTATTACAAGAGCAGTCCAGGCCACCACATCTCTCACAGACATTTCATCGAACACCTGAGCTGCAGCCTCCAAACGGCCACATTTCGTATACAAGTAAACCAAAGACGACCCAACGGCCGAGTTCCCACCGATTAGGCCGAGTTTCTCAGCCAGTCCGTGCACCGACAACCCAACGTTCATCTCCAAGAGCTCCGCACAGGCGGAGACGATCATCGGGATAGTGAAATTGTCAGGCAGGCAATACGCCGAACGCATCCCTGTATAGTAGTCCATCGCCTTGTTGAAATTCCTGTTCGAAAAGTGCGATTTGATGATCGAATTCCATAGAAAATTGTCCTTGATTGGGACGTTGTGGAACACTCTGTCGGAGATTTGGGGTCGGAGGTGGAGGGCGTAGAGGGAGACGAGCTTGGCGGAGATGAAGGGGTTGTCGGCATTGCCAGTGACGATGAAGAGGGCGTGGGATCGGAGAAGTGATCGGAAAGTTAGGGATTGGAGGGAGAGGAAGAAGCGTATTTGAGAAGCTACGTAGTTGGGGTTTGGGGGATTTGAGTAGCGACGGAGGAGGAGGAGACGGGTTGGAAAGTGACTCAGCATTTGGAGGGAGAGTCAACAGTTTGACTCACATTCACAGATATGAAAGCGATCGATTTCAGGAGTTTGGAATGGAAGGAATTCGTTATGGAACCCGTGTTGGGCCTTAAGTGAGCTCTTATTGGGCCCAGCCCACTAAAATGGAGTGAACCGAATATAATCTAGTCCTGGCTCCTGGCCATAACTTGGGTTTTTCTAGTCGAGGATCGAATCGGAGACCTTTGGTTACTTGATGTTTAACTGTTTGGTAAACGTCTGAATGTTATAACTCTAGTTCTTTAGGCTTTCTATTCGTTTATATGGGTTTGAATCGATGTAGAGGTTCGTAAAAGGGGGTTAACCAGTTACCCGGATGCACACAAATTTATGGATATGGATTGAGTTGTGTGCATTTGTCTAGTTGATCAATACTCAATGAACTATGTTCACTATATCTTTAGCAGTTGGCCCTTATTGAAGATTCATAAATGAATTTGTATCCTTATATTGGGTGGGAGGAATATTGTTAGGAGGAAGTCATGGGGTTAGTCAAGATTTGGATTGTATATACTTTCTCTTGGATCTCATTTCAAACAAAAGAACTACAGTATATCTTATTCAAGCTAGAACATATATCTATACCCATAAGGCAAATGTCACATCACATCTTCGTAAATTTGCTCCGATTTATCATTTATTTTCAAGCTAAAATGTTACATTTCGTATTTGCAAATGAAAGCACACTAGATTCCAAGCCAAACATATTCATCATTGATCACTTTGTATATAGCATATGAATATTTAAGAAAAACCCTTGTAACTCCATGCCCTAAATAAAATAAAGCATGCATATAAGAAATCATAACTATATATATATATAGTCTCGTGTAAGTACCCATACCTAGACATTTGAAGTACAAACCTTAATTATATAATCCAAACCCGGCCCGAAACTTCCAATTCTTCTTAGCACGTAAAAAAACTCACGCAAAAGCAGTAACACCTCAAAACACGCACACACGCTTATTCATCGATCTCACGGCCTTCGAACACTAAGAAGCCTGACGTCATCAACAACGGGCCCACAGAGCGACGAGAAGTCGTCACTCCTCATAGTGTAGAAGGTGCTGAAGAACATGATCCTGGTCCGTGGTCCCTTGGCCACGAACCGGAGCAGGGCCCGCTTGAACCCGCCCTTGCCCTTGGACTCGTACGGGACCTTGACGGTGTTCTCGTTGGCGAAGGCCTCCACGATCATGGACCCCTCGCACGCGTTGTTGGCGTCCCCCACCGCGAACGTGAGCGTGTAGGTTTTGCCCGGGATGGTGCGGACCACCTGGGCGATCACGCTCTCGCGCCCCGCTACGAGCTCGATCGCGCGCCTTTTTGAAGGGACCGAGAAGTGCTCGACGTCGATGTACTTGACCGCCTTCAGCGACTCCACCATCCATCCCGGGAGCGGAGAGTGGTCGTCTTCGATGTCCGGCGGGATTAGGGTTCCCCACGACGCGTGTGGGAACACGTAAGGCCCTTCTTCGAAGTCGCCGTTCTTCAATAGGTTCACTACAATTCAAGCAAAAAGTATCCTCAATAAGAGATTCACCGGACTTAGTCAGGGGGTGCCGCCTCTCCTTCTACTAAAAAAATTCACCAAACTTGTTTCTTGTGCTTAGCAAATGAAGAATAGAAACAAGAAATTGAACAACTTACTGCTGGTCATTCTAGGAGGATAGAGCGTCCTCATGGCAATGGAGTCAATCAAGGGCCCGCAAGCCGGGTCCTCCTCGACACCCGGGTTATGGATAAGGATCTCGGCGGTGCTCTGCGCAGCCTTGAACGCCCACGCGTACGAGTCCCACCCGTTGCTACTATAAAGCGTCTGCATGGGGAGGATCCCGGTGTCGGGTGCAACCGAGATGTTGAGGCGCTCCTCCTGGGCGCACGTCCTGGCCGCGCTGAACGTGATGGAGTAGTACATTCCCTTCTGGACGGGCACCCGTTGCTTGATGGACGCCTCGTTCCCGAGCCTGATGGCGTACGCCCCCTCGGGAACGACTAGGAGCATGTCGCCTTGCTTCTGGCCCGACTTTATGTACTCGACGAACCCCGAGATCTCCCAGCCCTGGATCCCATGCGGGTTCGTTACGACCGAGCCCTTTAGGTCCTTTGGGCTCGGCCCGATCTCGAAGTTGCCGTTTGGTAGAAGCCCTGCATAAGTTCGAGAAAGATTGTTACATACTTACATGTAACGTTTTATTTAAGGAATTAATAGTTTAACTTAGTGCAATGTAAGAGTAGAAACTTGAACATTGAATAGTTTGAAACTTTGAATCAAGGATGTGGATGTCCCTATAAACATTGGGGCCCCTCCATGTGATTTTGCCAAAGTGTCGAATGTGCCGACGTTTGGGCTTGGGCCCACCATGTGAGAAGGCCTTATACTATTTTTTCCCATTCTAGATTCTACAAATATACAATTTTAGGAAGATTTTGTAGATTGTTTTTGGTTATTAATTTGTTTGATATGGTTGTGATTTTGCTTGACTTAGTTGGACCCTCGCAATATTTGCTTCAACGCATTTAATCACTAGATTATTGTTTTCTTACTCTCACGTCCATACAACTAAGCTTACCACGTAAAATTAAGTAACCTATGAAAATGCATTCGGACATATTTAAAGTTTTTAAGGATTAATACCAGAGAACACCGGTTCGATTCTTACAGTATAATCAATAAAAAAAACTTATGAAAAGTTTCAACCAAAAAAAATATACTACATTAATCTATGACAAGTTTCAACCGAAAAAAAATATACTCCGTCCCATATCTATTGTCCACAAAGCATGAATGGCACTGTTATTTATGCAAGTTATACTTTGAATATTTTATGGAATAGAGTCGGTAGAAATGGTGAGTTTTTTAGGGGGGTCCATTGATTTACTTTTAAATCAAATCAAATTCAAGCTTTTGTTTTTAGGGTCCAATTAGATTAGTGCATTCAATGCACACAGAAACCTCACCACCATGTACAAGGCAACAATCGAAAGACACCAGAGAATAACAACCAAGTGAGATCCAAGGATCAAGCAAGAATCGAAAGACAAGGCAACAAAAAAGAATCCAGAGCCAAAAACGAAGTGAGATTAAAAACCAGAAACAAGCAAGCGGGAATGGGAGATCGAAGGAAGAAGCAAAAACGAGATCCAAAAATCGAAGAAAGCTAACATGAACGAAAGCAAGTAAGCAAGATCGAAGGTAGAAACAAGAACGAAGCTCTAAAAACAGAAGCAGGAATGGGAGATCGAAGGCAGAAACCTCACAAGTGAGATCAAAGACAAAAACCAAAAACAGAAGCAAGATCGAAGCCTAAAAACAGAAGCAAGATCGAAGCCAAAAACCAAAAATGAAGCAAGATCGATGGCACAAACAAGCAAGCCAGATCCAAGCCACAAAAGAAAACACAAGCAAGAACAAAGCCCCAAAACAATAGCAAGGAAGCGAGATCGAAGCCACAAACGAAGCTCCAAAACTGAAACCAAGATTGAAAAACGAAGACGTAGATGACGCCCCAAAACAAAACCAAAATCAAGCAAAATTAAGCATCAAACAACCAAATCAAACAAGAAAACGAAAAGCAAAACAAGAACGAAGAGAGGATCGAGGGTTTTTTGAGTGAGATCAAGAGGGGAGAGCTAGGGGCTTTTGACTGGAGTGAAGAGGGTGTTAGGGGAAATGAGAGAGCAAGAGCGGCGCAGACACAAAGAGGGAGTTAGGGTTGCTCTTCTCAGCCTCAAATACCCCACATTTGGGTCAGCCACCTAATGAAGCCCATAAATGCTCATAAAAACGCAAGCATGGATTGCCCATCAATGGAGGTGTGACACTAGTCCAATTATGAGCCCAAAAAATTTTCCCCAGACCATACCACAATGGATGTCGTTAGATTCGAAAAAAGAAAAGAAAAATTTTGGTCTAGAAATTTTGTGTAAATTTTCCCACATGATTTGTTTATTTGTAATGTTTTGTTTTATTTAATTAGTGGAGAGAGATTAGTTGGGTGGAAGAAGAAGGTAGGTTTATGTAAGAGGAGTGATTTGATTGGTATAAAAGTGTAAAAAGGTATGAATGAAAATGGAAAGAAATAAAGGTGGACGAAAATTTTGGGACGCCCGTTTTGAAAAGATGGACAATAGATATGGGACGGAGGGAGTATTAATCTATGAAGAGTTAGTTTGAACTTAATACACGAAAACCCATATAAAAGTACTGTTTTAATTGAAGTACATGACAAAGTTGCATTAAATGGACCCTTTATATATAGGTCACTAAAAACATACTCGAGTCAGTAAACCACCTAGAGCATGTTTAAAACTACATTAATCAATTTCACCTTAAATTTTAGTTACAACATTTAGGGTTCATCAACATCCTAATTTTTTCATTTAGTACACAATTTCATTCAAATCCAAAAGTTCCCAACTTCTTATCAATAGTACCAGTAGCAATATGTGCATGCACATGCACATAATCTATATCTGTCATCATACTAATGAGTAACGACACACTATTTATTCACTTTTTCAAAGGCCTAAGAGATAGGGCCACCGCCTTGCTAGCTAATACAAGTACAAAACTCAGTCTTTATTTAATTCTTTCCTTTTTTTAGCTATGTTTTTTGAATAAACATAACAGATTTGCATAAAGTCAGTTTTACCCTTCCCAGCGCATTTAATTTACAGTCATCTACAGATATAACAGTAAATGATGAATTAGTGGATACAGGCCCAGCAGCAGCAGACAGTGGCTTTTCAGTTATCACCGTGGGCTAGGCCCGCTCAGTGTCAAATGACAACCATGCCCCTCAATCAGGTCGGCTAGTCACGTTTCACGAGGGCATGTTTGTCATTTACTAAATCACCAGGGACAATGCTCTGTGTGTAATCAGCTATCAAGGTTTTGCTATGGCTTTTTCCCTAGTGTGCCCATTTGCAAAATTCAAAATTACCCTCTTTAAAATAATTTTTAAAAACTTTAGCTAGGTCTAAAACAGCATCAAAACTGGAAAATTCAAAGGCAATATGAAATATAACCATTTAAAAAAAAGACCATGTTGAAATATAAAAAAAAACAGCAATAGAGTAATATAGAACATACCATCAACGATAGTGAAAGCCAAAGATGAGTGACAAATGGTGAAAACCAGCAGAATTGACAGCAGAAATCCTGTCTTCATTCTGAAAGATCTCTTCTTTAATTTTCTTTTGTTGTTTCTTGATTAATTGGAGAAGAAAAAAACAGGGGAGAGAAGAGAAACAGAGAGGTGTTGAGCAAAGAGTGGGGAAGAAGAGGAGCTTATATGCATGCTCAGTCCTGTAAATGCCCTTTGCTTTCTCACTTATTTACTGAAACTGCCATTTTGTATGAAATCGTGTATATTAGTATAAAGTTTTGTAGTCCTTTTTTCTGGGCCCTGTGAATTTCACATGGGTGAATAAATTGAAATTTTTGTCTGTCCTGAAAGTCTGAAACCCCCTGCATAATTCCCTCTTGTAAAATATATTTATTGCAAGGAATGAATTTCTTTTTTAAAAAAATTGGAGCAAAATCCGGACAAAACTGGAGAAGGCCACATGGGCAATAGTAGTTTAAACTAGTGATAATTGGGAAATGGCAGATTATGGAAGGCAAATCAAACTTTCATATCCCAATCTATATTCCTCGTTTTATGACAGGTGCATAATAATATTTGTATGTGGATTTGCTGAAGAGTGAGGAGTAGTACATGAAAATTAATTATGCCACGAATTAATGTTGGTTGAGTGATTAGCCTTTGAGATTTGCTCAATACATTGATTAATGAAGCAAACGTTTTCACATATGCCAAGCTTCTAGGAAGAATCTTCTTGATCGATCTTGTAGGTAACGATGTTGATTTAATGATCATTACAACATCATTCAGATTAAGCCTTGAATTAAGCAAAATTGTTTTTAAGATAATTTTAAGTGTTGGTTATATAAGGTCAGTCTAAACTAGCTTAATCTGATTTTAATTACTTGATTTTAATTACTAATAACATACTTTATCTAACAAAGATAAAGGATTGACATACTTTCTACTGAAATAATATAAATACTTTATCTAACAAAGATAAAGGATTGACATACTTTATCTAACAAAGATAAAGGATTGACATACTTTCTACTGAAATAATATAAATAAATTACCAATATATAGGTATATTAGGATAAAGTTATCATTTTAATTTTTTTTTCTAACTGATTTATATTAATATATTTTAGAAATAGACCTTTTGGAATTTATATTAGTAGATATTATTGTTTTTTATATCTAATTTTATGGTATGTTTTTTAAACCTGTTTGATTTCCCTATATTAAAAAATGATTTGAGAAGACATTATAAATAGTATAAAAAAAAGCAGATTAAAGATTTAAATAAAATATAATAACGTTTGATTTGTATATAGATTTACTATGTACCAATGTATGCATAATAATCTTTGTTTGGATATAGATATGCTAAATGATCTTACACTTATATATTATAATATCATACATATTTTCTTGATATCGATAAGATGATAATATGGTATATATATTGGTATGAGAATGTGATAAATATAATTAATTTGGTCTGCGTATAGTATGTTGTATAATCTTATATATGTAGCTATACAATTACATATTTACATATCAATTTCCTCCTAAAATATGGTGAAAAATTAAATATAAATGTATTATTTTTATATGATGTTTATAATGTATTATATGTATGACTTAAATAAGTAATAATATTTAGATCACATATCAATATAATAACTATTTCAATATGATTGAAATATAAAAGTTTATAAAGATACGTATAAAATATATTTGAATATTTTGATCTTAATAAATATCTTTAATATGATAGATATTATCATTGTTTTAGTATATATGATTCATAAATAGATAAGTAGAAATAATTTGATAGACTTTTGGGGGGATTTTAATAAGGTGGGAAAAATAAGTAACTATTTTAATAAAAAGGGATGATGTGGTGCAATATGGAGACAGAATTTGCTTCCACTTTAGTATATAACTAGCATATGACCCGTACCTTGTACGGGGGTGTTATTTATTTATTTATTATTTTGTGTATGAATTTACTATCACAATCACAAATATTATCATATGTATACTTTGTTTTAAAACAATGCTTATTTTTTGAATTATAAAATGACATAATTCTTGTATATCATCATATATATGAATAAATTTTATTTATATATTTACTTTATTACACATACATAAACATATATTTAAATAATTGAGGAAGAATGAAATAAGATAAGATGCATCATCACATTTTATTAACAACTAAATCATTTGGCCTTTAAATTAAATTACATAAACTAAATTATACAATAAAATCAATAAGTCTATATAAAAACTCGGATTAATATATTATAATATTAAAGATATAGATAATATTTAATAAGTTAAATAGAAAACCAAATCATCTCGTTTATAAGTTATTTTTTTTGAAAAAATAATTAAATAATAATATATGTAAATATGTAATCAAAATGTTAACAAATTATTATCTTAATTAAGAAATCTATCTTTTTTAAAGCGTAATCAATATGCAAAATTAGTGATATATATGGTAAATATAACATCTACTTTTTTATTGATATTTTAATATGCATCATATGGTAGTAAAAATGTATTTAATATATTATTTTAATAAAATGAATATTTGTCTTAAATATAGTGGTAGAATTTGCTACCATTGATGATTTAAAAAAATACCATAATAAAATTACGAAAAATAATTTAAATTTAATATGATATTTAGTTAAATGGGTAAAATATTATGATTATGATTTATAGATTATGACGGAACTTTTTTTTAAAATAAAAGTTTTATGATAGATCTACGTATTAATTAAATGTGTATAATGATAAGATAGAGATTTATATATTTGGATAGAATTATTAATTAAGCAACTCAAATTCTAAGATAGAACTACTATCTTAATTAAGTATGTATAAGATTATGATAAAATGAAGATTTAATAAGATAGTTTTTTAAAAAAGGGGTGATGTGGCGCAATATGGTGGCAGAATTTGCTTCCGCTTTAGTATATAGTAATAGATAATAGATAATCACAATAAATAATATTATAATGTCGGTTTAAATCATCACAAAAAATAATATTTTACAATTTTTCTTCATAAATGTTCTTGGATATACCTCAAAGAAAGGTGATGAGGAGTAGAGGAATAGATGCAAAAAAAGTCCTTCCATCAATATGTGAGGATTTCGTCTTTTTCTTTGTTATTTTATCTCTTGTCGATTCAATCAGTCAAGATCGTTTTTTGACTGTACTGAGTATTGTAAATACCCTTGATGGGGTGACCCTTCTAACTTAGCGTTTTTATAGATGTTGTTAGAGAGATTTGAACTTGAATCCGTGAACAACATTTTAAGAAAACTAATAGCACCTCATCACACTAAACCAACGAGTGATTCGTGAAGATTGAAATTTGTAATAGCTAGAAAATCGCTTGAGGTACTTGAAAGATACAAGATTATGCATGCGAAGTCTTGATATTGTATGGTTGGTCCTCTTGGGGTTTTAGGGCGTATGCTCCTATGGTACTAAGATAGAAGTGTCCCAATGAAACTCGATCTACTAGGCCAATGTTGTCGTTGTCATTGTTGCTGTTGTATGTGAAGTCTTCCCCTATATCCTTAGGAGGGAAACTTAAGCTTACTAATGTCTGAAGGCTCTTCCCAAAGAAAGAGAGATGAAACGTGTGCGCTATGAGATTGTGTTGGATCTTTGACATAGGTTGTGATCCATTTGGGCCTAATTTAGCATTTGCTATAAGTATTGTAGGATCTGTGTTAGTACCGAAAGTCGTCAACACCTACGATGTCGTCGACCGAGTTAACAACCTTAAGTTGTGCAGCGGAAATTGAAACACAAGAAAGACTTAAGTTACTAGCTTTGAACACAACGATTTAGAGTGGAAAACCCTCTACAAACCAACTAGTTTGTATAGGGAAAAACCGCCACTTGCCTCCCAAGCTTCTACTTGGTAGGACTTGAAGAGTACTTTGACTCGTTATATTGATTTCTCGGGCTTCTAAAGGTCCTCTTACTTCAAGATGTGAATCCCACGCCCTCTTGCAAATACTCTTGCCTAAGTACTCAACCTTCACTCAATATAACTCCTCTCGCACTCAACCTTCTAAAGGACCAAATCCCATAGTCCTGTCTTCTACACCAAACACTCGCACAGTATGAGAACTCTCAGAACTCCCTTAGTTCTCCCAAAAGGACCACAAAGGCACAAACTTGTATTTATAGAACTAAGGAGATTGCTGCACAATTCATCCTTTTTGCATAAGGAATGAACTGCACACAATCCTTACAAAATCTTTCCTAAAATCTTTCTTAAGACATGATAAAATCTTCCTAATTATCTCAAAATAATCCATGAAGATTTTCCTCTTTTCTGCACTTCTTCTTGCCTTAATAAACTCGCCAAAATCCCACACTCCTGTCTTCTACACCAAACACTCGCAATGTACTTGTTGGCAGTGAGGTCGGCCGGAGGTCGACGACTTTTGATATCTTCTTGTGAAGTCGGCGACTCCTGTTTGGATTCATCAAAACACACAGTTTCTAACCAAATTCCTTCAGATGATTTCTTGACATTCAGCGACCTTGGGTGACTTCTTGCAAGGTCGACGACTCTTGTCAACAACCTGCTTGGAACCATCAAAACACACACACAGATTTTCTAACAAGTATTTTGATTACGTATGGCATTGACAGAGGAAATAATAGTGACATGCTATGAAATATGTATGAACATTACGCAAACTCATTTTGAAGACAAAGCGCTTGAGATGCCTTGCTGTTATAAAATATGTTCTTAAGCCTCATCCACAATAATTATAGAGAAGTGGAGTTGGTTCATGAGTTTAGACAAGACGTGAAGAAAGTGTGGCACATATTAGATATGAGCTTGTCTCAAATAGGGTCGCCAACATCGACATGATATCCAGGCGACAGTTGGAATCTCACTGGCGGCGTGTATGGAAAAAATAGAATTGGGAGGGACGCCTCCAGCAATGGGCCTCTGTAGTACCCGGTCCGGACGTAGATTGGCTCTGACTAATCGAACCGGGCGAGAGATCAAAAAAAAATATCTAGGCGACGAGATGATCAAGTGGTCAAAGCTAAGTGGCGTCAGGTTGCAAGTAGAGATGACAATTTCACTTGAACCCAATGGGTACCCGCTTCATCCGACCCGAAAAAACGGGTGAAACCCGAAAAAAGACGGGTCAAAAGTCGGGTTTTGGGTGATGCGGGTGACGAGTCGGGTTGGGTACGGGTGAAGGTCCATCCACCCATAACCCGACCCCATAACTCGACCCGATAGCCCGTTATAATTCTTTATTAATATCTTTATATGTATATTCCTTCTTTTGTTACCTTTACTCATTAAATTAATTATGTTTTAACAATAAAATATGTTTATTTGTTTCAACTAAAATATATGTCAAAACAATACTATGATCCATATTTAATATCATACTTAATATCGTGATTCAAGTTTGATTAATATAGATGATGAATGAGAGTATGAAATTTTCATGTAATATTTAATAGTTGACATTGAAATTATTATTATTATGTTTATCAGTTTGTTTGAAAAAGTTAAATTAAAAGTCAGGTATATATCAGGTACATACCACCCGAAATTTCACTCGATCCACCTGACAATATAGGGTGGATTGGGTTTGGGTGATCCATGCCAACAGGTTGGGTCGGGTTCGGGTGGGGAAAATTGTATTTTGGGTCGGGTTTGAAAATGGTCCATCCACCCGAAACCCGACTCATTGCCATGTCTTGTTGAAAGCTTGAAATGCTTTCCCAAGAGGTGTACTTAGTATTTGTAATATCTATACTGTCTATAGTATAAAACGGAGACAAAGTCTTCACGGAAAATTGCGTCACGTGTCATATCTTTAATAAAATAATCAACCGGATCCTTGCGTATATAAAAAACACTAATCCCAATAGAAAGATAAATATATATGATTTGATAAAAATAATCAGCTGGACCCTCTCTATATAAATTAGGTAGTTTGAATCTCATATAATCTTATCCCGTAAAAATTCTCGAAAATTATGAATTATCTCTTACCAAGAATTAGTTGTAATCTTCAGATAAACATGATATTTATTGTAAAGTAATTTTTGAACAAATCCAACTTATTTATAATATGAGTTGATTTACTATTGGTATTAAAACACTAATCATAATACGAAGATACATATATATGATCCTATATTTTTAACGTGATCATTGACGTTACATATCTAATTAAATTGGGTTTATAATCGCATTACCCGTACATAGTACGGAGATTAAACTAGTTAAGAATCAAAGGGGTTAAATTTGTTTATTTTGAAATAATTAAGACCGGGTGAAAATTGGGCTTCAAATTAAACGGCATGTGATAAAAGCTACCGTGACATTTGGATGGAATCCAACTTGGTTTTGGCAGTGAGCCTCACTTGTAGACTGCCTTGCCTCTGTAGCCTGATCAAGGAGTACCAAGACTTACTCGCATGGAATTGCAATGTCCGTGTTACGTACCTATGTTTTTAGGGCTTTGCCCTTGCTTTGATAAAAAAAAAAACATGAGAGAAGTAGGGTTAAAAGTATCCTTGGGTCGAGGGTTATAACTTCATCAACCATGGGAGAAGAATCGAGATGGAGATTTGTTTGAGAAGATTGGATGTCGTTGAGGAATAAAGCAAAGATATACTAATATAAGAATTGTTCGTCAAGACCAATTAGATAGGGGAAAACGCGGTGTTACAAGGCAACGATTAAGAGAGAATTAGGTCGAATATGATACCAGGCATGCAAGAGAATGGATAAATTCCTTTGATATTGTATACTCATTAGATTATGTAAATAGATTTCTAATATATTATTTGGGGTACATATAAACCTGTCAATCGGGTCGGGTCGGGCGGGTTCGGGTCGGGTCGTTCTGGGTTCGGGTCAAACGGGTTACGGGTCAAGCTGGGTCGTGTCGTTACGGGTTTTCGGGTCGGGTCAGGTCAACCCAACGGGTCAATAATATCAATTTTTATACAAAAATTTAAATAAAATATTAAAAATGCTATTAAATATTTAAGTAAATAGACTTAATTACTCTTAAGACACATTATAGAAAATGGAAGTCTATAAGTATATTTAGAGAATTAGAGGGTGTAATTAACAACAAAATTAAAACTAGTAACAGCTAATAAAGAGGAGGCGGTGGGGGGGAAATGAAGAATGTGGAGTGTCGGGGGGAGTAGACCCACACCGCAGTGAATGAGTCCAAACCTCATCAGATCACGCCATGTCTACGTTCCGTTGCATTGCATTGCATGTGATCCAGGCCCGTCATCGTTCACTGTCTTTTTCTCCAACCCCCCCTTTCGCCCTTTAATTAACTACAAATAATTACCTCCCCTGGCCTAAACCCAAACCCAATGTTGATCTATCTACGTAGACGGACTGAGCTATACGGGTGCTTACACGGTCCGAACAAGTGTCCATAAACAACCGAGCTATATAGGTGCTTACGGCGGTTCCGAACGACGGAACGAGTGCCCAAGTATGCTACAACGTTCGTTAGACGGGCCGAGGCTATCTAACGCCTGCTTAGACTAGGGATTTTTTTTAGAATACAGTAGTTATGGCATCAATTAGGACGTACTTATGAATAATTGAAACATCGGTTGAATGAGCATTACATGTGACAAAAACACTTTTTCACTTGATTTGAAAAAGACCCATTTTTAATTAGTTTATATAATAGATGTAGGTGGTTACCATTGCTTTATTTGAAGTAAGGAAAATCCATATCTCTTGTAGGCAGCGCGGCAGAACCAGGATTTGAGTTCAAAGGAGGCTAAATAGCTTAATTTAAGTATAATCGTTAAAAACTTGATCACATCTGAACTTGGAATAAACACGATATATATGCTTAATCTATAAGTATAAAATTAGTCCTAATCTATGTAAAGAAAATGAAATATAATTAAGTTTTTATTAAAACCAAAGTGGATTTGAGGAAATATTATGATCCAATTGACAAGTTTAAAGTTCAAACCGATAAATTTTAGATACAACACAAGTGGCCTGTGTTTGGACGAGCGGATATATGGAAGTGAAGCGGTTAGCGGACGGAGGCGGGAGATCTGAGGCAGACAAGATCGGTCCTAACAAATTAGAGACCTTGAGCGACAAAATGTATACAAAACGACCCTTATAAGGGTCGTTTTGTATACATTTTCTTCCATTATCATACACAAAAATCCATATCTTTTTTAAAAATTAGCTAATATTTGATATTCTCCACTAAACATGGTTCGACCTAACTTCATTTCAATTATAGTGTATGATGGTGTTTGTTTATATATGTGTTTTTTTAATACTCCATCCGTTTCGAAATAGTTGTCTATATAACCACCTTTTTTTGTTTCACAATACTTGTCAATTTTACAGTTTTTTCATCAATTTCCATTTATACCCCAAATATATATCATAATCATATACATATTTTCATGTTTGTTACACTAAAAATTAACTCCATAATAATATAGGTAATATAGGAAAAATAATTCTTTCTTATTATATATACAGATGCTATTTTGAATAATTATTTTAAACGGAGAGATTAATATATCATTATAATAATATTTTTTAAAAAAATTATAAAATCTTAATGGGGGTTGTAGTACCGCCACTGCTTGTAGGATCTTCGATCCAATATGTCATTGGTAGGGGCCCTAGGGGTGTTCATAGTCCGGTCTTGTAACGTAACCGTAATAGCATGTTTATA
The DNA here is from genome assembly GCA_963924305.1 of Polygonum maritimum. NCBI lineage: Eukaryota > Viridiplantae > Streptophyta > Magnoliopsida > Caryophyllales > Polygonaceae > Polygonum > Polygonum maritimum. The sequence continues at coordinate 33,812,253 of OZ002735.1, read as the reverse complement.
CCTATTATAATACAGTATAAAGCAGAACCCACGCCTGTGTAAAAATTTGCGTCACGTCATTAAGCTTGAAAAAATAATGATTTTATTTTTTACATTATATTTTGTAAATAAAACTCATATAACTACTTGGTATCTTATTCAATTTTCTTATATCTACTTCATATCTTACTCAATTTTTGATATCTTAAGATTTTTTCCTAATATGATTTTTTTAACAAATTATCCTTATATGAATAAAAAAATTCAAGTGATTTTTTTTATTACTTAACATTTTTTCCTTAATAATTAGCATGCGTTTTTGTCATTATTAAATCTTGAACAATAGTGAAAAAGAAAATCACATATGTTAATAGTAGATTAGATAATAATATAAATATGAAAATTTTGAATAGAATTATTTTTAAAATTAACATTGTATTAATAAAAATACATATATATATATAGATCAATAGGTGCGGGCTCTGGTCTATCAAGTTTTGGTTGTAAATTTTCGAGTTAAAAAAGGGTTTCGTATTAGAATTCGATCTCAAATCGGTTAATTCGGTTAATTCGTGAGTCTTTGGGGATTTGGGGATTTTTCTTTTTCTTTTTTTTTTTTTTTGCCTTTTTATGCCCAAAGTTAACAGAGTTAACGAAATGTGGAAAAATTTTGATTTTGGTCACGAACGGGATTATTTACAAAGTAGAAGGGTACCAAAAGGAATTCAAAATTTTTTTGGGCACCAAAAGGAATTGGCAAAACCCCGAGGGCACCAAAAGGAATTTCCTTTTTTTTTTGTTATATTGCAAAGAACATAATTAATCACCCTCCGATTTACCTTACGTTGGAAAATGTTTATTTGCAATAAAATCACCTTAAAGTGAATCCCTTTTGGTGAAGCCCTACTAATACTATCATATTATCATGATCGGGAAACCGACACCATTATCTTACCCAATCAGCACTAACAATCTAACCATTGTCGTATCACATATGTCAAAAATATGAATATTTTTAACCGGAAAACAGGACTCTGAGACCGACCATTTTCCTTTTCTTGAATCTTGATTATTAAACTGATAATGCATGTCGTTTTTGTCAATGGAACATGAATTCCAAAAAAAAGAAAGATTTGGAGGCACTACCAAAAATCACGTTGGGCCGGAAGAAGATCATGCATGAAAAAAGGTGGCTCCCCCCTCCCACGTAATTAGATAAGAACAAATTTCGTATTTAGCCTGATCGACGACGATATTTAATTTTGTAGTAAGTCAGGTAATTCAGAGTGGGCCCACTGCATGCTGCATTCTTATTGGGCCGGGCCTTCGGGTTTTTGTTTTCGGCCTAGCGGTTCCAAAAAAGCTCACTACATGTATAAGTGGGCCCACGTGCCGCTTTGTGGGACCCACGTTGCCAACTACGCCAGCCATGCACGTGCGGATGTAGGCTCGGTGGATCTTCATCCATCACAAAATTTCAGTGTACCACCCCACCTCATCTTAAATTGGAACTGACTTGGTGCACTGAACGTACGAGTACTCCCACGTCTAGGTGTTGGGTTATGGAGCCTGATTTAGGAAAGAGATAGAGAGAAGAAAATTACTTAGAGTACAAGTAAAGAAGTTCCTAGGATTTCTATCTTTTGTGTGATAGGATATCTTTTTTGAAAGGAAAAATATATCTTTAAGAATTTAGGTTCTATATATACTCAACTTGATTATTGTAATTGGTGTGCTTTATCATTGAGAGAAAATCCTGAAAAGAGAGATTGAGAGGTTAGGTTAGGAAGATCTTGATCAGGCAAATCTAGATCTGAAGATCAATGTCCTTGTAATCCTGAGTCCTCAAAGTTTCTAGTGGAGATTCCTTGGCGTGGTAGTGCCCCCAGACGTAGTCCTTGGGACGAACTGGGTCAACAATTGCTCGTGTCTTTGTCTTGGTTCGCTTACTATCCATTGATTTGCAGGAACGATCCGGGGCTTCCGCAGAAATTTCCCCAACAACTGGTATCAGAGCGCAGGGTTCCTGAAATTGAAACATGGATGTCAGTAAGTTCTCCATTGAGAAGTTCAAAGGTGTGAATTTCGGGTCCTGGAGAGAAGAAGACATGGAGGACAATGAGCGGAGGACGTTGGACAGAGTGACGATGAGCGCATCGTTGTCCGGAGACGTCGTGCACCACACGATCAGAGAGGAGACGGAGGATGAGTCAGAAGATACAGTCACAGAGTATGTGATGTGGAGGTTTGACGATCATCCAGGTGTCTTGAGATCCGGTGGGAGCGAAAAGGGTCTGGTTTGCAAGGAGAAGACCGTAAGACAGGTGTCGAGTATGGTGGGAGAAAACCTTGCTGGTAGGCTGGAAGAATGGAAGTCGGGCGAGACTTCTAATGGCCTAAGCACGTAAGCTTGAGGGCAGGCACTACCACTACCAGAAGGCAGGATCGTCAAGCAGACGATGTGGGCGCTCTGAAACATTCTTCAAGTGGGAGTTTGTTGAGCGTTGGAAGATTCAATTAAAGTTGGAATCAGTCTCCAGGTAGGAGATTGTTGGGTTATGGAGCCTGATTTAGGAAAGAGATAGAGAAAAGAAAATTACTTGGAGTACAAGTAAAGAAGTTCCTAGGGTTTCTATCTTTTGTGTGATAGGATATCTTTTTTGGAAGGAAAAATATATCTTTAAGGATCTAGGTTCTATATATACTCAACTTCGCTCCCATTGAGAGAAAATCCTGAAAAGAGAGATTGAGAGGTTAGGTTAGGAAGATCTTGATCAGGCTAGATCTGAAGATCAATGTCCTTGTAATCCTGAGTCCTCAAAGTTTCTAGTGGAGATTCCTTGGCTTGGTAGTGCCCCCAGACGTAGTCCTTGGGACGAACTGGGTCAACAATTGCTCGTGTCTTTGTCTTGGTTCGCTTACTATCCATTGATTTGCAGGAACGATCCGGGGCTTCCGCAGAAATTTCCCCAACACTAGGGCTGTGCATCCGGTCATCGGATAAGACCGAACCATCTATTCCGGTCCGGTCTGACTCGATGGGCCGAAACTTTTTACGGCCATAGACCGGAGACCGGATCGGGTCCGGAATTCCGATCACGGTCAAATTTTATTTTGGTCTAGTTTTGGACCAGATTTTATTTTTATATAATGTATTTAGATTATAATCATTTTTAAAAATTTTAAGTTAAAATTTTTAATTTATTTATAGACTTTATTGTTAATAGGTTTATATGTAATCTAGATATATTTTAAAAATAATTATTATTAAAAATAATTATAATAAAATGTATATGTATATAAAATAACAATAATAATTCCAGGCCGAACCGGAAAGTTCCATGTTTGGAAAAGACCGAACCGGAACCTAAAATCCATAAAAATGGAGGATCGGACCGATTACTTAATTACAATCCAGATCCGGTATAAAAATCCACAACCCTATTGAATCCAATAGATGCCTATCGCTTTTTAAAATACTAGATTATTGCGCATATCCTATACGAGACACGATCAATAACACTTTTTTGACGTATAATGTATTTAATAAAAGAATGTATAATAATGTTATTAGATATTAAATATTGATATCATCTTTTTTATCTGAAATCGTTATAATATTTTGTGGATCCAAAATCGTGATTTGATGTTAAGAATAAATTTAAATTTAAAATTTATATGATATGACTTAAATAAAAATCACAAATAAAATACAATTATTTTATTCAAAATATATTTGATTAATTAAAAAAATAATATGTGATATGATATGAAATCTCAATTGAAATATTTTATCAACATATATATTTTCATAATTAATAAGATTTTTATATGATGATAGAAATTAAAAATTAATTTAATTATGAATTATTTACATAAATCTTATAGAAGAATAGATTTTATCAATATGAATATTTTTTTAATAAAATGATTATATTAATAGAGGTTATAAAATTATACTTTTAATGATAGTAGAGTTATAGATCAATACAATTTATTAATGAACATTATACCACAAATTTAGTTTATATATTTTTTAGATATTTCTCAAATATTTTCTTAGATATATTTTACTTAGATTATAAATTTATGGGATAAAAAAAGATTGATAAAAAATATGGAAAATATATATTATTACAAAAAGGAATGTCTACGCAAATTGTTGAAAAAGATAGATATTAGGTGGTAAAAGATAGAAAAAAAAAAAAGAACAAGAAGATAGATGATAGATAATTTATATGAATAAGAAAGACTTTAAAAATTATTTTCTAAATTAAATTTGTTAACATGTAGTGGGACCAGAATTAACGTGGAGACTCGAAATCCCCCGGCTTTAAACTTTTCTAATTTATGCAAAAAAAACTAGTTTATAAATTAGAGAGAAATACATTAAATATGGATAAAAAAAGCAAAATGATGTTATGAGGGATTGAACCTTGGTGGGATGAAAACAAAATTGAACAATAAACGATTTAGATTAGTTGATTTTCATGTCATATTAATACAAATTAATTCAAAATATATTTATATTTGACCTAAAATTCAATATATATACCGATAATAAACCCGATAAGAGGGGGCGCCACCCCACCAGGATCGTCTATACCTCAAATAGTCTTAGAATTCTAATAGGTCCTTGATGGAATGGGGGTGTTGTGTGGGTATTTAAGACTACTTTGTATATATAAGGTCAGAATTGATATTCTAACCCAAAATTTAAAAATATGGGTAAAGTTTCATCTTTCCCTATACACTTTTATTTTTCTAGCTACTTAGTCAATGTGGGATAAATCCCAAATGCCCCCAACAAATGGTCTTCTCGTGGTGTAGCTTAAGTCAGTCTCAATCCGGTCCAACTGTCCCTATGTTGAATAATTCATTTATCCTATATAGAAGGGTCAAACCACCAAACCCAACACATAGGCCCAATAGGGTTCCATCCTAAAATCTAACACAGGGAGAAGTAACTCATCTATTTTATATACTAGACTTAGATCCTTTGAATTTTCAATGTGGATTCACACTTAACCCAATAAATCTCTATCTCACATGTGTGTGAATTCCTCGTAAGCCTAAACCCGCTATTTACCAAACCCACCAAGAAACCCATTTGACTTGCATGTCAGAGCTTTACGTGCTCACTCTTAGATCTAAGACCAACGAGTGGAAGGCTAGCATGATGGGAAGCACTGTGGTATCCATCTTAGCACAGGGTAACCGAATTCATGCTGAATCATCGGCTCATATACAACTTGTTACGGTGAGACAATCATAATGGACCTACATCGGAATTTAAAAGATAAATTACTTCATATAAATTCTTAGATTATATCTTATATTGTCAATTAGTTTTAATAAAAATGTAACCCATGATCTTATATGCAAGCTCATTAGCATATATGCAGAGGACAATCTCCTCCATTATTATCGGTTCAGTAATATCGTCCCACCGGTTTTCTACCTCTGATAGCACAAGCTCAATAACTCAAGATTTTCTATCTTTGCTCAATGAGAAATTTGCAATGTGGAAACATAAGTTTTTTTTCCTAAATTGAATGGATATTTCCGTACGTGATAAAGGTGCACCCGACCTGAAATTCAAATCTCATAGCACTCCATGTGATTTCAATCCAAGTGAAATCAACATGATTTTGTCCATATTGTATAGAGCCAAAACCCTACTATACAATACTATAATAATCGATCGGAATAAAAGGCAGCCAAAACATCACAATTTCAGTGTATTCTTCATAATAAAATATAACACCCGATCATACATATCGACGTCCACACAAACACAAGACAAGAGTCTAAATCAAGACAACACAATTTGGGTTCTTTCAAAGAATCTAGCTCTTTATCGAGTCTTTACACTCATTTAGTAGTTTATTTTTCGGCAAGCTTGATTAAGGTTAACTAAGATCAGAGTCAAGCAAGTTAATCAACTATAGACACATAGTACTTTTGTCACAAAGAGAGACCGGTAGACTGCAATCATATATTCAAACCACTATTTTGAACATCGATCCCTTCTAGACCTTGTCTAGATGTTAGAAGATGTCCGTCTGTCTTTCCTTCTAATCCACCTATATGCGGCGTCTAAGTGCTCGTCCGGTTCACTTAGACAATCGTACATGTCGCCTCGCTTGGGCGCTAAGCGACATGTCTTCACATAACTACATAAGGACCAACTAACATTTTTTACAATACTGATTCAAACATCCAACTCCATTAAGGCGAGATGTCTTGATTTATGCCAAAAACGAGCAAATAAGATGTACTATAATATTCCTTACCTTGTTAAAATGAAAACTACTATAATCATCAAAAAAGACTAACGCAAAAAAAAAAAAAAATGGTTATTTTCTTTTCTTCTTTGTTTATTTAATATAAGGAATGGCCAAAATACCATATTGGTATTAAAAAGTAATACCTTTGGACATGAGTATTAAAAAACATCTTTTGGACATTTGGGTATTAAAAAAGAAAAAATTGGACATTTGGGTATTAAAAAAACGAAAATGGGTCAATCAAGTATTTTTTGATTAAAAAAATTGAAATTTATCCAATGTTTCTATTTATGTTGAAATTATTTTTTTTAATCTTTCCGAGTAATTTATATTCAATTTTCATTAAAATTTTAATTTAAAGTTTTTCAAATGGACTTAGTCACATACTATACTATTAATTAAATAAATATCTTTTCAAATTTGCTTCTAACTAAAATTATTTAATGAAATGTATTTTTAGTTGTTTCCGTAATAGTGCAATCCAATAAACTCGTTATTCTATAGACCTTATAAATTCTATGCCTTTTCAAACGATTGACATCAAAGATTTTATTTCCATTGTAAAAACATAATATATGTTATGATAGAATAATCAAATTATGCTTTAAAGCAAATAAAACCCTTATTTAATTTGCATGAAAAAATTATTTCTAAATATTTTATTAAATGTTAGGCATTTACAATTTTATTTTTTGATTTTTTCAAATAAAATTTGAGAATAGTTTTATTGATTATAAATTAAAGAATTATTTTTAACCTATTATAACAATTTTTTTATCATTATGCTAGTATTTTTTGGATGTAAATTTGATTATTTTCATAGAATTGTACTAAAATGACAAATTTTATAATATTCAAACGTCCAAGTTCTTGTTTTTAATACCCATTTATCCAAATATACTTTATAAATATTTAAGTGTCAAAAAGTGATATTTTTTAATACCAATTTAACCTTTTGGCCACTAAGAAATTACGGAAGTTGGATCAAGAACAGTCCCAAAAACAGAGGAAATAGAAAGAGTTTTAAGGGCCCACGATGGATCAGTCAGCTGGGCCAGTTCTTCTTTCTCATCCAAAGAAGAAGCATATAATCCTAGCATATGAGTACTTTGCACAACATCTCTAGATTTGTTGACCACGCAACCTTACAAAATAGCAACTACTAGGCTTCAATTTTGGTTACATGAAACTACGTCGTATTTTCAATCATATAAAGAAATGATTTTGTGCTGAGAAGGGCCTGCAAAAATGGAAATAATTTGTTACAAATTGCGTGATTTAGGCTCATTTGATGTTTTTTTTGTCTAATAAGGTGTATGAATAGAAATTTCTCTATAGAAATGTAGTTTTTAATGATAGTACTTTAAACATGAAACATAACTTAAACCAACAGATATAAAAGTAAAAGTATGCTATTCCAGGCAAGGGAAAAAAAAAGCAATAATCTATACTATACTATATATTAAAGTCGAGACCTTTGGAGCCTCCACGTTAATTATGGTCCCACCTTATTTTAATTAATCTAATCAAATTCACTATTATCTATTTATTTGTAAAAGATATGTTAAATTTTTTGGATTTTGGTAAGATATTTTATCCCTTTTCATACATCACTTATCTTTTTAATTGCCTTTTAAAACTATTTCAATAGGAATCGAAGTAGTTTTAGAAAATCGAATTTAAAACAATATGAAAATGAAAACCCTTTTTTCTACATAAATTATTATTTTTATCTTTGATATTAAATCAATATATATTTATTAATATTTACACAATTTATATTTTATCATGTTCATAATAACTTATAATTGTATCTCTCATGTTTAATTAAATTTTGTTCATGATATTTAATTAATCTAATTACAATATTTATTGTCAATTTCTGTAAAATATATTTTGAAATTTTTGAATTTGTAAAAGATATTCTTTCCTATTTGATATATTAGTTGTGTTTTTAATTGTCTTTTTTATATCTTTATGCATCAACTAATTTCAGATTTTTGAATTTAAAAATGGAATCCCTTTTTTTAATTAAGTTATTATTTTTATCTTTGATATAAATCAATTTTTATTTATTATATTTTACTTAACTTATATATTACCACGTTTATAATAACTTAGCTTTTATCTTTTGGAATATAATAATTGTTAATTAATATATTTTGTCTATTTTAATATATAAAGCCATATAGAATCATGGTAGGCCCATTTTTATATTTCTAAATTTTTACATTATATATTTATATATTATATGTAAATAAAATTTCATATTAATTAAATCTCAACAAATTATCATATTAAAATAAAAGTATAAGATCAAACCAAAAAATATCTCTTATTTTATATCACATTAACTTATATTGCCTCAAAATTGTAATAATAAGAATAATGATATATGTATATATATGTATATATATATAAATCGTTAGTGACAAATTTTACACAATGAAAAAAGTAAGTAAAATTTTATTTTCTAAATTATTCTAGAATTAAAATATGATTTTATATTTTTATAATCTAATATGTGTGGTCATATAGCTATGAAAACAATCTCTTTTTGTCTAGAAAAAAATAACATTTTCATATGTTAGAATTTTCATAATATTTTTCTAGTCATTAATATCATCTTTATAATAAAAAAATAATATTAAAATATAAAACGTGAGTAATAGTCGTACATAGCACGACGTGTACAACTAATTCTTTACTTAAAACCGAAAGTCAAACACAACCTAATTGAGCTCAAGTAATACATGAGTCATCAAGCTTAACTCGTTGATATCGATATCAAAAATATGAGATATCGAATATTTATGGATATTTACATGTTTTTATGTGCGATATTAAGATGTTAAATATGAGTACGATTATAATCAGTGATATTCTTTTATATACCTATGTCTTGACAGGTGTTTGACATGAATATCCCATATATACCAATTCCCATACTAATATGTATATTAAATAGACCCTTAATTTAATTTTTCATTTTATTTTTTGATCAAGTAAAACTTAGGATCATACAAATACTACTTAGACTCGTCCAATAGCGGAGCCAGAAGAAATTAGAAGAGGCTTTGGTTGCTGGTTGGGCCGGCTGGGCGAGTCGATTTTATTTGTCGACAATAGAATAATGTTTTATCATTATACTATTTTGAAATTATAAATAAGTTTGAATATGTGTAATGATAGGTAATTAATTCTATACTTATATATAGGTAAAATATAAATTTAAGCATGTAAAAGAAATTTACCGTATATGCTAGAATTTTCATTAGTATTGTAATTCAATTCTTACATATTATTTGTAGTAAATAAGGAGAGAAAGGGGCGGTTGCCCCCCTCCGCTCCGCTCCGCCCCTGGGCTCGTCTAAAGCATCCGTACCATAGTTTCTCTCTCACTGTAGACTATACTATGATCCTTTTTAAAGATCTCATGGTACAAATCAAAGAAGGGCGCAAAGATACAAATTGAGGCCAGAAACAAGGAAGGGTAAAAAATGTCTGATCCACACAAAATCTTCTTCATTTATGGGAATGGGTCAGAGCTCACATGGACTGTCCATTACTTAAACATGGAATTAATCCATCTTTGTCATTTTATCCATATGTTACAAAATTCGGATTCTCAATTATTTCCAATCTTGTAGGTTTTTTGGCTATTTTACTTGACTTGGAATGTGCCAAATGTATGTTTAATGTATTGAATATTTGAATCATATCATATGCACATTTTTTATTTCGTAATTTATTTCCAAGGCATAAGCATTAATGTATATATATATATATATATATATATATATATATATATACTTTGTCCAATTGATGTAAAAGGATAATGATATATTATATTTTAATGCGATTAGTTACTACTATATTGTATTTAGGGAAATTCCGGCAAAACTCAGGGTATGTGCCCCTGAGTTTTGGGCTTTTCCGGATGGTGCCAAAAAAAAAATCTTATTCCGCCGAATACCCCCGAGGTTTTGAAAAATTCCGGAACGTACCCTTCTTTGATTTCTCCTCAAAAACTTCCGTTAAATTGCGTACAGAAATGACAGAAGTAAAAATAAAAACAAAAAAAAGAGATGAACGAAGAGCGAGCGAAGAGGATTCCGGCGGCGATTTTGGCTGGGACCACCATCGAAGGCGGCGGATTTCGGCGTCGGACTGGACGAGGGCTGGACGCGGGCGGCGGCGAACTCCATCGAGGGCGGCGAACGGTGGTCGGGGCTGGCCTGGCGGACGCGGGCTGCGGAGGTGGTCAGCGGGCTGAAATTGATCAAACCAGACTCGAGTGTGATGCCATTGTTGTCACTTGCCAGTCTGAAATTGATCAAAACCCTTCTTCCTCTATCAATTTTTGTGTATGTTTATTAGTATTAGCTAACAAGTAGCTTGAGCCCCAATTTGATTCGCAGGCAGACTTGCATCATTCTCATTTTGAATGGATTTTAATGGAAGGGTTTGAAACTTTGTCACGAAGCTCACTAGATGGGATTTGCAAGATGAGCATCCTCACCATACATTGTGCAGCTTTGTGCTTGATCAATCAAAACTAAATTTGGTCTAATGTATGAACAGGTCCATTTGAGGTTTTGTATGATGTTGATGAGTGGTATAAATGTTTCAACCGTTAATGTTCTCATTTGTTATATGAAAGACCATGTGTATACACAGGGTGAAGGCTCTGGATACCAAAACAACAAATGTTTTGAGAATATACCACCAAACTGAATTTTGCTCTATCTGAGTTTCTTACATTATACCTTATGTTGGACTCATTCTACTGAAAATGAAATCCAACATTCTGTTATTACCATCAATGTTGATTGTATCATACAGGACACATGTGTATACAACAAAGTGTTGAAATGCTTTTGTTTGATCCTCATCAGGATCAATTCATCTAATTGGCGTAGTACTAATTACAATGGTGATTATTATGTACCATAAACAAGATGAATGAAGGACACAAACGAATGAGAATCTCAACATGTATGGATTCCTAGCTGGGTTTAGTTGCAGCTAGTTATTTTAGTAAATCCATTCCTTTGGTAGAAATACTTCTGGGGAAGAATTTCTTTGTTCAGTTTGTGCAATCACACTTCTGAATTGATCTGTAACGGTCGAATTTTCGTTGTGATTGCCCTTTTTGTTGTTCTCCCATGGATTGGCATCTGAACGACTCTTTTCTTTAGTTTTTTCATCTGCATAAAGACAACATTAAAAAAAACCTCAGTACAGCATTAACATGATTGAGTTTTTGAGAAATGGCGGTAATTTTCCTAACCTTTTTGAGGACTGATATGTAATCCCAGAGCATGCACGTTTAGGTTTAAAGCATGTACTACACAAGAGGGGAGTAGAACAGGGGAGCAAGCTGCCAAACATTCAAATTTTCAATATTACAATTTTAAGCATAAAAACAGCATTAATCTGATTGTTGATTAAAAATAATTAGTTAGCTACCTGGCTTTTGCCTAGGTTGGTAGTTAGACCCTGCTCTTCTCGGAAGTTAGACCCTGACTTTCTTTCCCAAACACATGTATATATCAATGCTGAATCAGAACACATAAATGTGAACTCAAATGAGAGATTACCACAGAGTACGAATAAACAGCTTAATTGCACAAGTCCCGAATTGCGCAAGTCCTTCACAGAGTACGAAAAAAAAGATGATGAACTCCCAAATTCCATCAACTACTATGAGTACCAAATTCCAAGAGACGAAAAGGATAACAATCAGAAATTAGTCTCAAATCTTAATCGAAGCTCTTTGTGGTGGTCGACATCTACAATTCTGATTTCTTGCTCTTTGAAGCTTTTTGCCAAAATGTAAGAAGGCCTACAGACATCTATTTAACCCCTGTTTTCAGCCATATAACTCTAAAACTAAAATGGCAGATCATGAAACCAATTACCATGATGCCTCCTAATCAGAAACAAACCCTAATTGACAGCTTACTAAACACTACAATCAGGGGGACAAGGCTCATTCAAGGCAAAAGACTCATTCCAGATCACGAAACCAAACTAAAATGGCGGCCTCCTAATCAGAAACAACCCCTAATTGACAGCTCACTAAACACTACAATCAGGGGCAAAAGACTCATTCAAGGCAAAAGACTCATTCCAGATCACGAAACCCCTAATTGAAAGCTTACTAAACACTACAATCCTAATCAAAAAACCCTAAAATCAAGTTAGAACTTCAATTTCAAATCAAAATCAGAAACAACCCTCAAATGGACCTAGAAACAAGAAGCTAGGATACAAATCGACTTAGTGGCATATCAAATCCCTAATTCATCAATAATCAGACGAATCCCCAAAAAAAACCCAAATTGAACAGTACACAAACCTTCGACGAGGGGCCTCCGAGTCGCCGCAGTCCGCCCTTCGACGAGGGTCCTTTCGCCGGAGCCCCCACTTCTTCCGATTCGCCGCGGCTCGCCCTTCGACGAGGGTCCTCCGAGTCGTCGCTCCGGTCCTCCGCCCTCCTTCCCGAAGTGGTCGTTGCTCGTGTTTGTGGGAGGAGTCAAAACTCCAAACTCGTGTTTTTCGACGAGGCTCCGCCCTTTCTTTCTTTTCTTTTTTAATTTTAAAATTTAATTTTCTTTTTCTTTTAATCAGGGCCTGATGGAAAGATGGGCAAAATCGTTAGTTTTGGGGAGAAAGGGCACGGTGCGAACTAAAACAAAACCTCGGGGGTATTTGGCGGAATAAGATTTTTTTTTGGGCACCATTCGGAAAAGACCAAAACTCAGGGGCACTATCCGGAATTTCCCTTGTATTTACCAAACCAAACCAAACGAGACATTAATTAATCATACCACGAGCAGTTACTATATATACGTGATGGTGTGTCATAATTAATACGGAGTAATTAAATATGTGAACGTGATTATGTAAAAATAAAGTAAAAAAGTATATCTATTTTTTTTGGTCTTATAAAAACGTAAATCTATGGATCTACAAAAGGGCACGTAGTAACACCACCAATGCACCATCCACGTCAACAAAAATAATATGAAAATAAAACTAATGAAGTTTCCTAATTAATTGAGGTGACATACCTAACTGGATAAGGTAGAGGTTTTTATGACATGCACATGATTTTGTTTACATCAACTTCATTAATTAATTAAAGGGAGTTAAACTATTGATTGCATGCTCGCACATATAATGTATGCATATGCTAGGCTGTGCGATTAATGTTTCGTCATGTCGGTTTCAACTTGAGATGTACTAGGGATTTGCCAAACTGAGTTAAATTAGTGTTTAATCCTCTACTCATTTATCTTGTAATAAGTTCAATGAAATCTGTCTTAAATATATAGCACTCGATTGTAGAGTTGTAGTGGCATACGCGGGGTGGGTCGCAAATTTTTTTGACCCGATCGAATTATCCAATTCGAGAACCGACCGAGGTTTGGGTAAAAAATTATGAAATGAAATCCGAAACCAACTAAATCCGACCGAATCTGATCCGAAGGTATAAATAACCCGTTTAAAAACGACCTGGACCCAATTACATCCGGAAAGCTCAATCCGATGTCAAACCGAAACCCGAATATACCTGACCCGAGTTATATTCGAAACCCGAAACAATCTGAACCCGATTATACCTGACATTCAAATGAACAAAAACCCAATCGTACATGACAATTATGATACCGGAATCAATCCGAACATAATATAATATATATAAACTATGAATTCTTTTTTGTCCATTAATTTTTGTTTTACATCGTGATTTCTCTTTCGTGTGGATGACACAATAATTAATAAGGATAAAAAAGAGATAGATACACATAAATAACATATGACACTTTAAGAATATATATGATCGGGAGAATGTATAAGATCTGAAGATACTAATATCATTATATTGATATATTCTTACCGATGTTGTGTGCTTGAAATATGAAAAAAAATGCATTATGCAAAATTAGTTAAATCAAAATTAGATTGATTCGCTATTCGAACTATCAAAACCCAATTCTACAAACCCAATTTTATTAAGAGCTAGTTACATCAAAATTTGATTTAATAAAAACCGATTCAGCCGAAACTAATTCAATCAAAAATCGAAAAAACCGACTCAACTCGAAACCGATTCAACCGAAACCTGAATTAAATTGATCGATTTTAACATGATAACCCGAGTTATCGGAGAATTGGAATATCCAACCCAATCTAACGTGACACCAATGTACTCGATTATCCATCTATATTCGTCACTAATCACATCCGAATGATCCGAAACCGAATTATCCGATACACTTGCACTGAAAATTAAGTGACGTACCTGAGTAAAATATTCATACAGCTTAAATTATTTCATCCATACATATACAAAAGGATATGTATGAATATTAGGAAAGATCACACCGATTCACACGTCGTAGGGTATAAGTCATTATTTGGGTTAGGTCAAGTTTGTATGTCTTCCCAGCTGGCATTCATTCATGCATACAATTCATCACAGATGCACGTACGTACGTACTTTCTCGATCGATATTCTGGGATAGTTGTCAAAGTCTGTCGGACTTATTCAATTCGTTTTATCTTGAGGAGGAAATTAGTACTCGTAAGTTAAACACGAATGCACATTTTAACTTGAGCTTGGTTATTTTTGAAAAGCGAAAGAATTGTTTTGAAACTGCCCAATTAATTAAATTAAGTAGCTTGAAACTTGTAACTATTTTCTCCTTGTTTTACATTTGAAGATTTCCTGTATTCGCGCAAAATACTAAAAACTGTTTTATGTTTTTGGTATTGCAAGCTATATTTTCTTTTCTCTAATTAAAAGGTTCAGCTATTTTTTTTGTTAGAAGAAGAGGCAGCAGTCTCCGTGCCCACTAGGGCGTTTTATTAATGAATCAAAAATGGCTAAGTAGTATGCACGCGGGGGATAGTCCGACTCCTTACATCATCTAAAATCAAAGAAAGCACACCCTCAGGAGGGTCAGACAATACATGAAAACCAAGCGTATTCGAGAAAGCAAAAGAAGCCGTGAAATCAGCCACACAATTCGCCTCCCTATAAATATGACGAAACTGGACAATTCAGTCCCTACGAATAAAGCTTTGGCACCTATATACCAAGCTAGCTAAGGGATGGCTATGCTCTACAGAACGCCCTAATAGCAAGATCACAAGTTGTGAATCCGCCTCCAGAACGACCCTCCTATAGCCCCTGCTCCAAGCAAGCTGCAATCCCTGCGCAACTCCCCATAACTCGGCCATGGGCACTGTACAAATACCTATGTACTGAACGAAGCCAACAAGCCAATTACCATTACAATCTCGAATGCCGCCTCCGATCCAGCCGCCGCATAGCCATCATCTCGGACGGAACCATCCGTATTCACTTTGATCCACCCATAACACGGCCGAGTCCACGAGACAGCCACCGTTTCATTTCTTCGACCAGCATAGGGTTCCCGCCGAAGGGCCAGCGCGCTCTTATGTTCCCTGGCATAAGCAAGGATGTATGCCACCCGGTCCCCTTGGAAGTCATCCTGCTCAAAAACAAAGCGATTACGCCAATGCCAAATCCACCATAAAGCTACAACGAAAAGGTCCGCCCAAACAAGCCCGTCATGAACTATTCTAGTGCAGGTGATATTAATACGAATCCAATAAGCAAAATCGGAGTCGAAAAAGACTTCCCTAGTAAGAGGAGGGTGAAGACCGACCCACAAGCGGTGCGTAATGTCGCAATCCCGCAGTAGGTGAATCAACGACTCCTCCTCGTTATCACACTTCGAGCAAAGGGCATTATTGGCCATGTGACGCCTAACCCGCTCTTGATTCGTTAAAATAACACCTTTGAGGACCAAGATGCTGAAAAGACGATGGTGCTCAGGAACATGTAACTTCCAAATAGCCTTGTAGATGTCATAGTCAGCAGTAACTGTCTGGCGCCCCTTCACCACAAAACCATAAGTAGAACTAACCGAGTAGTTTCCCGACAGCGAATACCCCCAACTAAGAATGTCCCGCTCAGCCGGATTCTCACAAAGCGCCACTGCCGCCAGCTTCAACAACAGCTCATTCGGTAAAATTCCAGCATGCGTTCCCCAATTCCAGCCCAAGTCTGCAAGCCAGTACTCACGAACAGACTTGTTCAGATCGATGGGAGAAATCGGACCCAAAGCCACAAGGGAGAGCTCATGACTTACCAACCACACGTCCGTCCAGAATTTCGTCTCCAGACCACCACGCACACACCAGCGCGATCCCGGAGCCACCACCCTTTGGATTCCTTTCTGAATACCTCGCCAAATGTGAGACGCATGAGTTCTCTCCGCACCCGACAGTTTTACATACTTGGACTGGACCACCTTTGTCCAAAGCTTCTCATCGTCCGTCAAAAAACGCCAACCCATCTTTCCCATGATAGCAAGGTTCAATTCTGCCATTTTACGCAGTCCCAAACCCCCAGTTAACTTAGGTAGCGACATCTCCTCCCAGCCAATAAGATGAATCCGCCGACTATCTTCTGTACCGCCCCAAGCAAACCGAGCAATGATATTGTCAAGCTTTGAACAAACCTCATTCGGTATGACCACTGTCGCCATTGTATAAACCGGGAGAGAAGAGAGGACGAACTTAGCCATCGTTTAACGACCCGCCATGCTCAAAAATCTACCCTACCATCCCCTTAACTTGGCCGAAAACTTCTCAATAAGGGGCTGGAAATCTTCAGACTTGAGCTGTTCATGGATGATAGGCATTCCAAGGTATTTACCCAAGTTATCCGTCATCTCAAAACCACTCTCGTAGACCAACGCCTCTTTAAGATCAGCTCTCACATTCCCGGAGACAAAAATCCATAGCCGAGCCACTAGTCTCTTTGCCTTTTGTCTTGTTGGACCGCCTTTTATTTTTGTTCTTATTGCCTTAGGATCCCTTGGCCTTGGGATCAACTGAGTGCGACTGAGTATCTGGGACAGAAACTTCCGGGGAACCGATGGCCATGGCTTTCCCCTTCTCAATAGTTTTCCTATTAACAAAGATCGGCTCAGAGCTTCCCGCCGGGTATAGCTCAGTTGTAGTAGCAACCGGCCCCTTTCGGGCACCCCCTTATGTCGATTTTGCTGCCGTAGGTTCCCCCGCTGCCTTTGGCGGGTTTCGCCGTTCCCGTCTCATCTTTCTTAGGATTCATCTTCAGTTTCCGACGACGTTGAACCACGGTCCAGGGACCATAACGTGGATCATCAGGAGTAGGGAGATCCGAAGGTTTGGATTGGGGAATAGGGTTAGTGACCGGGGCATCTTGCGGTGGATCCACACCAGCCGAGAACAGCACCAGACATCGACTATCCTGATGACCATACTTGCCACACTTCACGCAGATAATATGTAACCCTTCATACTCAACTCGGAACCGACGACCATTGACGATTACATTACCCTTCAGCGGTCGGGTGATATTAACTTCAACACAAACACGAGCGTACCTGCAGCGGTCCGAGAACAAAGTGCGCTTGTCAACCTTAATAGGCCTACCAATCCCTTTTGTCATCTGCAACAAGGTTGTTTCTTCATAAAGAACCATATGCAGACCCGAGATACGAATCCAAACCGGAGACGTATTTATGACATCCGTGTAAGGATCAAAGTCCGGACCCCAAGGCCTAATAATGAGGTAGTTACCAAATATCATCCATGGTCCTCCCATAAGTGCGCGCATATAGTCATCTTCCTTCGGGAATCTAGCAACATAGTAACCATTCGGTAAGTCTGCCACGGTGAATCTTCCTTCTGGGCACCAAAGTTCCCGGAGTTTCTTATCCATGATAGCATGCTGGATGATAGGCTACTAGACCAATACCGCAAGTGTACGGGTCGCGTAGTACCAAGGTGTCGATCTCTAGGACTTTAGTAGAGTTGGTGAACCGACAATCAAAGTAGCTAGGCTAATATGAGGCAATTAAGGATGGAAGAAACTTAAACTAATCAACTAGCAAACAAAGAGAACAAGCAACAAGATGAT
This sequence comes from Polygonum maritimum, assembly GCA_963924305.1. Classification (NCBI taxonomy): domain Eukaryota; kingdom Viridiplantae; phylum Streptophyta; class Magnoliopsida; order Caryophyllales; family Polygonaceae; genus Polygonum; species Polygonum maritimum. The sequence continues at coordinate 33,793,974 of OZ002735.1, read as the reverse complement.
CCAAATATGAATAAGGGAAAAAGCAATCCTAGAGTCTAAGTACTCACACTATGGATCTAAGCAACACTTTGAAAGCATACAAGAATCTAGATCAAATCATGATTTGGAGGCGTCTACCTAGAATCATTGTCTAATCTTATCGAATCAAACAAATCGTACCTAGAATATGATAATCATCCACTTTCGTGGCTTGATCCAAGACTAGGCCCTTTAGGCTCAATAGGGGCTCAATCGGTTCAAGCCCTCATCCACCGTCGTGGCTTGAGTGAGCTCGTCTAACTCAACCCTCTATCGGTAGGTCAACCTCTCAAGAGTTCCCAAATCAATTCTCATTTCTAAGGGAAATCAATCAATCAATCCTATGGTTTAAGCTAGGGAAGAGGTCTCTCAACACAAGTCCCTAACCTATCTCCCTATTGACAACCTAACCTCTCGGTTCTAATCATCAACAAGTCTCAAATCACAATCAATTTGGCATTAGGCACATAGGATTGTCACAAACCACAATTCAAATCTCAATTCAAGCAAGCATTCAAAGCACTACCTAGAACCCATAGGGTTTTCCTCAAACCCTAGGATTTAGGAACCTAGCTAAACATGGCAAACAAAGGAAATGAAGAAGAGAGAAGGAAATCCATACCAAACTTCATTCAATTGATTGAAAAGAGGGAAGAATCTCCAACACTTTCTCAAATTCTTCACAAGAGACTCAAGTTCTAAAATGGGAAAAAGTCCCCAAAAGGGGGAAAGAAGAACCTCCTCCAAAGAGAGGAAGACGGCTATTTAAACAACCCTAAAAGGAAACAAGGCTAAAACGGGAAAATGGGGCGCGGCGGCGTGACCCGGGCTCCAACTCGGGCCGTGACCCGGCCGGGTCCGACTCTGGAGGGCCAAACGCACACACACGCGAAGAAAAGCCCCGACCCCGGCCACGACCCTGGCCGTGACCCGGCCGGGTCGGGGCCTGATTTTTGCGCCTTGGTCATGATTTGGCAAGGGAGCCCGACCCCGGCCATGACCCTGGCCGTGACCTGGCCGGGTCGGGGGCTGTGGCCTTGGGTTTGGTTCCGTTGCTCGTCTTTTCGGCTCTCGTCTTGCTCGGTCTTTGGTTTGCTTCTTGTGGCGTCTTTTCGGGGCTCTCCTTGACTCCGTCTTCGAGCTAATGTCATCTTCTTAAGCTCCTTTTGATCTCCCATCACCAAAACTCTTCCATTTCACCTGAAAACGCACAAACAAGGCGTAGAGTCCGAACGAAGGCACTAAACCGAAAACAACTAAAATACTAACTTAAAAGAGAGAAAAGAGAACCAAAACCAAATGAAACATGACCTAATATGCACTCTAAGCATGAGCTAGATGCAAGCCATCACTGGACCAAGTTACCAAGGGGTTTGATCACAAGAGCAGAGTTCCAGGCCGAAGCAAGAACTTGAAGTACTTCTGTACTGATATTGAACGCCGGATCCCCATCTTCACCATCAGGGAAGGACAATGCAGACCTTTTGCACACGAAATCGTCCCGAAGGACCATCCTTTCAATGCCGCCATCGCCAACAACAACATCTTTCCAAGGCTTGGGTTTAGCAGCCGCCGAACCAGTAGGGTTTGCAGGGCCATGGGCCACGACCGCACCATCCGTTATCATCCCATCACCACCAGGGTCCCCGACCGGACCACCCGGCGTTGCCGGCGGTCCGCTCATCGGAGCACGAAACGGAAAACACGAAAGAAAAACCCTAGGGCAAGTTCGCGCGTGGCTGGTGCGGATGGTTTCTTGGTTAGCCGTTTAAAAGGTTCAGCTATATATACAAATCAAATGACAAATACGTATGAGTATATAAACTAGGGGTGTCCATAAAAAACCGAAACCGAAAAACCGAACCAATAAACCGAAAAACCGACACATTTTTTGGTTAACCAAACCGACACTATTTAAAGTTTTGGTTTGGTTAACCGAACCGAAAAAATTAACGGTTTCTCGGTTCGGTTTCAGTTTACGCATTTCGTAATGCTGGTTAACCGAAAAACCGAAAAATAAATTTTTATATTAATATATAAGTTTGATTTACTTTAAAGGATTCATTTTTCAAATGATTTTGTTGTTCCATTGAGCCATTTTGAGTTCTCTTATTTGCATAGTTTTACTGTGGCTTGTAATTTAAATTATTTACTTGTCAAATATGTCATTGTGCGTATCTACATAGGCCCTTCAAATTATTTATTAAATATGTTGTTCGAATGAAATACATACAATAATAGTTTAAAGTATCATTTGGTTATTATAACCATAAAGACATACAAAATTAGTATTATTTTGAAGATCCAATCTAATTAATTTATATTGTTTAATCATATTCGATAATTTTATTTATCTTTCATGTATATTATGATATTCTAAATCACATAAATGGTTATTGGTTAACCGATAAAACCGAACCGAAAAATTGGTTAACCGATCTCTGGTTAACCGAGACTAACGGTTCGGTTTAGGTTTATGATTTTAGCTAATCGAAATTATGGTTAACCGAACTCCGGTTAACCGAAATTACGGTTAACCGGGTTTGGACACCCCATTATAAACTATGATTTGTGAGATCATATTACAGAGCGTGAAGATTGCAAACCTTGTTGCTGAAAGCTGACCAAATTGGAAAACTTCCTTAAAAAATAAGGCTATGCCACTCTCATCGTAGAGAGCACAGTGTATTCTTTAGTAAAAGGCAAAAGAATAGTTCGCTCTGCGAACACTACATGGCTCCACATGAGACGATAAAATGTTTGACAGAGGCTCTTATTGCAAAAAATTTGGACCATCTCTCTATTTGTGCGTGTCATCCTTGCGCAGGGATCATGCTAATCTTCTCTGTATCGTTCCAATTTTATCAGATGTCTCCGAAGAGAAGGATGTTGTTGCTTCCTGGACATATATACACCTATCTGAAGGCTGTGAATTTCGATGTGGGAAGTTGGAACCGTTGACAAATAAACGGTAGTATATATTGGGCCGAATTTAGAGACGAACGTTTACATAGCTCCATTTAGGCCCATGCCCATTATTCCATCTTCGGGTACGAGACCGAAGCTCGTATTAGTAGTACACTATACACTATATATATTACTCCCTCCGTCCTAAAATATTTGTCTCTTTTCCTTCACAAATTACAAAGGAAACGGGACAAACATTTGATTTATATTGTAAGGAGTATTGGGTAACTTGTATATAATAATTATTGTTGTTAGCGGTTATTATTATTAGTATATACTCTCTCTATATATACTTATAACACCATTTAAGTTAAACAACAACATAATTAAGTTATATGTGGCCTTAAAATTTTCATTACGAATTAGTCGCTTTCAATCAGAGGCACCACTTGTCAGTTATTTCAGCATATTTCCAGAGGATTTTTTCACTTTTAATAAAAAATAATCTAGTCAATGACAATTTCAAAATTGAGCCCAAATATTGTTTAATCCGAATGATCATGTTTGTGAAGCCATTCCTGTTGAGTGTTGATGATGTACGTCAAGCCAGCAAGGTCAGAAAACATTAATTCCAGACCAGAAAAACACTTGAACAAACAGTCAGATTAACATGATTTTGAGACCACCAAAACACAAGCAAAAACAGCAAGGTGAGCAACATTAATGCCAAACCAGCAAAGCACAATTACAGTAAATTCATCAAGGGGTTTTGCATGCAACAAGAATGGAGTTTGAATCGTCAATTGTGTACGAAAGGATTTTGCGTCCACCCAGCTAAAATACCAAAAAAAACCTAAAGCTCTACGCAATCCATAATACACACTACACATTACCAAACAAATACACAGGAATTAAGACTACCTTAGACAAGATCTGCCCCTTTCGAGGTTCGGATAGCCACGCGACTGTTGCTTCGGCAAACACCCTGCGATTTGGCATAATGACAAACAATCTAACAGCGCCAGTGAGAAGGAAATCATGTTCGATTGAGGTTGGCTGTGATTCTGAGCTGAATTTTGTTTTACATGTTGTAAATTGCCATTTGGCGTTGCTATTATGCATCATTGGATGCTGCTTAACAATCACCAGTAATCTCCACAAGAAGAAGAACCCTTAGCAAAGACAATCAAATGCGAGCGCTAGCTTCTCACTGTGAGTCCACAAGCTCTGCTCCTTGTACTCATCTTCTCAGCAGACATCATATCAAAGCACTTTGCATACATGTCAATCATGGCACTTCCTACATAAATGTCATCCTCAAACCCATGTTTACTTACCAAGCCGTGAATCTGTCGGCCGATCAATGGGTTCGAAATGCTCACACAAGCGGGCAATACGACAGAGAAGGTGAAGTGATTTGGGTACACCCCAGTACCCCACAACACCTCATTCTATTAAAAGCAGACAACACCTCAAAGGACATGGCATAACGAGATAGCTGGCTTATGAGTGTGGTCCAGGAAATAATAGTTTTGTGCTCATCAGGCATTTTTGACAACAAAAACATGGCCTTTCACACGGCGGAGTTGACAAGGAAAGGGAATCTTGTATAGCCAATCACGATAATCTGCTCGTGCAATTGAACAACGTGCTTGATTGTTTTCCTTTTAGCTTGCGAGTTGAGGAGATTGTTAAGATCCGTCGGAGTTGTGGTGTTTGAAACATATGAAATCTGACGGTTTAAATTGGAGAGCGATCCGAGGAAACTCACTACTAGAAAACTAGTACAATTTCGACACTTGTGGATCGACGCTTACACTTAGTGTCGATTTTTTTTAAGAGGCTCAATTCGGGCTACTGATCACAAGCTCAACTAATGAGCCGGGCTTGTCTTAAAAAGGCCCAATTCGCTCAACTGATAAACAATACAACCCTAGGAACCAGGGAGATAAGAGAATCGAGATTCAGGAGAAAGAATTGTTCATCGCCATTCGCCAGCAATTCTCCGCCTCGTCAATGTCTTAAGTGATTCGGTTTTCTCGTTTGTCTTGTTTGCAATCAGATCCAAATTTGATCGGTTTGAATTGTTCGTTGTCAATTGAATTTGATCAGTTTGAACTTGTCGATCTCGAGTTTGAATGTTCTTCCCTAATTTCAGATCTAGTAAAACCTATCGGTTGAATTCGAGCACACCTTCTAGATTTTGTCGTTGGAGGAGACTTGCGTTGGTGATCTCACCTGCATCATCACCAGAATGGCGATCTCACTTGCGTTGGCGACAAGCGGTAGCGGTCTCCAGACGGCTAGGTATTCTCTCCTCTCTACTCGATTTTGTTGTTTTTCGTTTCAATTGGAGCTAAACTATCTACAGTGCACCTGAAATTCCAATGTTAACTTCCGAATTTTAGCTTCATGTATCGGTTGAAAACAATATCGTTTTGACTCAACATTGAGTTTCTAGAATCTATTTTGTCATTACAAATGAAATGAATTTATGTATGTGTTGTCCTTGGAGTTGGTTGTTGAATTCTCAAAGCGGTTTTTGCATGTGCCATGACCTTGCAACTCTGTCCTTAAATGATCAATTCGCTAATTACAAGTATGTTACTTTCTCTTTCACAATTCACACTACAACTTTGCCTCTTATGCCTCTTATGCTTATATACTGAAATTAGCCATGTGGAATCTGTATAAAATGCAAGGACACTTGTATGATTTTTATGGTGGATTTAGAAATTAGGTGTACATTATTATTATAAGTAGTAATATATGCTGGTAATTGAACAATTTATATATGTGTTGTCTAAATGTAGTAAATTTAGATGGCCATCTAATGTACTCTAATAACCTTGTCCTTGAAGCTTGACAAAGCAAGGATGGAAGCTAGAGCCAAGGGTGAAGCCATAAGAAAGATGGAAGAGAGTTTACATCACTTGGAAAGCAAGGCTAAAGGAAGGGACAAAACATAAAAATGCAGCAGGAAAAAATTAGAGAACTTGAGGATGAGTTAGGGCAAAATCAGCTTTATATTTCTGTCTGCTATTTTTACCAGTTCTATTTTATTGTACTTACAAAACTGAGTTATTAATGGTGTTTATTTGGTATTTAATGAAGGTCAAAGAGCTAGAGAACAATCTTAGGGACAATGAGCTTTCTTACTCTGCTACAATTGGACAGGTAACGTCATTAAGTTTGATCATATTTAGAATTTGTAGTGTTTTTTCTTGTTGCAAAATGATTTTTTTTTTGTTAAGATGCCTAAGAAATTTAAGAACTGAGAAATGAAACTTGATGATCATTCTTCATGTGTACTTGCTAGCTTAGAATATGTAGGAGTATTGTATTATTAGGGCGTTGTATATCCTGCTCTATGGCTATCCAAAGTTCAATGTGCTTTTGTTATGTTTACATTCTAGATTGCAGTAAGATATTTAAATTTAAATTAATTTGAATCTTGCAGGTGGGAATTGGAGTAAGATAGGTGATCATCTAGGAGTATTGCTTCTCCTGTGATTGAGCGAGGAATTTCGCTTCATAAGGTTATATATCTCTCTCTACTCCTGGTTAAGCTTCTATGCTGTTGATAATTCCTCTCTAGCACCTCTCTTATCTAAAATATCGAAGCATGGTTTTGTTGCTTAGCAGCATGATTGGTAGTTACTTAGCTGAACAAGTCTCTAGCACCTCTCTTATCTAATATATCTCTCTACTCCTGATTGGCAGTTACTCACAATTTGATTTGATTATATCAGGTTCATTGGAATGATTATTGTGAATTAGAGATATAATATAACATTTGTTGTCTGATGGTTGATGAAAGTCAAGGTATCTCTGGATATATCCTCTTATTGTGCCACATTGCTGTTTATTCTGTATAGTTACTAGTTAGTCTTTCTCATGCTTTCTGAAAAAGAAGAAAATCTCTGGATATATCCTCTTATTGTGCCACTCAATCTTATGCAGGAATGTGCTTCTTTTAATTTTCTCTATATAATGCCATTCAAGTGGCATTTATTATATTAGCGAGTCACACACCTTATATTCCAGCTTTTGTAGGAGGTTTCCTGATATTTTACTTTGAGATTGATTTCAGTGGACAAGCTTCTTAGCATTGATGAACTTGTTTCTGGGCATACTTGTAATGGTTATAGAAATTGTAGATCTTTTGTAAATACTAAAATCCTTGTATTTTTTGTGTTGAATCTCTAGTTGTACTATTTGATCAAAATTTCTGGTTATACTTGTAATGGTTATACTAGAATTTCTAGTTGTTGAAATCCAAATTGGAGGTCTTTGATTGGTGATTATTTGATTATTATCAATCTACAAAAAAATCATATTTTTTTTTAATTAGTTGTGAAAATTTTCGACACCTATAGGTGTCATAGTTGGAGCAAATAACAACACCCAAGGGTGTCACAAATGAAGGTAAATAACGACGTATACAACTGTCTTAAATGTTTACAAATACCGACACAAAAAGGTGTCTCAAATTGGTGTAAATAATGACACCTTTTGGGTGTCGAAATTTACGCGTCTGCCATTTCTGACAGCATTTTTTTCGACACCATTCATATGTGTCGGTCCTTAAATTTTCGACACTCTAAGGTGTCGAAAATGGTCATAAAATGTGTCGCTATTAACATGTTTTTCTAGTAGTGACTCTGGCGATGAATTGGTAGGAAATGAAATTTCATGGGATTGATAGATGGGTAGCTTAGTGGTGTGGAAATTGTGCCAAAAAGAGGAATTAGGGTTTTAAATTTCCATCCAACCCCGGGAATCGATCACCTGGCTAGAAGCGAGACTAAGACGTCGTTTATTTCCCGCCTTTTGATAACTCAACTCATAATTAGTGGAGCTATATAATCGCTCTATTACCATGAAACGCATCTTAGAGTGAGTTGGATAGTGGCCGCAAACATGGAGAACCTACACAATAGAACAACAACAACTACTACTACTACCCAACATTTCATGCATGCAAACGCAGGATTTTGGGGGTCAGGATGGGGGTATACCAGACCTAGATGGAATGCGCCCGAAAAAACCCAAATGACCGATCTTCTCCCTCCAACTCCACAAGGATGATGTGATTCACCTTAGGATCGGACTCGATTCCGGCTCGAGCGAGTTCGTGTCGTTGCTTGAGATTGATAGATGGGTAGCTTAGTGGTGTGGAAATTGTGCCAAAAAGAGGAATTAGGGTTTTAAATTTCCATCCAACCCCGGGAATCGATCACCTGGCTAGAAGCGAGACTAAGACGTCGTTTATTTCCCGCCTTTTGATAACTCAACTCATAATTAGTGGAGCTATATAATCGCTCTATTACCATGAAACGCATCTTAGAGTGAGTTGGATAGTGGCCGCAAACATGGAGAACCTACACAATAGAACAACAACTACTACTACTACTACTACCCAACATTTCATGCATGCAAACGCAGGATTTTGGGGGTCGGGATGGGGGTATTCCAGACCTAGATGGAATGCGCCCGAAAAAACCCAAATGACCGATCTTCTCCCTCCAACTCCACAAGGATGATGTGATTCACCTTAGGATTGGACTCGATTCTGGCTCGAGCGAGTTCGTGTCGTTGCTTGAGATCGTTCTTGACGAGGCCTCTTGCCAAACTGGTGGTTTTTGATAGAAGTAAGGAATTTAAAGCGTGTGGAATTCTCATGTAAAACGGGTTCTTTTTAGTCTTTTTATTTATAAGGGATAAGTAGTTGATTCCACTTGGATAAACTCACAAATTAAGAGAAACCAACTAAGGGATATAAGTGTTTAGGAAGACTAATCCGGAACCAACTATCCTAGTCTTCGAGTCTCACGAAGACTAGGGATACAAGGAGTAAAGACACGCCCTCCCAAACCCAAATACCCTAGGGATAAGTAGACGACCTCACCAAGCAAGGACACCTAAGGACGGCTAGGCTAAGGCTCGAGTCTCACGTGCCAAAACCAGCCATCCGGGCCCTCGAGTCTCATGAAGACCTCAACTTGAGTAAGAAAAATGAGGATGGTTAGGCTAAGGCTCGAGTCTCACGAACTATAACCTGCCATCCGGGCCCTCGAGTCTCATGAGGACCACAACTTGAGTCTTACAAGCCGGGAAAGCCCGGAACCCAAAACTAGACAATGTCTTCAAGTTCAAGTTCAAAGCTAAGGAAATACGATAGATTACAACCCTTTATATAGGGAAAAAATTAAGCACATGACCTGGTCTTCAAGGCGGTTTATTGATGGCGGCTTTGCTTGGAGAGGAAGGCACTTCATCATTTAAGGCTCGTGCTTGGTGGCCAAGCAACCTTAAGGAGGTGAACGCGTCTTGGGCTTGCATAGTGAAGCGGTGGCATCGTGGGCTTGGGCCCAAACTTGGCCTTGTTAAACTTGAATGAGCTGGCCCACCTTTGTCTTGAAAGTTGAGGACTTCTTCACATGGAGAGTCGTGGAGCGCGGCCCGCGACAGGGCCTAGGCGAGTGCCTAGATGAGGCATTGGCGCGAGGCTGCGAAAAAGCAAGGGGCGAGGCCGCAACTCGGGATCGCAAGGCCAAGGGTGCTCCCATGGCCGAAGGTAAGGCCGGTGGCTCGGGACGCGTGAGAGGAATGGGCCGGATCACATCATCCACTCCCCCTTGAAGAGGATTCGGCCTTGAATCCTTAGGGCTATGCATGGGGGTGTGTTGGAAATCTAGTGTTTCCATGAGAACAGTGGGGCTGTTACCATAGAAACAGTAGTAGACATTTCCTTGTGTTTTGATGATAACAAACGCCATGTGACTTGATGGTTTGAGTGTTTCTTGAGTGTTTTAGGTGAAACAAGTTTAACAGGGAACTAGAGAAGCCATTAAGAGAGGGAAACAGTGAGGGTAACAGTGTGAGGTAACAGCACTGGTACCGTGTCAAGAAATGGTATGAACGACATTATCGCAAAGTCAGGGAACAGTGTCAAGGAACAACACTGTTACCCCGGAGGGTAACAGTGTTGTTTCCCTTGCGTGTTAGCATTGCTTCACTACTTTCCGCTGCCCAGTTCACTGTTACCTAGGGGTAACAGTGTCTGTAGACTAACACCGATCCTAACAGAGTGGCTATAGCTAGATGACTGAGCCGGGTTGGGCCTCGGTTGAGAATGGGTGCCATGGGCCACAAGCAAAAGAAGTCGCCGTCGTGGGAGAATGAGTGAGTGTTCCACCTCCCACTATGAGTAACTTGATTCATCCACTGCCATGGACACCCGGGAATGACATGGTCCGTCCTCATGGGCACCACGTCGCAAGAGTGTATGCTTGCTCATGAGCTTCTGAACCAAGACGACGAAGTAATGGCCGAGGAGGAAAATCCTCCTACGGATGAAGACTTTGTGGAGTTACCCGAGGAGGAGAATCCTCTTATGGAGGAAGATGATGAAGACCTATCCGATGAGGAGGATGACGCAGTTGTCGCAGAATTTGAGGATCAAAAGTACAACCTTTTCTATTGTCGTGCTATGCTACTGGGCGTTGAGTGCCTAGTCAATGTGGATGGAGGGAGCGTCTCCAACTTAGTGTCCGAAGATGTGCTCAAACAAGCGGGCCTTGGGTTACAACGACGCCAGCAAGCATACACTCTTGGGTGGCTCGGTGATGAGGATGCCATCCCCGTGACTCACTTCGTATGGCAGTGGACGACCCATGTCATTCTAGGGCGTCCATGGCAGTGGACGAAGCAAGTTAATTACAGTGGGAGGTGGAACACTTACTCATTCTCCCACGACGGTGAGTTCTTTTGCTTGTGGCCTATGGCGCCTCATGAAGTGGTGCCCATTCTCAACCAAGGGACGGCCCGACTCAGTCATCTAGCTACGTCCACTCCCATGCATGACCCTAAGGATTCGAGGTCGAATCCTCCTCAAGGGGGAGTGGATGATGTGATCCGGCACACGCCTAGGCCACGTTCCGGGCTGCGCAGCCATGCGCTCTAAGTGAAGAGGTCCACAACCTTCAAGACAAAGATGGGCCAGCCCATTCAAGCTCAGCAAGGCCACATTTGGGCCCAAGCCCACGGCGCCACCTCTCCACCAGGCCAACCCAAGACGCCTCCACCTCCTCAAGGATGCTTGGCTGCCAAGCATGAGCCTTAGATGTTGAAGTGCCTTCCTCTCCCAGCAAATCCGCCATCAATAAACCGCCTTGGAGACCAAGACATGTGCTTAAGTTTTGCCCTATATAAAGGGTTGTAATGTTCTAATTTTTCTAAGCTTTGAACTTGAACTTGAAGACATTGTCTCGTTTCGGGTTCCAGGCTTTCCTGACTTATGAGACTCAGGCCGTGATCCTTGTGAGACTCGAGGGCCCGAATGGCTGGTTATGGTTCGTGAGACTGGAGCCTTAGCCTAGCCGTCTTTACTTTTCTAACTCAAGTCATAGTCTTTGTGAGACTCGATGGCCCGAATGACTAGTTTTGACTCGTGAGACTCGAGCCTTAGCCTAGCCGTTCTTAGGCGTCCTTGCTTGGTGAGACTCTGGGTGAGGTCGTCGACTTATACCTAGGGTATTTGGGTTTGGGAGGGCGTGTCTTTATTTGTATTCCTAGTCTTCGTGAGACTTGGAGACTAGGATAGTTGGGTCCGGATTAGTCTTCCTAAACACTTGTATCCCTTAGTTAGTTTCTCTTGGTGAGTTTATCCGAGGGGAATCAACTACTTATCCTTTATAAATAAAAAGACCAAAAAATACCCGTTTATATGATAATTCCACACGCCCTAAATTCCTTATTTATATAAAAAATCACCAGTTTGGCAAGAGGCCTCGTCAAATACGTCGTCAAGCAACATCACGAACTCGCCCGAGCCAGAATATATCGAGTCCGATCCTAAGGCGAATCACGTCAGAATGAGATGAATGTGTGGCCTTAATTAAGCAATGTTATTATCATTGAAAAGTGCATTGGGTAGGGAGCTTCTTAAATGCATTCTTTATGTGCATGCTAGGCACGTAGAGAGCATGATCAAATTATATACAAAGAGATTTAAGTGGGGATCAACAAATAGATACTATTGTCCAATACTTTGATGGTTTCGTTGTCACCAATGGTTTCTCAAGAGCATTCTCAAGCGGGCAATGGTCACATCCATTTCAACGTATAGAGAGAACGGCTGATCTCTAATCACGTTCCTGCTACACTAGCATGAAACCTTATTTAGTTTATAACAAGTCACATGCATATGAGTCACATGTAACTTTTCACCTCGTTGTGGAGTTGTTTTTACTAGTATGCAAAACACTTTAACCGATTATTAATTTCCTCGTTATTAGCTTTTTCCCAAAAATCTTAAACCTAAAGGCAAGTCCAAAACTTCTCCTTCTCCCCTATTCTAACATCGATATGCATGGTGTACACCCTTTTTGCCCCGTAAGTTTGATTTGCATATGGACTTGATTGGTACGTACTAGACCTGATCAAACACGGGTCCGGGTCGGGTCCGGGCCGGGTTTGACTCATTTTCCCGGCCCATTTTAAAGGCCGGGCCGGGTTTGGGCTACCCGCCGGGCCTAATATTTTTGCCCAGACCCGCCCACAGGGCTGGGCCGGGTCTGGGTAAAAATACTGCAATTTTTTAACATGAAATTTCTAAATCTAAGCAATATTAACTTGAAACTAAGCAAACTAATGTTCATCCATAAGTTTAACCAAGAATCCATGATCTCAAAAAAAAGCTTAACCAAGAATATAACACACATTCATCCATAATACAAAATTGCAAAATAAAAGTATGAATTCCTTAACCCTTAATATATAAAAAACTACATCAAATGCAATGCAATAATTCTTCATTCGGGTTGCTGCATCTTTTCGGCGTAAGAAATGAGTGAAACGGCGCATAAATGAAGAAGTAAAAAGATAAGTAGGGTTTTATAACTTTTGATATATAATAATTAATAATATTTCATTTAGTAATTTAGTAATTTAATTAATATATTATAAAAATATTTAGGACGGGCCGGGTAATGGGCCGGGCTTTAAAGTCCATCGGGCTTTATACTATTGCCCAAACCCGGCCCTTCAAAATATCCGGGCCGGGCCGGGCCGGCCCATTGGACTATAAACATTGTCCATATCCGCCCATTTTCATGGGCGGGCTGGGCGGGCGGGCGGGCTGACCCGCATTTGATCAGGTCTAGTACGTACGTACGTGCACGTACGTAGCATACAAGGAGAAACTATTAACATACTTCCAAGCTAGAACACGCTTGTTGTTGAGAGAGTACCGATAATCAACACATAAGTCCAATAGCTAGCAACAAAACAAAAACACAAGACCACACAAAGTAAATCTCGCCTAACCTTAAAAGGACTTGAGCTCGAATACATGACAAATACACATGATCGAAAACTTTACAAATGATGAATTAAAATCTACTTCTGCTCATTTTGAATCTTTTAATTTGTTCAAATTTATATAAAATTTCTCAAAAAAATGTAGCCATTTTAAACTCCTAATATCATTCTCAACCAAAACCAATTCAATCAAGGCCCGATTCAACCAAACATTTATCACATAAGTCGAATACAAGACAAATACATATGAACATTTTACAAATGAGAGTTAAAATTTACTTGTTATTTTGAATCTTTGTTCAAATTTATAAAAAAAAACTAGACACCTACTCCCGGCGTTGCTCAAGACGGTTATTTAGTATTATTTTGGTAGCTTTGTATTATTGTTGTTTATATCTATTGTTATTTTGAATCTTAGTATTATTTCAATTGTTTTTTGATATTCAAACAATATATTGTCTTGATTAAACAATTGTAATGACATTACTATCATATTTTTTGTATTATTAAGATTATTAATCCCGAATATCAAAAAATTATATCCTTCATCCATAAGGTTTCAGTTAAATTTTATATTGACATTGGAAATTAAAAAATAACTTAATAAATAAATTATGAAAAAGAATCTTATAATTTTTTTTATGATATAACATTTAACTTTTAATAAGAAAAAGTGAGATCTAAATAATTATGATGAAATTAATTTTCATAAAATAAAATTATAATGCATACAGATAAATTCAATAACACATATAGTCTAAACTTATAATAAGAAAATGAATGATTATAAAATAAGTAAATAAAATCTTTCAACTTATAGGCCACATCATTTAATAAAAAATTTATTCAATAAGATAATATTTAATAAATATCTACATACTTATCAATAAAAGTGACACAATACATTTAATAATGACAACTTAATTAATAGTACCACTTTAATCTGAAATGGATTTGATAAGATAAATTATATTATATACATTATAAAGTAATAACATACAGTATTCAATAATAACAATATAAACTGAAATAAATTTATTGAGATAATAATAATAATAATAATAATAATAATAATAATAATAATAATAATAAAAATAAAAAATATTATAGAATAAACTAATAATAACAATAAAATATTAGATTAAATATAATACAATATAATTAAAGAGAATTCAATGAATGCATTTAATGCAAAAAAATACAACTTTATATGTAGATAAATATGATTTAATAATATATAATAGCATAATAGTATATATACTATAACATGAATAAATGAATTGAAGTGAGGGCAATTAATGACAAAATGTTCCAACTTTACATGTAGGTTAGATTCTCAAATAAATATAGCCATTTTGAACTCCTAATATCATTCTCAACTAATATGACATTTAAGCCATTATATATTTAATGTTATTTTGAACTCTTAATATCATTCTCAACTGAAATTAATTCAATCAAAGACCCGATTCAACCGAACATTTGTCAAATAATTCAAATATGAGACCAAATTTCGAAGTGTCTCAACAGGCACTGGAACTTGGAAAGGTTTTTCCATAAACAATTGTTCAAATCCTGTGTTATCGCGCTCAAAAAATAGTAACTATTCTCCTGCAACTTCCTTTGGTAAATTAAAACAATTGATAGTACCAAAATCTGCAATTGATAGTATCAAAGCGCGTAGGACACTTCGAATTTGTCCAAATCTCCAATCGACCGCATCGCCTCTGGTCTCCTTTAGTCCTTCATCGGTGCTGCACCAACTACTAGCCACCACACCTCCAGCCAGCAACCAGCCCGCCCAACCCACCTTTCTCATCTCAGTTCGTCACATCTCTGATCTCCTTCAATATTTTCATCCAAAAAGAATACGGTCCAAATGGCGAGAACAAAGAGATTCAACGAAGTCCAAGTGTTTAGTTGACACTGAAGCAACATCTTTGAGGTTGATTCAGCGAAAAACAGGTAGAATTCCTTCAACAAGTTAACCTAAACTCGGGGCCAGGTTAAACTTTCAATTTAAAATCCAATTGTTCTGGTTTAAAACCCTTGGGTTTCAGTATTACAACTTCGATTCGCTAGTATCCTTCGATTTTGTGATTATGCTTCAATTTTGCCATTTTGTTTTGTACAACTTTTAACTTAAAACTATGATTCATGTTTTTAATTGAAAATTACTTGCTTAAACATGCATAAAATGGTAGTTTTGCTTAACAAAATTGAAGGATACTAGTGAAATCGAAGTTGTAATACTGAAATCCAAGGGTTTTAAACTTGAACAATTGGATTTTAAACTAAAAATTTAACCTGACCCCGAATTTAGGTTAACTCGCTGAAGGAAATCTACCTGTTTTTCGATGAATCAACCTCGAAGATGTTGCTAGCTTCAATGTCAACTAAACATTTGGTCCGTTTTCTTTTTGGATGAAAATATTGAAGGGGATCAAAGATGTGACGAACTGAGATGAGGAAGGTGGGCTGGAGGTGTGGTGGCCAGTAGTTGGTGCAGCGCCGACGAAGGACTAAAGGAGACTAGGGGCAATGCCGCCGATTGGAGATTTGGGCAAATTCGAAGCGTCCCGCTTTGGTACTATCAGTTGCAGATTTGGTACTATCAATTGTTTTAATTTACCAAAGGAAGTTGCAGGAGAATAATTACTCTTTTTTTAGCGCGATAACTCAGGATTTGAACAATTGTTTATGGAAAAACCTTTCCAAGTTCCAGTGCCTGTTGAGACACTTCGGAAGTTGGTCTCATATTTGAATTATTTGATAGTTGTTCAGCTGAATTGGGCCTTTGATTGAATTAATTTCGGTTGGGAATGATTTTAAGAGTTCAAAATATCATTAAATATTTAATGACTTAAATGTCATATTGGTTGAGAATGATATTAGGAGTTCAAAATGACTATAATTATTTGAGAATCTAACCTACGTGTAAAGTTGGAACATTTTGTCATGAATTGTCCTCATTTCAATTCATTCATTCATGTTATAGTATATATACTATTATGCTATTATATATTATTAAATCATATTTATCTACATATAAAGTTGTATTTTTTTGCATTAAATGCATTCATTGAATTCTCTTTAATTAAATTATATTATATTTAATCTAAGATGATATTGTTATTATTAGTTTATTCTATAATATTTATTATTATTATTATTATTATTATTATATATTATATATTATCTCGGTAAATTTATTTCAGCTTATATTGTTATTATTGAATATTGTTTGTTATTAATTTATAATATATATAATATAATTTATCTTATTAAATCCATTTTAGATAAAAGTGGTATTATTAATTAATTTGTCATTATTAAATGTATTGTGTTACTCTTATTGATAAGTACATAGATATATATTAAATATTATCTTATTGAATAAATTTTTTATTAAATGATGTGGCCTATAAATTGAAAGATTTTATTTACTGATTTTGTAATCATTCATTTTCTTATTATAAGTTTAGACTATATGTGTTAATGAATTATATTATATCTGTATGCATTATAAAATTTATTTTATGGCAATTAATTCCATCATAATGATTTAGATCTCACTTTTTCTTATTAAAAGCTAAACGTTATATCATAAAAAAAATTATAAGATTCTTTTTCATAATTTACAATGTCAATATAACATTTAACTAAAACCTTATAGATTTAACTAAAACCTTATAGATCTAACTTATGTTATATCATAAGTCAGTTTTTGAATTTCCAATGTGAATATAACATTTAACTAAAACCTTATAGATTAAGGATATAATTTTTTGATATTCAGGGATTTATAATCTTAATAATACAAAAAATATGATAGTAATGTCATTAAAATTGTTTAACCAAGACAATATATTGTTTGAATATAAAAAAACAATTGAAATCATAGATATGAACAACAATCATACAAAGCTACCAAAATTACTAAATAACCGTATATATTATTTTAATAATATATACTAATGGTGATTTTTAGAAAATTTTAGATCAAAATTACGAAAAAATATTACTTTTAATATAATATTTAAGTAAATGGGTAAAAATGATTTTTTTAATAATATATTTAGGATAAATTAATTAATATATTAACTAAATAGGTAACCATATAATAATAAGATTGAGATTTATTTGTTAGGATAGGAAATAACTCAAGATTTAAGATAGAACTAATATTTTAATTAAGTATGTATAAGATTAAACTTAAAACTAAGATTGATAAGATATTTTTTTCATAAGGGGGTGATGTGGCAGAATTTGATTCCGTTTTAATATATAGTAAGAGATAGATAATAATATCAAATATATAATAAATAATTTAAATAATGATGGAAAAGTAGGTACATGCTTTTGGATCATATATTCATATATGTTAAACTTACATGTTAGGGAGTAGAAAGATAAATTTTCCAATTTAATAGATAACAAAAGATAAAATTTCCAAGTAGGAAGTAGAAATATAAATTTTCCAATTTAATAGATGATAACAAAATTTATATAATATATATTATTTTTAATAAAAGAGGTGATGTGATGGAA
Organism: Polygonum maritimum; assembly: GCA_963924305.1. Lineage (NCBI taxonomy): Eukaryota > Viridiplantae > Streptophyta > Magnoliopsida > Caryophyllales > Polygonaceae > Polygonum > Polygonum maritimum. The sequence goes on along the minus strand of OZ002735.1, from coordinate 33,776,172 downwards.
TATGGTGGCGGAATTTGCTTCTGCTTTAGTGTATAGTAATAGATAGATTTATCATTTGTAAAGATCTCATGTGTATTTATCTTATATTCGAACTTATGTGACAAATGATATTAGATCTCTTTAGCTCGTTGAATTCCAAAACCACACACAAAGTAACCCGATAAATGATGCCAAAATCAACTCAAAGAAGAGCCAAAGATAGATTAAAAAAAAAGGGGGGGAGGTCTATTATCAGGTTTTCCTTTACAATGGTGACATCTCTCACTTTTATATTTCTTAAATCTTCTGGTTGTAAATGTTTGTGGCAATGAGCATCGTGTTAGTTTTTATCTTCAGCATTTTGATCTATACTGCATCCATTCCTTCTCCCTGAAATGTCAAGTTTAGAAACTGAATCTCAAAGCAAAGCTAGGAAAGTGATGATCATATTTATACAACAATAGGATTGATTTTTGTTCTTCAAAACATGAAAAAGAATACGACACCTCAGGTTTCGTTTGTTCGATTAAGTTCACGGTTCGAAACCTCAGCTCGCCTCTACCCGTCGTCATCTCATCCAACGTTTCCTCCTGTTTATAGGGAAGCCGGCCTATCCGGATCCAATGCCGATGGCTCTTCTTCTTCTTTCTACATTCACCAAACTTCCATCACCAAATTTCTTCACCTTACATGATAATATTTTTATCCAAAAAGAGAGTGAAGATTACCATTAACAAAATGCTTCTTGCATATTGACAAGCGCCCACCATTCTTCATACTCGGCTGCATCCAGTTCTTGGAGGGATTTAGCCGGGAAGAACTTAGGAAGCAACCGCTCTTGTATGGTTATAAGAAGGAACAACAACGCGGGAAATAGTACACCAAATTTTGGTATCCAAGTAACTCCAAAACAAAGGAGTAGGTACGCGAATTGGAAGAGTGTGAAAGCTACAATGTGCTTGAATGGCACTGACTCTATGTATAAAGCATGGACTTCTTGCAATACTCTGAGAAAAACGACGATTTAGTAAATGAAGATCTCATATCTAGCGAACGAATAAGAGGATTTGTATACAAAGACTCAAAAGGTGCAATGCTCAATAATAAAATTTGTAAGTTGCATAGTTACTGAATAGGATGTTTCTCAATGACCCAAAAAAGGACAAGAGCAAGACAAGAAAACTGAATTCAGATACGTGACAAAAGTAACTGATACGTGACAAGAAAACTGAATTCAGATACATTTCTTAGAATGACATTCTTTGCCGAATGAAGGTAGTATAGAGCAAAGTAAAACTAGTGACTTACTTGAATCTCCTCTGAGGACTGGTGAAAAGGAGACAGAGCCTCTCCCAAAATTGGTTCCCGAGCAGGCTATCGATTGCCATGTAGGCGAAATAGCCCCAAAGAACAGAAGTAGGAATCTTCTTGATCAAAGGAACAGCGCCAATGCAAGAGGCGACGAGCAATGACTGTAGTAAGTTGCTCACTCTTTGTTCATTGACCCGAACGAGCAAGTGAGCATCTATATGCCTTTCCGGGTTGGACCTGATCGAGTCTCCACAGGATTTGTCATCACTCATCACAACTCTCTTCAAGTTGTTCAGATCATTGGAGTCATGATTGGTCTCCTATCAAGATACCACAATTTACAGGAGTAAACAAATTAGATCAAAAGATAAAATCAATTGTTTTGGATGTGGTTCTAAGTTTTAAATCTGTTGAACAAGAGAGGTTTTCACCGTTCGCGAGTGTTCCAACTGCAACATAATTCATATCGGTTTTGTTATTCCAATACAAAAAGCTTCTAAGACATATAGAATCACTTACTCGCCTCCTAATAACGGCAAGACTCTTGGTGTGCATTGGAGATTGAGGGAGAACCCCATTACTTGGAGGAAGCCCAAGTAACCCACAAATCAAAGTCTGAGACAATAAAAGAAACCAATTCTAAGTAATTTTTCTCATTATTGTCTAAGAAAGAAATGATGTATGTGAACTTTCATGGCGAAAGACTACAAACCGAGCAATAACATGTTGTAGTGGTAAGCAGAAGGCTTCTTCAGATTGAACTCGCTTTGTTGTGCCAACTGTGAAGCCACACTATGATCAAAGAAATAAAGCCCTGCAATGAGGACTGCTGGTACTATGGTGACAAATATGTATGCTATTGGTACCTTCAACATATCCTGTGAAATTCGAATAAACACAAAGTTGAACCAAGGGATCTCTTAAGAAAGACTTGAAAGGAAACTCACCTGAACAACCATCCAATGGTACATAGAATCATGCTTCCAAGGGAGTGGAATGATGACTCTCCTCGGAATGCCATCTGGGATTTTGTTCGGTATGCTATACGACAATGCTGTCCACAAGACGACAACAAGGACAAATCCATAATCTGCAATGAAGCTCTGCATCCAACCTATAATCAAGCAAGCAAGAAATCTTTGTTGTTGTCAAACAACAAGCAATGAAAGTAATAACTTTTAAGAGGCTTGTTTGGATTGAGAGATAATTTACTAGTTCCACATTGCCATGATCTTGCTGCCCTTGTTTGCAAAGCAGCAACAAGAACACCAAAGCTGAAGATGACTCCAAGTAGCCCATTTAAGTAAAGCCATGGAAACTCAAAGTCATTGTTTGATTCTCCGTGTTCTTGAGCATGAAATTCACTTATCATTCCCTGTTGCATTGACAAGAAACTGTGCTTCAGCAAAAGCCATATTGGATCCTTTTTCGAGGTGAAATTTCCTTACCACAATTGCCTCCTTGATAAACAAGACTGTGATCAGCATGCCAAAGAGTTCACCGGCAATTCTGGTGAACCGAACTATAATGTTACAGGCGTTTAGTATAGCCAGCAGAGCCAGCATAAGAGAAGTCCAAACACAAACCCTGTGGAAAGAGTGATTACTTGAATAGTTTTTGTTTGAGCAATGGTTTGTAGATTGAAGAAAAAACTACTTAGTCTTAAATTTATACTGACCAAGCTGCCCAGGCCAAGAAAAGCTCCTTTCCCAACTTATCATTTCCTTTAGCAAAGTTGTACATGAAAACATACATGATCACTGTGGACTCGGTGACGCCTAGGATTAACAATGGCTGTCCACCGACTATCGAGTGGACGATTCCACATAGCGCTGTTGTGCTCAAGGCTCCATCTGATCAAACACACCATCAAAAGTTCTATGCTAAAATTAACGTATATACAAAGAATGTCTACGTGTATAAGTAAAAATAGTACCTGTTTTTCTATGAAGTTGTGCACCAAATGCTATAACAGGAAGTGCAGAAGCGAAAAATATGTACATTACTGGAGCCAAAATCCTGAGGATTCACCACATGAAGGCTTTTTTGGTCATTTTCTTTTCAAGAATGTAATCAAGATTCAAGAACTTTACCTCTTACCCTTGATACACGGTGAAAGAAAATTACCTTAGACCAGTTGACGATCCAAGCCAATCCGACTTATAGCAAGCTATTCTTCCCTTGAAATCCCTCACTATCCCCTCAAATGGGGATTTTGGCTGCTTCATTGCTGAAAAATATTCAATGCAAGTGTGTCACATATATTGCACTGTAAAAAAACAAAACAGATAAAAAAGACAAATACATTTCAGGTTTTCATTTCAGATTATGATCGTGTGGGCTATGTTCCTCTAGGTTAAAAACAAAACAGATCAAAAGTCATAGTGCTCGAATGGTGATTACATTGATCACGACCAAAGATGAACACCCATTTGAGCTAAACCGTAGACCTAAACAAGAATTATGAATCCTGATCTTCAACATTGTTACAAGAAGCCAGATACTGGAAATTTAGTTTACCCTGTTTTTTCTTTTGTGATCGAGTATATATAAGGCTTTGGAGAAATTGAAATTAAACAAGTCGAAAGAGTTACCAAAAAACGTCATAAATGGATCAGAAACATCCCATTAAAAGAAGCAAGTTTCTTCTGATAAAAAAAAAAAAAAAAACAGAAGCAAGTTTCTTCCAATTTATAAAACGACTGAAACTGACCAATTTGGGCCTTTTGGGCTTTTGAGATTCAACTGGGCCCATTTGGCATCTCCCCGTCCCAATATTTCCAAGAGCGCACGTAAATTGTTTCTGTGGTTTTGGTTTGGTGATTCAAAATTGCACTATGAAGGAACTGAACACACCTGACAAAGGGTCCTAAGTCAGCGTACAATACACACCCAGATCAGATACATTAATTCTAGTAACAAGGCATTTACATGGTTCTGGAGATCAATCCAGCTCTATAAATCTCACTCTAGTAAAGGTCAATCTAAGCTTCAGCGCATCAAGAGGAGTGCTTCACGGGTTCGCCCGAGCAGCGACAGTACGGTGGCAGCAATGTGGTGTCCCGTCAGTCCTGCAAGAGCGAGCTGCTCCTTTGTGGATCCACTCTCAATATACGTGTCTGGCAATACGATCGGTCTCCACTGAAAAAGCCGCATCCCGCATACAGCTTAATACAGATTCCCTTTGATAAGATCAACCGTAAATTCTGACAAAGAAATTATATTAGTGTTACCTTAACGCTTCCATCAAGCTTCCCATCAAGGGATATAAACTGAGCAACATGGGACCCGAATCCTCCAACCGAGCCTTCCTCAACTGTGATCACATATTCATGGTTTCTGCAGAGGCGTCTTAAGAGGTCGATGTCTAGAGGCTTGCAGAATCTGGCATCTGCTACAGTCACGTCAAGACCGAGTTCAGAGAGAAGGGACCGAGCAGAAACACAGTTCTGCACCATTGCTCCATAGCCTAGCAAGGCGACGTCTTTGCCCTCTGCTAGAACTCGTCCTTTACCAATCTGCTCCAGCAGAAAGGGATGTTTCGGGAATCAAAATTTGGAGAGACCTACAGTATTTGAAGCCTGGGATTTGCATGAATGAAAGAAATGCGCTTTTTAAGAAAGGTAATTCTGACTACCTCAATAGGCGTCATACTCTCCTGAAAGTTAATCAATCCAGCCACAGCGCCACTAGGAAACCGAAAGCAAACAGGTCGGTCATCAATTGCTGCTGATGTAGCCACCATGCGAGTTAGCTCAGTTTCATCTGATGGGGCCATGACAACCATGTTGGGCAAACATGACATAAACGTTACATCAAATGGCCCAGAGAGAACGGGGCCTTCAGAACCTACTAATCCAGCACCTGTAATAGCAAACCGCACTGGAACTCTTTGACGATCTACATCATGAACAATCTACATTTAAAAAAAGGGTTATTGAGTTTTATGAACCTAATTCAGGAAATAACCAAAGAATCTAAAATACAAAATGTAGAGGAAACCTGATCATAAGCTCTCTGAAGAAAGGCAGAAGGGATTATACAAAAAGGTTTAAGTCCTCCACAGGCCAAGCCAGCAGAAAACGTGACTGCATGTTGTTCAGCCATCCCAACATCGAAAAATCTGTCTGGAAACTCCTCTTGAAATAATCCAAGGGAAGAATTCATTCCCATTCCAGCATGAACTGCTACAATATCTTTGTCCTTTTCTGCATGTGCAGTCAAGGCCTCTACAAAGCAATCACTATATGTCTGAGGGCGGATGCTAGATGGGAATGTATAGCCTGAATTCCAAAATAGAGTCGCTATGAGTTAACTAAACAAATTTATACATCCTTTATACATCTAAGACTCTTTAGGGAAAAAAAAAATCCACTTTGTTGCCTGAATGGAAGTAGTTTGAGCATCTATACAAAAAAATCAATTACCTTCAGATTTGTTTTCAGTTATCTCACGTTTTGGCTCCTCTACTGCTCCCCGTCTTTCACTTGTTAAGACATGTACCAGAACAGGACCCATGGAATCCAAAGAGGCAACCTCTTGTAGAACACAAATGAGGTCTTCAACTTTGTTTCCATCAACTGGACCAATGTAATATAATCCAAGTTCTTCAAAAAGAGTTGATCCTGTAGGACCCATCATTCCACGCATATATTCGTCAACTTTGGCAGCCCATTCATGTGTTCCTTTGCCAAATTTCTTGGTGAAAACCTGGAAAGGCAGCATAACGTTTTTGTTTGTGTGTAAACTTCCTTGAACAGACCAATTTAGAAGTCCCAAGAAGCCAGAGGCCCAAATTGTACTAAAATCATATCATCATCATGGCATCAATGACGCACAGATTTTACATTTATTGATTTGTACTTTTCGAGGAAATAAGTACCTTTGCGAGTTCTCTGAGCTTCCGGAAGTATTTACTAGATTGGATCTTGCTCATAGTACTAGAAAGAGCATTAATTGGAGTTCTAGAGCCTTCTTCAGGCTTTGGGTGTAGCGAGTGACGAGTATCATTTAAAATCACAACTAAATTCGAGTCCAAATATCCAGCATTGCTCATAGCCTCATATAATTGACCAGCCATGGTACTTTCATTGCTAATAACCGCCACAATACGCTCCCTTCTGCCTTTGATATCCCGAGCAACTGCCATGCCTAAAACCCAGATAAGGACAAAGCAGGCATTACGCAAAGTCTCTTTTTTACCATAGTATTCTAATTCGGTATTAAAGCATTAAGTTGACACTTACCGAGTCCAGCTGAAATGCTATTGCATCCATGTGCTGCCCCAAAAGGATCATATTCACTCTCGCTACGTGAAGTGTAGCCAGAAAATCCATTCTTTAGCCACATGGTATCTGAAAGAGGTCTCCTACCCGTGAGTAGCTTATGTGGGTAAGTCTGTTTCATTAAGAGCAAACATATTAATTTCCTGAAGACATTTATCCTTGAAAATAGATACACCTTCCTAACCTGTTCTCCTGCATCCCATAATATTTTGTCCATTGGAGCATGGAAAACATAGTGAATTGCAATGGTTAGTTCAACCACAGCCAAGCTACCCTTCAGAGGCTTCTGCATTTTTGGGGCCATAAGATATAACTCTGATCGGATATCTTCAGCGAGTACTTTCAACTCCTGTACAACCCCAACATGAATTGCACCTCAGATGCTATGAACTTTTTTTTCCCTTTCCAAAGAAAACACGTAGCACAAAGTATGGTAAGAAAGACTGCCGATAATAGAAGAAAGATAGCTTCACTTTCGACCTTGATTGACAAATTCTTTAAATGGATGGGGTTTTCAACCATGTCAAGCATAGGAGTTGGGTTTTCTTCCCATAATGAATCATCCTCATCATCGCGAAAAGCTTGTATTCGTCCCACATATCCCTACATAAGAAATAACATGAACGATTGTGTACATTTTGATTGGATAATTTGGTTCTTAATCACAGAGATAAAACACAAGCTCATTGTCATTCTTTCATCTAGTTACTTGCAATCATAACAAACATTCGCAAAAGAACGCGAGCAACCCTAAACTCATTTCTGGAACCTTGGAGATATACTTTGGTATCTTCAGAATTAAAAAAAAATCTCAAACTTGATTTCAAATTATTTTGGTTGTTCAAACAAGAAAGAAACCATCATTCCACCTCTAAGTCCCCCTACATCTATCTCAGTCATCTGCTACTAGTTTCAACAATCAGACACAAATGCCATCTATACTAACACTAGTACAGCTAAACCCACCTAGCACTTTGAAACCCATTTGCAAGTTAACCTATGTGTTTTCATTTCTTAATTCATACCATCTTTTCCGCCGATGATTTCCAGTGTAGGGCCTTACCCACAAACAAAATTTCAAAATCACATAGATTAGCACAACAAAGAGAAAACTGGATTGTTTTGAAGTGTACCTTGGAAATACTGATACTTGAGCACAAACCATTTGTGGAAAATCTACACATGGGTTGGTAGTTGAAGCTTGTGAGCTCTGATTTGAAGGGCAAAGATCCGAACTTGGCATCAAATTGTGCCCTGATACTGAAAGGGGACTCGACAGGAGCAGTGTTCATGGTGGGAATTCTACAAAAAGGAGGATTGACAGAGAGAGGGAAAAATATACCCGAGCAAAGGAAACAATCGCTTGTCTAGCTGTATGAATTGTGACCTCATATGATATGAGCTGAATACAATCGCGAAATTTGATACTACGGAGTAGTACACTTCGAATTTCTTCCCTAATTGCGGAGGAAATTCCCAATTTGAAACTGACGAGATGCACGTGAGATTAGCGGAATAGTTTTTGACATGGTTTGATTGTGGTCGAGAGGCGAGAGCTACTCATCCTTCTTTTCTTTTTTAGTTTTTTACTCGTTTTTTTGTTGAGAGCCACTATCATTTTCTCGTTTGTGCTTAGAAAATGGTATGCTGCTTTGTTTTTACCAAGGAAAGAAATTAGATTTGATAACGTAGTTTAAGGGTTGTTTGGTATACCGTCTACTGTATACAGCCAGCTTTCGCAATGAAGTCTTGTGTATCGAATCGTTATGAAAAAGTCTAGACGTCAACGATGTATTCATAAGACAAAAAAAGAGCATACTTTCTTATAAAAAGTACTTTTAGTTAAAAAGTACTATTTTTTTCCTTAAAATTTATGAAAATCAATTATATTTCACAAATTTCAAAATTAAAAAGTATACTTTCTTCGAAAAAGTACTTTTAATGGACCAAAGTGTAGTAAGGTCAAAGATTATCGTCCTCAATCTTGTGATAGTGTTTTAACAACTATGCTCTCAAAGGTAAGCATCTACGTTGTTTTTAGTGGAAACTTTAACAACAGAAATCGTTATGGCTAATTTTACTAACCGTTATAGATATATAATCATGGAAAAGATTTTGTATCCACTTTGGTGCTTTTATTGTTATATGTACAATGTACAATTCAAGATAATGTGTTGACCTCCTATTTAAAATTTCTTTATCGCACATAATTAAGATAAGGATGGATTGATTACAATTGAGTTGAATATGGAAAAAATGAGGGTCTTATTTTGAGTTGAATTCCATTATTTTTTTTTTTTAATTCGTCTTATTATTATTATTATTATTATTATTATTATTATTATACTTCAATCAATTTTTGTTGCAACATACTAATCATAATTTATCATGTAATTTATTACATGAAGCTAGATGGGAGCCTAGAAACAAGTTGAGCTCCTACACCTTTCTGAATGCAAAAACTCAACCTATGAAATAAAAAAGCTCCACTTTTGGCATTGTTAGAGTGACTAATAGAGAGAGACTTAATACGTGAAAGCAAGTCTAAGGCCTCCTTATCAAGCTCCTCAAATGTAGAGAAAGCAAAAGGAATAAACTTATATTCATTCTCCTCACATTTTGACAAATACTTCTTCCTTTTCCTCTCCACGGCATTGTGCAAGGCCACCCCAGGCGCCCAAGCACTCGCACCTCCACCAGCAAAGGGAGAGACACCGGTCACATCCACACAAGCATCCTTGCCCTGATGCCAATTAAAGAGTAACAAGTCTGCGGGCCTAAGATCCTGACCATTATTTGAGAGGAAACCCATGGGAGCCTCTTTCCGCACCGCGATCCCAACCTTGGAGCAAATGTCAACTAGAATATCACGCACCAAATTATCCCACCTCACTGGAACAGTGAACAGCATGATCCCCCCATTTGTCCATCCTAGGGGCGTTGCAACTTGGGCAAATACTACCATCAACAAATAGAGGTATCATAAGTCTGTAGCTCAAGACAGAATGAAACTGACGATGGTTCATCCGCTGTCCCAAGCCGTCAATAGGGATAGTGAACAGAAAATCTTGTTAGGGGTGAGCATGAACCGACCGAAACCGAAATTTTAGACCGAACCGACTCGCACCGAACCGAAACCGAATATTTTCGGTTCGGTTTTCGGTTCCCTAGTTTTGGGAAATTCGGTTTCGGTTTCGGTTCGGTTCGGTTTATTATCGGTTCGGTTCGGTTTGGTTTAAACCGAATTTAATAAAAAAATAAATAAATTTTCCAATTTCCCCTTAATGGGCTATAGCTATTGGGCTTAATCTCCCACATGTAGCCCCGTCCCGTGTCTGCCTAACCCCGAAAGTGAAAATGTGAAATCCTAATTCCTAAACCTACCCACATTCAACGCCGCCACCTCTCTACTCAAGTCTCACCCACATGATTTCCGATTCCGATCCCGGCGAATCGATTTGTCCTCTCGCCGTTCGCAGTCCACTCGTGCCATCGTCGAGTCGTACCGTCCAGTTCGGGCTTCGTCAAGACGGTTGAGTTGCTGTCCTCGTCGGCTCCGACGGGTTGCCCTCTACTCCTCTCACCGTCTCGTCCTCTACTCCTCTCGGCTCGTCTTCTACTCCTCTCACCGTCGTCGAGTTGCTATGCTCATCGGCTCGTCCTCTACCCCTCTCGCTGACGTCTCACCGTCCACAGGAAAACTGGAAAAGACCATTAGGACAAATTAAGTTCGGTTTTGCTCGGTTTGCGTAACAACCGACCCGTTAAAAGCCGAAACCGAACCGAACCGAACCGACATTTTTCGGTTCGGTTTTCGGTTTACAAATTTCCAAAACTTCGGTTTCGATTCGGTTCGGTTTTCTCGAACCGATGCTCAGCCCTAAATCTTGTGCATGAGGAGCCCGGACACTGCTAAGAATGGCAACCTCTCTCGAGCCCAAAGTGTACCTATCAAAAGAAATGAGAAATTCGGGAGAAATTTGGTCTTGTAAATGACACATTAATTGGATCCATAAGTGTGTTCACATTATATCGGATTCTAAAGAAATGTTGGCATGGTTAGAGATTATGAAAAATGGATCCCCTATCCCCTTTTCTCTCCATCATTAAAAAATGATCGTAAGTTGTAAAATCTAAGGGTAGAAGAATAACTTTCACGTTGGAAATTAAAAGTGAAACCTCAAGATTTTACAACTTACGCCTTCAGAGCGTGAAAGGGGATAGGGGATAACTTGCACTAAGAACTCAAGATGTTTGTTTATGGGTTAAAAAGGTTTTTGTCCTTTAAAAAAATTAATATGAGGCTAAAAAGTTAAATGTCATAAATCAATTTTTGGACACTAAACTTAAAAATTGAGTTGTAAAAATGCTCTACATAAATCAATTTTTGTACACCAAACTTTAAAATTTGAGTTGTCAAAATGCTCTACGTCAACCCTAGTGAATCTTTCATTTAGGATACTTATCATTTTTCTACCGGTGTATTAGTTCTATTTAAAGGTTTTAGCTTGCTACTATCTTAGACAACACACTATAATCGAATTTGATTAGAGAAACGGATTATCTAACCTATGCCTTAAGAGCATAGATTAAGAATCTTAAAATAGTATGATTTGTTTTTCTTATTTATTTAAGAATTTAAACATTTTTGTAGCGGGTTTATATATTTCGTTTTAGGGTTTTAGTTTCCCAAATCGGAAAGTATACTATGCTCTTATAAAGACAGTCAAAGAAAAACCTAAATTGTAAAACAGAAACAGATTATAAAGACCGAATTTCTTATTTATTTAAGAAATTACTAATTTGGAATTTGTTTGCCTGAACACTCTTATCCTTCAGTCCATCCAGAATCCTCAACCATGGATGGAAAGAGAAATCAAGAAAAATAACCCTCCCTTGAGTAACTTGTGGACACAAACCAAACACAATTGGTGAGATTTGATCCCAAAAGAAAAAAATTCTCTTCCTTTTGGAAACTAGGGGCTTTACCTTTTCACTCCTTTACACAAGTGAAAAATGAAAAGTCTCCTTCGTTTTAACGCATAGCCACAGTAGCAAATGACACCCCCTTAAAATTATAAGCTGCCAAGTAACCATTATGCTAAACTTCACACCAAAATTTTTATCTCCTTCACATTTTGCCATTTGTTTTACCATAAAGCCCCTAAAGAGCCTAATTATTAATTATACAAAAGTTAAACAATATATATGGAATATACTGCATCCAATTAGAGAATCTACTTAAACGAAATCTTTACCTTAAAAAAATTGCAATCATCAAATCCTTTTTTTCCTTAAATAAAATTTTTACAAAACAAGTATTTAATCTTATTATATATAATTGGTAAAATCACTATTTAATGGTTTTTTCTCCCATTTTAACAACTCTAATAGTATAATGTAAAAAATTTCTTTTGCTTTGAAGATAGTTTGTGTTCAAGAACTCTGTATAAGCCGTATAAGTTGTGTAACTCATGAAGTATTTCTACATGGCAGTATATGGATTCAAATATAATGTATTTAATTATCTATAATTATAAAGTTTTTTTTGTTATATAGTATGATAATTTACATTTTCATCAATGTTTTAATAATAATAATAATAATAATAATAATAATAATAATAATAATAATAATAAAGGGCTATATATATATTAAAAGTTTGAAACTAATAACGAAAGGGCTAAGTAGATTAAAATTAGTTTTTCTTCTCTCAAAACCTATTGAGATTTTTTAAGGCAAGAGAATCCAACAAACTATTTTAATATATATATATATATATTTCTATAGAAAGGCTATTAAAGTAATTTCAATGTGTGATGTATAGCAAAAATGTGTGATGTATAGCACCTCCCTATGCTCCCTACAAATGAACCCTTCCATCTTCACAAGTAGAGCAATCAAGAGAACTAGACTGAAGAGCAACATAATTTCTACTCACTAAAACACCCAATAAACAAATGAGTAAAAAACATGGAATCCCCTTCCAATTCCGACCAAATTTGCAACACATCAACACAATAAACCACAAACTCGAGAGAACAATAAAGATTAAAGAATCAGTCCATAGCCATTACCATTACCATTCAAATCACCTAGCAGTCATCATCATCATCCTCATAACTTATGAAAAGATTGAACACACTTGATCAATAAGCGTGTTCAAAAATTCCACGTCCTTCAAAGAGCAGAAACCTTTGGAACATCCACAGGAAACAGATGAATCTCATCCATCCATGGATTCTTCTCTTTAGCAGGATTCACAGTTCTCAGAGCCTTCCACACCGCGCTGTTGCACTTGAATCCAGACCCGAACGCGATTTGCCAGATCCTCTCACCTCTCTTGACTCTACCTTTCGCTTCTGAATAAGCCAGCTCATACCAAAGAGAGCTGCTCGACGTGTTCCCAAACCGATGAAGCGTCATTCTAGAAGGCTCCATGTGCCAATCAGAAAGCTGCAGATTCTTCTCTAGCTCATCCAACACCGCCCTTCCTCCGGCGTGAATGCAGAAATGCTCAAAGGCCAGCTTGAAATCAGGAATATAAGGCTTCAGCTTCATTTTGAAAAGTTTCTTCCCAACAAGGGTAGCAAAGAAGAGCAATTGTTCTGACATTGGGAGAACAAGTGGACCCAGAGTAGTAATGTTGGTTTTTAACGCGTCTCCTGCGACCGCCATTAAATCCTTCGACAGAGCAACTCCAACCTTCCCATTCGGGTCCTCTTGCTGTGTAACACAAGTGTAACACTTATCATCGGCTCCTTTGTGGGTTCTTACAGTGTGAACTAGCTGGTATTTCGCCCGCCTCCTGTCTGATCTTTTGTTTGAAAGCAAAATAGCAGCGCCTCCCATACGAAACAAGCAGTTGGAAACGAGCATTGACCTCTCGTTTCCAAAGTACCAGTTAAGAGTGATGTTCTCCATACTAATCACAACCGCATACGAGTTTGGATGAACTTGAAGAAGCTGTTTCGCAAGATCAATGGAGATCAATCCTGCACTGCAACCCATACCGCCAAGATTATAGCTAACAATGTTTCCCCTTAATTTGTAATGGTTGATCACCATGGCTGAGAGAGACGGCGTTGGATTGAATAGACTGCAATTGACAATCAGAATACCGATATCCTTCGGTTTCACATGAGTCTTAGCAAAAAGTTCGTCGAGTGCACCAAACATAACAGCCTCGGCCTCTTTCCTGGCCTCTGCCATAGAAGGATTGGGAGGAACTCTGAGGACAGCATCAGGGAGATACGTGCTTTCACCAAGACCCGACCTTTCAAGGATCTTCCTCTGGAATTCAAGGTTTGCATCAGTGAAAGTGCCCGTCAAACTCGATCTTTCCATGAAAATCTGCCTCGTGCACTTTCGGGCATCTTCAGGTTTGTAGCAAGAGAAGTTCACAAGGTAAACGGGGCGAGGACGGGTAAGGAAGTAAAGGGTTGCCAAGAACACCAACAGGGTTGAACAAACGAGCACAGATATGAGGTTATATTGGAGATGTTCCCACAGATCATAGAGATCCTTGACAGAGAAGGTGGAGATTTGGGCAGCAATCACAACAAAGAGAGGGGACAGGAATAAAAACATTCCATGGGTGATCAGGTGATGGTACCCAAGTTTGACATACTTCAGTTTGACAGATTGCTTGAAATCTGGCAGCTTTCTGGAGTTTGATTGCTGCTGAATCAAGGGGGCATTTGGGTTTGAGTCACTCATCCTTTTTGCTGAAGGTTTCAATTTGCTGAAAAGGAAGTTAGTTTTCAAAGGCACCTAAAAGGGGAAATTTTGGGGAGGAATCTGAACTCAAAACATCCACATCATTCCATGATGTATGTGACTACTTTTCCCCTTCTGGGTACCTCTGAGTTCCGCTCAAGGGTACGGAGATCCAAAGACCTCAAATTTACGGCGAAATTGGGCAGAGAAATCCCAAAATTCAAAGCAACCTGCGCAGTCAAAACACAGAATAGGAATGAGCATTTCATCGAACACTTGAAGAGCAACGACAAGAACAAAAGAACATGCACCAGAAAAGTGTGGGTCTTTATTCTCAACACACCAACAACAACAAAAACGAACCCATCTCTGAATCCCCACTTTCACACAACCCACATTGACAGATCCCTAAAAAACCCTCCTTTTACGATCAAAATTGGATGCAAGCGGATAACATACAAAGAAGCAAGTTATAACCCACCTAATAGAGAAAAAATCGGACATACCCAGATGGGAGAAAACCGAGAACGAACCTCAAATCTGTAAGAATCTGAGCTCGGATGATGACCCAAACAAGCTGCTGGCCTTGCAAACCGAAACGTGAAGGGGAAAGAGAGAAATAGGGATTTCAATTTTGAAAGGAAATTGGGAAGAACAATTCTGATTCGAGGAGAAAAGCCAGAGTGGTGTGGGGAAGAGAAAGTGGGGGTGAACATGGGCGGATTTGAATAAATAAACGGCGAAACAGCTCATTTGACATGTGAATGGAGGGGGCCAACACGAAATTGGAAGATTCGGGTTGCTTAACGAACCCGAATTTCGAATTCGGGCAGTTTGAATGCTTGGCTATTTGTATTTTTTTTATTGATTATTTTCCGAGTGCCAGGTTTGACCGGATTGAATTGGATGTCAAGTTCGATTTTAAGACCACGACGCAGCCACGCAAGTTTGACTTTTTCTTGAATTTTTATTTTTTGATAAAAACTTTTTCTTGAATACAACTGTTACTTGGACGATTCTAATCATGTTTTTTGGTTGAGTTGGACGATTCTAATCATTTCAGTTTATTCCTTGGAGGATTTTAATCATTGCATTTCATTAGTTTATAATATAATTTATGATATGAATTTTCATTAGCGGATTGCTGAAAAGAAGAGGGACATTTACAAAATGGAGATGGGGGATTGGGGGTGGAGAGATTGACACACTGAAGATTCGATAAGTAGGAGAATGTTATACACTTGTCAACGTCTTCTTCTACCAAAAGATAGAGAGTATGAAAAATCAAGTCAAGTTTTCTAGTATGAAAAGTATGAGTTGGTTTCTAGTAACATCTTAAATGAAACTAGTTGCTACATTGTACTTTCTTTTTTACACATTTTTTGGTTTTCCAAATGACATATTGAATATGTAGTGTTTTTTTTTTGGTCGAAATTGAATATGTAGTGTTAAGTATACACGTTTAAGCACACTATTCATCTCATTTATCACACAAAGTACACTTCTATAGCATGTATGTCTACCTAATTTTTACACTCTCTTTATTGATGTTACATTTTATCATACAAATTACTCTCTTTATCGTACTAAATTTTTTAGAAAATAATAGACCCTTGAAGTGGGATGAATATTCGTAAGAAATTGAACCTACAAAAACGTCAATCACAAGTCATAACTATAACTATATATACTAAAGCGGAGGTTAAAAACAATATTTAGCACGACATGTGTCAACTTCTCATTGGACAGCATCAACATCTTAACTAAAACAATTTAATTTGATTAATTGGCTGAAATTTCAATGTAGAACTCATATTAGATTGTACACATAATAAATCTATCTAATTTTTTTTTTAAATCTATCCAAAATTGTACACATAATGAAAATCCACTCTTTATAATTTTCAATAGATATATTTTTATTTAGTTATATTTTTAACCTACAATCTATCTAATATGTTATGTATCTTGTCCTTTCCTCATACAATAATTGTAAAACAATATATCCCATAAGAAACAAACTATATAAAATAACACAAAATTTTATATCAAACTATTCTTTTGAGTAACTTTAGATACAATCTAAACTAAGATTTTAGTTAAATCAAATTCGTGCCTTCAGGGCACGGGATTAATACTAGTTATGACTAAGACATTGTAACCATTATACAAGTGTTACACGCATATCAATCATAACTATATACTAAAGCAGAGGTTATAAATAATATTTAGCATGACACGTGTCAATTTCTCATTGGACCGCATCACCCATCAATAATAAATAAAATTTAATTTGTTTAATTGCCTAAAATTTCAGTGTAGACCCCACATTAGAACTAATCTTATCTACTAATTTCCTTTTTCAATTTTTTCTAAACAAAATTAAACTTTGAATTTTATTCATAATTTTCTAGAAATCTTCTTATCCACTAATTTTAATTTTTTTTTAATAAAATTCAATTGTTTGAAATTTCATTGTACACCCCACATTAGAAATCTTATTATATACTGATTTCCATTTTAATTGTTTTCTAAAAAACATATTAAAGTTTAAATTGTATAAATAATTTTTCTAGAAATCTTATTATCTACAAATTTCAATTTCAATTCAATCTTAATTTTTTTTATAAAATCATGTCTTCATCAAAATCTTAATTTCAATTCAATCCCTTTTATTTGGCAAAATCAGATTATCTAAAAGAAAACCTTAATTTCCAAAAAATCCAATGTTAATAAATTTATCATAGCTGATCACGCATTACTTTTGCTTAGACGTAAGTGTCACGATGAAACAAATAAACTATGAAAAAAATCATTCTACATAATTAATCACAATATCAGATCAATTTGATTCGTTGTAGATATTGTAGAATTTGCAGAATCTATCTAATATGTTATATATAGAGCTGTCAAAACCTGACCCGACCCGAAAAATCGACCCGAACCGACCGAAATTTTTTGGCTTGAAACCCGACCCGAATAGTAGCGAGCAAAGAAAAAGACCGAACCCGATTAACCCGAACCCGATTGGGTTGAAACCCGAGACCGACCCGACCGACCCGATATATTATATATATGTAGAATAAATATATTATATTATAAATATTATAATATATTTTATCATAAAACCTATTATAAATAAAATATTATTATTAAAATCTATTAAAATAATATTTTATTATTAAATATTATTATTTAATCATAATATGATTTTAATAATCATTTAAAATTCAAATTCTTGACCAGTTAGGTCGACCCGAACCCCCACGATAACCTGTCAAGACCCGACCCGGCTTGACCTGTAACCCGATAGACCCGAACCCGCACTCAACCCGAACCCGAAAAGACCGAACCCGAATCCACCCGACCCGACCTGTTTGACACCTCTAGTTATATATCATCCACTATTAACAACTTTCTAAAAATATTTAGACATTTTCTTATTATTAAAAGTAATTATCCAAATCTTAAAACAAATCTTTCCAAAATTGTACACATAACGAAAATCCACCCTTTATAATTTTCAATGTATATATTGTTATTTAGATATATTTTTAACCTATTAAAAGTAGTTATCCAAATCTTAAAACAAATCTGTCCAAAATTGTACACATAACAAAAATTCACTCTTTATAATTTTTAATGGATATATTTTTATTTAGATATATTTTTAACCTAGAATCTATCCAATATGTTATGTATCTTAACCTTTCCTTATACATTATAATACTTTGGTATTTAATATGTGGGTTACAAACAAAATTATAATCCATAAACATTATAATAAATCCTGCAAATCTGATGAGTATTCAATCCTTATACAAAAATTATAATCTTACAAATCTTTGTTCGATTAAAAGAATATTTTATAGCAGTATATATATTTGATATGTGAAAATCAAACTAATAACTTATAAATATATAAGGTGTGTGAAAGAGTTCCGAGTATAAAGACGTCAACCATCTATTCATACAATTTAGTCTATAAAGATAATAAGTTCGATTCTCATAAATAGTATTGTAGGTGGGTAATTTACCGCCGTAAATAAGGATAATATTTCCGCCAGCCAGGTAAGCATATCTAATAAATATCTTTATTAGCCTATTAAATCCTGGTAGTTATCAAGTAGTTGGAAGATTCTATCCTATTTAAGAAGATAGAATTATTGATTGGGCTCCAAGGAATTAACCCTAGCCCTCTCTCTCCACTATAAATACATGGCCTGGCCATGTAGAAAAGATATAGACAAACTACCCTAGAGGGGCTGATAATCGCTCGCCCTGACTCTAGAGGGGCCGATCATCGCTTGTGATCGCCCTGGCCCTGCGCCTTTCTCTCTACAGTTTACCCTTGCGAATACTCTACTGACTTAGGCATCGGAGGTGGATTAGGGGGTCCCCGCCCCCTTTGTCCATTGTTTTGCAGGTTGTTGAAGGTGAAGAGGCTTGGAGAAGAAGGTCATTGAAGAAGGAATTGAGACTTGTACACCGACATATTTTGTGTACTAACATTTGGCGCCGTCTGTGGGGAACGAACAGGTTTTCGACCTTCGTAAACCCTACGAGAACCGATCTGAGGAGGCTATGGATCGCTTGTCCACGAGCCCGGATCGAGACAGCCCCCAGGCGAATCGGCGCGATGGCCGCCACCCCCGGGAATCGTGTACGACCGGTGGCCGATCGACCTCGCCGCGCGGCGCGCGACCACGGCAATCGATCCGGCACGAGCCAGGGCCCACGATACACCGGACCGCCACCGTTGCGCCTACGCAGGGGCAGAAGCGGAGCCGATCGATCGGGCCGTCCCCCGATTAGGCCATCCCGCACCCACCGGCCGCGCGGATCGCCGCGCGATCCGTCGCGAGGAAAGGACGACCCGCGGGCGCGGGTCAGGGAACCGCGGTCGCGGGTTCTGCGCAGAACCCTCCGCCCGGTTCCTGTACGCAAGCCGCGGGCGCGGCTCGGGGGGCCGTGGGCGCGGTTCACCCCCAGGGCGTTTTGCCCGATTCCGCTGAACTGCCCGCGGGTGCGGGTCGGGCATCTGCGGTCGCGGATAGGTCGCCAGGGGCATCCGTCGACAAAACCTTAGATGATCCGACACATGAACCTGCGTGCGCGGTTCAGGGTCCTGCGGGCGCGGATTCATGTCGTGACAAACTCGGCGCGAGTTCGAACGAGGGTTCCGGGATCGGAGGTTTACGAGGGCTTGTCTTCGGATTTCCTCCAGATGGTGATAGACGTTGGATGATCCAGGCAAGGTCTGAATCAACTAATCAAGTACGGGATTCAGCGGTGCGCCTCGCTAAATCGGACCTTGGATTGTCGATCCAAGAGGTTGCTCTAATCAAGAATCATTGTTGATTGTCGATCCAATGAAAACCCTGGATTGGGGGCAACTCTAATCACAATCGCGTGTACGTAACGCAGGGATATACGTATGAGCATACGGAACAGATCGCTAGAGCCCGGAGCGGGCGAGCGGTCGGTCCGATCCGTTACCTCAACCGAGCCGGGTCACGCCGTCGACGAAACCGTAAACGATTGAACGATTAGACCTGCGGTGCGCGGTCTAGGGTCCCGCAGGCGCGGGCCCACGTCGTAACGAACTCGGCGCGAGTTCGGAAGAGGGTTTCGGGATCGGACACCTGGACCTGCGGTGCGCGGTCCAAGGTCCCGCGAGCGCGGACCCACGTCGTAACGAACTCGGCGCGAGTTCGGAAGAGGATTTCGAGGTCGGATACCTGGACCTACGGGCGCGGTCCAGGGTCCCGCGATCGCAGTTCGGGGCAGAACCGCGGGCGCAGTAGCCCCGGCCGCGGGCGCAGTTTCGCTCCAGAGAACGTAATCTCTGTTCTGGGGCAAACCGCGACCGCGGGTCCCTCATCCGCGACCGCGGGTAAGCGATTGATAAGATTACCGATCGTGCTTCCGACTCACTTTCCGGGAGCTACGCTTATCGGATTTGGACGATCCGCATATCTCCGGAAAGAGGAGGAGATAACCTACAAATTATCTTCAGAGGTCGAAGCGAGAATCCTACTCGAAGACAGTCGAAACTGGGCACGAATAGCACAGTCCAAAAATTGAGCCAAATGGTTGAAGGATCAATCAACGTCCTTGACCATTGTGCAAATCATCAAGACACCGCTTCAAGATTTGGTAAGACCATTGACCTACGCTTCCAATCTTGAATTCATGTTGGTAGACCACAAACGTCTGCGCGGACGTTAGAGTGGTCAGGAGCAAAGTCCCTCCGCTAGGGCAAAGCGGCGACCGCGGTGCGTGGAGCCGCGACCGCACCCCTCAATCCGTGAGCACGGAATTGCAGCAGGGGCAATGCGAGACAAGGATGATAAATCGTTACCGCAGCCCAGGCAGGCATGATCGCAGTATCACTATTGCGCATTCTTCGTGAGGCCCTCGCGTGGATGTTGAGTTGTTTGAAAACCTTCGCTTTTTTGTGCTTTTTCGTTTTCTTAAAACAAAATCCTGGCTAGGAAACTTTTTCGTTTTATTCATCGCTTTGTTTTCTTGAAATCTCAACAAGTGACACGCTCGAGGGTAAACGCAACGTTAGTTCATCACACTAACGGACTCCTCGTATGCTAGCTACGTAGGAGGATTCCCGCGTCGCTCGCGCGGTGATTCCCGCGATATTTGCTCGCGGTGGTACCCGTGATCGCTCGTCACGGAGGTTCCCGTGTATTCGCCACGGTGTTTGTTCCCGCGTCGCTCGCGCGGTGGTTCCC
Source organism: Polygonum maritimum (assembly GCA_963924305.1). NCBI lineage: Eukaryota > Viridiplantae > Streptophyta > Magnoliopsida > Caryophyllales > Polygonaceae > Polygonum > Polygonum maritimum. The sequence goes on along the minus strand of OZ002735.1, from coordinate 33,755,129 downwards.
GCGATATTCGCTCGCGGTGGTACCCGTGATCGCTTGTCACGGAGGTTCCCGTGTATTCGCCACGGTGTTTGTTCCCGCGTCGCTCGCGCGGTGGTTCCCGCGATATTCGCTCGCTGTGGTACCCGTGATCGCTCATCATGGAGGTTCCCGTGTATTCGCCACGGTGTTTGTTCCCGCGTCGCTCACGCGGTGGTTCCCGCGATATTCGCTCGCGGTGGTACCCGTGATCGCTCGTCACGGAGGTTCCCGTGTATTCGCCACGGTGTTTGTTCCCGCGTCGCTCGCGCGGTGGTTCCCGCGATATTCGCTCGCGGTGGTACCCGTGACCGCTCGTCACGGAGGTTCCCGTGTATTCGCCACGGTGTTTGTTCCCGCGTCGCTCGCGCGGTGGTTCCCGCGATATTCGCTCGCGGAGCCCCCATGATATTCGCTCATGGGGTGGGGTGGGACCGTGATATTCGCTCACGGGGGTTCTCATGATACTCGCTCATGAACGTGTAAACGTGCCCATCTCCTAATCCACATAAGTCAAGTCAATCCTAGAGTACCTACGTCTTAGTTACGCAACTAAGACGTAGGGGGGCATTTGTAGGTGGGTAATTTACCGCCGTAAATAAGGATAATATTTCCGCCAGCCAGGTAAGCATATCTAATAAATATCTTTATTAGTCTATTAAATCCTGGTAGTTATCAAGTAGTTGGAAGATTCTATCATATTTAAGAAGATAGAATTATTGATTAGGCTCCAAGGAATTAACCCTAGCCCTCTCTCTCCACTATAAATACATGGCTTGGCCATGTAGAAAAGATATAGACAAACTACCCTAGAGGGGCTGATAATCGCTCGCCCTGACTCTAGAGGGGCCGATCATCGCTTGTGATCGCCCTGGCCCTGCGCCTTTCTCTCTACAGTTTACCCTTGCGAATACTCTACTGACTTAGGCATCGGAGGTGGATTAGGGGGTCCCCGCCCCCTTTGTCCATTGTTTTGCAGGTTGTTGAAGGTGAAGAGGCTTGGAGAAGAAGGTCATTGAAGAAGGAATTGAGACTTGTACATCGACATATTTCGTGTACTAACAAGTATCCTTGACTAAAAACAAAAATTGAAGCATAAGGCCTGGGAAGTGGCAAGTTTACCATAGATCGAGTATATATATTTGGTTCAAAAAAAGGTTGAAGCCACATCATAATAGCAAAGTGACAATTTTGATCATGAAAACTACTACTACACATGTCATAACTGTTGTAATACTAATCTTCATATGTTCTGTATGTTTGTACTAATGATGTAACAAATATGCATAAGCCTAAGACACATTCGAGTAAGATTTGGACTTAGCTCAAGAATTGGTCTTGCGAAGATAAATAAGTTAAGGCAACCCCAGTTTAAGTATAAACCGATAAAGAAGGCCTTGCTTGTTTTAACTAGCACAAGACGGGCATATTCTTGAGTTGGGCCTTGACATGACTTATTTGTTGTGGCCCATTCGAGAGCTGGTGATCCTACTTGTCTTGCTATGATGCATTTTGGTGGAGCTCATATATAAGCTCATATCTTGTGCTTGAGAGCTCATTTTGCAGAGAGCGAGAAACCCTAGCCGCAAGAGAAACAAAGAGAACGAGAAAGGAAGAGAGAAAGAAGGGAGTTCATCGGTGCCAGCTTGTCGCCGTCGTCTCTGGTGGTCTATGTTTGAAGAAGAAGACCTCCGTGTGCAACCGTGAAAAGGGGTCAAAGCCTTTTCGATCCTAAGCCCTAGCTTCTCTTATGTTTCTAAGATTCTCCGTTTTTGTTTAGATCTTAGCTTTGCTTTCTGTTTCATGATTTGTACGGACACATTATGGCTTTTGATCTAGTGCATTTCTTTGGGCCGGGTCTCCCCTCTAAGACTCTCCAGATGTAAGATTTCAATCCGAGCTGGGTGACCAATCCTCGTGTCTTCTTTTTTCTGTTTTGTATCGGTTTTATTACTTGTTCTATAGATTAGAGCCAATCTCGATTACAAACTGGTATCAGAGCTTTTAGCTCGATCTTCTTATCTTCCGCTTCTATTTGCCCTAATTTCTTGTAGATCTAAATTTTTTCTAGGTTTTTTTTGGTTGTTTGAAGTTCTGGATTCTTGTTTCTCGTTTTTCTTTGGATACTCTAGCTAAATTTCATATTGTGACCTTTGATCTTGAGTTTTCTTTGTTGAATCTTGAGATTGAGTATCTATTAGTGTGTTCTCCGTCTTTAGTTTCTTTGATTCTAAACTTGCTAACTACTAGTTGTTTTCAGTGACATGCATGTACAAAGGCAAGAATGTCAGAGCTATACAGAGGAGTCAAGCCCTTTGATGGGATGTGGAAGGTGAAGATGCAAGCCATCTTGACCAAGGAAGGATGCTTCCATGCTGTAATAGACGTGTGGGACCTAGACACCACCACTGCTGAAAAAGAAGAAGTCCAAGGCCTAGCCCATGCTGAGATAAGGTTGAGGCTCACTGACGAGGTAGCTCGTCAGGTTGTCAGTTTCACTAAACCTAAACCTCTCTGAGATGCTTTGGATGTGATTTACTTGACTAAGTCTTTGCCTAGTAGAATTACCTTACTCTACAAACTCTTTAACTTCAAAATGTACACTTCTCAGAGTCTTACTAAAAATATGGATATGCTCTTGAAAATAACCTAAGATTTAGAAAGATGCAAAGATAAAACAGGATTATCTTACTAAAAATAGGATGGGGCATATTGGAAATGCTGGATTATCTTATCTGCATAAAAATGGCATGATTCATGATGATGTGTGTGATATTGATTTCTGTGAAAATGACTAGAAATTCCTTTGCTAGTCAACTTATAAGACAAAGAAACCTCTTGAATATGTGCATTGTGATTTGTGGGGCCCTGCCCAGATTGCTACCATTGGGGGTAGAAATATTTTTTGTCTATTGTTGATCATTACTCTAGAAAAGTTTGGGTACATTTGCTTAAGGATAAAGATGAGGCCTATGAATCTTTTAAATCCTGGTTAATTTTGACTAAAAAACAATCTGGATTTAAACTTCAATGTCTGAAATCTAATAATGGCTTAGAGTTTTGCAACCATAGCTTTAATGAGTTTTGCATGCAAAATGGAAATAAAAGACATATGATTGTTCCTTATAGTCTACAACAAAATCGTACTGTTGAAAGGATGAATTAGAACCCTTCTAGAAAATGCTAGATGCATGTTAATTAGTGCTGACATGAAACCTTCTCTGTGGGGAGAAGTTGTAACTATTGCAGCTTATCTCATTAATAGGTCTCCCTCTTCTCTTATAAAATTTAAAACACCTTCGAAAATGTGGACTAAAAAGAAACCTTCTTTAGCTTATCTTAAACTGTTGGATCGTTAGTCGTAAATACAAGGGCGTTCTTAACAGAGTTAAGGTCGTCCTTTACCGAGGTGTCCTTAAAGAGATTGAGGACTTCCTTGGTTTGCAGCGGAAATTAAGAGACTAAACAAGTAAAGACAATAAGTAAGGAACACTTTTGATTTATAGAGGAACCACTCAAGTACCAACTAGTCCTTGAGTGTAAACCTCTACCTCCTTGGAGGATTTTGTAATAGCTTCTTTCCTTTCTTATTAAGTTTCCTTACAATACACTGGCGAGTAGTTACACTTCTCTGGCACTTAGAAGGGCGTCCCTAAGTCCACTAGTAACAACTCCTTTAAGCCTGTAGAGTAACCTAACTTAATCTCTCTAAAGGATGCTATCACCTCTTCCTTACAGTTCGTCGTAAGGACTCTCTCACTATTTTTGTTCTTTTCTATTACAAACAGTTTGTGGTTTTGTGGTACGCTTCTCGATCGATCTAACACCTAGGTCTCACTTGTTCTTGAGCTTGTTCTTGGTGTTCTTGAGCGACTGACAAATTCCCTGAATATTCTCTGAAGCGTCATATCACAATAAATGCGCCGGAAGAGTATTTATTGTGATATGACGATCATGCCCTTTGGGGACGTTGCGACAGTAATCGGCTTCCACGTGTCTCCGTGATGCTCCTTAAGTTGTTGGATGATCAAGAAAGCTTACTGGCAATTCCGTTAGGCTTGGATGCGGGATCTTCTTCCACGTGGAGATTATGATCAAAGCTTGTCTGGTGATGTCACTTTGTCGGCCAGCTTTGAAGGGCTCCAGTGTATAGATTAAGGACGATGTCCTTGTTTGAGATTTTACCAAGCCGTTCACTGAATGATGTAGCGTCCTTACTCCTTAAGGACGGCTACATATAAACCACTTGTTGTCCTTTTTAACATGCGTCCCTGAAATACTTGGACAACTTATTAGATCAAAACGAGTTTGTCATATCAAAACTAAGGGATGCCAGGCACATTGTTAATTACTGAGAACGTCCTTAACATTGTCCCAACAATTTCCCCCTTTTTGATGATGACAAACTCTAGGCAATAAAAGTTTTGAACTTAAGCTCTAGCATGCTTGAAAGCTTAAAGAGCGTCCTTTCAACACTTAGCGAAATACTATGGGCACAATTTTTCAACACTTGATCTATTCTTCTTTTGGATTTTATGGAAGGGGACGTTTACACTGATCAAATTTTCTTTCTTGACTGGCGTCCCTAAAATTTATTCAGAGGCAATGCGGCGTCCTTAGGTCCTTTCACTAAAATTCCCCCTTTGCACTTGCTTATACTAGATAACTAATAAAAAGCGCATCTCTGCAAAACTACACTTCCCCCTTTTGGCATCATCGAAAAGGATAACAAGTTAGCATAAGGACGATAGCACAAACTCACAACTATAGGCAAATAAAAGCTTAAACACACAAATGCACACAAACAAGAGAATTGCCATTGAAAGAAAAGATAGTCATTACAGACATTCAGACAAGTGTTTTGAAAATAAAAAGAAGCACAGGCAAAATAGATGAGGGGGTAAAGGGTTAGGTAGAAGGTGATCCAGCGGGACGGCTTTGATCATTGACATTGGCGTCCGTCGCAGCAGGTTCCTCTTCCTCTTGCGTATCACCCTCTGTACTATCTCTGTGAATGGACTGAATGAGCAGCTTGATCATGTCATTCTGGTTCTTAACAGCTTGAAAGTAATGGTAGTTCTGTTGCATGGCAACATTTGATTGCTGAATAATAACATTTCCTTGCTGCGCGAGAACGTTTTGGTTGTTGAGAATAAGAGCGTACAGCTGCTTCTCAGAATAGGCTTCAGTATTAGAAGGAGCAGGAGAGCATTGAAAGTAAGACGGTTGTTGCTGAGGAGGAAGATGGGAAGGAGAGAAGTTGAAGTCCATCGGCTCCGTATGAATGAAGGACGATAGCTGATCAACCTCTGCATAGCGTGCAACACGGTCTTCCTCAGTTTCAGCAACCAAGGGAGGGTCAGAGACAACAGTCTTCCCTTTCTTAGCAGCCTCTTGTCTAGCACGCTCGTCCTCGGCATCTTTCTTAGCAGCCTCCTGCCTTAGGCGTTTTTCTTCTGCTTTTCTGGCGGCCTCTTCTTCTTTCTTTTTCTTCTCAACCTCTTTTCTTTCCTTTTCCAGCTGTTTTCTGATGGAGGGGAGCTCTTTGTTGTGCTTCATCTCAAGAATGCCATACTTTTGATCCCATGGCAAGCCTAAAGTGACTTCCTCTCCAGGAGTATAAGCATCATTTTCAATAAGCAGGGCTTTCACCAAACCTGGGTAAGGAAGATCATGGTTTTTCTTTGTGCACTTGGCCATGTGCTCAATCATGATTCTGGCTAAGTTGATCTTACGTCCTTGAAGGAAGGCGTCCAGCAGCAAGCAGTCAATGGTCTGGACAATTGATTTCTTCTCTTGTCTGGGCACAACTGTCCGACAGATCATATAGTGAGCCTGAGCACCAGTAGGAGAAAGGACGGAGGCAACCCTGTCATGGAAGTCCGGAGTCTTCCCATTGAAAACTCTTTTAAACAAGGCTTCCAGCTCCTCGCCTTCGACTCCAAAACCATTTGCTGGAACTCTGTGTAAAGCTTCAGGACCTGGTCGCTGTTTATCAAGTCCCATCAGCTGGCGGACTGTCTTTTCAGAGAAAGTAGCAGGTTCACCATTTGCCAAGAACGTCCCTGTACCATTCTCTATATTGATGTTGAGAGAATCATAGAAGTCCTGCACCAGCTTAGGGTCAACTTTGACGTTTTCCTCAGAAATTTTCATCCACCCTTGAATTTGAAGAAGTGCCACAAGGTCTTTTGCCTCAGAAAACTGACTCAAGAAGGCTTCATCAAATATTAGGGGTGCTAGAATGTGCTCCGTCTTTTTGTTCTTCTTTTTGGGCGGACCAGAAGTACCGTCCTCATTGACCTCTTCATCATCCTCATCTTCTTCTCCTTCATTATCTCCTTCTTGGAGATTTTCATCAGCCTGACCCTCAAATGGACCAGCAGCGGTCTTGGACGCTTTTGTTTTTCGTGGACGCTTTTGTCCACCTTTCCCTTTGGGAGCAGACTTGTCTCCCGCGTCCAATGGGACGGCTTCCCATGGAGGAATCTCGAGAGCATCAGCAGCAATTTGCTCGTCGAGAGAGAAAGCGTCCTCTTGTACCACATTGTCGCTTTGATTTGCAAGGCGGCGACTTAACTCTTCGTCCTCAGCAATTTGCTATTTGGTGATTTCATCAAGGACGGTTGTTGGGTTTATCTCCTCAGATGTAGCAGAGCCAAACTCTGCTTCTATTGAGTCGTCCGGGACGACAACAGGAGATGGAGGAGCGTCCCTTTCAGCTGAGGGTCCCCTTGATTTAGGAGTGAGGGGAGCAGATGGAGAGGAATTTTGTGGAGATGGGGAGTCAGAAATTTGGACATCAGGGAAGGCCTGCTTAATTTGAAGTAGAGAGGGACCTAAGAAAAAGATGAAACTGTCTCAAGTTGATTATGTGAATAAGGTGTTAGACAGATTCTCTATGCTAAATGTTAAACCTGTTGCTATACCCTTAGGAGGGCACCTTGAACTAACTAAAAAAGATTGTCCCTCTAGTTCTGTTGAGATTAGGAAAATTCAATATATGCCCTATTATGTTGTTGTGGGTTCTGTAATGTACTTTATGCTGTGTACTAGACCTGATCTTGCTTTTGCTATTAGTGTTTTGAGTCGTTTCATGTCTAATCATGGTGAAAAACATTGGTCTGCCATGAAATATTGTTTGAAATATATAATAGGCACTAAAAATCTAGGTCTAGTCTATTTTGAGCATGAGCCTAGAACTGAATTAGAAGGTTTTGTGGATTCTGACTTTGCTAGCAATAAAGACAAGACGAAATCTACACTTCTTACTTCTTTACATGGGCTGGAAACTTTGTATCTTGGAAGTCTCAACAGTAGTCTATAGTGGCTTTATCCTCTACAGAGGCTGAATACATTGCTATTATTGAGGCCTCTAAGGAAGCTGCTTGGTTGAAGGGTATCTTGAAGGAGATTACTGGGACTGTCTATGTTCCTATACTCTCTATTGATAGCCAGAGTGCTCTTTATTTCTATAAAGATCCTGTGTACCATGAGAGGACTAAACACATTGATGTGAGATACCATTTCATAAGAGATGAAGTAGAGAAACAACTGATCAACATTGTGAAGATAGCTAGTGATTCCCTGTAGATTTTGGTACAAAAATAGTGCCTTCTAATAAGTTTGCCTTAGCTTTTGCAGGGAGGCATACCACATCAAGGATGTTAACTGAGAATCTGAGATGTGGGGATGAGTCCATGAAGATATGGGTTGAAGACCTCGCTGAAGATTTGCATTATAGAATTAGAAGCCATAGGGTAGAACATATGTAGATTAAGAGGGCATTTGTTGTAATATTAATCTTCATATGTTTTGTATGTTTGTACTAGTGATGTAACATATATGTATAAGCCTAAGACACATTCGAGTAAGCTTTGGACTTAGCTCCATAATTGATCTTGTGAAGATTAATAAGTTAAGGAAACCCCGGTTTAAGTATAAACCGATGAGGAAGGCCTTCTTGTTTTAATTATCTGGCACAAGCGGGCCTATTCTTGAGTTGGGCCTTGGTTTGACTTATTTGTTGTAGTCCATTCGAGAGTTGGTGATCCAACTTGCCCTATTATGATGCGTTTCGGTGAAGGTCATATATAAGCTCATATCTTGTGCTTGAGAGCTCATTCTGCAGAGAGCGAGAAACCCTAGGTGCAAGAGAAAATAGAGAGAAAGAGAAAGAAAGAGAGAAAGAGGGAGAAGAAAGGGAGTTCACCGGTGCCAGCTTGTCGACGTCGTCTCTGGTGGTCTCTGTCAGAAGAAGAAGAAGAGCTCTGTGTGCAGCCGTGAAAAGGGGCCGAAGCCTTTTCGATCCTAAACCCAAGCTTCTCTTCTGTTTCTGAGATTCTCCGCTCATGTTTAGATCTTAGCTTTGCTTTCTGTTTCATGATTTGTACGAACATCTTATGGCTTTTGATCTAGTGCATTTCTTTGGGTCGGGTCCCCCTTCTGAGACTCTCCAGATGTAGGATTTCGATCCAAATTGGGTGACCAATCCTCGTGTCTTCTTGTTTCTGGTTCGTAGTGTTTTTTACTTGTTCGATAGATTAGGGCAAATCTCGATTACAATAACAAACTAAATGAGTCTCATGATTTATGTTTCGATTCGCAAAATAACCCGCATGATAAGTACGTAGTATTCATTGGAATGTTTGTTCGAATTTCACTAATTCTTGTTTCCCAAATCTAGATCTCCATGTCAGCTAGCCACTTGTGTGTGTAGATTCGTCCAATGGTTTCCTAATGGAGAACCCATTCTCCACCCATGCAAGGTAGCCTTCTCCCATGTTGCTCACATTCTTGAAACCCTACATTACATGCATTTTCAATTTCATCTTTTGAAGAAAAAAACAACACAAATTAAAAGGAACATGATCGAAGATTGCAGAGCCAAATTAAAAGGCTTACTGCTTGCAGAAGATCAGTGGTAGCATAAACAGATCTCACCCCACTTTGACAACCCTGTAACATATTCATTATTTAGTAGTGCTTAAATACCCTAAAAATGTAATTAAAAAGCCTGATTGGATTCCCACACATATATAATGCATTATATTACATTATCTTGCATTATGGTAGGTAGGGATCTATCCAAACAGGCTGTAAGACTTCTTTAACAAAATCATTACTGAATTTATATTACCACAACCAGACTATTCTCCTTGTCACAAACCGACCTGACTTGATCCAAGAAATTAGGGTTTTTCACTCTACCTGAGAGCCAGAGTGGGATTAGAGAGTTAAATATTTAAACACCAACCAATTAATTTCCAAAGTCTTCATCTTAATTACCTTGAGGAGTGTTAAACATGTAAGGAACGTTGAGGGGGTTCTCCAAATCCACATGACCTCTCTTAAACTCCTCCTCCGTCCTAATACATTATTAATGCATGTAAATGTGTAATTCTCAATTTCAAGTTTGATTACACAAAGTTAACTGAACTAATTAAGCCATTAAGTTAGAGTAATTAATTGCTGTAACGAGACGAACAACAAAGACAAGAATGACACATATTTACTTGGTTCACTAATGTTGTGTATATGTCCACGCACATAAAACAAAGAATGTTATTAGGGAGGCTTATCTCAAGATTACACATTATGAGATATTTTAAGAGTTTATATAGACTCAAGAAATCCTAATACAGATTATGGATCACATACCCCAGGTGAGACCACCGTCGAGGGGCGTTGTTTGGGGTTTTGCCCCATGAATTTCGACCAACGACAAATTCAAGGCATCTTAATTAACATCAACAATATGTACCTGACGTCTAAATAGCGATGGCCTGAATGGACAAGATCTTTGGCGACATGAACGTCAATTGTGGTGATCTCTGGATCTTGAGTCTTGGAGCTACCAAATCCATAATTATTGAGAAGAATTGAACTAGTAAGATTTCGAGACCAAGTAGTACGTGCGATGGATGAAAATTGATAGTGATGATCGGACAAACCTTTCGGGAGAAGTCGCCATGAATATAGCTACAAAGAGATTGATTTTGGATAGAGATGAGGCTCGAGATCTAGCTGTGTGGACTTGGTTTTCTTTTGTGTGTATAGGATTAGCTACTCTTCAACGTTTTGGAACTGGTCATAGATAAGCCGTTGGTACGTGGTGGTTGGAAATATGTTAGGTAGAAAATAAATGTTATTTACTTACTATTGTTACTTGAGCTCTATGTCACTAGTTTTTCTTTACTTTTTCTAATGGTTATAGAAAAAAACGCCTCACTTCAAGGCGAACAGCTCATTGACATGTGAATGGATGGGGCCAAAGGCCAATTTGAATGCTTGGGTATTTGTTTATTTGATTTCGTTGTTACGCTTGGAAGCGTGGGCAAAGAGTTTCAAGGTAACAAAATAAAGTTACAAGTTACAACGGTTAATTAGAACGCTGATTGCACTATGATAAATTCAATTAGATTGGGTTGATGGCCGGGAATCCGTCGGGGGATTGGGACCAAAGTCCTTGATGATATCAGGGGTTTAGGGACAACACCTCTCGACAGTAGTCTTGCTGATGTTAGCGAGTCAGAGATCTTGGGGGTGACACGACCTAGGTGGTCTATTAGGGTGGAATGACCTTATTAGATTCGAAATACCTCATTACATGTAATCCGAAAATCGGTCTTCGTAAATCTGTCTTTGTAATAATATATTATGTTTCTGTACTTGTAGACGTAAATCTCGTTATAACTTATAACAAATTATAACACTTCCTTTATTTCATATAGAAGATACAAAACATTGAAAGGCGCACTTGATTAGTGCTACACAAGTACATAGCACAATCGATGGATAACTTACACCGATCCTTATTTAGACCGACGTTATCAAATCAATAAGAAAGTACAAATATAAAATAAGCTAGCAAAACTAATCATCAATAGGAAATTAAACATGTATGAGCAACATCTTATTCAGGACCAACCATCGAAAAGATGGATATATATAGAGATCGAGAGAACTTCTTAGAGGTAAAATTTAGCGACTCCAATGAAAGACGGGGACGACAGAGAACTTCATCATGCCGACTTTGCAATGAAATCCGTTGCTTTCCCCACACGCGAAGTAATAAGGCTGCCATTTCGTCAGCTTATACTCAAACCCTTCCCCATTTCCCTGTTTAATTAAACAACTTTGTTAGGCTACAAATCACCATATATATATATATATATATATATATATATATATATATTTATGCTTTCAAGTTTCATCTTATAATAAACCTAATAAAAAGCGGTTACAAATAACTAATTGAGCATGTCAAAGTTTGGTAGACCCATAAGTTGAGGGTCGTGTCGAGTCCAGTGTACATGCTCAATGAGATTCAAAACAAAGCCATTTTGCTATAGTTAGATTGAAGTAGCTCATGGGTTGTCATGGCTCCTTTATTTGATGGGTCGTGTAAAATTGAGAATAACTAAACTTTAATGTACAACCAACCGTCAAGTTGAGAATAGTAATATGTAGGGTAGCTCATAGCAGGATTATATGCCCTAGAGGATTTGTTCTTTTCGTGTGACAATTCACTAATAGTTTAATTAGTTTATCGACTTTTGGGCTACACTAGGCCGATAAACTAAGAATCGTGCATGTATGTACGTACCTGTGTAGGAGCAGCTAAACGTTTGGCCCTACGAAAGTCGCAATTTTGGTAACTCTTCCAATCGGGCAGCATGTAGACGCTATGTGGATGCGATCCATTGCTTGGAGGAGCATACTTGAAAACTGTATCCATTTTTACAATTACATCAACCTTCTACTTATTATTAAAGCGAGATTGAACACATATGCATGCATACGAAATTCTGCGATCTGATAAGATGGAGGTCATGCATATAACAAGTGTAATATACACAATGAGATTCGTACCCAAAATCATATGACATGTAATTTTACGGCAATGAAACATATTACATCAAACAAATCCATGAATACGTACCGAGAGCATCATTGAGGTAGAAGGGAGCGTTTTTCATAGCCCAATCGGAGTAGTTGAACCCGAAATTCCACATCTGTCCGGAGCCACCAACGACAACCTTATTAGGCCCACCACGCGTTTGGTTTTTGTGGGAGGTGGGGCAGTCGCCACCACCACTACGGTTGAAACCGGGCCCGCCCCAACCCCAGCCCCAGCCCCAACCCCACCCTCCTTGTGTGCCATTGTAGTTGTTAGCATGGCCCATTGATCTGGTGCAGCTCACCTCCACCATGGAGTATGTTGCTACGATTGCAAATGCCATCAAAACCGTCAAACTTGCCCTATTCAAACCCATCTTGCCTTAATTTCTTTGAAATTAAGTTTAGTTAAGTATGAGAATAGTTGAATTGAATGATCGAGTTGTGAAAGATGTGCATTATGGTGAGGGATTATATACACATCTTACAAAGTGGAATATGAACCTACTTGCTTACTTAGTTTGACTTTTTTTTATAAAATAAATTCAGTTTACTTTTGTTATTTTTTTCCTATCTTCGACATTATGTGAAATTCCACTCAATATCACATATTTTGACTAACGAGTAACGATTATGTTGAAAAATCGAAGTGCGAGGTTATGTTTTTATTAGAGGGTGCACATTTGTTGAATTTAAAAAGTAATCATGATTTTAATTTAGCTTCAAAATTTTCTAGCCTATGCCATTGTGGTCTAAATTTTAAAAGTAATCATGATTTTATATTTAACACTTTTAGTGAGAGGTTTATCCTTTTCCTTCTTAGAGTTTTAGTTTTTAAATACGAAATTTTATCCGGACATAGGTTAAAAAAAGTGTACTATAAGTGTGTCTAGACAAAAGGATGCTTTCGGTAGTGTGAAAATCATCAATCGAAATATATAGAAAAATATGCAATTACTTCAATTCTAGGGTTGTTCATCGGTTCAAAACTGAACCAAACCGTAAAAAATCGAACCGAACCGAGAACCGAACATTGAAAATATATGCACCGAAAAACTGAACCAAACCGTAAAAAATAGAACCGAACCAAACCAAAAACCAAACATTGGAAATATACGAACCGAAAACCGAACCAAATTAACACGGTTCAGTTCTGTTCGGTTTTCATTTATTTCAACTAGTTCCATGTACGGGTACGGGTAATATGATTATAAACCCGATTTAATATAGATATGTTTCATGAAGTTCTTCGATAGTAAAATATAGGTATATTGTTAAATAGAAATTAATCTTTTAGATATAGATATAGATATGACTTTAAAGATTATTACATGATTTTATCTTCAATGGTTGTTTTAAAAGATAAGAAATTTTAATTTAGTAGATAGGAAATTATGAAATATTGATATAGTCTAATTATTATTTTTAAGAACTTTATTTCAAAATTATAAAAAATTGCAAAGAAATAATCTCATAGTTGTATTTTTCGATTTTATTTCTTTATAATTTTGAAATAAAATTCGGATTTTAAAAAATAAATAATTAGAATATATCTTTATTTTCTAATTTCCTACCTACTAAATTTAAAATTTCTATTGTGATTAGTATTTTTTACAATCGTATTTTTTACCAACGATGGTAAATCAACTCATAATATAAATAAGTTGGATTTGTTCAAAAAATACTTTATGATAAATATCACATTGTATTAAAAATAATATATATTAGAAGATTACAACTAACTCTTGGTAAGAGATAATTTATAATTTTCGTGATAATTCATAATTTTTGATAATTTTTAAGCATTTTTTTACGGGATAAGTTTATATTAGATTTTAATTACCTTATTTTTATAAAGGAGGACCCATCTGATTATTTTATTATAGGAATGACACGTGGCGCAATTTTTTGTGAATACATTGTCTCCGCTTTATACTATAGATAGTATAGATTGGTATAAAATTATCATATGAACGAATTAAGTGCTACTCGTATTAGAGTTTAGTTCAAATGAAAAACAATTTTTGAAACGAAGAAAGTATATTTTTACATAAAAGATCGGACCAGCTTTCAAAATATACGTAAGAATGACCTACATATGATTTCATCTTTATTTTGAATTGGTCAATCCCATGAAATTATCATAAGAACGAATTAAGTGCTATTTTAACTTTATTTTTGAAAAGTCATAGCTAGCTACTAGGATGAATTCTTGTATACAAGTTTACTTTTGGCCTAACTTTCTAACCTGTACGAGGCCTTAGCTTCCCAGAATTGGAAGCTCTCATTTAATTCCTGAATGGGTTAGTGAGAAATAGAAAACAAAGTCCACAAAATAATCTTTCGCTGAAATTTGATTATAAGAACTTGAATTTCCGAGCAGAGCGGCGTCCCACAAATTCTCAGTTGTGCTATACAAAGATTTTTCCAATTGTGCTATACAAAGACAATCTTTTGGTTGTATTTACTGCATGCTTATAGAATTAGAGGCTAGGATGTTGGACAGTATTGCCAGGAGCAAAGATACTTCATCACGTATAGACAGCATTGGATGCCTCAATAGTTCATAAAATCAAAGATACTTTTATGAACAATGAAGCATTCACTTGCAATTTGCAAACCCTAATCAAAGTTTGGACTTAAACCTGCTTATACGGAACAACCAATTCAACTTACAGACGGAAGGGAAAGGATAGCAAGTATGGAAAGATAGACAATTACACTATCATTGTGTAGAAATGACACCAAAGGTCTCATCAGATACTCAACAAACTATCCAATAAAATCTTGCACTACAACTTTCATTGAAACCAGAAAAACTGAACATTCAGCTCAACAAGTTTAACAGAGTGATAGACATAACAATATCTCAAAACTAACCAACACCAACAGAAATCTCAAGAAAGCAACCTCACTTCTTCTTCTCAGCACCTCCAGCAGACCTGTACAATAAGAAGTCGGCAATCAACGTTTAGTTTATAATGCACCTCAATTTGAGCAGACGAAAGATATCCATGCCAAGGTCATTTTATTACCTCATCTTGCGAAGAACGTTGGACATCTCCTCTCTCTTCTTCTTGGCTCTCTTGTGGGTTCCAAGCTTCCTCTTTGCAACTTTCAATGCCCTCTTATCCTTCCCGACCTTCAACAGCTCAGTGATTCTTTTCTCATAGGGGGCAAATCCAGCAACTTCCCTGATCAGATTCCTGACGAAATGAACCCTCTTGCTAGTTTTCTGGATTTACAGTTCAGAAATGAATAATATTTAAATACATTCCACTAACGAAACAAAAGTTTGTAAACTAATGAACTCAAGAGCATAGTTTCAACTAAAAAGGTATACAGTCTATAGTTCCTATAAACTAACAATTAGTAGAGAGATAATAAGACATCAAGAAGCTAAACTCACCCCCTTTCTATCAGACGGCTTTGGTGCCAACTCCTTCCTGGTGACGATGTGACCCTTGTTCAGGCCAACAATGAGGCCACTGCTTGGTGCTTTAGGAGGCATGCTCTGCAAAATCAAAGAGAAAACAATTCAGTCCAAAGAATGTGCAAAGGGGCAAAATCATCAGCATTTGGCATTTCAGAAGATAAAAGCATCAAGTTTATATATGAATTGGCAAATCATGACACCATTAGAGCATTTATCACTAAAAACAGTTTTTATTGTACACCATTAAGCATCAATCAATAACTGAACAGAAAATTCACTAATACAACTTCCAGGTTTTGTCTCATTGTATACAAAAACACGTCAGAGAAAAGATCTAACAAAGCGAGAGAATCATATTGGCGGCAATTTCATTTCCGTCTCTTCTATCAAACTTCAGAGGCTCTTCAAACAAATCGAATCATATGAAGAACCCTAGAATCTCAATGCTATAAAATTTAAGGTTCAACACAACCAAAGTTACGACATACATCATGAACTCCAAATACATCTCATTTCATAAACATGTCTATCAATATACTGGATTAGATTAACACAAATCTAATGGCTGACCATGGTTGCCCATTAAACAATGAGAAAACAGAGCATACATATACAGAAGATGGAGATTTGAGCAGCTGGAATCATTTCAAGTAACAAAATCGAAGAACGCAACTGACCTTCGAAGAGAAACAACCAGAGCTAGGGTTACAAGCAAAGGTGCGGAAGAGAGTAGGGTTTTTGACATTATGCTCGTTTTTATAGCTTTTTTTTCTAAGGCGGGCCTTGTATGCTAATTGGGCCCAGTTCTATATGGGCTTGCGAATTGAAAAGGTTTAGTAAACCATTCAGTTCATCAAAATCAATTAGTCGAAATCGACCTATCAATACAAATTTGAAGAAGTCCTAACCTAAGTCCTAACCACTTAGAAATGATAATGCTGATATACGTACATGTTATCATTCTATGGAGAATATGGGATGTTTAGTGCAAATAATGAGTTTTGGCGGGTCAAATTCGTAATCCTACAGAAGTTAGTTAAATTCTTTTTTTTTTTTTGATAGCAGAAGTTAGTTAAATTCTGTTCGTGTGATATCTTGAAAGAACATCCTGATTTCCCACCTTCTGTGGCTTTAAAATAAGAGTTTGGTGATCCATGACTTCATTTTATTTGTTGGTTTTTCGTGGAATTTTGTCTCAATCCAGTGGTTTCAAATTCAATCTGACTTTCTTACATCTTTAAAATGGCGTCCCTCTGCTCCAATTCTCTTCCTGCAAAATCTTTCCTTTCCTTTAGAATTTCATGACTGTTTACAGGATGATTGTGCACCTTATGCTAATTAAGGAAGCTGCTGGTTTTCATCAAAAAAATAAAAATAAATAAATAAATAAAATCAAACAGTCTTCATTCTTCAATGACCAACTCAAATACAAGACTGAACTACTTAATTCCTATAGGGATTATGAAGGTCTATAACCAAATTAAACATAAAACTAAAAGTATACAAATAAAAATAACTTCACTTGGCATCCAAATTCTCTCTTTTCCCTCTGTTGTTGGTTCCAAGGGAGTGAAAACTTTCATGGAGATGTAGACGATTTGTACATTCAAATGCTTCCTCAACTCCAAAGCACTATTCACTATCTTTAGTGAAAGCCAATTCTGAAACCAGAGCTATATGGTCGCTGCCCCATTTCTAAACCACAAAACGAAAAATAAGCACAAGATGATGCTGAGGAATGTATTGGTCATGGTACAAAATAAACATGTGCTATATTGAGGGCATCAGTGAAGTAAAATTTACCCTTGTTGGAAACCCTTGAGTCCATTGCACAGCATTTTTTGTTAATGGCGCAAGTACACGTGAAGTCTGGAGACCTTCTGATCGCCTGCGTTTCAGAATTGAATTTATGTCAAAATATAGATTATCAATAGATATGTGCTATATTAAGTCCCATCTCTAGAATATATCATAAGTTTATAATCTGCAAAGCAGAGGGGCGATACTTACCATATGTAGTCAACCGTACCCATGAAACACTTGTTATAGCTAGTCAGCACTGGCTCCCCGCTTGAGTCTCTTGTCTCGGACGAACCCTGCCAAGTTGTAAAAAAGATCTTCATATATTTTGCAGAGAAGTCTGAAGCAATATATACACATTTGCTAAAGAGCTAAATCAAGGGCCTTTTTATGGTAATCAGATATTGAACTCAACAGAAAGTTTAATTATAAAGTAGAATCCACCTCCAATTCAGCATAGGTGCTTTTGAGCTTCAACGGGTGTTCAAGACAAGTGCGATCTGCATTGCCAGTTGCTGTAGCAATCTCCATTGGAGTCCAAAGAGACGGATCATATGCAGTGTTGTTCTGCAATTCAATTGACTCCACTCTGGCAGACAAATCCTCCAGAATATCATCACCTAGAGAAATCAAATATTAGATGACTTATAAAGCATATGTAATTTCCCAAATGAAACCGTGCAGCTAATATAATAGATAAGCCTACCAAGGTGCAAATCAGACAAGAACTTGTCACTATCTTCACCTCTATCTTCACCTATATCTTCAGCATTTTTATCCAGCTCTTCAAGCAAAGAGCCTTCAACAATTTCACTGGCGTTAAATTCAATTGCTATGGATGCATCAGAGGTATTTCCTTCCTGAATAGTGCTATTTTTTGCCTCGCCCACCATAGATGTTGAGACCAACTCTTCTGAAATCCCTGAAAAACACATATTGACAGGTTTGTAATAAAGGCCTACCAAAATGAAGAAACTTCTGGCTCTCAATATCTACCTTCATTACTAATAAGGTTGTCAGGTGAACTAGGCGATTTCTCCGTTTCACAATTAATGTTCTGGACTTCCACATTATCTGAACTGCATTCTGGACCAACCTTATCTGAAAAGCAAAGGAAAGAAAAATAAAAAAGATATGGTCAGCAGCAACTTTGGAAATGTCCTCGACATTATTATGTTCATCAACATCAGAAAAGGAATTTCTCAGCATTATACTGATACCTATGCTCTCCACTACAGCTGTTGCTTGAGCCTCATTCTCAGAATAGCTTTCTAAATTGAGCTGCTTCTCAGAAGAAGCATTGTGCTCAGAGTTGCTACCCATGTTCTCAACTACTGCAGCGGTAGGAAGATTGTATGGATTAGATGTTACCCTGCAAGAGGTTTACATTTTATCAGCTAGCATTCCAGGGTCTTATAATGTAGAAAAAAGTTCACCTTGCATCTGAAATGTAGAAATTGAAATTTCATGGAAAAATAAATTTACCCTGAATAAGGTCTGAACTCTCTTGTTTGAGAGGGAATTTCAGCAGAAGCTTGTCCAGATACCTTGTCTCTATCTGATTCAGACAAGTCTAGCTGCAAATATTGTAGGATATGAGTCTCTAGCAGACTACATCATGGATGACAATGTGCTGATAACCAAATTTACCTTCTGCTCTGAGATGAAGTTGTATAATGCACTCTGGCATGATGAATAGAAACTCAGTGTTAGACCAGCATGCTCAAGAAAAAATGGTCAGCTAAAGCTACGCCATAGGAGTGAAAAAGGAAGTGTAGTTACCTTTGGAGTACAATTAAAATCACCACATATGACAATTGGGGCATCATCCCAAATTTTTGAAACAGCTTGAGCCCTATCCAGCAGAACTCTAACCTAAGCATAGGGCATATCATAAAAGTAAAGTTTAAAGCAATCTACTTGTATCAGATAATGACAAAATCAGTTAGAATTCGGCAAATATAACCTAGAAGACTTAAATCTTTTAAAGCTAAAGTTTGCAACAGTTTATCTAGAATCAGTTTCACAGCAACTAACTCTATGTGAAAATGTGCACAATCATTTACTGCAAACACTCATACACATACACATGCTTGTTGTAGTTTAACGTGATCTAAGAGAATACCTGGCCAAGCTTAATTTCTCCTCTTCTAGGATTGTAAAGCACATGAATGTTACATACTACAACTTTATTGGGACCCACTGGGCTGCACAAGCAACAATAACAGAGCAAGCTAAGTGATTTATCCTCATTCCTTTATTGAATAGCCACTCCAAATGAGAAGTTCAGCATTTGAAGCTTTATATTACCTTTTCGATGAGGCAGATAGATCATCATTATGATTTTGAATCAAAGACTGCCGGATAAGCAAAGTTTAAAGGTTAGAAGAAAAAAAAAAAGATTCTCGCAAAGTGACAATCCTAACATTTGCTCAATCCCATAATTAGGAATCTATTGAAGTCCCTTAGGGAATGTCAAATACCTCAAGTACACATATCTGAGCAACGTTATCACGCATACCAAGCTTGTTGAACTCAATGTGTTCCTCGTGCACAAGCTTGAATCTAAAACCATCAAACAGCCTCAGCATGAAAATTTTGTACAGACAAACAATAAACAATGAAACAGCTACAACTTTTGCATGCATAATTACTACCTTGATGCCCGCCAAAACAACGCACATCCATCCACAGGAATTCCAGTCCTCATCTATACATTTGTCCCAGCTTTGTAAGTGCATCCATCTTAATGATGCAAGTCCAAAAAAAATTCAAACACAAACAATAGAATATGCACACAGAACTTAGGACTGCACCTTCCAAATGCCCATGTATCCCCGACTCCTTAAATCTTCCTCAAGATCACTAAACCTGTCGACCTCCTGTAAATGTAACACAAACAATCGGGTTCATGTCCAACAAAACACATCTATGATGTGAGTATCACTACATTGTAAATTGGAACACATGAACATGATGACACTTTGACATGAAAAAAAAACCTGGAAGCACATAATGTCAGGGGACCAGAGCCCAAGCTCAAAAACTATGCTCTTTCTTCGGCGTTCCCAATCCAACAAGTGACGAGGAATGTGGAAATAAAGCTTAGCCCGATGATTATTTGCAAGATAGTCCGCAAGTATGTTGTATGAAAGAACTGAGAAGCGTTCTGCAAAGAGCACCAAACTCACTTTCCTCAATGCTGTTCATACTAATCATAGTTTCACTTAGCCAAACGCTATTCATACTTTCACTTGGCCATTTTCTCGGATTTCAAAACTCACATTGGAACCAAATTGCTTTTATCCAGAATCATTGATCAGTGAGAGAAGCGCTTACCCCGTGTAGGAGGTGGAGGATTCACGGCGGCCTCCCACCGGCGGAAATCGTTGACCTTAGGCCGCCTAGGCTGCTGCTGAAAGTGGCTGTTCTGTGGCCGTTGATTTGGCGGAACAGGCGGCCGGAAACCCCCAAATTGATTGCGAGCATAATTTTGGCCCTGAAATCTCCCATTATTGGCGTAATTATGGCCATTGTATGGATAATTGTAGTTGACGTGGCTGTAATTAGGTATCTGAGCCCCCAAATTGGCGGCTCGAACGGAATGAAATCGAGAATCTCCGGCGAAGGCCTGGTTCTCCGGCGTACTCGGAGGTAGCGGGGACTCTGAGTACGCTCTTCGCGATTGAGCTCCTCCTCCTCCTCCTCCTCCTCGGGCCTGTGACACAGACAGAGAGTAGTATGTTAAAGCGAGAAGATAATGTCTTCAGTAGAGATAGATAGAGAGATAGATGGAGAGAAAGAGGGGATAATACGTGAGGGCGGAAGCGATGGGGAGGACGAGAGTACATGGCGATGGAGGAATCGAAGATGGCGGACGAGAGAGAAGGCCGACGCATGTCTTTAGCGATTTGGCAGCGGCGAAGAGCGCTCAATTTCGACAGCCATTACAACTCATTGGCGGTGGTGCGTGCACACCACTTTCCGTCCAATGATTCGCTGTTGCCCGTATGCTAAACCCGAATCCAACCGGATTTGAATTTTTGTCTCACGTAGAGCACTTATCTTGTTTTGAGTCATCCGGGTTAGACGTGGGTCCGGTTAATCGAACCGCCGGCTCCAGTACTGATGTGATTCCGGTTTTGACCGATTTTCTCCCGGTTTGGGCCGGTTTCGTAGCCGAATCCAGTCCAAACCGGTCCGGTCTCAGTTTTTTTTTTTTTTTTTTAGACTTTCTTAACGGCTAGTTCAACACCTGAACTAGTCGCGATCGCCGGTTCAATCGTCGTTAACTGACGGTTTGGCAGGTTCAACCGACCCAATGACAAAAAAAAGTTTATTTTATTTTATAAAAAAATCTTAAACCGTCGGTTTTTATCCGGTTTAGGTTTGAACCGCCGATTCACCAGTATGGTTCGTCTCGAATCTAAACCTATACCGGGTCGGTTTCACGGTTTAGGTTCCGGTTTGGATCCGGTCCGGTTCAGCGGTTCAAAAATGAATCGGACCCAGCTCTAATCCGGGCTATTTTGGTAAGTAATTAAAAAATGTTCGGTCTAACCGAACCGACTCGACCCCAAAACTAAACTACTCTGAAAACGTAGACCAAAAACTAAGCCAAGCTAGCTTGGTTTGGGTCGATTTTCGGGTCTTCTTTGGTTTTTACTTGAGTCGAAAAACAGCCCTATTTGGCCGGGTGCGAACCTGTTGATTTTGTCATACGATTTGAAATCGTCCCACAATATCATTTTCATGTCTCCCGGCCGATCAATGGAGGTAGAAGGAGTATGGAGGTAGAATGATATCGATGCATATATTGATCAACTCTTATGATGATTTTTGTTTATAACTCAAATTAACTATCAATTGAAGCCCGTTGCACGAGTTTGTACAACCCTAAAACGATAATAGTACTACCACAAGCTATCTAGTAAAACTGCACTTGACAACAAACCAAACGGATCGATAAACACAAACAAACTGTAAACATAATCTGTATGGTATGTAGTTTAAAACAGAAAGCTAATTAGTTTTTTTTTTTTTTGGGGGGTCAGAGAAAGCTAATTAGTTAGTAAGGGAGCATTGCTTATATAATAAGCACAACAGAAGGCAAGATGCTACATAATTATTTGTAAGTTAGAGAAGTCCGAGACTCGCTCAAATAGAAACTATATCCTGACTTGTGTAAGACCGAACCTTGGGATGATCCATCAAGAACATGCTTTCATTGTAAACATGATCACTCGTTATTTGGCGCGGCTGACTCAAGTAATGAAACTTGTTCCACCGGTTGTTAGGGCCATAAGGAGCCAGCTTCTGGTATGACGGATCGTTGACAACAATATGACTAGGAAGAATCGAGTCCGAGGTCCACTCGTAATCTTGCTCTTGATCCCCTTGGGCGTCGAGCTCAATACCTGGGAACACAGGTTTGATAACATAGAGCTTCTTCCACGAGGTAGACACGCCATGCTCCTCCATCACCCACAGATTCACGCACAATAGCAGATGATTCACCAACACCGAAAGCTTGCCCGCGTACTCGAAAAGCCGTATCCACCAGTCAGAACCAGATACAATCTCGGGAATGTCCATTCTTCTAAACTCCTCACTCGCACAATCAAACATGAGCACGGAAAACTGCGCATCGACGGTGGCCAGGAGCCAATGAATAGTTCCATTTACGAAACAGCTGTTGAGATCCTGGGCATCGAAGGTCCAACCCCGTAGGTGTTCCATTTCGACGCTGGTCTTGGTCCTGGGCCGCCTCCATGAGCCTCTTCGAGACGAGTACACCTTGTACGGTTCCACCGGACTGACTCCCATGACCACCTTGAAATCATTCGTGGCGGAGTCGTAACCAAAGCCTATAGCGTTGAAATCTTGACTCAGATTAAGGCGAGGCAGGGCCACGTACTCGTGAAGGGACGGGTTCCAAAGGAAGGTGGAGTTGACAGAGGGAGATGCTACCTCGGAGGACCAGGAGTACGAAATGCATACCACGCCATGGATGGCATCAACAAAAGTGAACCTTTTGAGGTGTCCTCCGTCCTCCTCGGCACGAAACGGGAAATGCAGTAGCTGTTGTGCGCTGTCGTCGAGAAGGGTGTACCGTTCGTGCGAGGGATGGTAGTATACGCGGTCGCTATACGCCACGTTGAGGTAGGGTTTCAGGCTGCGAGGCGTGGCGGAAACATTGAAGGTAAAATGAAGGTTGATGAAAAAAGACGATGAGATGATCGAGTTCCACCCCTTGCAAACGCATCGGAATCGGCAAAGGGCTTGCGTTGGTAGTCTCTTGAAGATCTCCACCCATACGTCCTCATTCAGTACATAGTAACAATCTGCAGAAGGTCTGTATATAGAGAGAGAATTGATTAGCTTAGAAAATGTCATATGTATAATATATACGTAAAACACTGTGGAGGGGAGGGGTTGGAATGACTGACCTTAAGCTTAAACGAGAGAGGGACACAGCCGTAGCTTGAACGGGACGGTCTTTCTGATTCTTTCTCCTCATGCTGTACAAATTAAAAGTTGTTTATATTGAGTTCAAACTAGGTCAGATGTATTTGTATAACCTTTACCACAGATAAAATAAAGGGGGGAAAAAACCTAATTAATACAGTGGTATTATTTACGTGTTTCGATGATCAATTATAAAATAACGAAGTAACACGTACGAAGACTAAATATTTAATCGACTTGCTCAAAAAAATTTCTTAATCGACAATGTTATGTTACCTCAATTAAGATTGACGTATCCGAAGAATATTGGAGTCTCGGAAATCAGGTCTGCCAAACGTACACGACGGCAACTGCACTGCTTTCGCTTTCACGTCCGAATTAGGCATGCGCCCATGTTTTTATATAGGAGGAGGTTCGGGGGCCAATAAGTACTCTATCTATCTACAAAAGTGATACGAGTATAATATCAGAAGTTGCTTAAAATAAAACAAAAACATTATATCATATCATATTAGTTAATATATACAGTAACCCACTATAAGTCGCCAGTCATCGATGGTTACCAACCGGGATTTTTCAAGAGTTGTTGGGCTACTGTTGGGGATTCAGTTGTTAAGTTCGTAAAGGACTTTTTCGTCTCGGGTCATCTCCTTGATGGGGTGAATGATACGCTGATCGTTTTGCTTGCTAAAGTTGCGAAACCCGAACACATTAGCCAATTTAGGCCCATAAGTCTTTGCAATGTGATCTACAAAGTCATAACTAAGGTCATCGCCAATAGAATTCAGCCCCTTATGACCAGTATTATCGGACCGACTCAAGGAAGTTTCATCCCGGGTCGGCTTATAACCGATAACATAGTGATTGCTCAAGAGGTTGTCCATTCGATGAAGAGGAAAAAAGGGCGCAAGGGCTGGATGATCATCAAGTTGGATCTCGAGAAAGCGTATGATCGCTTGAATTGGGATTTCGTGGAGAGTACTCTGAAAGAAGTAGGCTTTCTTGATCAATTAATAAGCTGGATTATGGAATGTATTTCGACGCCTAGGATGCAAGTGTTGTGGAATGGGGAAGTTACGAAACAGTTTTCGTGCTCGCGTGGTGTTAGACAAGGGGACCCGATATCTCCCTACATCTTCTTGCTCTGCATTGAACGTTTGAGCCACATGATTCATAGTGCAGTTGGCGAAGGGACTTGGAAGCCTATCAAACTGACGCGTTCGGGGCCGACCCTCTCTCACATATTTTTTGCCGACGACATTCTTTTGTTTGCGGAGGCTTCGGTTGAACAGGTTCAGGCCATCAAAAATTGCTTGGATATTTTTTGCGCAGCTTCAGGCCAGAAGATAAGCAACATCAAGTCTAAAATCTTTGTTTCAAAGAATGTGGATATTAGATTGAAGAGACAGCTGCAAGATACGAGTGGTTTCGCTGCTACTTCGGACTTGGGAGTGTACCTTGGAATGCCGATTCTCCACAAAGCTATTGATAAGAATACTTTTGGTTTTCTTCTGGAAAAATTCAATAAAAAGCTTGCTGGTTGGAAATCGAAAACTCGTAGCTTCTCTGGAAGGATTACGTTGATCAAGTCGGTTTTGAATTCGCTTCCCGTTTACTCCATGTCTTCGGCTCTGCTGCCTGTGGGTACGTGCAATAAGATTGATAAACTCACAAGGAGATTTCTGTGGGGAGGAACGAGTGAGCATAGGAGAGTTCACAAGGTGGCTTGAAACATTGTTACAAGACCGAAGGAGATGGGAGGTCTCGGTTTAAAGTCGATGAGGGAGCTCAACCTTGCTCTGGCTGGGAAACTCGGCTGGCGTTTTCTCATGGAGGAGGACAGCCTTTGGGTTTCGGTGTTGAGTTGCAAGTATACAGGTTCAGCATTGGGTAAATCTGCGGGATGCTCTAATGTGTGGAAAGCTGTGAGAGCAGGATTGAATGAAGTGGTGTTGCCAGGAACTAAGTGGATTTTGAAGGATGGGCAATCTATCAAATTTTGGAAGGATATTTGGCTTTTGGAGGTAGCGTTGGAAGAAGTTACGGTTGCTGGTGTGGATCAACACAGATTGGATGACCTCGTGAGAGATTATTGGACTGCTGTTGGCTGTTGGGACTGGTAGGAGCTGGCTCTGCTTCTTCCTCCTTCGGGGCTTTTAAGCTTGGCCTCGGTTGCTGTTGACAAGGAAGGATGTTTGGAGGAAGATGAAATTAGTTGGAGGTTCAATGCAGATGGGTGCTACTCAGTGGCGTCAGGCTACAATTCCTTGCTGAATTTTCACAATTATAACAATATTGATGTGTAAGTTTTTCGCAGGTTGTGGAGGGCTAGAGTTCACGAGAGAGCTCGATCTTTCGGGTGGCTGGCGTGCGTGGGCGGAGTCCTCTCAAACCAAGAAAGAAGGCGTCGGCATTTAACTATCAACGGAGCCTGTAGTTATGGCTGCGGAGTGGAGGAATCGATGGAGCACCTCTTCCGGGACTGTGATATGGTAAGATCTATGTGGGCGGAAATGTCGGTTACTGACTTCTACCCTGAGTTTTTTCAGGATGATTTTGCGGTGTGGTTCCGCAAGAATATTGTTTGTAGAGAGAAAGCTGGGAGCTTGGATTGGTTGGAGGTGTTCATGATGGGGATTTGGTGGACATGGAAGTGGAGAAACAACATGGTGTTCCGAGGAGAGGCTACGTCAATGGTGCGATCTAGTTTTGTGGAGCAGCAGGCGCACGAAGTTGTCAACGCGATGGCCAATGACGATTCCAGGAATAGATGCAACAAAGAGGAGGTGATGGTCAGCTCGAATGCGCCGGATGAAGGATGGATAAAAATCAACTCGGATGGAGCGGTTAAGGACGGGAGGGCAGCGGCTGGTGGAATTCTTCGCAATGATCTTGGTAAGTGGGTCGGGGGCTTTGCTCACAACATTGGAGCTTGTTCGGTTCCAATGGGAACTTTGGGGGGTGTATAATGGATTGAAGTTAGCTTGGGATTTGGGTTACCGAAAGGTTTTACTGAATCCGACTCTCAATTGGTTATACAATTCCTAAATTCCGGAGTGAAGCAAAGTCACCCGCTTAGTAGCTTAGTCGATAGGTGTCTAGGCTTTATTCGTAGGGATTGGTCCGTCCAATTCCGTCATGTGTATAGAGAGGCGAATTCGGTTGCGGATCGCCTCGCGTCTAGTGCGTTTGATTTTCCTCTAGGATTGCATGTTTTGAATGCCCCGCCCGAGGGATTTCTTTATTTCTTTTTAATGATGTAAGGGGTCGGGCTATCCCCCGCTTGAGGACTACTTAGCCCTCTTTGTTTTATTATTAATAAAATGCTCCCTCGCGAGCCGGAGAGTGCCGCCTCTCCTTCGACCAAAAAAAATACAGTAACCCACTAACCGGCCTTGTGGTCTTTAAATCGACTAGTAAAGGATAAACCAATTAATTATAGATATTTGCTAAAGCTAAAATTAGTTACTACTAAAATATCTATCTACATGTAGTATAATAATACTATCTATCTATAATAGTAAAGGATACAAATACTTATATTTTATTAACATCGTATAATTCCTATTCATACATATGTAAAACTTTCACTGTAAAAAGAGACAACTATAATATAGTATAAATATAAATACTAGCAAATTACCCGTGTTTTTTATTTTTTTATTATCTTGTATATGAATTCACTATAATAATTACATATATTATCATGTTCTAATTTATTTTAAAATGACACGTATCTTTTAGATTATAAAAAAATTTCTCACATATTATTAAATATTTATATTAAAAGATATAGTATTTATATATTAATATTTTGAAAAAATGACTCAAATAATTCAAGTATCATCTTTCGACCAAAAATAATCCCAAGTTCAAAAATCATCACCAACGATCCAAACTATCACAATATTAACCAAAAACGATTTGGAATCATTTTCCGACAAGTTTGTAAGTGGAATCGATGATATGACGATTGAAAATATATCAACCAAATGTTAAATATTAAGTTGTTATGCCAGATTTTTGATGGAATCGATGATATGGCGATTGAAAATATATCAACCAAATGTTAAATATTAAGTTGTTATGCCAGATTTTTTATACCCGCATCATCGATTCTATCGGAAAACTCATCGAAAAAAGGTTCCAAATTGTTTTTGGTTAATTTCGTACTAGTTCGGATCGTTGATGATGATTTTCAAACTTGGGATGATTTTTTTATTGAAAGTTGATATTTGAGATTATTTTGAGTCATTTTTTTAATTGTTTTATACATACATAAACATATATAAATCGATGAAGAATGCAATAAGATGATTTTAATTATTAAATTGTATAAAACATTGACAAAAAAATATTTTGAAATTTAAATTAAACTGAAGAAACTAACTTATATAAATAATTTAATAATTTAAAGTAAAAAGTTGGATTAATATAGTATTATATTTTAAAATATAGAGAATATTTAATAAGATAAAATAAAATAAAATCAAATTATCTTGTATATATGTTACTATGTTGTAATAAATTAATTCAATAAGAAGTATATAATGTCAAATAAAAATATCAACAAATGATTATCTTAATAAAAAATCTATCTTTTATCTAATCATAATCAATATATAATAGTACTAATATATTTAGGGTAAATATATCATCTATCTTAATATTATTATTGCATTTCAATATGATACGATAGAAAAATATTTAATATATTATTATAATAAAAAAAGATGTGG
This sequence comes from Polygonum maritimum, assembly GCA_963924305.1. Classification (NCBI taxonomy): domain Eukaryota; kingdom Viridiplantae; phylum Streptophyta; class Magnoliopsida; order Caryophyllales; family Polygonaceae; genus Polygonum; species Polygonum maritimum. The sequence goes on along the minus strand of OZ002735.1, from coordinate 33,726,770 downwards.
CGTAAATATTGTTAGACCCAAGGTTTGAGGCCCATAATCCTTACCGAACCCGTACGCGTATCTAGATAGGCCCACGAGATTCGAAGTTGTTATTCAAGATAAAAACTGCCATATCGAAGTTGTTACACGAGACAATCCACCATATTGAAGAAAATCTGATCATATCAAGAAGAATATCCTATCTATTGTTGGGCCCTATTACCCAAAAACCCACGACGTGCACTAGAGCGGCCTGTAAGAAGCCCACGGAGCCCAGCAGCGATGTTCTAGAACATGATCCGAGTAACAAGTCATAATTTCGATATATTTGACCATCTAAGTATAAGATAGACTTAAATTATATCTTATAAGGTTTATCTCTATCCGATGTAACAAGAATCATATCATACTTAGGTATATTCTATCTAGTAGGTGCATGTCTATCTAGCTATCTACATATCTTGTAAAGCACTCTATCTTTAAGACCCCTATATATACATAGAGGGGGTCACGCATTGTACATCGACATTCATACGAATATACATTTGAATACACACAAGAGTTAATACAATTTCACGTTTTCTACTTGATTCTTGAGTTGTATTGCTTAGTTCAAGCCCGATCTAGGCTAAGGGGTCACCAATCTTGCTTGGTTGATTTCTAGCTCTAACAATTTGGTGCCCACCGTGGGGCACAAAATTTGGCAGATCACGAACCAAGAGTCGCTTGGTGATCAAGTTTCCGGCCAAAACAATGTCGGAATCCGGAGAAGTAGTAGAAAATCCAAACGCTGTTAGGCCCTAATGACCCAAAGCCCATGAGATGTATCGGAACGGCCTACAAGAGATCCATGAAACTAGGTGGCGAGCTTCTAGAAGATTGATCGAGTAAATGGATATCGAAGCATGATAATTCGTACGCCTGATTATAAGATATATTTACGTTTATATCTTGTAAGGGTTATTTCTATCTTGTGAGGCAAAAACTATATCATATTTAGGTATAGGTCGTCTAGATAAAAACGCGTCTATCTAGTTATCTTTCTATCTTGTAGAGCACTCTATCTTTTGGGCCCCTATGAATACATAGAGGGGGTCACACATATGTACGTTACACACTTATACATTAATACAATTGAATGCACACAAGTGCTAATACAATTCTCACATTCTTTCTTTCGATTCTCGAGTTCGTATAGCTTAATTCACGCCCGATCTAGGCTAAGGGGTCACCAATCCTACTTGGTTGATTTCTAGCTCTAACAATTTGACGCCCACCGTGGGGCCAAGAATTTGGCAACTTACGAACAAAGAATCACTTGCTGTTCAAGTTTCTCATCAACAACGATGTCCGAATCTGGGGAATTCGTGCCAGATAAGAACAACGCCACCCAACAAGAAGAAATCTTGTCTAAACAACGAGAAGACGAGATGGCGGACGTTCGACGGCGCATGGAGCTTCTCCAGAAGGAACTCGAGCAACAAAAAAGCTTCTTTGAAGCCAGCATGGAGCGTTTGACCAACGAAAACAATCAACTCAGGAGCCAGAACCAGTTACTCACCACGGCAAGGCAGCCCGCCAACGTGCCCAGAAACACTGAGGGTCTGGTAACTCGACTGAACTTCGATTCCGGAGAGGGAACTTTTGGGGGAAACAATGGGAATGACACCCAAGGCGGAGTCTTGAACACTCAACAGACGCCTAACCCCGAGAGCAATCGCGAACAAGCGACAAACAAGGAAATCCTCGGAAACCAGGTCACACTTCCGGGTAACACCTATAGAACCCGTTCCGGGAACGTATGGATAGCTGAGAATGCTTATACTGAGAGACGCCAGGAGGTGGATCTAGACGCCCTCATCCGAAGGAAGGTCATAGAGCAGATTGGGGCCATCTCCAATCAGGTTGTTAGAAGCCACACCGGATACCAGCCGGTGCAACCAGAGGCCCACAACGGATACGACGAATCACCGTTCGTCCCCAGGATTGCTCGGGCCGAAATACCGAGGAAAGTCACTATCCCCACTATGAACCCTTACAACGGCACCACGGACCCTAACGAGCACATAGCCATCTACAAACAAAAGATGATGACTAGCTCAGTTCCCAATCACTCAAAGGAGTCCGTGATGTGCAAAGGGTTTGGTACGACCCTGACTGGACCGGCCCTCACCTGGTTCATCGGTCTACCCAGGGGAAGCATCAAGTCCTTCGCCGACCTCTCGGATACCTTCAGAAGCCAGTTCGCGAGCAGTCGCAAGTTTGAGAAGCAGTCTAGCGACCTTTACCGGGTCAAGCAAAAGAATCATGAGACCACAAGAGCTTTTCTAAATCGCTTCAACAAGGAGAAAGTAACCATCCCAAATTGCGACACCACTACCGCAATCGAGGCTTTCCGGCAAGGAATCATACCGATAGAGGATTGTATCAGGAGCTAACCAAGCAACCTTGTGTCACTTTCGAGGAAGTCCAGTCAAAAGCACTAGCACACGTGCGATTGGAGGAAGATAGATCGCACCGAAGGAGATCGGCCGAACCCAGAGGCTCCGAGAGGAAAAACGGTAACGATCGTAAGAGGGAATATCCAGAGCGAAGGCGATCGCCCTTCGACCAGAGAAGGGGCAAGCGTGATCGATCCTACGATAGACACCTGGCCAAACGGGTTAACGTGGCACGCAACAAGCCGCTAATAGAGAAGGAACGCGATCCATTGCCACTACCTCTGGAAGATTACAACCTCAAAATCTCGCCATCGCAACTGGTGAAAAATCTCTCCAAGATGGGAGATCTGGTTAGGTGGCCCAGGAAAGATAAAGCGCCCAAAGCAGGGGCCGATGAGAATAAATGGTGTGAATTCCAAGACAACCACGGCCACTGGACCAAAGATTGCATTATGCTAAGGAGGGAAGTGGCACACTTAATCTCTAAGGGCAAAATCCGGGAAGCGGCTCCAGACGCCAGAGTTCCTCGCGATCTTCTAGATAATCCCTACTCCAGAAAGGCGAGCGAGAGAACACCCCCCACTCCAAAAAGGGTGGTGAACGTAATCACCGGGGGCTCAAGCGTGTGTGGTCTTACTTACTCAGCAGCCAAGAGACATGCGCGAGAGGGGTACCTAGGAAAACCAACCCATCTAGAGAGGCGACCTAAGCAACCCACCGGGTTGGCAATAGTCTTTGACGACTCTGACATTGAAAACCAGGTTGGTCCTCATCACGACGGCCTGGTAATCTCCTTACACGTAGGAAACGTCCTTATGAGGAGAATACTGGTCGACACCGGTAGCTCTACCACCCTCATAACTCTCACCGCCCTCAAAGAGATGGGTTCGTCTGAAAATGACATCCACAAGCAACCGGTCCCCCTCGTAGGGTTCAGTGGAGAAGTAAAACATACCACGGGAAGCATAACCCTGCAAACCTTCGCGAAAGGAGTAAACTTGCAAGTAGAATTTATGGTGATAGATTGTCCATCCAGTTACAACGTGATCTTGGGTCGCCCTTGGTTACACGACATGAAGGCGGTGGCTTCCACCTACCACCAGACGGTGAAGTTCCCTATACCAAGGGGGATAGAGGAAATTCGAGGAGATCAGAGGCTAGCTAGAGAGTGCTACAAGACTGCTCTAAAGCCTACGGCCGCTGGGCCGCAGGCACAGCAATTACAGAATGCTACCCCTCCTATCAAGGCCCGAGAGGAAGAAGAAGAAGTGGAGGAGGTAGCAATAGGGGAAGGACGGGTCGTTCACCTGGGCATCGGACTAGACACGTCCGTCAAGGCAGCACTTGTGTCCTTTCTGGAGAAACACCAGAAGTGCTTTGCATGGAGTCACAAGGATATGACTGGAATTGACCCAAAGGTGATCACGCACAAGCTTAATACCGATCCTAGCTTCTCCCCCATAAAACAAAAAAGAAGAAGGTTTGCCCCGGAACGAATCCAGGCAGTTGACGAGGAAGTAAGGAAGTTATTAGACACGGGTAAGATCCGAGAGGTGAAATATCCAGAATGGCTAGCTAACGTGGTGGTCGTCCCAAAGAAAAATGGGAAGTGGAGAGTTTGCGTGGACTTTACCGACCTGAACAAGGCCTGTCCTAAAGACTCCTTCCCACTCCCCCACATAGACACGATGGTCGACGCCACCGCTGGTCATGAGCTCTTGACGTTTATGGACGCCTTCAGCGGCTATCACCAAATCCAGATGCACCCCGAAGATCAAGAGAAGACGTCCTTCATAACAGGATAGGGAACGTATTGTTACCGAGTTATGCCTTTTGGCTTAAGAAACGCTGGTGCAACTTACCAGCGTCTCGTTAACCATATGTTCCAAAATCAAATCGGGAAGACTATGGAGGTATACATCGACGATATGGTGGTCAAGAGCACCATGGCGGTTCAACACCAACTGCACCTCGAGGAAGCTTTTAACATTCTCGAAAAATTCAATATGAAGCTCAATCCTCAAAAGTGCACGTTGGAGCTCAGTCTGGAAAATTTCTAGGTTATATCGTGACTAAAAGGGGGATTGAGGCCAGTCCCGACCAAGTGAAAGCGATAGCCTCCCTGAGATCGCCCAAGAACATCAAGGAAGTACAAAAACTCGTAGGGAAATTTGCCGCCCTTAACAGGTTCATATCCAAGTCGGCCGACAAGTGTCGCTTGTTCTACGATATACTCAAGAAAAACAAGAACTTCCAGTGGGACGAGCGGCACGAGAAGGCTTTCCAGGAACTGAAGGGCTATTTTTCCAATCCATTATTGCTAGCCAAGCCAGTGCCAGGAGAAATCTTGCAGCTATATCTAGCAGTATCGGGAAGCACACTGAGCGGGGTTCTAGTCAGGGAAGCCGACGGACAGCAAATGCCGGTGTACTTCGTGAGCAAGACAATGACTTCAGCAGAGACTAGATACACCCCCCTCGAGAAATTGGTCCTCGCCGTCGTCATGAGTTCGAATAAGCTTCGCCCTTACTTCGAATCGCATACAATCGCGGTGCAAACCAGCTATCCTCTGCGACAGGTGATGCAGAAGCTAGAATTCTCTGGACGAATGACCAAGTGGGCAGTGCAACTCAGCGGCTATGACATCAAATACGAACCTCGCAAGGCCATAAAATCACAAGTCTTAGCCGACTTCGTCGCTGACTTCACACCTGATCTAGAGGAAGCAGCAAACTCAAGCACACCCACGCCTGGCCCGAGCGAGATACATGACACGTGGACACTCAACACAGATGGGGCTTCCAACGCCAGAGGGATAGGGCTAGGGGTGGTCCTGGAGTCAAGCAAGGGAGATAGGCTAGCTCAGGCCATAAGATGCGATTTCAACGCCACAAACAACGAGGCAGAGTATGAACGTTTGATTTTCGGATTTGGGCTAGCACGAGGCCTAGCGATCCGAAATCTGCAAGTAAGGTGCGACTCTCTCTTGGTGATAAACCAAATATTAGGCCTGTTCGAGGCAAAAGACGAAAGGATGGCTCTGTATCTGGAGAAGGCAAAGGCATTGGCGGGAGAGTTCCAGCAGGTTACCTTCGAACAGGTACCCAGAGAAAGCAACACGTCGGCCGACGCCTTAGCAGGCATAGGCTCAGTACTCAATCCAAGAGAATACTCCCAGATCCCGCTAGTACACCTTCTCTACTCGGCGATCGATTATCCCAAAGAGACACCTATGCTACATACGCTCCCAGTAGCCAGCCTTGACACACACTCTGGATCAAAGCCCAGCAGCTGGATCAAACCATATCTGGACTGGCTAATACACGAGAAGGCGCCTGAGGATAAAACGGAGGCAAGAGCTTTAAGAGCAAAAGCCACGCGATTCGTCGTCCACCAAGGCATACTCTACCACAAATCTGCGTCTGGGGTCTTACAAAGGTGCGTAGAAGGAGAGGAGATAGAGAGCGTTATGAAAGAGATCCATGAAGGATATTGCGGAAACCATGCTGGTGGCAGGAGCTTGGCAAACAAGATACTTAGGCATGGGTGGTACTGGCCAACACTACGACACGACGCCACCAAGTACGCCCAGGAATGCAAGGCTTGCCAGCGACACGCACCAACTTCGCACCAGCCCTCCGAGAGCCTACATCCAACCCTTACTCCTTGGCCCTTCATGAGGTGGGGGATGGATATCGTAGGAAAATTATCTCCTTCTACGGGGCAGAAGGTATTCTTCCTGGCTATGACCGATTACTTCTCCAAGTGGATCGAGGCTGAGGCGTATAGAGAGATCAAAGACAAGCACGTGATCTCGTTCATCGAACGCAACATCCTATGCCGCTTCGGAATCCCAGCAACAATCGTTTGTGACAACGGTTCCCAGTTCATTAGCCAGAGAATGAGAGAATTCTGCCAGGGGTGGAACATTGACCTGGTTACGTCAACCCCAGATATCCCCAGGCGAATGGGCAAGCAGAGTCCTCAAACAAAGTAATTATAAGCAACCTGAAGAAAAGACTAACCAAGTCCAAAGGCAAGTGGGCAGAGGAGTTACCCTACGTGCTTTGGGCTGATCGCACCACTCCCAAGAAAGCGACGGGAAAACCCCCTTTTCTCTGGTATACGGGTGCGAGGCAGTCATCCCAGCTGAAATTCGGGTCCCAACCGCGCGATATGGTCTAGCTACGCTTGACCAGAACAAGGAGCAACTCGAGGCAGACCTAGACACGGTCCAAGAGTTACGGGAATTGGCCCACCTCGGAGTAGCTCGATACCAGCAGCAAGTATCCAGGAGCTACAACAAGAACGTAAGAGTTAAGATCTTCCGAGTGGGGGACTGGGTACTTCGCAAGGTATTCCAGAACACAGCAGAACAAAATGCGGGAAAACTGGCACCTGGATGGGAAGGACCTTACAGAATTACGAAAGTCGTAGGGCAAGGAGCTTACCAGTTGGAGTCCGAGGAAGGAGAACCAGTGCCTAGGAGTTGGAACGCCACTCACCTCAAGAAGTATTATTTCTAGAAACCCTATCTCTAATTACTTAGTTTGATTTGCATATTAGAAGGTCTTGGATTTTCTTTTTTTTGGGGGGATGCAAGGGGGTTCCTGAACCATCACCCCACTTTTATTTCTAGATCATAGTTCTAGTGATTAGCACCAGTTAGTACACTGTTTTGCGTCCTTGTGATCCTTTTAAGTTATGAATAGAATTTATTACCTATTACTTCGTTTTTACACACAAAAAACAAGAATGTGCTTCTCGAGAGCACGCCTTTGCAAATTTCGCACGATACAAAATCCGCACATGGGTACCCGCCTAGTAGCCCCGATCAAGCTACAAAAAGGCAAACATTCCCACAAAATTCGTGGACGTAAAGATTAGGCCCATAAGTGACCTAGGCATTTATCGCCCGAAATCCCACAAAACTCGTGGACGTAATGATTAGGCCCATAAGAGACCTAGGCAAGTATCGCCAGTATAGCAAAACTCGCACGAACATTTGGATCCGCGAATAAGGCACAAGTCACCTGACACGTATGCTAGCATCCAACGGATTAATCCGCGCATACTGACTGGTTGTACAACCCAGGTATACCATTAACATTTGACATCACGAAGGCTAACGTTGGCACTACGTACGAACAAGCTTGTTCCTTGCAGATAACAACCACTACGACGCGCTAGGTACCTACACCACTACTAGCAAAGACAAAACACGCTTTTCCTATTACAATCTCTAGACGAGGGTGGTTCCTCTCCAATAATACCAGGGGTAGTGAACCCGCCGTCAATCATATTACCGTGTTACGACAAATCTATTAATCGCATGATTAATAAGATTAAATCTAAACTCCGACTATAGAGATACACATTGGCAGGCGTTTGTTTAAAACATAAGCATACTTTTCTGGGAACATTCCCCAGAATACAATTTATAAGTACATTCCTAGAAAGACAAGTCTTACTAGGTCCCCCGACAAGACTTATCCAAGTACGACATCTCGTCTCTAGATAAGGCAGGTAGAGTTCTGTCTGAGCAAAATCATGGGAGCTAGGCAAATTCTTAAGAATCAACTGAGTAATAAAGATTGAGTTCCAGCGCTGGGCAAAATTGCTCAAATTGTGTTCTGAAAGCTAGAAAACACTACTAGAACTATTCCTAAACGCTCGGAGAAAAATGCTTAGTTATTTCGGCAAGTTTTGTTTCGGGCAAGAAACATTCATAACCAGATAAAGCGAGGCCATACAAAGGGCCCATAAATAGGGGTTCTTACACTAGGGGTACGACGTTTTCCCCCAAAAAAGAGTTAAAGTCTTGGCACCCGGGCCACACGAGAATCATTTTCAAGTTGTTGGCAAACAACATTGCCAGAGAAAGTACTTAGACCAGAGACAATCAAAAAACAAACGCTTAGATAAATCACTTAGCCGGAGAGGGGGTTTGCGACGAGAGTTGTTCGTCCTTGTCCTTCTGAACAATGTCGCTAGAACCCGCGGCAGGAGCATCCTCCATCGGAGCTGGAGAATTGGCGTCATCATCTAGATCTTCGTCGGGCAAGAAATCTTCTCCTGGGACCTTTGAACCAGGGGGAAACAAGGCTTTGAAAGTAGACTTCAGCTCCTCCAAATTCCATCAGTCACTCTCTCCATTGGCGACACCTTCCAGAACTTCTATCTTGGCCTTGGTGGAGTAGTAAGTCCCGATCCTTACCACCTGCTGTGAGAACTCGCCCCCTGAAGCTCAGCAATCTTCCCCGCCTGGCTAGACACCTCTTCCTGCAGCTTGGCAACTTGAGTCCGATGGCTGCCCAAAGCTTCCTCAAGGAAGCGATTCTGGCGCCCGGCCTCTAGCGTTGCCTCTGAGGCATGCCTCTCCTTGGTCCTTAGCTGACTGATTTCCCTCATATGCACATCCATAGCTAGGGCAAATTCCTGGGCTGCCTGCGGGGAGCGCCAGAATGGAAAATTATGACGATAAGGATTTGCTTCGACAAAAGGAAAAGAAGGGAAAAAGAGGGAGGTCGCGTGAACTTACTTTCTTCATAGCTGCTCTAGATCGTGTCAACGCTTGCTCCACTCCGCTCTTGACAGAAGCGGCTCTGGCCTCACTAGAAGTAGACTCTAGCACAACACCCCAGAAATCCGGGAGGTCGTCCTTGGAAAGATCTACGGTAGGAGGGTCCTCCAGTTTACGCTTCTGGGTAGGGCGTTCTTGCATAGCTTCCTTCTTTGGCACCAGAGGGGGGTTGGAACTTTGAGATCTCAGCATCCGCCGTAGCATTGCATCGGTAGAGACATTCCTTTCGCGACCTAACCCCACCATGAACGAGTTATTTGAACCTATTCTCTACTGGAAAAGTTACCTGGTACACAGAAAGGGTAAATTGCTAAAATCTTACCAGAGTTGGTGGGCTTGGAGGTGCTGACATTTTCACGACAGGGGGCGACATTTCCTTGGGCTTCTCTGGCTCGTTGAAAACTTTGCTAGGGGCGCGGTTTTTGGCTTCCGTGGTCAACAACACTTTGATCAGTTTTCCGCTGGACGATCTGGAGTTGAAGTTCTTCGGCACTGCACAAGATATCATCGGGAGAATGTCAGCAAGATATGCTTATCAGGATAGCGGGACCAGTAGCAAACACTAGTAAAGACAGTGCAAAGATGACAAAGGAAAGGTAACAACAGAACAGGCGAGGCTCTTACAGGTGGTGTTCCAAGCGTCTAGGAAAACATCTTTATAGATTTCTACTATTTCACCCAAAGAGCGTCTCTCGACAAAAAAGTAGCGTGACTGCCATCCCGTGTTAGGGTTCTTGACACCTGGGATCAAGGGGTCATGGGTGTTCCTAGAGTGAACGGAGATTCTACCCGGCCTAGAAGGCACTACCTTGTAAGCAACTAAGAACTCGCTCACTATCATAGCTATCCCTTTCCTAGAGGCCAACTCGTCGACACATCTCAATATGCGCCAAGTTGTGGGCATAATTTGAGAAGGCGAAACCCCTAAATCCTTGAGAAAATCCCTAACGAAGGGGGAAAACGGGAATTTGAGTCCTAGGGCAAATGGAAACTCAGTAAAGCAGACCCAGCCAGGGCGAATCCAGTCAATAAGCTCGTCTTGAGGACAGTGGGTCACTGTCCCGGCCGGAAACCCTCCCTCGGCAACGATTCTAGCCACCTCGTCGGGGGTAAGGTTGCACGAGAATTGATCCTGGGGCATTAGCGAGTTTGAAGGGGCGAAAAGAGGGGTTTCGGCCATGGTAAGGAAACAGGTGGATGGGGATTGAGCGAAGAAACTAAGCACAAAAGGGAAAGCAATAAGTAGCAGGGTTTGAGAGAAAAACAAAAGGTGGAAGACGAAAGAGTTAAGCGAGGAGGAGAGAGTTTTCGTACCTGTGTTCGACGGAGTGAAGTGATGTTTCTGCTAGAAGAGAACGTTTGAGGGGTATTAATACAGAGTAATGATGGTCTGGCGCAACGATTTTCAAGGCTAAGAAGCCGACAATTGGAGTTTTAGTTAAATTCCAATTCCAAATTTGAAATTTGAAATTTGGAGATTGAAATTGAAAGGGGTATTGTTGGGCCCTAATGACCCAAAGCCCATGAGATGTATCAGAACGGCCTACAAGAGATCCACGAAACTAGGTGGCGAGCTTCTAGAAGATTGATCGAGTAAATGGATATCGAAGCATGATAATTCGTACGCCTGATTATAAGATATATTTACGTTTATATCTTGTAAGGGTTATTTCTATCTTGTGAGGCAAAAACTATATCATATTTAGGTATAGGTCGTCTCGATAAAAACGCGTCTATCTAGTTATCTTTCTATCTTGTAGAGCACTCTATCTTTTGGGCCCCTATAAATACATAGAGGGGGTCACACATATGTACGTTACACACTTATACATTAATACAATTGAATGCACACAAGTGCTAAATACAATTCTCACATTCTTTCTTTCGATTCTCGAGTTCGTATAGCTTAATTCACGCCCGATCTAGGCTAAGGGGTCACCAATCCTACTTCGTTGATTTCTAGCTCTAACAATTTGGCGCCCACCGTGGGGCCAAGAATTTGGCAACTTACGAACAAAGAATCACTTGCTGTTCAAGTTTCTCATCAACAACGATGTCCGAATCTGGGGAGTTCGTGCCAGATAAGAACAACGCCACCCAACAAGAAGAAATCTTGTCTAAATAATGAGAAGACGAGATGGCGGACGTTCGACGGCGCATGGAGCTTCTCCAGAAGGAACTCGAGCAACAAAAAAGCTTCTTTGAAGCCAGCATGGAGCGTTTGACCAACGAAAACAATCAACTCAGGAGCCAGAACCAGTTACTCACCACGGCAAGGCAGCCCGCCAACGTGCCCAGAAACACTGAGGGTCTGGTAACTCGACTGAACTTCGATTCCGGAGAGGGAACTTCTGGGGGAAACAATGGGAATGACACCCAAGGCGGAGTCTTGAACACTCAACAGACGCCTAACCCCGAGAGCAATCGCGAACAAGCGACAAACAAGGAAATCCTCGGAAACCAGGTCACACCTCCGGGTAACACCTATAGAACCCGTTCCGGGAACGTATGGATAGCTGAGAATGCTTATACTGAGAGACGCCAGGAGGTGGATCTAGACGCCCTCATCCGAAGGAAGGTCATGGAGCAGATTGGGGCCATCTCCGATCAGGTTGTTAGAAGCCACACCGGATACCAGCCGGTGCAACCAGAGGCCCACGACGGATACGACGAATCACCGTTCGTCCCCAGGATTGCTCGGGCCGAAATACCGAGGAAAGTCACTATCCCCACTATGAACCCTTACAACGGCACCACGGACCCTAACGAGCACATAGCCATCTACAAACAAAAGATGATGACTAGCTCAGTTCCCAGTCACTCAAAGGAGTCCGTGATGTGCAAAGGGTTTGGTACGACCCTGACTGGACCGGCCCTCACCTGGTTCATCGGTCTACCCAGGGGAAGCATCAAGTCCTTCGCCGACCTCTCGGATACCTTCAGAAGCCAGTTTGCGAGCAGTCGCAAGTTTGAGAAGCAGTCTAGCGATCTTTACCGGGTCAAGCAAAAGAATCATGAGACCACAAGAGCTTTTCTAAATCGCTTCAACAACGAGAAAGTAACCATCCCAAATTGCGACACCACTACCGCAATCGAGGCTTTCCGGCAAGGAATCATACCGGATGGAGGATTGTACCAGGAGCTAACCAAGCACCCTTGTGTCACTTTCGAGGAAGTCCAGTCAAAAGCACTAGCACACGTGCGATTGGAGGAAGATAGATCGCTCTGAAGGAGATCGGCCGAACCCAGAGGCTCCGAGAGGAAAAACGGTAACGATCGCAAGAAGGAATATCCAGAGAGAAGGGGCAAGCGTGATCGATCCTACGATAGACACCTGGCCAAACGGGTTAACGTGGCACGCAACAAGCCGCCAATAGAGAAGGAACGCGATCCATTGCCACCACCTCTGGAAGATTACAACCTCAAAATCTCGCCATCGCAACTGGTGAAAAATCTCTCCAAGATGGGAGATCTGGTTAGGTGGCCCAAGAAAGATAAAGCGCCCAAAGCAGGGGCCGATGAGAATAAATGGTGTGAATTCCACGACAACCACGGCCACTGGACCAAAGATGGCATTATGCTAAGGAGGGAAGTGGCACACTTAATCTCTAAGAGCAAAATCCGGGAAGCGGCTCCATATGCCAGAGTTCCTCGCGATCTTCTAAATAATCCCTACTCCAGAAAGGCGAGGGAGAGAACACCCCCCACTCCAGAAAGGGTGGTGAACGTAATCACCGGGGGCTCAAGCGTGTGTGGTCTTACTTATTCAACCTGTGAGAATCAAAACTCAGTCAATTAATCGAACGCCTGTTATGCACACCTCCAAGACTTACCGCTCAAACACAAAACACGAGCCCCGATCCGATCCATGGATTCCATTAAGCCAAGGACTCTGACGGCTCTGAACCCAGGATACGACGCTCAACACGAGTTTCATCCGCGACGAGGACGAGCGGTCCAGGATCGCCTACAACCAGTTTTCCAGCGAAGTTCCGATCGTCTCTCTCGCCGGAGTCGACGCGTGCGGTGGTGATGGTTTGACGGCTTCAGTGCACACGACAACAAGAGCGCTCTGGCTCGGGGTTACAAAGAGAAGATTCATCTGGTCAGGACCTTATTCCTGAACCGGCATCGTACGAGCTTTACGCTCCCCGACCGCACTTCGCTTGCCGTTACTGTCGGGGCAAAACCCTAGCCACCGACTTCGGCCGCCATCGCTGCTCGATTAAGAGCGGAGGCTTGTGTTCGTTCGCAACAACGCTGCCGCGATAAAACCATACGCGCTAGCCAAGTGCGCCACCATGTTTAAGCCAGAGATCGAACGCCCCCGAGGACAACAATGAAGAGGCCGACCTACCACCCGCGCTCCGATTAGGTTCACTTTCATCCAAGTTCGGAAATCCGAGGGCATCATCGATGGCTTCTCGTTCCCTAAATTCAGTGTTCGATTACGCTGGCGAGACAATAAGTCCCAGATTGGAAATCCCGAGTACAAGATACGAGACAAGAAGAAACCTGATCATGGAGCACCTCATGAGAAGGTTTTGGCTTATGGTTCAAGTCGACCTTTGCCATGTCAGGCGTGCTTGCTCGGTAGGCACGAAATCAATCACAATGATCATCAAGATCCTTGCAAGCTTCAAGCCTTCAACACCCACAATTCTCTAATCTTCAATCTGCGGTGAAAAGATACGAATATGCATAATGTAGGGAGGAAGTGGGGCCTACTATATGGAAGAAGACCATTATGGAAATATATAATTCGTGCAAACGGACTAATCCTGATCGTTTTTTTTATATAAAAAAAAATTAAGAGGCGTAGCGGCTTCGACGCCATACCTTGGAGAAATACAACGCGAAACCAGCCCGGACACAACCATGACGCATCGACCTAGACGACCCTTCTGGAGTCAGGATCACGTTCCAGTCCTTCACATACTGGCAGGAACTTCATACATGGAAGTTTACGACCTTTTGTGACAGCAAAGGATCCGTGCTCTCAGGTTATGCGATACCTAGATGACCTAGCAGGAGTTCCACGTCTTCAATACTCAGGGAAGCATCCTTAACCAACACTTTCTTGACTCTCATACTAGTTCCTCCCCTTTTGTTTTCGGGATCTGATCTTGAGTACATATCCTCTCCATCCATTATTATTGGTAAATTATCTAGAGTAACTACTATCACATGACATTGTTTGAGAACTAATCCAGAACTTTCCCTGCTTCGGTATCTAGATTCTGACACTGGCTAAGCTTTTCCCTATCTAATACTCAGTTGTTAATGCTTATATTTTTGAAGATTGACTTCCATACTCATGGCTACGATGTTCTCTAATAGCGCCTTAAGGGAAATCCATGCTAATGCTCTCGTATGATTTCCAAGCATTACAGGTGGAATACTTACACATCGACTACGCAAGAAAGGCTCGTGCCAGCACCAGACACTAGTTATCCACAAAACCTCAAAGTTCACAAGAAAGTGGTACACTATTCACCCAGCTTTGCATTCTAGATAACAGTTCTGGCATTTAGCATTAGTTGAAACACTATTGTTCTTTCCTTCCTGTGCAATTCTTTTAACATATTACATGTATTATCAATTTACTTGAAGATTGTTTAAAAACTTAGCATGGACAGTGTCGTGCAAAAACCAGCACGACACAAAGTCCCCCCCTAGGATACCTACCTAGTAGCCCTGATCAGGCTAACAACGGGTTATAACACCACTACACACACATAAGCGCATGTTCCCGCAAATCTCGCGGAAGATATCCCGCAAATCTCACGAGAAAGGATATTCCCACAAACCTCGTGGACGTAACATTTAGGTTCATAAGTTGACCTAAGCATTTATCGCCAGATTATCCCACAAACCTCGTGGACGTAACGATTAGGCCCATAAGTTGACCTAGGCATGTATCGCCAGTATTGCAAAACTCGCACGAATATTTGGATCCATAAATAAGGCACAATTCGCCTGACACATATGTTAGCATCCGACGGATTAATCCACACATACTACCTGGTTGTACAACCTAGATACGCCATCAAAATTTGACATCTCGAGCTAACGTTAGCACATCGTACAAACAAGCTTGTTTAGTGATATCACGACAAACGACCGCTAAGACGCATTAAATACCTTTAAGGACTCTGTCACAAACGCATGCACCGCTCGAGCAAATACACACGTAAGTCTCTAGATACACTCTCTAGACACGGTACCTAGAATACATACCCATCCTAAAAACGGCTACGACCATGTAAGTAGGGTACGAAGACCCCCTACCAGGCAGTCCCCCTGGAACGGTAACATACATGTCCTACCAGGAAGTCCCCCTGGAACGGTTACCAACACATATTACCAGACAGTTCCCTCTGGTATGATCACAAAAAGTACCCTACCAGGCAGTTCCCCCTGGTATGGTTGCAAGAACATCTTACCAGACGGTTCCCCCTGGTACGATTTACGTACTGACAAAGCTCTAAAAGCATACTCAAGTCGAGTAACCACTATTGCGGGACGCCGCATCACACTTACGTCCGGGGTACAGTCCTGAACCAGACTTACAAAAACACTTTCGAAACATGCATCGACCCACACCCTACAGTCGAAGAACGAGTGTACCGTTCAACAAAAGACAAAAACGAAGCAATCATTTCTAGATACAGACTCTAGAAATAAACCTCCCTGCTTCGAAATAGGAACCATTAGACATGGCCTATCTACATTACTAGAAGGTAATCGTAATACTGATTAACCTTATCATTACTAAGACTACGATCCACTCCATGCAACTAGAAAACGATACAATAGAACAAGACCGAACGGTCACTTCTAGATACAGTATCTAGAGCACATCTTTCCCGAGTCGCTGGACTCAGTATGCTTACTTATTCACGATGGGTTTTTGACATCTATCATGTTTTTGGACGAAGTTCCAGTACCACACTAGACAGTGCCTCATGAGCATCAACAAGACGAAGTCATTAATAGACAGAAACAAGTACTAGCAAAGGAGAACATAAACAAAGTTACGCAAAAGAGTTTCATCAAGCAAAAGGATTACACTTCTGGATCTCATATCAAGAACACGAACCCACACAGGGGTACGCGGAAACTCTTACAAAATGAAGACGTCACGACACCAACAGAACTTCTCGGCCTAAGGATACAATACACCATGGGGTCGATTTCATGACCAGTGTTCTAACACACGAAACAATAGCAGCACAAGAGTACTTGAAGAATCAAGAGATCTACAATTACTAGTGAACATTTCTGGATCAGCTAACTGGAATTCAGTGAAGCACGCCCATCATGACCACAATCTGGTCAATCATCTCTGACCTAAGACAGGGGTTCGAGTACTTTCTGGAAGGCCTCAAACGACACTATATTCGCTATTTTGTCTGGGGTACATTTGCGAGAGACAAAGTCTTATTGAAGAGCCTAGTACTGGGGTACTGGGGTGGAGATACATAGCAGCGTTGTTCTGTTGTGCGGTTACGTCCTAGTAACCATACTTCCCAGCAACAAAATCTCAAGAAATATTCAAGGCGAGACTTCATCAAATACTAAGAGACTACGACGGCCACCACATTGACCAAACACTAGGTCACCTTCACAGCTTTTCACAGCTTCACTTCCCAAACGCATCGCAGCTCATCGAGTACTCGCTAGCTGACCTAGAGAATTTCCGGTGCAGGCAGGCAGGTGATACACAAGAGAATACGTCTAACTCAAGGGATTCATGGAGGAAGACGAGCTCAAGAAGAAGGCCTAGACCTTACAAGAGGTCCCGAGCATTCAAGTATAAGGAGGCTTTGAAGAAGCTACATGAAGTGCATCAACCTTTGTCAAGTAGACATTGGAAGATGAAGAAGACGAAGGAGATGGTCTCAAGACCGACCCCCAGGGGGTCATGCACGACCCATCTAGGGTCGATCACGACCCATATAGGGTCGATCCTGAGATGTGTTCCTCTTCCGCCGGTTTCCTTGTTTAGCTTGCGTCCCAAGTCGTTTCCTTTTATTGTTTATCAAACTATTTCCATATTTTGGATTTCTAGATTTGTAATTATTATTATGAGATATTCTTTATATCTTATGATAATAATTTAGGGTTTATTTTTATAGGGTAGAATAAATACTTGAGTTTTTCCCTTTATTTGTTTTTGAGCGTAGATTGAGAAGAGAACAGAGCTCTTCCTGCGCCACCCAACCTTGTGAAATGTTGAATTGGTTTTTACTCAAGAGTGCCTGGTTTGAATCGATTCTTGTGCTCGTTTGCTTGTGTGAATTCGTTCTTGGTGATCTAGTTCGAGAGTTCGCTTGGCTTATACTTGGTGCAAGGTCTAGATCCGTTTCCGTTCGCGATTGTGTGACTTCAAGGACCCCCTTTGTCATACATCAGCAGGGCTAACCAGTTTTGCTACCTTAAGAAGTCACTTCGGGACGCAGTTTTCAAGACATAAGCTTTCAAGCTGAGACATATTCTTCAGTTTCTTAAACATCTACCAAGAGTGTTCAAGCTCTAGAATCCTCTTTGACGATGGTTCTGGACAAATCAGCAAGGTTTTAAGACAGCAGAGACTTCGACGACATATTACGAATCGGCTTCCAACTCCATAGCGGATCTGGACTTGCAACCCGATCCGGGGGTATTGTTGGACCCAAGGCTTGAGGCCCATAATCCTTACTGAACCCGTACGCGTATCTAGATAGGCCCACGAGATTCGAAGTTGTTATTCAAGATAAAAACTGCCATATCGAAGTTGTTACACGAGACAATCCACCATATTGAAGAAAATCTGATCATATCAAGAAGAATATCCTATCTATTGTTGGGCCCTATTACCCAAAAGCCCACGACGCGCACTAGAGCGGCCTGCAAGAAGCCCACGGAGCCCAGCGGCGATGTTCTAGAACATGATCCGAGTAACAAGTCATAATTTCGATATATTTGACCATCTAAGTATAAGATAGACTTAAATTATATCTTATAAGGTTTATCGATCTCTATCCGATGTAACAAGAATCATATCATACTTAGGTATATTCTATCTAGTAGGTGCGTGTCTATCTAGCTATCTACATATCTTGTAAGCACTCTATCTTTAAGACCCCTATATATACATAGAGGGGGTCACGCATTGTACATCGACATTCATACGAATATACAATCGAATACACACAAGAGTTAATACAATTTTCACGTTTTCTACTTGATTCTTGAGTTCGTATTGCTTAGTTCAAGCCCGATCTAGGCTAAGGGGTCACCAATCTTGCTTGGTTAAATTCTAGCTCTAACAAATATAGTGGTAGAATTTGCTATTAATGGTGATTTTCAGAAAGTCTTATAACAAATTTATGAAAATAATACTCATTATTAATGCATATATTTAAGTAAATTGGTAAAAATGGAACAAAACGGGTAACAATATAATGATTTGATTGAGATTTATACATTATGATAGAGTTACTTAAGCAACACAAAATTTAAGATATAACTAATATTTCAAGTAATTATGTATAAGATTAAGAACATATATTACGATAAAACTAAGATTGATAAGATAACTGTTTTAATAAAGGGGTAATGTGACGCAATATGATGGCAAAATTTTCTTCTATTTTAATATATAGTAATAGATTATATAAAATATAATATAAAATATTATTAGGGTTTTAGATAAAACATTATCAATATCTCACTCTTGATAATATTATAATGCATTGTTTTACTCACTCCATCCACTCATGTTTGCTTCATACTACAATATTTACGTTTATTAAAGATATGGATAAAAGTTGAAATTAAATAGGTGTACTTTGTAATTTAATACAGGGTAAAACGTTGAAAAAAATAAAATAGAAAGAAAAATTGGATAATAGAGATAAAAAGTACTTCATATGTCCCACCAAGTTTGTTCATAAAGGACGGTTTTCACTCGAATTAATAAAAAGTGGAATAGTTGAATAATGGAGAGTAATATAAAAGATTATACGTGAATAATTTTGTAGCTTTATAAGAAAAAGTGATAAAATTGATGGAAAAGTTACATAAGGAGAGTAATATATATGAGATTAAATAATGGTAATATGGTAAGAAAATTATGATATAAATATAAAAAATAAAAAAGATAGACAATCTTATTGAGACAACCAAAAAGAAAATATGAACAAACTTTCAAGGACGGAGATTGTCTATCTTAAAGAAAAACTCAGATTAATATAGTATTATATTAAAACTATAAAGAATATTTTATAGGATAAAAAAGAAAATCAAATTATCTTGTATATATGTTATTAACTTATTATGTTGTAAAAAATTATTTAAATAAGAAGCATATAAATATGAAATAAACAATTTACCAATTCTTATATTAATTAAAAAATATATCTTTTATTTAAAACATAATCAATATGTAATGTTACAAATAAATATATCATCTAATATTTGTATTAGTATTTTATAGGGATTTCAATATGATATAATAGTAAAACAAATATTTAACACATAGTTTTAATTAAAAAAAAGACGTGACATATATATAGTGATAGAATATGCTATTGTTAATGATTATTAAAAAAAATCTTATACTTAAATTACGAAAAATAACTTATACCTAATATACTATATAATTAAATGGGTAAAAATGATATATTATACTCTATACATTATGACTTAAGTAAAAAAATAATATAATTTTTTAAATAAAAAATTTAGGATATACTTATTTATTAATTAAATAGATAAAATAATAAGATTAAGATTTATGAGTGTTGCGTCACGCTCTTAAAATAAAATAAACAAATACATACCGTATTTCGAAATGCAATATTAAAACAAAACACAAAAAAAAATCATAATGAATGATGGGTCATGTCATGTTATTTAGAGGACTAACTCCCACCCATATCCAACACATCATCCATTTATGATGTGTTGGATATGACTTGCTTTGTTCGGGTTTTTTTCCGTTTAATCTTGGGTGTGTGGTCACCCAAAGGTAATTGCCAGCTCTAAGCCCGACCATTGACATATAAATATGATTTACAATTCCAATTTTATCTCACAATGGCAAGTACCTTTTTTTTTTTTTTTTTGGTCAAGACAACGGCAAATAAGTTACCACCATTGGAAGTATAATTTTTCACGTCAGAGTAAGCTTTCACAGTTACTTGTGTTCTGATTTCTACAATAGCACTATATTACCACTACCGTAAATAAATTGTTTTTTTTACAAGTTATTCAAATATCACTAAAAGGCTAATATGGGAGTATTAGATTAGATGGGTTTGTCCTGATATGCGATGGTAGAGGTGGGTTCACCATGCTTGTCGGAGCAGATCGTCTGTCCCGAATGTATGTCCCATCTTCATGTCCCCATGTGTTGATTGGTCCACATGGCTATAATGAGAATTACAAATATATGAGATTTTTTCTAAATTAAATCCTGGTTCGATTAGGGTCAGTTTTATGTGCAGTTCTTTTAAAATAGTATATCAGTATCACTTATTCACTTGCATGTAAGACCAGAGCCTAGGCTTATTGTACAATAGAGTTTTGATAAAAAGCTCATTCAACAAAAAAAAATTAAAACAAATTGCACATCATATCCATACTACATGCATTGGCCGGTTTCATGTGTATCAATTACAAATGTTGGGCAAAACATTAAGATATGCCAAATAGCTTGTCATTGATTTCGGTTATGAGAAATGAAAGATAAAACTTAATTTTCATCACAATTGAAAAGGAAAGCAATTTTAAGATTTAGTAATATACAGAAAACTGATACGTTATTATTATTAGGTTTAATTATTATTATTGATTTTAGTTAATTTAATGGGTCGCTTGTTGGCCTTAGGGTTAGACTAGCATTAGGGTTTATTATTCAGCAGTTCTATATATTGTAATCCTGTTATTTGCAAATCATTCAAAAAATCAACAAAATCCTTTTATCCCTGAACTCTCTCTAACCCTGTCTTTACCCTTATCCCGAGGCCTCGTGTTGCCTCTTATCCCTATCCTGATCAATTCCCTTGGTACGGATCCGAGCTAGTCCGTATCAATTGGTGCTTTCATCCAGAGCTCTTCATCACCATGAACAACGAGGAACTTCAAGGACTCCGGAACCTCCGGGAACTCCTCCAAACTTTTCTGTATGTCAAGATCCATACCCAACTCTATCGGGTTTCTAGTGAAGTCTTCGAGCAAGTGTTCTCAATCGCTGGCACTATCGTAGACATAATACCGCTCGATGACCAATTCCGAATCCGTTTTCAACATCCTGATTCAGCCCTCAAAGCGTTCATTCGCTTCAATGGACGAAACATCTATGATGGATGTTGTCGATTGGAGTTGTTCTTAGATGAGCGAATCAGCATAATCACAAGCGAGATCGAAGCTCTGATCGAAGATGCGATCCTGACCGACGACTTGGAGCCATACCAAGACGGTGACGGCGAAAGTTCGTACCAAGACGAACTGGGTTCGAATAAAGTGCTCGCTCGAGCAGTTCCCATGAAGGGCCCCCAGCAAGTTCCCCTGGCGGCCAATCCTCACAACGCAGTCGCGCAAACCGAGAACGGTCCGGCCGCGATTCCTCCTCCTGTAGCACCGTGCGACCACAATCCGGCGCACGAGCAGGGCTAAGAGGAATTGATACGGACCAAGAGAATTGATATTAGTCCGTATCAAGGGAATTGATACGGACTAGCGATCCGTACCAAGGGAATTGATCAGGATAGGGATAAGAGGCAACACGAGGCCTCGGGATAAGGGTAGAGACAGGGTTAGAGAGAGTTCAGGGATAAAAGCATTTTGTTGATTTTTTTGAATGATTTGCAAATAACAGGATTACAATATATAGAACTGCTGAATAATAAACCCTAATGCTAGTCTAACCCTAAGGCCCAACAAGCGACCCATTAAATTAACTAAAACCAATAATAATAATTAAACCTAATAATAATAACTGTTGGACCCAAGACTGGGGGCACCCTCTAGCCCAAAACCCGTACGCGTATCTAGATAGGCCCACGAGAAACGACGAGATCCGAAGAATCTGAAGTTGTTACATGGAACATTCCACCATATTGAAGAAAATCTTATCTTATCTAGGGAAGTGTTGGGCCCTATCATTAAAAGCCCACAGAGCTCTCTAGCGCAGCCCATGAGAAGCCCGTAGAGCTGAGTAACGAGGTTCTAGAAGGCAGTCCGAGTAATGAGCTGCAAAATCAGCATATTCGCCCGCCAAGATATAAGATAGACGACAATTCTATCTTATAAGGGGTCCTTTTTATCTTGTATAGGCGGAATTATATCATATTTAGGAAATTCTATCTAGTAGATGCGTATCTATCTAGTTATCCATATATCTTGTAAACACTCTATCTTTTAGACATCCCTATATATACAAGGGGAGGGTCATGCATTGTAGACATTGACACATTCACGTTAATATACACAACTTCACACATTCACACACATCAATACAAATTTACGCGTTTTCTTCTTCAATTCTTTCGTTCTTGAAGCTTAGTTCAAGCCCGATCTAGGCTAAGGGGTCACCAATCTTGCTTGGTTGATTCACAGAATTTGGCAATTCACGAACGAAGAGTTGATTGTTGTTCAAAGTTCCCGGCTAAGACAATGTCGGAATCCGGAGAAATAGTGGAAAATCCAAACACCACGTACAACTCTCAGCATGGGGAACAACGATTGTAATCAACCACTTGATCCACAAAGATCCCAAACCATGCCAGGAGCAGAAAGCCCTTAACAATGACGTTGAAGATCACCACTTACAGGGGTGCAAAGCATAAATTGTTCGATTACATGCCAATGGAGAAATTCTAGTTAAAGATCAAGACTTTTGGAAAATTGGAATGCTAATTTTGTTGGAAAATTCAACAATGACGTGGACAAAGGTATTTGATTTCGCTAACCGGGAGCTCTTCCCTTGAGATGTCTTCTCTGGTAGGAATCCGATCGGTTCCTTCTTTGAGTTGCGTTCAGATCGTCCGACGATCTATCTTTTGCGCTCCGTGTCATCGTCATCACGTATCGCTCGTGTAAGATCCTCGATCGAAGAAAAAAACCCTATTTTTCGTCCATGGCGTAGATCGGGGATGCCGACAACGGATCTGGTGAATTTCTGGCGAGATCTACATCTATCCGTCCAGATCCATTGAAAGGATTTCGTTCTGTTCGGTCTCTAAGCCGTCGATCTTCTGGTAAAGCTTATTACTAGAGGCGAACACGGCGAGATGATCTGGTATACAGCGTTTGTTGTCATACGACTGCTGCGATCTTCAAGATGCAACTGTAGATCAGATCTAGTTGTTCTTGTAGCTCATCCGTTGTACTCGATCTCGAGATTTAGAGATGGGGTAAAAGGCTCGACTACAACAAGTCAATATCTACCCAAATTAAAACCTGCTCGAAAAGCACTAACCCATATATATATAAATTAATTAAGAGGCGTAGCGGCTTCGACGCCATACCTTGGAGAAATACAACGCGGAACCAGCCCGGACACAACCATGACGAATCGACCTAGACGACCCTTCTGGAGTCAGGATTATGTTCCAGTCCTTCGTATACTGGTTTCCTCGTTCCTTTATCTCACAATTCATTCCATGCTTTTATTTTGCTAAAAGATCATCTCTCTTCCTTATAAGCATCGATCTTTTACGTTCATAAATATTTACTGCTCACTAGTTTCAATTGCTAGACACGTTGAGACATCATATTAACCTAGATGATAAAACATGATTGATTGATCTATGTTCTAGACCCCTCATAGACTAATGTTTTACATTTACTCTTATGCCCAAGAGACAGGAACCTCACATGCGAAAGTTCACGACCTTTTGTGACAACAAAGGATCCGTGTCCTCAGGTTATGCGATACCTAGATGACCTAGCAGGAGTTCCACATCTTCAATGCTCAGGGAAGCACCCTTTACCAACACTTTTCGACTCTCATGTCAATTTCTTCCTTTTTATTTTCTGGATCTCGTCTGGAGCATATATACTCTCCACCCATTCTTGTTGACAAATTATCTAGAGTTACTACTATTACATGACATTGTTTGAGAGCTAATCCAGAACTTTCCCTATTTCGGTATCTAGACTCTGACACTAGCTAAGCTTTTCCCTATCTAGTACTCACTTGCTAATTCTTATATCTTTGAAGATTGACTTCTATACTCATGACAATACTGTTCTTTGATAACGCCTTAAAGGCAATCCATGCTAACGCTCATATGATTTCCAAGCATTACAGGTGGAATACTTACACATCGACTACGCAAAAAAGGCTCGTGCCAGCACCAGACACTGGTTGTCCACAAAACTTCAAAGTTCACAAGAAAGTGGTACACTATTCACCCAGCTCTGCATTCTAGATCATAGTTCTAGTACTTAGCATTAGTTGAAACACTATTGTTCTTTCCTTCCTTTACAATTCTTTCAGCATATTACATATATCTTTAGTATGACTACGCTTAAAGATTGTTTGCAAACTTAGCATGGACAGTGTCGTGCAAAAACCAGCACGACACAAAGTCCCCCCCTAGGATACCTACCTAGTAGCCCTGATCAAGCTAACAATGGGTTATAACACCACTACACACACATAAGCGCATGTTCCCGCAAATCTCGCGGAAGATATCCCGCAAATCTCGCGAGAAAGGATATTTCCACAAACCTCGTGGACGTAACATTTGAGTTTGTAAGTGACCTAGGCATTTATCGCCAGAAATCCCACAAAACTCGTGGACGTAATGATTAGGCCCATAAGTTAACCTAGGCATGTATCGCCAGTATTGCAGAACTCGCACGAATATTTGGATCCATAAATAAGGCACAATTCGCCTGACGCATATGCTAGCATCCGACGGATTAATCCACACATACTACCTGGTTGTACAACCTAGATACACCATCAAAATTTAACATCATGAAGCTAACGTTAGCACATTGTACAGATAAGCTTGTTTAGTGATATCACGACAAACGACCGCTGAGACGCATTAAATACCTTTAAGGGCTCTGTCACAAACGCATGCACCGCTCGAGCAAATACACACGTAAGTCTCTAGAAATACACCTCCCTACTTCGGAATAGGAACCATTAAACATGGCATGGCTCTCCTATATTATTGAGAGGTGATCGTAATACTGATTAACCTTCTCATTATTAAGACATCGGCTCACTCCATACAACTAAAAAACGATGCAATAAGGACAAGACCGAACGGTCACTTCTAGATACAGTATCTTTCCCGAGTCGCTGGACACAGTATGCTTACTTATCCAAGACGATGGATTTTTAACATCTATCATATTTTTGAATGAAGTACCAGTACCACACTAGACAGTGCCTCATCAGCATCAACAAGACGAAGTCATCAATAAACAGAAACAAGTACTAGAAAAGGAGCACATAAACAAAGTTATGCAAAAGAGTTTCCTCAAGCAGAAGGATTACACCTCTGGGTCTCATATCAAGAACGCGAACCCAGACAGGGGTATGCAAAAATTCTTACAAAATGAAGACGTCACAACACCAACAGAAGTTCTTGGCTTAGAGGGAAGCAATAAGCACACAGGGGTACTCGAAGAATCCAGAGATCTACAACTGCTCGTGAACGTTTCTGGATCAGCAAGCTAGAATTCAGTGAAGCACGCCCATCATGATCACAATCTAACCGGTCGTCTCTAACCTAAGAAAGGGGTTTGAGTACATTTTGGAAGACCTCAAATGACATTATGTTCACTATTTTGTCTGGGGTACGTTTGCAAGAGACAAGTCTTGCGAAAGAACCTAGTACTGGGGTGCTGGGGTGGAGATACGTAGCAACGTTGTTCCAATATATGGTTACGTCCTAATAACCACACTTCTCAGCAACAAAATCTCAAGAAATATTCAAGGCGAGGCTTCATCAAATACTAAGCAAGAACGTTAACCACCACGTTGACCAAACACTAGGTCACCTTCACAGTTTTTCACAACTTCACTTCCCAAACACAGTGCAACTCATCGAATACTCGCTGGCTGACCTAGAGAATCGCCAAAACACAGCTTCAAAGACGTAAGCTCTCAGTTTGAGACACATGCCTTCAGTTTCTTAAGCATCACCTTTGCATGACAATAAGTGTAAGCTCCTGGTTTGTGACTTTAGCTAAGTCTGTGCTATGGGCTAGCAACTTCGATCACACCAACGCTGGCGGCAAGAAGCTTTGGTCAGGTCCGTGCCTATAGCTGACGACTTCGATAGAGTCCATGCCTCTAGTAAACACTTCTGTCTTGTAAACATCTACTAAGAGTGTTCAACTCTAGAATCCTCTTTGACGATGGTTCTGGTCAAGACAGCAAGGTTTTAAGACAGTAGAGACTTCGACGACACATTACGAATCGACTTCCAACTCCATAGTGGGTTTGGATTTACAACCCGATCCGGGGGTATTGTTGGACCCAAGACTGGGGGCACCCTCTAGCCCAAAACCCGTACGCGTATCTAGATAGGCCCACGAGAAACGACGAGATCCAAAGAATCTGAAGTTGCTACATGGAACATTCCACCATATTGAAGAAAATCTTATCTTATCTAGGGAAGTGTTGGGCCCTATCATTAAAAGCCCACAGAGCTCTCTAGCGCAGCCCATGAGAAGCCCGTAGAGCTGAGTAACGAGGTTCTAGAAGGCAGTCCGAGTAATGAGCTGCAAAATCAGCATATTCGTCCGCCAAGATATAAGATAGACGACAATTCTATCTTATAAGGGGTCCTTTTTATCTTGTATAGGCGGAATTATATCATATTTAGGAAATTCTATCTAGTAGAGGCGTATCTATATAGTTATCCATATATCTTGTAAACACTCTATCTTTTAGACATCCTTATATATACAAGGGGAGGGTCATGCATTGTAGACATTGACACATTCACGTTAATATACACAACTTCACACATTCACATACATCAATACAAATTTACGCGTTTTCTTCTTCAATTCTTTCGTTCTTGAAGCTTAGTTCAAGCCCGATCTAGGCTAAGGGGTCACCAATCTTACTTGGTTGATTTCTAGCTCTAACAATAACGTATCAACTACTCGCCCGATCAGAATCGACTCGTCCCGAGGCGAAAATCAAGAGAAGACTCGTATCCACTCCCCAAACATATATAGCATCCACCGGGATCAAAAACTAATCTCCCACCAGTAAACTCCTTGTCACACCCTTGAGAAGAAGCAGTGCACTTCACATATCCCACTTCACCCACTTTTGGCTGGCCACCAAATCTTGAAAGCATAGAAAAAATATATGACTGGTCGTTCATAGGCTCCTTACAAGAGGAAGGCTTCTTTTCACTTCTAACATCACCATTCATTTCAAGAGAGTCATGATCCGATAATTGATAAATATGCAGCTCTAGTAGAACCTCTCCATGTACTCCGGATACATCATCAGGTGGCACTATATTGTCAACCTTTAGTAGCTTGGTCAACTCTCCAGAGAAGTCCCATATCTGTACCGCACTGGACTTGTGTGCTGAATTTTGGCTGCCATTCTCACCACAAGGCAACAAGTTCGACCCAAGAAGACGACTCTTCACAATTCCCGGATCGAAAATACAATTACTCAAACGAGGTTGAGTGTTCTAAACGTGACTAGGAGAAGCTCTACCAATGAATCTTCTAATAGGCATTTCAACAAACACCTTGAGTGCACCGATACTTGCACAATTCACAGTGTTTTTCTTGCACTGTCGTGGACAGCCCAGCTGTAGCAGCAGCTCAATAGGTTGTGCGAAGGGTGGCGCGTCGCCGGCGTGCGCAGGTGGTGCCAGAGGAGGCAAACCGGGTGGCAGAGGGGGCTCGATTTGCTGCGGTTGCAGAGGCAAAATGAGTGGCTCGAATTCCACACCTAGCGGCTGGTGCGGACCCAGCGGCGCAAGCGCGTGGCTGGGCGGACCCAGCGGCTGGTGCGGTCCCCGCGGAGCGGCCGGTGGCCCTTGGGGGTACCCGAGCGGCGGGGCGTTAGGGTTCGGTCGCCCTTGAATGAACGGCGCTGGTGGCGGCCGATTAGGGTTCCCGAATCGCTCGTGCGTCGCCAAGGGAATCGCTCGTGCGTCGCCAAGGGAACTCTCTCGATTAGTGTGGTCAGTATCAATTGGTGCTTTCATCCAGAGCTCTTCATCACCATGAACAACGAGGAACTTCAAGGACTCCGGAACCTCCGGGAACTCCTCCAAACTTTTCTGTATGTCAAGATCCATACCCAACTCTATGGGGTTTCTGGTGAAGTCTTGGAGCAAGTGTTTTTTAATTAAAACTATGTGTTAAATATTTGTTTTACTATTATATCATATTGAAGCGTTGGCGAGACAGTATAAGGCAGGATGTCAGTCTTTTAGGGATTTCGACAGAACTGGCAGTATGCAGATAGCTGGAGAGAGAAGATTCGTGTGGTGGATGACTAGATCCTGCTCAGACCGACATGCTTGAGTTTTGGCTTTCATTTAAACAAATTTTACAAATAACACCATTGAATAGATTGAATTCAGTAAAAGTTGTAAAAAATCCTATAATGCATACCTTATATGACTCTTTTTAAGGTACTATGTGTTCAGAACAGTAACCATCATTACTCTACTCTCATGTTTTTCAAATTCATTTCGTTGATCTCCAACCTAATCCGTTTTTGCAGGCAAATCACACGACTGATCACTAGGGTTCAATTGACCACGCGAACAGTTAATTGAGAGTGAGCAAGAGCAGAGGGCCGAATCACCTATGCAAGCGGGTGGACAAAATGTCGACGAAGATAGCGCTTGGACATGGATTATAGAAAAACCAGAGAACCAGAACGGCGTTGAAAGAACAAAGATACAGAAACCCAAGTACACAAGTACTCATTCACCACTTATAAAGGCGTGTTATAATTCTAGGATTTTTTTTTAAAATATTATGTTTATATAAAAAGAATCTATACTCTTACTCTGTATATTAAAGTCGATACTTTTTGAGCCTCCACATTGATTATGATCCCACCTTATGCTATGAAATTTAATTTAGAAAAATAAGTTTATATTTTTTTCCTATTCTTATTAATTATCTATCATCTATCTTCTTATTTTTCTAATGTCTATCTTTATCCACTTAATAACTATCTTTTTTAACTATTTTCCAAAACGTTGTTTTTTTTGTATATCAAAAGTATAATTAATTTGTTAAACTTATTTCTCACTCTAAAATTTTGTTTTTATTATATTTTTATAATTATATATAATCTCATATTTTTTCTGTCAATCTTTTTCTTTGTCTCATAAAAATATAATTTAAGTAACAAATATCTAAAAATATATTTGAAATCTCAAAAATCTATTACTATATACTAAAGCGGAAGCAAATTCCGCCACCATATAGCGCCACATCACCTCCTTATTTAAAAATCTATCTTATTAAATTTTGATTTTATCATAATCTATACATACTTAATTAAGATATTAGTTCTATCTTAGAATTTGATTTGTTTAATTAATAATTCTATCCAAAATTTATAAATCTCTATTTTATCATTGTACACATTTAATTAATACATAGATATATCATAAACCTTTTATTTCAAAAAATATTTTTTTTGTCATAATCTATAAATCATAATCATAATATTTTACCCATTTAATTAAATATCATATTAACTTTAAATTATTTTTCGTATTTTTATTATGGTATTTTTTAAAATTATCAACGGTAGCAAATTTTACCATTATATTTAAGACAAATATTCATTCTATTAAAATAACATATTAAAAACATTTTTACTTTTGTATCATATAAAAATATCCATAAAATAAGTGGATGTTATATTTACCATATATATCGCTAATATTGCATAGTGATTACGCTTTAGGAAAAAAGATCGATTTCTTAATTAAGATAAAAATTCCTTAACATTTTCATTACATATTTTTATATTTATTATCTAATTATTTTTTCAAAAAACAATAACATATATAAGAGATAATTTGATTTCTATAACTTATTAAATATTATCTATATCTTTAATATTATAATATATTAATCCAAGTTTTTATTTAATATATTATTTGATATCTATAATTTATTTATTTATATGATGATATACAAGAATTATGTCATTTTATACTCCAAAAAATAAACATCGTTTTAAAACAAAGTATACGTATGATCATATTTGTAATTGTTAAAGTAATTCATACACAAAGCAATAAAAATAAATAAATAACACCCCCGTACAAGGTACGGGTCATCTGCTAGTATTTAAACTAAATTTGTGTTATAATATACATTTGTAAAGTGTATTGATCTATAACTCTATTACTATTAATATAATTATAATTTCATAAGATCTATTAAATATTCATTTTATTAAAAAAAATTATTGTTCATACAAGTTTATTTTTCTGAAAGATTTATGTAAATAAGTCATAATTAACTTATTTTTCAATAAAAATCTAATTAATTATAAAAATATATATGACTTTATTACGATTAATATTAAAACATATGACTATACCATGTACGACATACCATGTAAATAAGTCATATATGACGGGTTAACTTTAAAAAGTTAGATTTATTCATTATGTGTGTAAATTTAATGGTTTAGATTTATTGTTTATTGTGTGTTTAAACAATAATCTAGTATAATACAATTTTTGAATAATACAGTTAATGATCTGGCCTCGCGCACATGAAAATTGGCGCTTCATGAAGCCTTAAGATTCAAAAAGATTCATGCTTTATGAAACGTCAAGCTTCACGAAGCACGGAGCTTCAAGAATCTTCAAGCTTCATGAGGCTTAAAGACTTTTCTAGGGCATCCATCTTATTTATGGATTAAATCTTCATAAAAATATTTATATTCATATCTTATTATTATGCTCTTTATATATTTTTATCTTGGTCATAATAGTACATAAAGCTTAATAGTGTTGAGACCATGAAATAGACGAGGTATGGTTAGTCTCCTCAAATCATAATTCTCCGCACTAAAAAACCCCTCTTTCTCGCACTCTTCTTCGTCCTCCCTTAGGTTGCCCCACCACTAATTCGATGAAATGCCTCAACCATTATAAATTAATACTCGATAAATGAATAAATACTATAAAATAATATTTTTCTCCGGTCCTACTTTTAAAAAACCACTATATAAATATAAGGTCTCAATAAAATCATAAATTAATACAGTAGAACCTATATGAATAACACTCGATAAATTAATAAAAACTATAAAATAATCGTATAAGTTTGTCATATTTCACAAGGTACCCTTGAGGTTTATATAAAATTCATGTAATAACCCTATGTTATGTACATAATTTATCAAAAGTCAATATTAATTTTAAATATTAAACTTGTGAAAAACGATTTTAAAAAATAAAAAAATCTTAAGATTGTACTGGTATAATTCTAAATTTCTTATTTGAGTTATTCTTTTAAAATAAAAGTTTATTGATCAAAATAATATAACCTCTTTATTTAACAAAGAACTATCAGAAATTTAAATTGACATTGAAAACTTTGATGATATAAGTACTTAAAATTCAAAATTCCTATTGTTTTAGTTAATGAAAGTTTTGTACAAAAAAGTTATAATGTAAATATTTTAGTATTTTGATAGTTTACTTTATTTCCTTTATGAGGTAAATTAATTTTGGTAATGTGAATACTTTAAGCTATTCTCTAGTCGACATGATCAATGAAAATTCAAGAAAACATGTAATGCATTTATTTAATTTAATAACATAGATTTAAAAGTTGTTTTTATAAATATTAGTTTAACACTTATACGATTTTTGTAATATAGCCTTATCTATTACCTTAAGATAATATACTATAATTAAATAAATATATTTAATTTTATCATTATATATAAACTTATTTATTAATCTATTACAAAATAATAGGTAATACAATGCATCTATTTGAGTTGATAACTATTTTAAGGTTTTCATCAATGACCAATTGACCATTGAAAATTTTTGATTATGTTTATTATAAAAATCTTCTTTTCTCATAAAAGTAAGAATGTAAAATATCAAAATTTGAAATTTATTTACAATCGAAATTATTTATGTAAAAAACAATTAAGAAGCGTAATGAAATGTTCAGTTTTAAACTATTTATATTTTCAATATTTACAATTTTAAAATAAACTATTTGATTATTTTTTATTAATTAATTTATAACATAATAATATGAATAGGAAAAATAAATTTATTTTATTATAATATTTAAATATTAAATATTACTATCGGATAAAATTATACTTGAAGAATCATCAAGCTCTTTTCAATTTTTATTTTTAATTTCACGAATTTTAAGATTAATACAAATTTTAACCTTTTGGGCATGTGACAAATTCTGTATATACTGTAGGGTTATTCCATGAATTTCGTATAAATCTTAAGGTTACCGCATGAAATATGTCAAACTTTGGTACACTTCATGAATAATGTTAAACCTCGGGGTTACCACGTGAAATTTTCGACCATATTATTTGGTTTAATTGAACGAATGATCCATATTTTTAGTTTTTAAGACTATCTGATCTATTCTATAAATCATCATAACTATATACTAAAGCGGAGGTTAGATTTAATATTTAGCCCGACATGTGGCACTTTCTCATTGGACCGCGTCACCCATCTTTAATAAAACAATTCAATTTATTTGATTGGTTGAAATTTCATTGTAGACCCCACATTAGATTTCTTCTTATATAGCTAATTAAATTTATTTGATTGGTTAAAATTTCATTGTAGACCCCACATTAGATTTCTTCTTATCTAGACAATTTTTTTTAAAAAAAATTATCTAATATATTGCTTGAAATAAAACAATATGTGTTGCACAAAAAATCTAACGAGGTCAAAAAATCTATCCAAAAAATCTAATATACCATATACTATTGTTATAGAAGCATGTCGTATGCTATTAGTACCTAACTTATAATAATAGCAATTTCTTCTTATCCAATCATCATAATTATAATCATAATTAATTAATTACTTAATTATAATTATAATATAATAATCAATACTAAAGCGGAAGTTAGAAATAATATTTAGCCCGACACGGCTAAATTGAAATCATATAATTAATTACTTAAAATTTGATTATAGACTCATATGTTTGTAAAATATGAAAGAATATATATAATTGAAATCATATCTTAAATATTTCAATTTAAAGTAAGTTTTTAGTTAAATCAAAACCGTGCCTTTAAGGCACGGGACTGATACTAGTATTATTAATAGCTGGCATGATTTAATAGTTAATACACATACTTTTTATTAGTTAATTATTATAACTCGAAAAAAAACCTAATCTTATGTTTTAACATAATAAAACTTTATAAAATTTAATTGTTTACTCAAATTTCACGACAAATATATTATTATTTTTTATTAATACTTGCTATTTTCATTTTAAAAGGCATTCTTTTAACTAATGAATAAAAAAGTCTCATAACATATAAAAAAAATTTAAAAAAAATTACAATTTTATATTGTTTTGAGATAAAATAAAAATGGTGGAAAATATTTCAAAATTGCATGTGATTTTTATGATTTAAAAGGTTATTGTTGGTGCGAGACATAAATAATACTAGTAAAGACATAAGGATTAAAACGGGAAGCACGTTTTAACACACTACATAAGCAAATAGCTAAAATATATGTGTACGGACTCGTACGGAAAACGACAGTGCGAGGTCTATAGAGTAGCACTCCGGATGAATATTACGTGGTTTTAACAAACTCTTGTTTAGTGAAAAATCGATTAGGTCATGGCCCGATCAAAACTCCATTAAAAGCCCGGCCCATTTGAAACTAATAAATATCTTATTTAAAGCCAAGTAGGAAAGTTGGCGATTTGAGTCAACAAACTCGCCTTGTGCAGTAGTCCCATCCCGTGTGTAGATGAAATTCACCTGTTACGAAATGGTGTTTCGAAATGGTGTTTCCCCTCACTATTGAAAAGGAGGGCCCCTGCAAGGTTGAAGTGGGGGAGTAATTGCAGGGCAAAAACACCAGTTCGGCACAGACGAATTCCACCGTCCCATGTGCTCCCTGCAACACAAATGATCTACTTACAGGGGTAGGTTTATCAAATTAAGCAAACTTCCACGCATGAGCCCCGCTAACTTTTCTAGCATCCCACGTCGACACAAGGCAATGCAAGCAAATTGCTCTCGTCCACTATATATATAAAAGGCATACGAGATGAATAGGCGATCGGAAAAAAGACCGGGATCGAGACATGCTCTTGTCGTACGGAATCCGATGTGTTTGAATCTCCAAGAAGATTGCACTATTTACCGGAAAGATCTCGAAAATTCTTATAAGCTTCCGAAAAGAGAATAAAATAATTAGCAGGGGGTGGGAGAGTTCAAAAAGTATGAATGATCGCACTCTCGTATGAGCGAGGGTCTCAGGAATACAATTTATAACCCGACCCCGTTGTAGCACGTGGTGGGTGTCGAACGCCCGGGAATTCTGTCGTTTGATGTACCAAAAGACTTGAAAACTGGAAAAGAGAAGTTAAAACAAAGGAAAACAAGAGAAACACTCGGGACCGACACTAAGGTCACGTCGGGCCCGAGGTTGGCGACAAAGGGGGAGTCGGGACCGACACAATACAAGTCGGGCCCGATATGCTGGGTATGTCGAACTTCAGAAAATGAAAGGTAGATCTTGGGTTTTTGGGTTCCTTCTCTAGTAGGTATGGGCCTTTCCACCCCAATTCAAACAATAAGTGATGATCCTTTGTAGGATCGAGGTTATTCACCTCGTTCCCGCCACATCTACACATCGACCCATAGGGATATAGACCTCCCCTTCGATGCAAGGTCTTGTGATGGGCAATTGCTCACTTTCGTTCACTCTTGCCAATCACAAGCCTTGATTCCTCGCTTTCGCAAAGGAATTGTAGCTCTATGTAGAGTGGGTTCCTAGATCAATCACTCAAGGCTATGGAATTGGAGGTTCAAACCCAATCTAGCTAGAGGTTTCCCCCATAGCCCAAGATCAATGGAATTTACTCCATATGGCACGTAAACAAAGCAAACAAAGCACAAATCAAAGCAATCTCAATCATCAATCTCAACTCAAATCCAAATCTCGTTAACTAAACAAAGGAAATCCACCAATCCCAATTCAAAGGGTTCCAAATCCACAAAAGCAAGACAAAACAAAGCTAAACTCACTAGCAATCCCTAGAATCCTCCTCCTTGGTGCCGATCTCTCCTCTTCTCCTTCTCTTCTCCTTCCTCCTTGCTCTCCAAGTCTTCCTAGAGCCTTTGAGAGGTGATTAATGTGTTGTGTGTGTGATCCTCTCTCTCATTAGAGATAAGATAGCCTTCATAGAAGAAGGGCAAAAGTGGTAGTTTGCATTTCCATGCCTTGGAGCCCAATCCATCATCCGACCGACTCGGACCAACACGGGAGCATGTCGGGCCCGAGGTACTGGGCACGTCGGTCCGACTTCGAAAGTCGATCTCGGGTCCGATGTTGCTTTCACCTCGATCCGGTCCTCGTTCCACCTCTTCTACTTGGCTTTTCTCTTGCTCTTCTTCTTGGGATGCTCCTCTCTTTCCCTCCTTGCCTCATGCTTTGCTCCTTCCTCGGGTCTCCTCCGAAATAGCTCTCAATCCATGCCAAAAACACCTAAAAAATACACAAAACGCGCATAGTCTCCGAATCTCATAGAAATGCGGAAACTAAGCTAAAAAGGGACAAAACAACCAAGAAAGGGGAAGAAAGAAATATATTTACAAGGGAAAACGACCTATAAAACACCACCAAATTGAGAGACATCAATGAAAGAGCGTGTTTTAGCATGTCGAAAGGCCCGAAAGTTTGTATAATTTAATCCCGTATTCAGT
Organism: Polygonum maritimum; assembly: GCA_963924305.1. NCBI lineage: Eukaryota > Viridiplantae > Streptophyta > Magnoliopsida > Caryophyllales > Polygonaceae > Polygonum > Polygonum maritimum. The sequence continues at coordinate 33,690,814 of OZ002735.1, read as the reverse complement.
GCGTGATTTCGGGTTTCAACAGGAATCATTTTACCCTATAAATTGAGAATATGTAGCTTCATGAAAAAAAACCTTTATATAACTTATAAGCCATTTAAATAAAGTATGGGTCATTTATTTAATAAAGAAAAATAATATGTTTATATATTGAATACTTTTAATAATTTATAACACTTCGGGGTTACCACGCGGATTTTCGAAAAGATTTGCGTACCACGCAAAATTAAAGCTTGAGCTCACAATGCGAAATTTTTCTTAATTTTTTTAAATCTTTGACCCTCCAAGTATCATTTTCACTCGGATAATCGAATAAACTATTAATAACCATTTTATTATGATAAATGAGACTAGAGATGTCAAAACCTAACCCGAACCGAAAAACCTTTCGAAACTGTCCAAAAATTGTAGGGTTGAAGCCCACCCCGAATAGTAGCGAGGAAAGAAAAAGACCGAACTTGCTTAACCCAAAACCAATTGGGTTGATACCCAGACCCGATCCGATTTTTTTATATATATAAAATAAATATTTTTATTTTAAATATTATAATATATTTTATTGTAAAAACTATGAAAAATAATATTTAATTGTAAAATATTATTATTATTTAATCATAATATTATTATAATAATCATTAGAAATTGAAATTCTTGACTGGTTAGAGTATATTTAATGGTAGGCCAAACATTTTGGCCATCAAACCGATATATATATAACTATATAGGTTTTGGTTCAAGTGAGAACCACTCTTATGGTAAGGATTACCCCTTGTGGTAAGGAGTAATCTCATTCATTAGATTTACCTCTTTATTATGTAATGTATGGTCCAGATTTTTTGAAAAAAAAACATTTAAAGAAAAAAATTGATTTTTTGGAATAAAAAAAATTGATTTTTTGAAAAATAAAAATAAAAATTTTATTTTTTGAAAAATATAAAAAATAAGTTTTTTTTTTGAAAAATAAAAAATTAAAATAATATGAACTATGTAGTGGATGATCTAGATTTTTTTTAAAAAAAACTTATTTTCAAGAAAAAAGTTTTTTTTTTTTTACGAAAAATGATATTATGTTCTTTTTTAAAAAAGGCAAACATTCCCACAATATTCGTGGACGTAAAGATTAGGCCCATAAGTGACCTAGGCATTTATCGCCCGAAATCCCACAAAACTCGTGGACGTAATGATTAGGCCCATAAGAGACCTATGCAAGTATCGCCAGTATAGCAAAACTCGCACGAACATTTGGATCCGCGAATAAGGCACAAGTCGCTTGACACATATGCTAGCATCCAACGGATTAATCCGCGCACACTAACTGGTTGTACAACCCAGGTATACCATTAACATTTGACATCACGAAGGCTAACGTTGGCACTACGTACGAACAAGCTTGTTCCTTGCAGATAACAGCCACTACGACGCGCTAGGTACCTACACCACTACTAGCAAAGACAAAACACGCTTTTCCTATTACAATCTCTAGACGAGGGTGGTTCCTCTCCAATAATACCAGGGGTAGTGAACCCGCCGTCAATCATATTACCGTGTTACGAAAAATCTATTAATCGCATGATTAATAAGATTACATCTAAACTCCGACTATAGAGATACACATTGGCAGGCATTTGTTTAAAACATAAGCATACTTTTCTGAGAACATTCCCTAGAATACAATTTATAAGTACATTCCTAGAAAGACAAGTCTTACTAGGTCCCCCAACAAGACTTATCCAAGTACGACATCTCGTCTCTAGATAAGGCAGGTAGAGATCTGTCTGAGCAAAATCATGGGAGCTAGGCAAATTCTTAAGAATCAACTGAGTAATAAAGATTGAGTTCCAGCGCTGGGCAAAATTGCTCAAAATGTGTTCTGAAAGCTAGAAAACACTACTAGAACTATTCCTAAACGTTCGGAGAAAAATGCTTAGTTATTTCGGCAAGCTTTGTTTCGAGCAAGAAACATTCATAACCAGATAAAGCGAGGCCATACAAAGGGCCCATAAATAGGGGTTCTTACACTAGGGGTACGACGTTTTCCCCCAAAAAAGAGTTAAAGTCTTGGCACCCGGGCCACACGAGAATCATTTTCAAGTTGTTGGCAAACAACATTGCCAGAGAAAGTACTTGGACCAGAGACAATCAAAAAACAAACGCTTAGATAAATCACTTAGCCGGAGAGGGGGTTTGCGACGAGAGCTGTTCGTCCTTGTCCTTCTGAACAATGTCGCTAGAACCCGCGGCAGGAGCATCCTCCAACGGAGCTGGAGAATTGGCGTCATCGTCTAGATCTTCGTCGGGCAAGAAATCTTCTCCTGGGACCTTTGAACCAGGGGGAAACAAGGCTTCGAAAGTAGACTTCAGCTCCTCCAAATTCCATCGGCCACTCTCTCTATTGGCGACACCTTCCAGAACTTCTATCTTGGCCTTGGTGGAGTAGTAAGTCCCGATCCTTACCACCTGCTGTGAGAACTCATCCGCGGCCCCCTAAAGCTCAGCAATCTTCCCCGCCTGGCTAGACACCTCTTCCTGCAGCTTGGCAACTTGAGTCCGATGGCTGCCCAAAGCTTCCTCAAGGACGCGATTCTGGCGCCCGGCCTCTAGCGCTGCCTCTGAGGCATGCCTCTCCTTGGTCCTTAGCTGACTGATTTCCCTCATATGCACATCCATAGCTAGGGCAAATTCCTGGGCTGCCTGCGGGGAGCGTCAGAATGGAAAATTATGACGATAAGGATTTGCTTCGACAAAAGGAAAAGAAGGGAAAAAGAGGGAGGTCGCGTGAACTTACTTTCTTCATAGCTGCTCTAGATCGTGTCAACGCTTGCTCCACTCCGCTCTTGACAGAAGCGGCTCTGGCCTCACTAGAAGTAGACTCTAGCACAACACCCCAGAAATCCGGGAGGTCATCCTTGGAAAGATCTACGGTAGGAGGGTCCTCCAGTTTACGCTTCTGGGTAGGGCGTTCTTGCTTAGCTTCCTTCTTTGGCACCAGAGGGGGGTTGGAACTTTGAGATCTCAGCATCCGCCGTAGCATTGCATCGGTAGAGACATTCCTTTCGCGACCTAACCCCACCATGAACGAGTTATTTGAACCTATTCTCTACTGGAAAAGTTACCTGGTACACAGAAAGGGTAAATTGCTAAAATCTTACCAGAGTTGGTGGGCTTGGAGGTGCTCGACATTTTCACGACAGGGGGAGAGATTTCGATTTCTGGTTCTGAAGTCTCGTAACTAGAGTCCCGGGAATGGTCCTCCTCCTTGGGCTTCTCTGGCTCGTTGAAAACTTTGCTAGGGGCGCGGTTTTTGGCTTCCGTGGTCAACAGCACTTTGATCAGTTTTCCGCTGGACGATCTGGAGTTGAAGTTCTTCGGCACTGCACAAGATATCATCGGGAGAATGTCAGCAAGATATGCTTATCAGGATAGGGGGACCAGTAGAAAACACTAGTAAAGACAGTGCAAAGATGACAAAGGAAAGGTAACAACAGAACAGGCGAGGCTCTTACGGGTGGTGTTCCAAGCATCTAGAAAAACATCTTTATAGATTTCTCCTATTTCACCCAAAGAGCGTCTCTCGACAAAAAAGTAGCGTGACTGCCATCCCGTGTTAGGGTTCTTGACACCTGGGATCAAGGGGTCGTGGGTGCTCCTAGAGTGAACGGAGGTTCTACCCGGCCTGGAAGGCACTACCTTGTAAGCAACTAAGAACTCGCTCACTGTCATAGCTATCCCTTTCCTAGAGGCCAACTCGTCGACACATCTCAATATGCGCCAAGTTGTGGGCATAATTTGAGAAGGCGAAACCCCTAAATCCTTGAGAAAATCCCTAACGAAGGGGGAAAACGGGAATTTGAGTCCTAGGGCAAATGGAAACTCAGTAAAGCAGACCCAGCCAGGGCGAATCCAGTCAATAAGCTCGTCTTGAGGACAGTGGGTCACCGTCCCGGCCGGAAACCCTCCCTCGGCAACGATTCTAGCCACCTCGTCGGGGGTAAGGTTGCACGAGAATTGATCCTGGGGCATTAGCGAGTTTGAAGGGGCGAAAAGAGGGGTTTCGGCCATGGTAAGGAAACAGGTGGATGGGGATTGAGTGAAGAAACTAAGCACAAAAGGGAAAGCAATAAGTAGCAGGGTTTGAGAGAAAAACAAAAGGTGGAAGACGAAAGAGTTAAGCGAGGAGGAGAGAGTTTTCGTACCTGTGTTCGACGGAGTGAAGTGATGTTTCGACTAGAAGAGAACGTTTGAGGGGTATTAATACAGAGTAATGATGGCCTGGCGCAACGATTTTCAAGGCTAAGAAGCCGGCAATTGGAGTTTTAGTTCAATTCCAATTCCAAATTTGAAATTTGAAATTTGGAGATTGAAATTGAAAGGGGTATTGTTGGGCCCTAATGACCCAAAGCCCATGAGATGTATCGGAACGGCCTACAAGAGATCCACGAAACTAGGTGGCGAGCTTCTAGAAGATTGATCGAGTAAATGGATATCGAAGCATGATAATTCGTACGCCTGATTATAAGATATATTTACGTTTATATCTTGTAAGGGTTATTTCTATCTTGTGAGGAAAAAACTATATCATATTTAGGTATAGGTCGTCTAGATAAAAACACGTCTATCTAGTTATCTTTCTATCTTGTAGAGCACTCTATCTTTTGGGCCCCTATAAATACATAGAGGGGGTCACACATATGTACGTTACACACTTATACATTAATACAATTGAATACACACAAGTGCTAAATACAATTCTCACATTCTTTCTTTCGATTCTCGAGTTCGTATAGCTTAATTCACGCCCGATCTAGGCTAAGGGGTCACCAATCCTACTTGGTTGATTTCTAGCTCTAACAGTCGCCGCTCGCCCATCACCCCCAAATTCCGGCCACCACCATCGCCGCTCGCCGATAACTTACGTACGAAGTCTTGTATATTAACACTGAATTACATGTATATACGCTACTATCGAATGTATACATAATCCAAATCGTACATATAAGAGACATTTTTCATCAGTTGTACATACAATCATGTAATTAGTATCCAACCTCAACAAATTTCGTATATATATTTCTTAGGTTGTCATATACAATGTTTTATACATATATACATCTTATTCTGTAGGAATAGGTCACATAAACAATCCAGCCACAACAAATTTCGTATATACATTCCTTAGGTTGTGATGTACAATATTACTGTACATGTATACATCTTGATATGTAGATTAGGTCACATAAACAATACAGCCACAAGAAATTTCATATATACATTCCTTAGGTTGTCATATATAATAGTACTGTACACATATACATCTTAATCTGTAGAAATAGGTCACATAAACAATCCAGTCACAACAAATTTCGTATATACATTCCTCAGGTTGTCATATACAATATTACTATACATATACAATAATTGGCAATGTGGTGTTAGTGGTGGCTTTGGCGACGTGGTGGTTCAATGTGGTGGTTCCGACGGGGCCTTCCAGCGAATTGGTGGTTCCGACGGCCGGCGCAATGGGTCACCTAAACAATCCAGCCACGTCAAATTTTGTATATACACTTATAAAGTTGATCCAGCCACATCAAATTTCGTATATACATTTCTCAGGTTGTTATATACAATATTAATATAAATATATACACCTTGATCTGTATAAATAGGTCACAAAACAATCTAGCAACAACAAATTTAGTATATACATCCCTCAGGTTGTCATATACAATATTATTGAACATATATACATCCGTAGAAATAGGTCACAGAAACAATCCAGCAACAACAAATTTCGTATATACATTCCTCAGGTTATCATATACAATATTACTTTATATATATACATCTTGATCTGTAGAAATAGGTCACATAAACAATTTACACATAAATTCACGACATATACTAAATTCAATCAATCATATACATAATGAAAAAATTATATACAAATTTACCTGATGCTATATTTATACGATTAATAATTGGCAACGTGGTGGTTCGTGGTGGCTTTGGCGACGTGGTGGTTCGATGCGGTGGTTCCGACGGGGGTGGTTCGTTGCCGTGGTTTGGATGGGGGCTCCGACGAATCGGTGTTGCGACGGCCGGCGCAATGGTGGCTCGATGTGGCCGGCGCAATGGTGGTGGCCGGTGAGCAGGGGATCTATCGCCAGTCGCCGGAACACTGGTGGCTGGTGAGAACATACTGGTGGTCGCCGGTGAGCAGAGGATCTATCGTTGGTCGCCGTTCGCCCTGGCTGCCCGCCATTCGCCCTAGCCGCGATGAACGCTGGGCGGCTCGCCGGTGGCTTGCGCGATCTATCGTGGTGGTGGTCGTCGGTGGCTTGGGGGATCGGTTGCCGGTATTTACTCGTGGGGGCTCGCCGGTATTCTATAGCGATGGAGGAGGAGAATCTACAATGGCGATGGGATTTGCAGATGCGTGTTTTGAATTTGGAATAATTGTGATTTGGGTGGTTACAAAATATGGGATAGAATCTCTCTAATTTTGGTTTTATATTTCTATTTTCTTATTAATGAATATTGAAGACACAAATCCAGTCATCCATTACAAATCTCATCCTACGAATGAGATTTGTTCACTTGTTTTCTATAGGAAGTTGTTCACTATAGAACCTAACTATATATATATATATATATAAAGGCCATAAGGTTTAAAGTCACTACATTGCGTCACGTAGGATTTTTCCATGTCTTGTCCTTATATTTCGATACCTATGATTTTGCCACGTGTCGATCTATCATTTCGCCATGTCATATATTATTTAACTTTTTATTCTGCCAAATCATATCTATTTATCGATGTCATATATATATTTGTCCAAATGAGATTTTTCTTCCTACCAAATAGGTAAATATAAAGATTACAAATATAGAAATATTTTCTACTAATTAAGTAAATGTAGAGATTGTTTATCAAATATATTTTTTATAATTATACAAATATTATTTATAACATATTAATCAAGATAGTACTTAAGAATAGAATGATTTTGATAATTATATATCTCAAAATATATTATTATCAAATAGTCAAACTCTTTCATTTCTTAACTAATTTTTTAATTAGTCTTTTTTCTTGTAATTAAAAATTTATTGTTCAATTGTATGTGTCTTAAATGTATACATGATTTATTAAAATTATATATTTTCACCACTTAAATCTGATTAATTAGAATACTATGCTAAAAAAAATACTAAAGATATATCTAAGCTTAGAATATTTATTGAAATTCTTATTAAATTATGTAAAATTATATAAAATAAAATTTTAATAAAGTTCGCACGAGGTGCTGGTAACTATGCTATTTAAAATACTAATATTTCTTTTCTATTTTCTATTTATCTTTTCGTTAAATATTTTCACTTTACTCAATAATGAGACACTTGTCATAACCAGATTCAAAATCCAAAGAGAGTTTTGGCCTTCACCATTACCAAAACTATACTCTCTTTTCTCAACTTCAATTTACTTTCCCTCATTTTAGTACTTCTTTATTCCATGACCAAGATTTTGGCCAACCATTGTGTATACTCTAGTAGGCCAAAAATTGGCCACCAATGAAAAGAAAAAAATAAAAATAATATAAAAAGTAATATCTGAGTAGCTGTTTGGACGAAAGCCGGTCATCACAAGGCCAAATACCATGTTGGTCTTTGAACATGCATTTGACATATGTCCAAAAGATAGAAAAGAATTAATTTTTTAATAATACTTCTGTTAGTTGTAATGAAGTGAAAAGATAAAGTATTACTTTTATAATTTCATGATCAACTTGTTTGGCCAACTGCTAAATATCATTATCATTTAAATATTTAGCAGTTGAAGCAAAATATTAATTTTCTTACAATTATTGAAGCAAAATATCATTTAAATACTAAAATATAATAGCAAAATATTATTTAAATAATAAAATATATTACTAATATATTTTTCAATAAATTATAATATAAATTCCATAATAAGTTTATATATTCTGAAATATAATAAATTGGGCCTGTCCAACGAGTTTTGGGTTCAAATGAGTTGGGTTTAAACTAGGTCACGCGTCTAAATTTTCGGGTTGAAACTTTGAAAATTTTGATCGACTTAGCTTTTGACAGGTCTACCCGACACTATTAATTTATAGAGGTTTTACTATATATCTAGTATCATGATCTAAATCAAAATATATAATGATTGCAATAATAGAATATGAATATAAAGTTTTTATGAAATTTTTTATCTGTAAATAAAATATATGGATGGGTCGGCATGGCCAAAAGTCTAAGCTTCATGAAGCTTGAAGCTTCTTGTTGCTCTACGCTTTGTGAAGCTTCATGAATCTTGCAGCTTCTTGAATCTTCAATATTCCTATGCACGGGTGTATTTTTCCGTGTAACATGATGATTTTTTGGCTTTTTTGCGTAATAAAATTAATTATATGTCAATATTATTTTGACATTTTTTCCATAATTATCTGTATGCAATCAAGTACATATTTCAATGTTTGATATTTGTTTCTAATATGACAAATCAATATTTATTATATCTATAGCATTTTCAACATCTACTCAAAACTACTACTCCCTCCGTCCCCTTTTGTTTGTCCAAAAGGACAATTTGCGCGGGTTTTAAGAACGGTATAAAATAGTATGGGTAATTGGGAAAGTTGGTATAAAGTAGGTGAAAGAGTTGAATAGTATGGGTAAAAAGGTGTGATTGATGGGGTGAAAAGAGATAAAGTAGGTGAGCGAGTGAAATAATGGGGGTAAAAGAGTAGATATAAATGGAAAGTGGACAAACAAAAAGGGACGCCCGAAATGGAATACTGGACAAACAAACCGGGACAGAGGGAGTATTTAACTGTACGGCAAACAAAGTTAGATGAGATTGTTTAAATGTAAGTGTCTAACTTTGTTTCTAATATGAAAAATAATTGTACGACAAACATGGTAGTACCATGAGGTCTCGGGTTCGAGACTTCAGGGCGGCGGTTTGCAATAGTCTCTTTAGAGCTGGTTAGTAACCAATTCCCATCCCTTGTGGATGCTCTAAGCGAGCCCAAGTAGGACTTGTAACAACTCTAATTCCTTTCCGGATCAAAAAAGAATGGTAGACAAATTTTTTGGCCTTCGTAATATAATATGATGTGTTTTTTTTTACCTTTTATGAAGAAGAAAAACCATTCACAAACCATGCCACATGGCACACCTACCACCAAAGACCAAAATTGAATTTGTCCTAACTCATGACCGACCTCAGTGTTTTCTTCTCCCAAACAATTCCTCGTCTCCTCTTTTTATTACATTTTAATTCCTATGAGTATATTTAGCAGTTGGCCAAACAAGTTGATCATGAAATTATAAAAGTAATATTTTATCCTTTCACTTCATTACAACTAACAAAAGTATTATTAAAATATTAATTCTTTTCTATCTTTTGGACATATGTCAAATGCATGTTCAAAGACCAACATGGTATTTGGCCGTGGTGATGACCGGCTTTCGTCCAAACAGCTACTCAAATATTACTTTTTATATTAATTTTATTTTTTCTTTCCATTGGTGGCCAATTTTTGGCCTACAGAGTATACACGATGGTTGGCCAAAATCTTGGTCATGGAATAAAAAAGTACTAAAAAGAGGGAAAGTAAATTGGAGTTTAGAAAAGAGAGTATAGTTTTGGTAATGGTGAAGGCCAAAACTCTTTTTGGCTTTTGAATCTGGTTATGACAAGTGTCACATTATTGAATAAAGTGAAATTATTTAACAAAAAGATAAATAGAAAATAGAAAAAAATATTAGTATTTTAAATAGCATAGTTACCAACACCTTGTGCGAACTTTAAATAACATAGTTACAAGAATGCTGGGGAGGCCGAAGGGGCAGGTAATTTGGCTATACAGTTTGCTTGCTCACCACGCTGCTTATAACGGTGAGAAGGCCATACATTACGCTGTTGAGTGTATTTTGGCCATTTATAACAACAAGCTGGAGGTAAACATTTCTGTTTTTGATCCCTTTTCCTTGTAAACAATTCTGTTTGAAAAACAAAAAAACTAACTGATCTCACTTTATATCTCAGACTGTTGTTGTTGCACGAAAAAAAAATGAAAACTTATAAGAAGCGGGCCCGATATCAATTGAACAAGGCGGAGAAATCCAGCCTTGCAGCTTCAAACAGCAAGAATGCAGCTCTTAGCTTTGAGGCTATCAAGTATAGCATCTGTTAGCTTCCACCAAGAGAAGTTGTCTTCATTGGCCCACAAAGATCAGCATGGAGAAGCTCAAGACATTCACTAGCTCTCCAGGCTTTTCCACTAGGGAATGGACCTCTTGACTGCTTTCCATAAAGACACCCTTCACAAAGCTCAAGATCTCCTATTGCAGGCAGCCCATTCACCATGTCTTTGGATTTCAGTAGCTTTAAACCCTGCATATTCAGATGCCCATACCTCAAACGCCAAACACAGGTATGTGAAGTAATTCATCCTTCTAATGAGGTATCCTTCTAATGAGGATGGTGAGATTCTCGAGATCGGCGCCGATCATCAGCCTGTAGTTCACCATCTTCGCTCTCTCTCTCTCTCTCTCTCTGGTCTTCTCCAAGCTCTCGCTACTCGCTAGTCGGTTAGTGGAAAAGGCAGAGAATCTGATTTGCAATTGGAGAATTCTTTGTGTTATAAGGTTGGGTGGGAGTTAACACGTGGCTTCTTTTAGAAAATCTCCCTATATATTATTTTGATAGCAATGTCTGTAGAAAAGATTGCGCCACGTGGTGCATTCTGGAATCGTCATGTGTCGCTCTCTGAGAGGACCATGGCCGGCCAATCTAAGAGCGACATGTAACACTGACTTTTAAGATGTAAAAAATTCGTTTTTTTACATTTTGGCAACTTTTACATGTTAAAAAAAATAAAAATTATACCATAATTCATAATTTGTTTATCTCTACACATAGACACCCATATTGAATATATTTGGTTAAATATAAAATTAATTATACTTAATCGAATTGTACGTTACGGAAAAGCGGACGCTTCAATTAATGTACGGAACTACACGAAAAATATTTGACCCATTTTCGATTTTAGTAAATTAAATCCCGTACCTTAGTTATCTAAGTTATACCCGTACGGGGTCTACACTAGTTGCATTTAACGCCCTTGTCTTACACTCTTTTCATATAATCACCTATATGGCTATATCCCAATTTTTAGAAAAAAACATCCCTTATTTTCACAAATAGTGTATCTGATCACCATTCTTAGAAGATTCCATTTTATGTCCTTATGAATTTACCCTTCATTCAGTAAATTACTTATTTAATAAAGTAAAACTTGGTTTTGCTTGCCTACCACAAACAAAGCAAATTGATTTTTAAAACCCTCTATGTTCAATTTGGGATAACTATATACTCCCTCCGTCTCCGAAAGATTGTCCGCCTTTCCGATTCGGGCGTTTCGTTAAAATTGTCCATCTTTCTATTCTTTCCATTTATATCACATTCAATTTACAATATTACCCCTATACAATACACTTTTTACCTACTTTTACACTCTCTTTCTTCTTCTTCCTCAACTCCTAATCAATTAATCATCATTACCTCTCTTACACTTTAACAACCCCAAATCAACAAATTTTCTTCATTAAAATGAAATTTGAAGCTGTAATAATTTTTTTTTTTTGCACTAATCGGAACATTAAATGTTAACCATTTTTTTTTGTCTTCATTTTAAGCTTGGGGTTGGGCCATTTGGAGGAGGGAAATTTTGGGCCTTTTCCGCCTATGTCAATGTTTGGCCCATGCAGATGGGGGTGGGGGTGATCCATCACACACCCATATAATGTGAGCTTCCCCTCACATAACCCTAGCAGCCTCATTTCCCCTCGTTCCTCTGGCCCCCATTCGTCCTCTTGCTTTCTCGCTCTCTCTGTGATCCCCGATAAACCCTAGCCGTTCTCTTTGTTCCTCTGGCCCCCGTTCGTCCTCTTGTTGTGGCCGCCGGTGGAGCTTGGTGGCGCGGGCTCTTGGTCTGTGTTCCTCATCTCTCGCTCCCTCATCTCTCCCTCCCTCAGATCTCACACGAATTCACAATTCTCTCGATCTCCCACCCCTAATCTCTGAGATCGTCTTGTTTTGGTGAAGATTTGTCGGTTGAGCTTGTTGCATGTCCATCAATTCCGGGCCGATCTGCTTATAGGTACGAAAATCTCACGTTTTGTACTTTAAGAATGGAAACCCTTGCATCCTCCTTTGTGTTTGGTTTTTCACAATGGTGTGGTATGATTTTTCCTTGCAAGGTTCCCCCGATATGTCCTCTTCGAACCTGAATTGTAAACGGTAAACATCTCTCCCTATGGTTTTCATTCCATTCGTCTTGACACACCACTTCAAGTAATTATTGTTGTGTTTCTTGCAAGGGATGAATTGGATCCTGATGTGGTATTTGCTGATGAGTCCGATTGCTCAGACGACTCATCGGGTTCGTACCAGTGTTCTGACCCTATTTTTTGTGACCATCCGGGAGCATGCAAGGGCTTCCACTCCTACAGTCCTAGACGTGATGAAGAAGAGATCTCTTCATACTTTGGTTTTGCTAAGGGGGTTAAACGTGAGGCTGCCTCAGTTGATGAACCAAAGTCCGAGCCTCCACCTGCTACTAAGTCCTCTACTGCTGGAGAGAGTTCAAAGTCCCCTGAGGTGGAGGTGGAGTGGTGGGATGGCCATGTGGTCTCTGACTCCGAAAAGGAGTAGCTAAGTCCTCTTATCCTGTATGTTTGAGTTTAGTATTGTTGCCTTGGTTCCTTTGTCTTTGCTTGTTCACTGTGTGCTGCTGGCTATTGAGAAAATGTCCCCTACTTACTACTGCCCTGTTCTCATGCTTGTATTTGTTTGATTCATGCTTGCTGTTCCATATAATCTGATGTGGTTTGTGCTTGCCTGCTTAGTAGTGTTGTTCATGTGGTGGTGTTGTGCTTGGTTGCTTCCATAAAAATTGTGATCAATTCATGCTCAATTTATTTGTTTGTATAAATGTTCATGTCATTCATGATGTCTGTTTGTGCATATGTTTTGCTTGTCTGTTTGTGCATATGTGATCAATTCATGCTATTGCTATTGCCCTGTTCTCATGCTGTCTGTTTTGCTTATCTGTTTGTGCATAAAAATTATGATCAATTCGTGCTGTCTGTTTTTGCATATGTTTTGCTACTGCCCTGTTCTCATGCTATTCATGTGTGTATGTTGAATAACAGTGCAAAATCTGCTTTTGGTCAATCTTAAGATAACAGAGGGAGTAATGTGTTAAATTTTTTTATTTTAATCAATGATGATATATGTTCACTGAGACACACTCTCACCAGGTTGACATGATGTCATGACTCACTAGGAAGCCAGCCATGATATGGCTTTGGCACGCCAGTTGATGTTGAGACATTATGTCAAGAGTTTGTGTCAATGAGGAATAGAGGACACCTGAGATTATTTTTCCATTTTTTTTTTATCAATGATGAAATAAAACTTTTACTGAGATGCAGTATGTGATAGCAGTTCACAATGGTTTTGACATTCAGTAGGAAGCCAGTCTTGAATAAGGCTTTGGCATGCCACTTGATACACTCCATTGTGAATACATCTGTGTCAGTGAGGAAAAGGGGATGTTTCTGAGATTTTTTTTTTGTTTGTTTTAAATGAATGTTGTCCTTATTGTTTGGCTTTTTCTTTTTCTTTCTTGAAACTCATTGTGTATAAGGCCACTCTGTTATTCATTGATGAACCATGTTTGAAAACTGTTTTTATGAAGCTCAGTAATGTATTTTTTGGTTTTGCTCTCTGCTTTCAGATTGAACTCAGTGTTTATGACAATGAATGATCAACCATGTTTTGCCTTTTGATGAACCATGTTTTCATTATTGGTTTGGTTTCTCCGTTTGCTCTCTGTTTTAACTTTATTTGTTTTTAATATTCCTGCTCTCTATTTTCAACTGATTGCTATTCATTCAGCTCACACTCTGTTTTCAATTCTGTTTTTTATTAACTCTTTATGTTTTTCTTATCTTTCCTTTCTGCTTTCTACTCTCTGTTTTTTTTTTTTTGCTCTCTTTATTTGAGGCTTTATGCTCTCTGTTTGTTTTTAACTCTTTCTGTGCATAAACTCATTCTGTTTTTTATTTTTTTCCTTTTTATCAATGATGATAAAAATTCCTCTGAGATACATCCTCACCAGGTTTGTTTAGTTCACATGTGGCTTTGACATTCAAGGAAGCCAGTCAACCTTGTTGGCTCTGGCATGCCTTTTATTCAAGCCTCTGTGAATGGGGTTGTATCAATGATGATTGGGGATCTCTGAGATTAATTTTGCCATGTTTTTCTGTTTTTCATATCTGCATGTTGCAATAACTAATCCAGGCAGTAACAAAAGTTTAATATTCATTGAGTAGTTGTTTAGTTACACAAAATACAAAAGGAACCCTAACATGCACAAAAATCTAAGTCTAATTTCACTGGATTTCTTCAAAAGGATCCTCCTCCTGACTGTCTTCTTGTGCTTGGGTTTCTACATTATCTTCAGCTTCTGTTTCTGCATTATCCTGGGTTTATGTATTATCTTCATGTTCTGCATTTGCTTCAGTTTCTGCATGTTGTTGTGTCTCTGTTGCATTCACCAGATTCCATGCTTCATGCACTGCCCACATAGGGGCTTGAACTTGTAGTGGTAGTGTCCCCTGTGCTTCCATTCTTTTCTTGTTAACATGAGGCAAATCATAGTCATTGCCACCCTTTGCTTTCAGAACTTCATTCATTACATATTGCATGCTCATCCACACATTAGCTAGGGTCTTAGGTTGTAACTCTAAAAAAGCTTCATGTACTACATCGAGCATGCCATCCACATCTTTAGGCATTTTTTTGTGCATTAGGGATTGTATGCTCCTAAAAAACCCCAAGTCTAGTATGTTGAGATCAGGGCTGTTAGGAGGTTGTTGAATTAAGATGAATGTGAATCCATCTTGCCTATATACCTGTTGCCATTCTGGATCCTCTTGAGTGATATGTGGCTTTGCATTATCCTGCTGTATGAATATAACCTTGTGTGCTTGATCCCCTTCCTGTGGCCATTTCTGCTTGATTGCTGGAACAATCTGTTCAATAAGCATTTGTCTTGTCACTTTCTTGTTTACTGATTCTATCAGTTTGGTCACCATGGTCCCCTTGGCCCTGTTTTTAGAGTTCCTCTTAGCTGCCTCTTTATAACTAAATGGGAAAATGCCAATTTTCCCATCAAATGTGCATTCCCCACTTGCATTAAACCTTGGTCTTGCAACTGCAGCAGTAAACATGACTTTTGGTATGAATTTTGATGATTGTGCAGCCCTGTATTGCCCCCTCTCATGCTGTGCTAGGTAGACTCTTTGTGTTTTTTTGGTCATCTGGAACCATTTCTCATCTATATGCACAAAGTCAAACATAGGGTAATACAACCTCTTTGTTGTTGGTGTATCCCCTTGTAGTAGACTGAGTATCCATGCTAACCTTGTTAACTTGTTTGCATCTTTGAGCCCTGACTTTAGTGCATTTGTGTGTGGCCTGATTGTTCCCCTCTTGATTAATCTGTGTGCTAAGCTTGTTGAGCAGTCCAGTTGGACTGCAAGATCCCTTATTGTGGTTCTGTCTCCCATTTTGATGGAACTGATTTGCTCCTCTGTGTACTCTTTCCTCTTCTTGCCACTGTGTTGATACCGTGTGCTTACATTAATGGGTTGCATTGCTTCCCTCTGTTGCTTGTATGTGGTCCATATCCTGGCTGTTGTCCTGGTTGACACACCAAACTCCTCTGCAACTAGTCTCATTGATCCCCTTCTTAACACTCCATTTTTTGTTGGTATTTGATGAAGCTTCATTAGAGTTTGAAAGCGTTTCTCACTGCTGAGCTTACATTTCTGTGGCTGATGATGTGAACTGTTGGCTCCTTGTTCCCCATCTAGTGTTGTGTCAAGCCCTGCCCCTTCTTCCTCCCAATCCCCTGGTGGTTGGTTCAAATCAAATGCAAATCTTGATTGATGCTGTGGGCTTTGACTCTCGACCTCATTAATGTTTCCTGAAGCCATTGATGAAGCAATGATGCTAGCAAGTGAAGATCCCCTCTTTAATTTCTGTATTGAATGCTTTTGTAGTGCTCTGCTTTTTTTGTTGGTGGTTGTGATGGAAATGAATGTAAGCTTAAAAGGTTCCCTGTAAAATTCTGCAATGGAGGCTTTAAATAAGCCTTGAATGGGTTTTTTGGGAGTGATCCATGTGATTGTAATGCTGTAATCCTATTGGTCCCCTTAGATTTTATTCTCTACTGTGATTGGCTGAAATGGAAAGTGGTGGATCCATTTGTTTTTCCCTTGCACGTGTACAGAACAATCTAAAAGTGAGCAGTGCTCACTTTGGCTTTTTAACAATTAAAAATGAAGCTTCCATTCCCCTTTTCAAGCAGTCAAATCTTGCATAAATAACAGTGCAAAATCTGTTTTTGGACAATCTTGTGAGAACAGAGGGAGTATGAAATTTTTGTATGCGTTTTCCAAAACTACGTTGATTGTACGTACAAGGCAAAAGTTTTTTTTCATAAATTGAATTTCAAATGAATGGCAAAAATATATCTTATAACCCTTGCAAATTAAAAATGAAATCATTTAATAAGGTGGTTAAATGTAAGGTTTGTACAAAATAAGTGGTGTTTTTTTTAAAATAAAAAAATCAACATACAGAATGGTTAAATGTCAATATCTAAGATTAGAGATTATTCAGTGCAATTTGTCCTCTTTTTTTTTTCCAATTTTTGCTAGTTTTTCTTGAAAAAGTACCCATAACAATACCAAATGTATTCTATTAATGCAAAAATAAAATAAATTGCAAGAAATAATTGGAACTTCATTATATCAACAAAAACTGATATGAACGTGTTTCCAATTGAAATTTAGATGCAAAAAGTGATGATTGTGCATTAATAAATTGATAACTA
The DNA here is from genome assembly GCA_963924305.1 of Polygonum maritimum. Lineage (NCBI taxonomy): Eukaryota > Viridiplantae > Streptophyta > Magnoliopsida > Caryophyllales > Polygonaceae > Polygonum > Polygonum maritimum. Next base: position 33,673,811 of record OZ002735.1, on the reverse strand, counting down.
GGATTTTGATGTATAAAAAATACAAAACACGACAATAATCTGATTCCCCATATTTATATTAGTTAACTAGCCGTACCTGTCGTGCCATGCACGACAATGGCTCACCCTTCACATTTTAAAATTACTTTTCTTATATATAAGATAGTAATAAGTGAAAACATATAGTATAATGAAAATTTTAGCATATGAAAATTTTATTTTTTTCTAGACGAAAAAGATTATTTTTTCAAATTTGTAGTACCACATGTATGAGATTATAAAAATATAAAACATATTCTAACTAAAGAACAATTTTGTAAATAAAATTCACTTACTTTATCATCTTTCAACTTTTGTCTCTAATGGTTAATATATATCATTGTTCCTATTATCATAATTTTGAGACATTATTATAAGTCAACATAATATAAAATGAGATGTTTTAGTTGATTATTTTGTTTTGATCTTATTTTTTTTATTTTAATACTATAATTTATTAGTATGAGATATAATTACTATGGAATTTTATTTAGCTAAAAATATTAAAATATAATATCAAAATTTGTAAATAGAGAATGAGTCCAACATGATTCTAATAACTTTATATATTGAAATATATAAAATATATTAACAAACTGTTATTTTATTTTGAAAGATAAAAGCTAAGTTATTATGAAAATGATAATATATAATTTAAGTAAAAGATACTCCTTAGATAAGAACAATTATTTAATTATTAAAAAGGGATTATATTTTAAACATATTAAATTCATTTTTTTTAAATTACTTCTTAGATAAAGTGATTAAAAAGATAACTATCATATAACAAAAGATAGAATATCTTATCAAAATTCAAAAAATATCTTTTACATAAATTGAGAATAAAAATGTAATTAAATTAATTAAAATAACATGAACAAAATTTATTTGTTTAATTATGAGAGATAAAAGTTAAGTTATTCGAAGCATGATGATATATAATTTAAGTAAAAGTTAATAAATATAAATTGATTTAGTATGAAAGATAAAAGAAAATTTTATTTAGAAAAAGGGGCTTATATTTTAAAATTAATTTTAAAATTCGAATTTCTTATATTATTTCTTATATAAATAGATTTCAAATGTTAATTAAAAAGATAAGTTATTGAACATGTATCTTTTAAAGAAAGAAACTTTAAAGATAGATAATATTGCTTCAAATATAGATATTAGTTGAGTAAGAAAAAGGATAAAAATTAAAGCTTAGATAATTAAGGAAATTTTAAAGATAAATAGCATGCCTTTAAAGATAGATATTAAATGGATAAGAAAAAAAATATTGAAGATTAGATAATTAAGAAAAATAAAGTATATAAAATTGTTTAAAAAATATGCTTTTTGATAGGATACTTCGTATTTTGTGCGTAATGTTGGATATTATCTTGTTTTAGATCTTGTACATACAAAGTTTTATATAAATTTTTAATGTATAAGGAAATTAATCAATTTTTGGCACGTCCTATTATTGTAGTAGGATAGATATTTTGTAATGTTTAAATTTTCGTGAGATCTTATACGTATCAATTTTTAATGTATAAGGAAATTGATCAATTTTTGGCACGAGTCTATAGAATATTATCTTATGTTTTTGAACAAATGTTTGGAAAAAAGATAAAGTTTAGATATTTTTGTAAAAGTGTGACATAAATCATAAAGATAAAATTGAAGATTAGATAATTAAGGAAAATAAAAGATATAAAGTTGTGATTATCTCTTTGAGTTAATAAAAAAATTAAAATCAAGCGGGGCCAGAATCAACGTGGTGGCTCGAAAACGGTCGGCTTTTATAATATATATATATATTGATTCTCAATAGTTATATTAGCTAACTAGTTAAGTGACGGGCTATTAAAAGGCAAGAATAGCGCTATAGTAAGGCTTTTTGTTATAGTGTAACATGCTTCTCAATCCTGTCCATTAGATTAAGAACGATTAACGGTCTATAATATAGGGAAATAAGGTCTACAACCATACCATAAGTGAGAAGTAGTAAATAATCTCAAATAATCCCATTTGAAAATCTTTTTACCAAATTTTGAAGGAAATCCAAGATTTTCTCCAAATTTGTCTGACACAATATTTCATTCTTCATCTTCCCTTTTTCGTTCTCAATCAACGTTTTTTCAGTTCATCTCCTTCCATCTCCAAGCTTCCAATCGATCTTCAACGATTCTTCTTGCTTTTGCGAACTCGCCATCGCCGGCATCGCATACGCCGCCATTCTTCTGTCTGATATTGGAAGCGAGTGAGGTGTTCAAGTTTTATCAAAGTCGGTCCCAAAACCTAGATTTCAATCAAGTGATTCTTCTAGTCTTCTAGTCTAATATTTATTGAATTTTTACATCTCGCTTGACAATACTAAATCGCATGTTCTACAATGGTTGCGATGGAGGTTTGTTTTATGATTGTAAACCTAGCATTGGAGATGGGTTTGAGTTTGGGTGCAAATAGATTACGATTAGGGTATGTTTTACAGATTTGTTCCTAGGAGATTGATCTAGGCTGTTTGATGTGAGAATTGGGTTTGTAGTTTGTTTGATTCAGCGTGTTTAATGTAAGATTTTAGGTATTTCGTTTCTTGATTAGGGTTCTAGTCTCGCTTTTGACAGCTTGTTTTTTTTATCCAAAGTGTATTGGTATGTTTTTGATTGTCATTCTAATAGAGATTGCGTTCATATTGTAAGTAACCACATGGCTAGATCACCTACTCCAAAACGAGTTCCAACAAACACAAACACGGAGGTTTGTTAATCGATGAAATGAGTGTTTTTCATTTATGTTTCATGTATGTCTATTATGTTTTTCAACATATTGATAATTATTTTTCAAATAACAGATATAATTATATAAACATTTTGTATTTTTCATGCTGTACAATAGTATTTTTCAATAATTATAAGACAACTTTTTCACATATTAGTTTCAAATATTTAATGGTTTCTCTCTTTGCGTTTTTTTCAAATATTTACACGAACTTATTCATTACAACAAGAACAAAGTGCTTTTTCATTTCTGCTTCATTTATATCTACTATGTTTTTCTACATATTGATAATAATTTTTCAAATAACAGATATAAACATTTTGTATTTTTCATGATGTACAATAGTATTTTTCAATAATTATAAGAGAACTTATCCACATATTAGTTTCAAATATATAATGGTTTCTCTCTTTGCGTTTTTTTTTTCCAAATATTTACACGAACTTATTCATTACAAGAAGAACAAAGTGCTTTTTCATTTCTGCTTCATTTGTGTCTACTATGTTTTTCTATATAATGATAACAACTTTTCAAATAACAGATAGAAATAGTTTTGTATTTTTCATGTTGTACAATAGTGTTTTTCAATGATTATAAGTTAACTTTTTCAATAGTGTTTTTCGTTTTGATAGTTATGCACTATATGATGAATGCTTCTTAAGTTGTGTGTACTATTATGCATGAATTGTTATTCATATTTGGGTGTTTTATTATGCAGTTACTCAATAAGGGGGATGTAATAGTAATGGATGAAGTTTGAAGATAAAGACAATTAGTTTTTTAATCAAATCAATGTATATTCAAAAATAAATTTACTTATTCAAACTTATCATACTATGTATTCGAGACGTAACAATCCTTATTTTCATCTTATTCAATGCATTATATTTACATATTCAATGCTCACATAAGGTCCTTATTTTTATATTTATTTTAACGTGTAACGATTTAACCTATAAAGAATTGATTTTCATATGAAGACAGGTACTTAACTCTAGTGATATATATGAGCACACCAAATTAGAAAAAGATTCATAAAACAATAAAACATGTTCAACTTTGTAATTTTTCAAACCATCGTACAGAGTTATTCAAACACTGATTAATAATTTTTCTAGAATTCACTAACGAATTTTCAATTTTACGGTAAATTATTGATTGGCAATCCCTAAAATCATAAAACTTCCATTTTAAATTCCCTATTTTTTAGCAGTTCCCTCCTAATTTTCCTCATATCAAATCCCTATAATTAAGGAGATTTCCATTTCAGAAACCACGTATGAATAATCATCTTCCCCCACAAATTTTATCCTATCATGCACCCTCTTTATCTACCGTTGATTTGGTTTGATCTAACGCCCCGTATTATGCCTCACGTTGCACCGTAATACATATCTCACCTGAGCGTTATCTAATTCTCCATAGTTATATTAGCTAGGTATCTTTTTTTTGATCGGAATATTAGCTACTATAGTATCTAAATCTCCAAAGGTATACTTTATATTTTAAATTTTTTGATCCGAAAAGGTATACTTTATATTGTCGAGTCCAGAGCCAGTGCCCATTGCTCTCCCCATGTCGTAGATTGGCGTGGGACCGCCCTTCTGCTTCTCTTGAGACAGTCCATCACTAAAACTCCCCATAATTCCTACGTCTGTTAGGGAGACCTTCTTGGCTGAAAATAATACACATACAAACACAGTAGAACAAAAGTTTAGGGATAGAATCCATCTTCATAGAGCCGTGGAGCATTGGAGCCTATAACGACTTCTGATCTCTCAAGTAGAATGTTGACTGACCCTAAGAAAGGGATCTTAGTACATATGAAGTTAACACAAAATAGGGGTACAAAGTAAATGTAAATACATCCAACTTTCAGGATATCAATCCACAAGCAATATTCGAGTAATATGAATGCAAAATTGATCATGGTTCTATAAGGTGCAGCTAAAAGTATCCACATTCAAAACAGCTATTTAACAATTTCAGGTTTAACAAATGTAACATGAATGATCATTTTATTAGCAAGTTCTAAGATTTTTGTCGATCAAAACATCTCAATCGATGAATAAACAACTATTTGATTTGCCTTCCTTGAACCAAAGTGAGAAGAATCATGTTAAGTTCTTGACCTGCCTTTCTTTGAACCAATGATAAAACCAAAGTAGCGAGAAAGGGACAATAGTTTTTTCTTTTGTAAAATTTAAAATGGTAAGGCAAAAAATATATCATACAACCTTTACAAATTCAAAATGAAATAATTGAATAAGGTGGTTCAATGTCAGGTTTGTACAAATAAGTTGTGTTTTGTTTTAATATAAAAATCAACACAAAGAATGGTTAAATGTCAATATAGTTGACTTGCTTCCATTCATGTCTAATTGTCCAATGCTTATAGTATTTGCTCTTAACTTAGGAATATAATAAACTTGTGTCAATGGAACAACATGTTCTTCCTTTTCACTAGAGAATAGTAGGATGGTACTTTTGCCTTCTATATCAACCGATGAAGAGTCTCCTATCTTTATTTTTCCTCCAAAGCTCTTGTCGAGTGTAGCAAATAAGTTTTGATCCCCTATCATGTGATTGCTTGTGCCCGAATCTAAGTACCATTAGGTGAAGTTATGTGCTCTTCCGTCTCATTTTTATTTCCGCTAGTGTCGAACGGACCTTGGGCAGTAGCCAGTAGCGTTGTGTCAAACCGAGCCGTTGGATTTAACGGGACGGCCACGGACCATTAACCACATTCGTTGGGACTTGGGAACAAAAACTCGTCCATATCCCGTGCAAGTGTGTAACACGCCTTTGGCAGTTTGGCTCTTATCAAGGCAAAACAGAGAGAAGACAGAAGACCTGGAAAAATTAGACTGCTTAAACGATGTCGTTGGGGTCTTCCTTGACGTGCCAGCGCTCGCCTTCTTCTCTCCTCTCCAACCCCGTCTATGGCGGCCGACGAAAGCAAACCTCCCGCTTCAGAGCCTCTGCTAACGTCCCCGATTCCCTCTCCGGCGACTGGTTCTCCCTCTTTCTCACGCCTCAATTTCATTGAATTGATTAACGTTGACGGAATTCACTACCTGGACTGAAATTGATAGGTCAAATTTTTGATAATGAATAGATTTCTGTGGCTTTGAATTGGTGGAACGTTTGTGCTTTTTGCATCACGTATGCCATGAATACGAGTCTGAATTTCTCGTAAAAGTTTGGGTTTGGTGTTCGTGCAGGCTTGAATCTCGAAAGAAGAAGCCCCTGGGTCCCAGACTGAACGTAATTGTCTGATTAATAATCAATGAACAACACTTATCTTTCTAATTGCTAAATCTCTCTCTGTCTAAGTGTATTTTAACGCGTGATGTAGTTTAGTGCAGAGGAAGCTGTTAGCCACCAGCTTGATGCACTCAAGTATAATGACCAACCACATCCAGATTATGGAATTGAGGTTATGTATAGGGTAATACCACCTCACCTGATCAGTTCTATTGATGTTTTCTGTCTGTCACTCTGAAGTTCATGATAACAACTTGTCGTCTTTGCCAGTTCGCTGGATTTGATCCTTTTGAGAGGTCGACTTATTTCGGGCCCTTCTTTGATTTGGGGCAGGTAATGGCTGGCTGGCAAATGGCACTGTAATTGTGCAGCTGCTCTTGTATGTTTTTGATGGTTCTCACACTTGAAAACTTATGGTTGGTTCTTTCTTGTATAGTTTGAGCGTTTTCGGCGGATTTTTCATTCGTCAAGTTACCGAGTTCTACTAGGCCACAAGGATAGGAAAATCCTTAGCAGCTTCTGGGTGAAGGAGGTAATCTTAATGATATATTTGATCCCTTTGCAATCATCTATGATTTCAGACCCTTTTTTGTCGACAAATCGACAATGCACACTTACTCCTTATTAATGGTGGCACAGAATCGATTCAAACAGCGGTTTTGGATACAAGGAGCCCGTCCAGAGGAAGAGGAGATATTTGAAGTTACAATGGTGCAGGTTTGGGCATTTGCTCTTTTTTCTTTCCAAGGAATAAAATTTTGCCTGCAGTTAGTAATAGTATGATTCTACAGGTTATTTCATGGAAGACTTTTCTAGGAGAAAATTCATGGCTTTGTCAATTGCCATTACCCTTATGAACACCATTTTCTTCTCTATCATCATTAAATCATCTTCCAATTTCACTAATGCTTCTTGATTTAGCAAGTATGAGAGGAAGAGACTAGTTATTATAGAAACAGCAAAGGAAAGATGATTTCGAGTAAATTCTTCTAGCAATAGCAATGCAGCTTGTAGCTAAAAGCTTTTCATTTGGATATTTGGGTCTTAGCTAGACCTCTTCTTAATAGCAGAATCATAAATGATCACTGACCAAATGACCACTAAAATTGACAGAGGCTTGGCGGGTTCTGGGACGGTTACTGGCTCACGGAATCTCTTCTTCATGACGGAGATAGCTTTTCCAGCGGCCTAGCATACTAGACAAGGATTTATGGGAAAACATGCTGCTGAACCTAAGTGAGATCCTCATACATGGAATATGGTGCTATCATGCTCAATTCTGGCATCCTTTAAACATGTTGTATATGTACATAGTACAAGGCAAATTTAGCTTTTCCGTATTATACTTCTGAATATTTGTATATAATGTAAGATGTGTGTGCTATGGTGTTATATTGAAATGTAACATGCATGTAATAGCCCAATATGTAATACAAGTATTTCGACCAAAAAAAAAAAAAAATGTAATACAAGTATAGAATCTTCAATTAATGGAGTAATTTGTAAAGATCCTATTCAGATCTGTGCACTTCTTATCACCTCATTTTGGTTTTCGAATTTTGGGTTGAATGTGCGTATGGTGGCTTTGTTTGGACCTTTTTGTACCCAAATGTCAAGTGATTGCTACTTGAATAGGTTCGCAAAATCAAGTCAATTGTACACAGTTATGGGTTTACTGTTGCAAAGAGGTTAGCCTACCAATCAAAGAAGTTATGGGTTACTCTGATTCATTTGAAGGATCATACATGCACCAAAATCATTAAAAATGTTTTGCAAGTAATGGAAGAGACAGTACAAAACAAGAAACCAATCAAAATTACAAACTTATTTGCATCATAGTTGCACTTAATGTCACATGGTATCAGCAAAATGGCGATCACCTTTACTGACATTATTTCAAGGGATGAGATTCGAATTTGAAGTTCATTTGATCCATCCATTACAAGTGATCCAAACATCATGACATTGATCTACACTAGAAAATCAAGATCCGGTACCAAGAACATCAATGCTCGAGATTTACAAGAAGCAATAGAAAACAAACTATGATAAGACAGCTCCAAAGCTTACACAGAAAATTGGAGGTTTAGCGTTGTAGTGGATAGTGGAAACCAAATTATGCTGCTTTTGAAGGCCATGTTGCTTGGGCAGACATGATGATTCCAACAATCACTCCAAACAACCCAAGAGCACTACCAAAGATCTCAATCACAAGAATCTTCACAAAAAGTGATGAGTTTTGAGCATCTGATAGTGCACAGCTACTTCCAATGATTCCTACACACAACCTGTTGCAACAGTTCAGATCAACAGATTACAAACAAGCTTCACAGCTCAACTGTACAAGAAAAATGTCCAATTTCTAGAAAAGCTTAGCAAATTCCCAATTCCAAAAATCCCTAATGCAGTTGATTAATCCAAGCACAAAATCATCACAATTATACGGAAAACCTACAAATCTGCATGATGAGAAAATTAGGACTCACCCACAAACAAGGTTGGCAAATCCTACAATGATGCCTGATGCGAAAATAGCATATCCTGCTCTCATGGACTCAGGTTCATTCATCAAGGATGATGGGACACTCTCTAACTTTGTCTGCAGGATGATTGCCACAATGACACCATATATAGCAACAGCTTCACAGAAAATGACACTGAAAGAAAAGGATAAGAACAAGCAGATTGTGAGTTGTGAGAAGCAGATTGTGCATCATCTGGTAGTGCAAACCAGTCACACCCACACTACAATAACAAATTATCACCATAACCTTCAATTCTATTAAGTATCTAAAGCTCCAAGCTTTCTCTCTTGCACTTGAAAGATAAAAGGAGCAAGTGAAGAAAAAGAGATCATAGATTGTAAGAGCAAAACAGCAAACAACACTCTAGGAACATCATGTAAAAACAACTGTGCAATATGTTTTTTTATGCAAATAGGTCAGTCTTAGAGGACATGGACTTACAATACCAACTGGTCATATCATATACTTCTCTAGGACATAATTTCATTCCACTCTGCAAATTTCCATCATTATAAGCTCAGTCGCTTATGAGTTCTAGGTGATAAGATTCTTCAGATTTTTACTTTAAAAATTCGTTCCAGCAATTGCGTGATGATGCATTGAACTTTCTTAAATATGAAAATTTGTGAAACCATAAGAGCACCATCCAGGAATTCTTCCATTAAGCTTCACAAAGACATGATTTTCTAAATAAGTTTATCAAACTTTACAGCTAACATCAAGGAGAACTTCACATTATCAATTGACCTTCATTCTTTCCGGTCTCAACTCATTCCTGAGGTTGAACTTTACAGCATCCAATCATAAATAGGGAACCGTTTCTACGTGTAAAACCTCTCCAACATTAATCTACATTCACCATCTCTTCTTATTCACTTCAATTAGCCGGCTATTATTAGTTATGCCATATGCAGTGAATTAAACGTCTTCACGAGGTCTAAGCAAAATAGGTGATGTGTAAATGAACATGATAGTCACCGGTTTAACCTTCTACAAACAACTGAAAAGAGAACAACGTAGTAGTCTTACATCAGCAAGTCAATCTGTTCCCATAGATTAATCACATTCACACCATCATTCATAACTGTTTCAGTAAGCAGAATCAACAAGCTGAATCTCACTAAAAAATCTCACAGAAATCAGAATCTGTACTTGACCGCAAACAGAACAGACAAACGAAAACACAATTCACAAAAGGGGCATACCTAATCAGATTCTTCGAAGTAATTCGAGGAGCTTTCACAGCTGCACCAATCAAACTGCTTCCGGTAATGTATATCCCCCTACAAAAAAACCCCCAATTTCCAGAATCCAAGTTTTAGCAAATTCCGAATTCCACAAATCCCTAACACGGATGTGAATAATCCGAGGAGGAAATCATCATAACGATCCGGAAACTCCTCAAATTGATAGAGAGGAGTGAGAGAAAGAGAAAAGGAATTACCAGGCGGCGCCGAGGACGGAAACGCCGATGGAGATGGCAATTCCGATGGCGGCGAAGGTGTAAGGGGAGATCTGGACGAGCGCTCTTGCCCATGAACTCGCTCTTCCAACCATCGTTTCTTCGATCTTCTTCTTCTTCTTCTTGTACAACTTGTCGATCTCTTCCTACTCTTGAGCAGATTGATTGCTCGATCTGATCTGCGATGTTTGTGGTGATTTTGCAGAGTTTCGCCACCGGACAGAACACGGAGAGATTATGAAGTAAGGGACAGAGACATTTGGACTCTAGCGCCCTTATTAAATGTATTTATTATCAAATTTATTTCATTTCTGGACCGTAGCAAAAAGTATTTACAAATCAAGCACATAATTAACCAAAATGTATTTATGTTTATGTAAAAAACGATCTCAAAAGCTATACTTTTTTAAATGTAGATTGACCAAAGGTAATCTGTAGTGAATTAATATCCTTCATCTTACTTTAATCAAATATAGATCGATATAGAATTTATAGGTAGAATTTTGTTAATTCGGGTGATAATTTTTTTCTTGTTTGATATATTTTTGCTTTTAAAAAAACAACTCAAATTGATTCAAGCTATTTGATAACAATTACTTAAGGCCAAAGATACTGTAAAAGGGAACTTTTGAATTGGATGGGTAACCTCATGCCACTCATGTTTACATTTGAGTGTTGATCTATATATATGTATACATTCTTGTATTTGTGAAGAAAGTCCTCATCTTCTTTGGAAGTTGAGTGTCTTGATAGCATAAGCAAATATGAAAGCAAAGAGTACAGAATAACCGAGAACAATGACTGCTACAACCAGCAAAAACTCATGCCTAAATCCAAAGTAACTCCTCAAGAACTCCTTCACGGTTTCACCATTCTTGAGCTCGTCCTCAATATCCCCGAATTGCGAAATAATTAATCCATATAGTGACCAAGCAACAGGGCATGCATAGCAATACCACCTCCACCATATCGGTATCCTCTGTCATTGTACCAAAAATATCACAATTTTATGATTGTATTTGTTTTATGAAGTATGAACACAATCAAGAGAAGTATAAACGAGAAGGCCTTACTGTTTTGGGGACAACAAATCCTGAGAAAAGGTTCCACATTGAGTAGAACACTGAGGAAGTGATTGTAGAGATGCTCAAGCTTGGAGCAATCGCCACCGACATCATTCCGTAGTAAGTGAAGTACAAAACAGTGAAAAGAGTGAAGTACATGAACCAAAAGAACTTTGGAGCCGTCCACTCGAATCCAATCATGGCATATACTATGGTCCCATAGATGACCGTTTGCGCAAGACAATACGGAATACGGAATCTCAATCATCACCTGTGTTAATCCAATGGGTTAAAGAGCTTGTTTGGATGTTATACACTATGGAAAACTTTTATGCATTTAGTCATTTCTTATGATTACCTGAGCTAAGGCATAGGCCAAAGAAGAATACATTCCTGCATATCTTTCTCTATAAAGGACTGTCCTTTCAACCGCCACAAATGGTTGAACCGACGAAGAGTTTCGTATGCCAAGGAAGAAGACGCACGCGTACATGGACCCCATTGTGTTGAAGAGATCTTGCTTTCTCCCCCTGATTTTCATTAGTTTTTGTCAGTGTTTAGTAACAAATTATGAGTAAAATGTGAAGTGTAGCTCTTCTCTGATGTGATGATAATGATAATAATAATGTACCTTATGGAATCAAGGTTCCAAAATATGGATCTTATTGCAAGGCCTAAGAAAGCTGAATAAAAGACTCTGACTCCATTGTATTCCATGTTTCGCCAGTACGACGAGTGTTGCTTCCATACACAAGCCATGGATTGTGTTAAGAATGTTTGTAAGTACTTCTTGGGAAAGTACAAGTCTTTTGAACCAGGAATTGGCTTGCTGTGTTCCTTAATTATAGATTTTGTTGACCTGTGGAATTCATAATATTTTTTGATGTTGTTGCTTGGCCTTTCCTCAATATTTTCAATAGTCAAAGATGGTTTTGCTTACCTGTATTGTTCAGATTGCTTGTAAATTTGGGTAAAGCTCACTCTTAGCCTAGCTTCTTCAGTTGCTGAGGAAACATCCATCATCCAAGTAGCAGGATTTTGGCCATTCTTGATTTTACTCACACCATCAATTGCCTTCACCATTTATACACCAGTGATCAAGAAAAGATTTACTAGAAATTTTTTTCTTGAACTTTTTTTTAATGCAAGCTTACCTCAAAGTACTTGATCAGGTGTTGTCCATGAAGTCCTAATGGACCAAAGTATATCTCTTCTCCTCCACTTTTTACAAGCAGCAACTGCATTGACCATCAAGACATAATCTTAAACCAAGTTGGCTGTGTTGATGATCATCAAATAATTCAAACTAATGCTGGAAAAAGGATAGATTTGAACCTCATCAAATGCATCAAATATGTCAATGCTAGGTTGATAAATAGTGCAAACCACCGTTCGCCCGGTCTTGTCCGTGTTCTTCACAGTCCTCATCACAATTGCAGCCGCTCTAGCATCAAGTCCAGACGTCGGTTCATCCATAAATATTATAGAAGGATTGGCAACAAGCTCAACAGCAATTGTTAGCCTCTTTCACTGTTCTTTAGACAGACCGTTTACTCCAGGCAATCCTACTAATGCATCCTTTAATGGTGTTAGCTCCACTAGCTCCATAACCTCCCAAATGAACATCTGAAATCCATACTACATTTGTTGATAATTATGTTCTAGATTGACTTAAAACCCAGAAGTTATTGCACTAAACTTACCTCTTTTGTTTTGGAATCTACGTCAGGGGACAGCCGAAGCCATGCTGAAAGTAGCAAGGACTCATAGACGGTGACATGAGGCGAGTGGATATCATTTTGCTCAACATACCCCGAGACACGAGCAAATGTCTCTTGATTTTTTGGATATCCGGAGACTTTGATCGTTCCTTGAACGTATCCCCCGGTCTTTCTTCCAACTAAGACATCCATTAGTGTAGTTTTACCAGCTCCGCTAACTCCGATCAAGGCAGTAAGAACTCCTGGCCTGAACGCGCCATTGATTCCCTTCAAGAGCTCTAGCTTGTCTCCTGTGACTCCGCGGTTTTTCATTTTCTGAGATCATAACGAGTAAGCTTTGTTTTCATCACATCAACATAGGTCAATGATAATGATGACAAAAATGTATTAAATAGGAAGGAAAAATGAGTTAATGATACCTGTGGCATGTCAATTGCAAATCCGATATCATCAAATGTGATTGATAGAGGTTCAAAAGGAAGGACTATGCCTCTTTTCCTTACTTGATTGTTTTTGGGATGTGCAAGATTATCACATAGGTTAGAAATGAATAAGGCATGACTTAATGTAGGTTACTTAAGAAAATCTTACTAGTTTCTAGTTCTATATCTTGTAGCTTTCCCTTAGCATTTTCTTGATCAGCATCCTTTTCAGCTATCATTGCCTGAGGCTTCCCTAGAGCTGAAGAATGAAGAAAGTAAGCAACTTTTTTAAGATGTATAAGTAAAATATGCCATTTGAACAATGGATTAGAACAACAGTTATAATTAAGATAAGTTAGGCTCAGTGTAAAAAGGAAATTGAAGAGAAAACAGAATCCAAGTAATGCTGATACTCCAAGTGTATACCAATACGATCCCGTGAAAAGCCCGCGAGATTTCAAGATCTGTATTCCTAGTGGTTCTGTAGAGTTTGCAGGAACCTGTTCAATAGAAACTCTTCATCAGCTAGCCAACAATGAATGGAATTTCTGATGTTTAATATCAAAAAAAAAACTACTATTGAAAGGATGTAGTTTTACATGGCTCCAACTTTTTCCAAGGAATTCATTTACTGCAATTGCATTCTGAGCATACATCAGAGGAGAGACCCAGTAACCCCATATCCACCATTTCTTGAAAACATCTGCAAGAGGAAAAAACATTAGACTTTGCTATGAATTAAGGCAAATTTGTACTAGTACATTTGTGCTGTCCTGAGAAGTGTTTACTGTAGCTTCTGGTTTTTTTTTGGTCTTCTGATGTTTTATTATAGACAAACATGATGTTTTTGTGCTTGTTTACCTTTTGATAGAACAAATCCTCCAAAGATCACATATGCTGATAACACAAATGCACCAAAAGTACTTGCAGCCACCGTTTTCCTGCTCACTCCTGCAACAAATCTGAACAACCCGGACGCCATTTGGTGCAATGCTAGAAGTAGCAGCCAATGCTTAAGAAACCTGCCAAGATCATGGTCATAGCCTATTCCATAGTAAGTTATTAGAACCCAAGTGGCTGATTCTGCAACAGAGATCGGAATCTTGAGGAACCATTTAGGTAGTGAGTAAGCCCATGCCGGATAGAACAAGAAGTCCCTTTGTTTGTAGAACACTGGAAGGTCAGCAACAGTGATGAAAATCTCTGCCATTCCACTGAACATCAGCCTTGTAATTGCAAAGAATAAGGCTCCCATGAAAATCTGACCGTCTTCTAGTGTTTGTTTGGGCATCTTGGTTCTTATGAACAGGTCATTGCAATAACTGCCATGAGTACTATCTGCAAATGTTAGATAGTTTGTGTCAACAAAGTGTATGAAACTTAAGCTCCATTTGGTCTACACTTGAGAATGCAAGATTTCATGCAATATAAAGCATTATAATGCAAGAAATGCATTATACTCTAGACTAGGATGCTGCTTACTTGGGACATCTTGAATATGTAAACAAAGGAATGCCTCTTCATGAGCAAGAATTCTCTTGACATACAAGCCTTGAACATGTCTTTCTTTTTGGCACCATATGACTTGGTTGTTAAGGATGCGGGATGGCTTTTCGACTTATCAAATGGAACCGAAAGCTCAACATCAAGCTTCTTTACAATATGAAATGTTGCAAAAGCTTCTGCAAAATCCTTGGCAATTACAAATTTATAAAGCTCATCTCTATGCATCCAATATTGTTCTTGGTCTCTCCTAGATGTCACCTACAAAAAATGATTACAAATTCAGGCATTAGTTTCACCACATTAAACAAAGACATAAACAACATTGAGAACCATACTTCTTGAAGGTAGTCAGCTACTCCTTTCCTCTGAGGACACTTGAAGCCCATGGTTTCAAGGAATTTGAGCACGCTCTCATTCGGGCCTTGGTATATGATTTGACCATCTGATATCAGAATCACATCATCAAATAGCTCATACACTTCAGGTGCTGGTTGCAAGAGAGATACAACAGCTGTTCCTTCAAGAATGTGAATGGATTGCCTAATTGAGTTCACTATCTGAAACGTCGTCGAGGTGTCTAAACCAGTTGATATCTCATCCATAAAAAATGCCTTTGCTGGTCCTACTAGCATTTCTCCTGCATTGTATTTCCCATTTCCAATTCAAAATCTACAGTAAATACATAAATCATGTACATAGTTTCTAAAGTTGGCACATGACTGCACCTGTAGTGAGTCTCTTCCTCTCGCCCCCGGAAATGCCTCGAATCATCTGATTACCTACCAATGTATCAGCACAAGCTTCAAGTCCTAAGATCTGCACATCAACAACGAAAGCACGCAAATTTATCTCGATAAGTGTCTTAAGAAGGAAAACTTATATTTCAACACCAAATTTGTACCTTGAGTAAGAAGGAAAACTTATATTTCAACACCAAATTTGTACCTTGTGTATATAATCGATGACTATGCTAGTCTCTTGATCACCAGTAGCTGCAGCCTATAAGAAAACATGAGAAATTAAATTAGAGGAAAATATTGTAATTCTTATTTTATTATCCTCAAAGCCTCACTACCTTCATATAGATGTCAATGTCAGCATTTGGTTTGATATTTGCCTCCTTTTCTCTTCTCAAGAGTTCTACCAACATGTCTGCACAAATCCACCACAGTGATTAATCAAAGGCATATTTCACTTTTTTTCACAGATCAATGTTTTTAGAGAATGAAAGATTGGATCTTTATAACTCACCATAGTTAGTTCCTACACCTTGGCATCTCCCCAAAAACGCCAACGTTTCTCTTACCGTCATTTCTGGTATATGCAAATCATGTTGGCTGATATATGCAGAGGATCTTTGTGGTACAAACTCTTTCATACTGTTTCCATTGTACAGCACTTTTCCTGAAACCGGAAAAATATGGTGCATTTGCCTCAGAATTGGACCATGGCATAAGACAAACAATGCTCTACAATATAGTACCTCAAGCTCATTGTCAAGTCTTCCCGCCAAAGCCAACAAGAAAGTGGTCTTTCCAGAGCTTGGTGGCCCTAATAACAATGTCATCCTGCCTGGTTTGATGATTCCACTGACATAGTGTTAAAAAATGGCGCTTAGTTTGAGAAAACAAAACAGCAAATTAGTACCTCTAGTGTGTTAAGAGCATAATTTGATATTGTGGGTAGAGCTCTTCTTCCAACATGAACTTGTGCTCCAACACATAACTTCTCGTACCGAACTTCGATTGTAGGAACATTAAAGGCAATCGTTCGCATTAAAACCCGCATTTTATTGCAAGACAACGGATTGTAGGGTGCGATCCAAACACACTCGTTAGGTAGTTAGTTAGTAAGTACAAGTGGACATCCTAAAAGATTCTGTATGCTTCAATTATAACATCTGATTCTGATTTGCTTCATAGTTATGGATTCACATCATTGTGGGTAAGCTTTTGATCAAACCCATTGTCTTTATACATTGAAGAAAAATACAGCAGATCGAACATCTCAGCTTTGCATACCATGAAGGCAATAAGTGAAGAAAAGGCAAATTTACCAATCAACTTGCCATGCTGTGTTATCCTCTAAGACTAGGGAAGCCTTTTAACAATAGCTAACAGGAATATATTTCTTGCATCAAGGCCTTCGAAATACAACTCAATATAAATCCCACATAAAACCTATAGAACACCAATGTCTTGCATGATGTTCTCAATTTACCAAAGAGATTATTTCAAGGAAGATTGATTACACATTGCCCAAATGACCGATTATTTTAAGCAGAAGCTAAATGGACTAAATGTTTTGTGTAGATGAAGAGTAGAACTCAACCCAACTCAATCCTTCAAAAATTTCTGACTAGATTTATACTATGTTGCAAGGAAAAGTAATTAGTTAGGAATAACACAAGTTCTCGTTGCATTTTACAAATACAAAGGAATATAAATGACAAAGCAGGCAGTTCTTTTGCCTCCACCTGCACTCCTAATTGCAGAATATATCCAATGACTAATATTCACTTGGGAAAACAGTAAACAAACTCTTATGTAAATAGATAATCTTACTAGAGTACATCACCAACAGGCAACAAGCACTTGCAACAAAACTTGAGAAAATTGTTGATCAACCATAAATTGGCAAGTAGATTAAGAATGAAGAAACCGATCTTCACGTATATGTTCATATATAAATACAAAAGAAGCACCAGCCAGAACAAAAGCAACTTGAAACTAAATGCAAAATGACAGCCTACAACTTCTTGTTCACTATCCCAAAGAAACAGAGTTAGAGTTAAGCATCATGAGATTCATTAAAATGACAGCAAAGAACTTATCTTGTTCCTTCCTCTTCGCCACGGTTCCTGATACCTATGTTCCGACTTTCATCCTTTGTGTTGACTTTGGACATTTTCCCTTTGGTTCTATCGGAAACACCATCCCAACCTGTTTGGACCGGTGTATGCATCTTGAGCACCAAAACCTCGAGCTAGCGGGTAAAACTAGGTAGTGTTGTTGTTTTTGTTGTTGTAAGATTCATCAGAATCTTCAACAAGATCTAATCTTCAGCAGAATCTTCATCAAGATCTTCACCAGAATCTTCTTCAGAATCTTCAGCAGAATCTTCACCAGAAATTGTTAGCTGAGGGAAGAGGAGACTTTCCACAAAGTCATAGGCAATCACAGCTTCAGCAGAAACATAAGGATCCGAACATTCCTCAACCAAAGTAATGATGCCATCTTTAGAGTCACACAAGACCAAATCCTCGTAACATTGACCTAGAACCCTGACTCTTTCTTCTTCACCCAGCAACCAGAAAATATTACTTACACGAGGCACAACGTTGAAGCCAAACATGTTAACCCACAAGCCATCTTGCCACAGGTACACATCATATCTATGAGAAACCTTTTCATCCATAGACACAAGTGCAAGGGTACCTTTCCAATGGCAGATTACAGGATTTTCAAGATCAAGCATCTCAACATAATCAAACTTCTCAAGAGCAAAGTCAAACGACAATATAACACCAACAGCCTTGGGAAGGGACAACAATGGGACACCAGCATTGTCTTTGTACTTGTATCCTCTCCAGTGAGCCACTCCTCGTATCATTACAGGCGCAGGGGCATCAAAGTTGGGACTCCAATTCCCCACTTCTCCTAGAGGAATTACTCTCCAATCCTGTTGGATTGAGGAGTACAGAAAGCCACAAACGCCCATTTCAGTCCTCCAATTCAGTAGGATGAACTTGAACTCTCTGGTGGAAGGGTCGATCCAGAAACCAGAGCAACATGTGCCTATGTCACCATCCATATAATCATCCATATAATCAGGACGAGGGACAGTCAAAAACCTACGAATTGAAGGGTTCCACAGCACGAGATCATCATCATCCTCATTATCGAGACAAACGACGCCGTTATGGGTCCCCAAAAATGTAAGCACACCCTCATGGATGGGGTCATTTCGGATGTCGATCGAGGGGGTGCCCTGAGGATCAATGACCAAATACTTGGGTGAGGCATCATCTTGGAAGAGGAAAAGGGGCTTCTGGAGAGAGAGGTGCTCTTGCATAAACGATGGGGAGTCGATGGTTTCCTTCCATCCCTTGGACACGCATCGGAATCGCAGTAGAGATTTCACGGGTAAACGCCTCAAAATCAGATATATATAGTCTTCAGCAATGTAATCCGACATCACAATACTGATGGATACCTCGTCGCTGGTTGGGTTCCTATTACAATCAAGAGGTACAAGTAAAAAATTCAGAAGCAGAACAAAAATTGGAACCTGAACCAACCGTACACATAATCCAAACTCGAATGAACAAAAATTCAATACAATGAAATGAGCATTTCTACTCACTATTCAAATCTCCTAATCAGCCTGGCAACTTCAGAATCAGTATTCGAAATCTACAAATAACACAGCGATTCCATGCATGAGCGGACAGAATTCATGTAAAAATTTACATAATACCTGAAAAACGAGAAAATTCCGAGCCTTGACAAGGACTCCAAGTTCCCTGAGCTTCTCGACAAGGGCTCTGCTAGGGCTCGGGAACGGCGACTCGCAGTGAGGACGGGAAGTCGGGAAGAGGGCCGGCGACCGGCGAGGAGTTGGTGCGAACTGCTAGGGCTCGGGAACGACGGGGGCGAGGAGTTGGAGCGACTGCGAACTTTGTGGTGATTTTGCACAGTTTCGCCCCCGGACAGGACACGGAGAGATTATGAAGCAAGGGACAGACACATTTGGACTCTAGCGCTCTTATTAAATGTATTTACTATCAATATTATTTCATTTCTGGACCGTAGCAAAAAGTATTTACAAATCAAGCACGTAATTAACCAAACTGTATTTATGTTTATGTAAAAAATACTCTCAAAAGTTATAAGTACTTTTTTAAATCTAGATTGACCAAAGGTAATTTGTAGTCTAATGTCCTTCAGCTTACTTTAATTTTATTTAGATCGATGAATATAGGTAGAATTTTGTGTTTTTCGGGTGACATTTTTTTCTTGTTTGATATAGTTTTGCTTCACAAAACCACTTAAATTGATTCAAGCAATTTGATAACAATTACTTAAGGCCAAAGATACAGTAAAAGGGGACTTTTGAATTGAATGTGTAACCTCATGGCACTCATGTATACATTTGAATGCTAATCTATATATGTATACATTCTTGTCTTTGTGAAGAAAGTCCTCACCTTCTTTGGAAGTTGAGTGTCTTGATGGCATAAGCAAATATGAAAGCAAAGAGTACAGAATAGCCAAGAACTATGATTGCTACAACCAGCAAAAATTCATGCCTAAACCCAAAGTAACTCCTCAAGAACTCCTTCACGGTTTCGCCATTCTCGAGCTCGTCCTCAACTTCTCCGAATTGCGAAACAATGAATCCATATAGTGACCAAGCAACAGGAGATGCATAGTAATACCACCTCCACCATATTGGTATCCTCTACCATTCAACAAAAGACAGTTACAATTTTAATGATTTTATTTGTTGTATGAACACAATTAAGACGAGTCTAAATGAGAAGGCCTTACTGTTTTTGGGACAACAAATCCTGAAAAAAGGTTCCACATTGAGTAGAACACTGAGGAAGTGATTGTAGAGATGCTCAAGCTTGGAGCAATCGCCACTGACATCATTCCGTAGTAAGTGAAGTACAAAACAGTGAAGAAGGTGAAGTACATGAACCAAACGAACTTTGGAGCCGTCCACTCGAATCCAATCATGGCGTATACTATGGTCCCGTAGATGACCGTTTGCGCAAGACAATATGGGATCTCAATCATCACCTGAGTTAATCCAATGGATTAAAGAGCTTGTTTGGATGTTGTGCATTATGAAGAACTTGTTATGCATTTAGCTATTTGTTATGGTTACCTGAGCTAAGGCATAGGCCAAAGGAGAATACATTCCTGCAGATCTTTCTCTATACAAGACTGTCCTTTCAACAACCACCACTGGTTGAACCGACGAAGAGTTTCGTATGCCAAGGAAGAAGACGCACGCTTACATGGACCCCATTGTGTTGAAGAGATCTTGCTTTCTCCCCCTGATTTTTCATTTGTTTTTGTTCAGTCTTTGTTAACAAAGTATGAGTAAAATGTGAAGTGTAGCTCATCTCTGATGGGATGATAATGATGATAATAATGTACCTTATGGAATCAAGGTTCCAAAATATGGATCCTATTGCAAGGCCTAAGAAAGCTGAATAAAAGACTCTGACTCCATTGTATTCTGTGTTTCGCCAGTACGACGAATGTTGCTTCCATAGACAAGCCATGGATTGTGTTAAGAATGTTTGTGAGTACTTCTTGGGAAAGTACAAGTCTTTTGAACCAGGAATTGGCTTGCTGTGTTCCTTAATTATAGATTTTGTTGACCTGTGGAATTCATAATATTTTTTGATGCTGTTGCTTGGCCTTTCCTCAATATTTTCAATAGTTAAAGATGGTTTTTGTTTACCTGTACTGTTCAGACTGCTTGTAAATTTGGGCAAAGCTCACTCTTAGCCTAGCTTCTTCAGTTGCTGAGGAAGCATCCATCATCCAAGTAGCAGGATTTTGGCCATTCTTGATTTTACTCACACCATCAATTGCCTTCAGCAGTTATACATCAGTGATCAAGAAAAGATTTACTAGAAGTTTTTTTCTTGAACTTTTTTTTTATGCAGGCTTACCTCAAAATACTTGATCAGATGTTGTCCATGAAGTCCTAATGGACCAAAGTATATCTCTTCTCCTCCCCTTTTTACAAGCAGCAACTGCATTGACCATCAAGACATGATCTTAAACCAAGCTGACTGTGTTGATCATCAAATAATTCAAACTAATGCTGAAAAAAAGATAGATTTTAACCTCATCAAATGCATCAAATATGTCTATGCTAGGTTGATGGATAGTGCAAACCACCGTTCGGCCAGTCTTGACCGTGTTCTTCACAGTCCTCATCACAATGGCAGCCGCTCTAGCATCAAGTCCAGATGTCGGTTCATCCATAAATATTATAGATGGATTGGCAACAAGCTCAACAGCAATCGTTAGCCGCTTTCTCTGTTCTTTAGACAGACCGTTTACTCCAGGCAGTCCTACTAATGCATCCTTTAATGTTGTCAGCTCCACCAGCTCCATAACCTCCCAAATGAACATCTGAAATCCGTACTACATTTGTTGATTGTGTTCTAGAGGGCTTAAAATCAGAAGAAGTTGTACTAAACTTACCTCTTTTGTTTTGGAATCTACGCCAGGGGACAGCCGAAGCCATGCTGAAAATAGCAAGGACTCATAGACGGTGACATGAGGCGAGTGGATATCATTTTGCTCAACATAGCCCGAGACACGAGCAAATGTCTTGATTTTTTGGATATCCGGAGACTTTGATCGTTCCTTGAACGTATCCGCCGGTCTTTCTTCCAGCTAAGACATCCATCAGTGTAGTTTTACCAGCTCCGCTAACTCCCATCAAGGCTGTAAGGACTCCTGGCCTGAACACGCCATTGATTCCCTTCAAGAGCTCTAGCTTGTCTCCTGTGACTCCGCGGTTTTTCACTTTCTGAGATCATAACAAGTAAGCTATGTCATAACATCAACATGGGTCAATGATAATGATGAAAAATGTAACAACTAGGAAGGAAAAATAAGTTAGTGATACCTGTGGCATGTCAATTGCATATCTGATATCATCAAATGTGATTGATAGAGGTTGAAAAGGAAGGACCATGCCTCTTTTCCTTACTTGATTGTTTTTGGGGTCTGCAAAGTTATCACATAGGTTAGAAATGAATTGAATAAGGCTTGACTTAATGTAGGTTACTCAAGAAAATCTTACTAGTTTCTAGTTCTAAATCTTGTAGTTTTCCCTGAGCATTTTCTTGATCAGCACCCTTTTCAGCTATCATTGCCTGAGGCTTCCCTAGAGCTGAAGAATGCAGAAAGTGAGCAACTTTTTAAGATATATAAATAAAAAATGCCATTTGAGCAATGGATTAGAACAACACTTACAGCTAAGATAAGTTAGGCTCACTGTGAAAAGGAAATTGAAGAGAAAACAGAATCCAAGTAATGCTGATACTCCAAGTGTATACCAATACGATCCCGCGAAAAGCCCGCGAGATTTCAAGATCTGTACTCCTAGTGGTTCTGTAGAGTTTGCAGGAACCTATTCAACAGATATTCCTCATCAGCTAGCCAACAATAAATGGGATTTCTGACGTTTAATATCAAAAAAAATGAACTACTATTGAAAGGATGTAGTTTTACATGGCTCCAACTTTTTCCAAGGAATTCATTTACTGCTATTGCATTCTGAGCATACATCAGAGGAGAAACCCAGTAACCCCATATCCACCATTTCTTGAAAACATCTGCAACATCAAAAACATCAGATTATGTTTTGTTGCAAACAAAGATGATGTTTTTGTGAACTTTGTTGTGTTCCTTTTGATAGAACAAATCCACCTAAAATCACATATGCTGATAACACAAATGCACCAAAAGTGCTTGCAGCCACCATTTTCCTGCTCACTCCTGCAACAAATCTGAACAACCCGGACGCCATTTGGTGCAATGCTAGAAGTAGCAGCCAATGCTTAAGAAACCTGCCAAGATCATGGTCATAGCCTATTCCATAGTAAGTTATTAGAACCCAAGTGGCTGATTCTGCAACGGAGATCGGAATCTTGAGGAACTATTTAGGTAGGGAGTAAGCCCATGCCGGATAGAACAAGAAGTCCCTTTGTTTGTAGAAAACTGGAAGGTCAGCAACAGTGATGACAATCTCTGCCATTCCACTGAACATCAGCCTTGCAATTGCAAAAAATAAGGCTCCCATGAAAATCTGACCGTCTTCTAGTGATTGTTTCGGCATCTTGGTTCTTACGAACACGGTCACTGCAATAACTGCCATGAGTACTATCTGCAAATATTAGATATTTTGTGTCAACAAAAGTGTATGAAACTTAAGCTCCATTTGGTCTACACTTGAGAATGCAAGATTTCATGCAATATAAAGCATTATATTGCATGATAATGCATTATACTCTAGACTAGGATGCTGCTTACTTGGGACATCTTGAATATGTAAACAAAGGAATGCCTCTTCATGAGCAAGAATTCTCTTGACATACAAGCCTTGAAAAGGTCTTTCTTTTTGGCACCATATGGTTTGGTGGTTAAGGACGCGGGATGGCTTTTCGACTTGTCAAATGGAACCGAAAGCTCAGCATCAAGCTTCTTTCCAATATGAAATGTTGCAAAAGCTTCTGCAAAATCCTTGGCAGTTACAAATTTATAAGGATCATCTTTATGCATCCAGTATTGTTCTTGGTCTCTCCTAGATGTCACCTACAAAAATGATCAAAAATTCAGGCATTAATTTCACAGTGTTCAAACCAAAATGAAAAACATAAATAAAGTTGAGAGCCTATACTTCTTGAAGGTAGTCAGCTACTCCTTTCCTTTGAGGACACTTGAAGCCCACAGATTCAAAGAATTCGAGCACGTTCTCGTTCGGGCCTTGGTATATGATTTGGCCATCTGATATCAGAATCACATCATCAAACAGCTCATACACTTCAGGTGCTGGTTGCAAGAGAGATACAACAGCTGTTCCTTCAAGAATGTGAATGGATTGCCTAATTGAGTTCACTATCTGAAACGTCGTCGAGGTGTCTAAACCAGTTGATATCTCATCCATAAAAAATGCCTTTGCTGGTCCTACTAGCATTTCTCCTGCATTGTATTTTCCATTTCCAATTCAAAATCTACAAAAAATGCATAAATCATATACATAGTTTCTAAAGGTTGCATAGGATTGCACCTGTGGTGAGTCTCTTCCTCTCGCCCCCGGAAATGCCTCGAATCATCTGATTACCAACCAAGGTATCAGCACAAGCTTCGAGTCCTAAAATCTGCGCATCAACAACGAAAGCACGCGAATTTATCTTGATAAGTGTCTTAAGAAGGAAAACTTATATTTTAACATCAAATTGGTACCTTCAGTATATAATCTATGACTATGCTAGCCTCTTGATCACCAGTAGCTGCAGCCTATAAGAATACATGAGAAATTAAGTGAAAAGAAAATTTTGTAATTCTTAATTTTTTTTTTTCCCTCAAAGCCTCACTACCTTCATATAGATGTCAATGTCAGCATTTGGTTTAATATCTGCCTTCTTTTCTCTTCTTAAGAGTTCTACCAACATGTCTGCACAAATCCACCAGAGTGATTAACCAAAGGCTTTTTTAGATATTTTTCTTCACAAAGAAACATCTTTTGAGAATGAAAGACTGGATCTTTATAACTCACCATAGTTAGTTCCTACGCCTTGGCATCTCCCCGAAAACGCCAATGTTTCTCTTACCGTCATTTCGGGTATATGCAAATCATCCTGGCTGATATATGCAGAGGATCTTTGTGGTACAAAATCTTTCATACTATTTCCATTGTACAGCACTTTTCCTGAAACCTGAAAAAAATTGGTGCATTTGCCTCAGAATTGGACCATGACATAAGACAAACAATGCTCTACAATATAATACCTTAAGCTCATTGTCAAGTCTTCCTGCCAGAGCCAGCAAGAAAGTGGTCTTTCCAGAGCTTGGTGGCCCTAATAATAATGTCATCCTGCCTGGTTTGATGATTCCACTGACATTGTGCAAAATTTGCAAAGGCTGTTTACTTCTTGGAAGAAGTCTAAGGCAGTTTAAGAAACCCTTCAAAAAAAAAATAAAGAAATAGTGTAAAAATGCTGCTGAGTTTGAGAAAAATGATTCAGAAAAACAAAAACAGCAAATTAGTACCTCTAGTGTGTTAAGAACATAATTTGATATTGTGGGTAGAGCTCTTCTTCCAGCATGAACTTGTGCTCCAACACATAACTTCTCGTACCGAACTTCGATTGTAGGAACATCAATCCCAGCTCTGGGTTACAACATAAGCACTCGTTCGCATTAAATCCCGCATTGTAATGCAAGATAACGGATTATAGGGTGAGATCCAAGCACACTCTTAATACGAAATAGTTAGCTAATACCTGTCGATACGATCCCGTAAGCTTAAGAGAAAATCCTTGTTATGATCAACTGCTCCAACCCTCAAAAGCCTTTCTATCAAATCTCTCTTTTCTTGAACTCCAAGGCTCTTGACATCAACTTCTCTAAGGGATCCTCCAACTTCGGCTAACAAGCCTTTTCTTAGACGGTTATAAGTTGGGAGTTTCTCAAGAGCAGCCCATTGTAAGGCCTCTTCATCATTTTCCTCATTGGGATTCATTTTCTCCAAGAAAGAGGGATAGAACTATAACTTGACAACAAATACTTTTGGTATCCGGTTTTATATATATTCACATGGACAAGATTGAGCTTTACTGGTTGTTCAAGCTAGGCCAATGGTAAAATCAGTTCAGAAAGAGACACGAATCCTATTATAATAGTTTTATATATATTTCGAAATCTGTATGTACTTGGTGATCTTCTGACAGCTTTGAAATCAGTAAGCAGGGCTAACGTATTATTAGATGTGCACACACACAGATGTAAGCAAATTAATGCCCAGCTAAGTATCATCATATTTTGCGATCAGGCTGCCGACTTAATTAAATAATTAGGATTGCATGAACTGAACCACGCGATTTGCCTGATCGATAAAAAAAAAGAAAAAACTTGAATTTTAGTTCTTCCAAGCTTTTAATGACGAGATTCTTGCGGCTCGTAAGGAGGTTTTTTAATTAATAGAACATGTGTGTTCAATTTGGAAAGTTAAATGATACTAGATGCTATCATGCTAAATGATTTGAGAATCAAATGATTGTATAATACAATCCACGACTCAGTTATTATATAATATAAAAAGTACATTGTTAGATCGAAAAAGTATCAAAATATTAGGGTCCTTTTTCTATTCACATCGGGATATCAATTATGTGTAAAGATATCATATGAATGATACTTATCTATGTTATTTGACATCATGTTTGGCATGTACTATAGTGATATCATAATATCAAAGTGTTAGCATTGTTATGTTGATAACCTTAAGGGGTTGATCTAGTGGAGCAAGACAGAACATCAGTATGACAGGTTGCAATTCGATACCCTACTACTCTACTAGTCTTCTTGAGGCGAGACATATTTAAATCTCCATCACGATAAATGAGTATCTTGATACTTGTATCTTAAGATAGTATGTGAGCAAGGGCTTTTAGTTTTCTTTTTCTTCTCTTTTGTTTTGATTTGTTTGTTGGTGGTGGTGGTGCTGTTGATTTGATCTGTTTTGTGATAGTTGGCTTTTGTTTTATTGATGTGGCATTGGGCTCGTTCTTGGATGATGCGGTGGGTCGTCTTGGGTCTTTCGGACACATTCTTTTAAACCGTTAAGATTAGGGTGTTCAATCTTGATCCTTCAGATTTTACTTGTGAGAAATTCGGAATTCGATGGATTAAATGTTAATAAAGTTGTACTTTATATGGATATTAATTGATACCAAATATCTTATATCAAATATCTTATATCTTATATCAAATACCAAATATCTTATATCTTTAATATTAAAACCCAATGAGCGCGCCCTTAACATTATCAATACATGACCAAATATGTGTAATAAATCAATGCTAAAGCCTCATACATGTTACTTTGAGAAAGCTTAAATGTAAACTCTAGGTGATATAGAAAACCAAATTATAACCATGCTTTCAAGAATTACTAAGCTAACTTAAAAAGCTGACAAATAATATCATACTAATTAGTAGTTTACTACATGCATACGTATATGTTTGTGCTATTGGTATATTTTTCTTTTAAAGCATTGAAGATTTGCTTTGTTGTAACATATACCATATTATTACTTGCTCGATCACGACTTCATGGGGTACCCTAACTATTGCCTGGAAATGAGCAAACCGACCAGACATATATCATGAAGATTGCATTCTCCCTACAAAATGAAGGTGTTAGTTTTCTTTTTCTTTTCTTTTAAAGTCATCTCGATCAAATATAAATGTACTTCTTGTAATACATATTAATTGCATATACTCACATAGTTTATCACCCAAAATTAACTTAGCAAACTAGCCCGGGTTCCAAAATGGGAAATGATGAAAAAATCAAATACATTTGCAAGAGGACGGCCATAGGAACCAAGGCAGTGAAACCGGGTCAGACGTGTCCACTCTCGGCCCTAGACCGGATAATGGAGGCGAACCATATCCGAGCGGTCTACTACTACAAGACCCCGGTCACAAAGGGTGCTGGGGAGATGACTAAGTCACTCAAGGAGTCGTTGGCAGAAACGCTTAACCACTTCCCCAAGATTTGCGGGAGGCTTGTGAGGAACGAGCCCACGGGCGAGTGGATGGTCAAGTGCAATGATGCCGGGGTGAGGATGGTAGAGGCTAGGGCTAAGGGAAGTGTGGAGACTTGGTTGAAGAGTGTTACTCAAGAGGATGAGGGCTTGCTTATTCATTGGGAAAATATGTTTCATAAGCCGTATTATTGGTCTACCTTCTATGCTCAGGTATCATCTTCAAATTTGATCTGATATCACATACAAGTCTGGTAAATTGAGAGGTTAGTAGTCTTGACAACGGTCAAACTAGTATGATAGGAAAGGAACAAGACAAAACAAACGAGCTAGAGCAACACATAACCAAATTTGTTCCCTAATATTTTCACTCTTTTGTTTCATATGGCCTTTTGACTGCATATTATAAAATCATTTGCCATTGTTAAGCAATGTAACACACATATACTTGTTTTGTAATATGAAAAATGCAGTTGACTGAGTTTGAAGAAGGTGGACTAGCATTGGGCCTAAGTTGTACCCATCTTCTAGCTGACCCAATCACTCTTTCCTTCTTGGTCAAAGCATGGGCAGACACAGCTTTCCACAAGAAGATCCTAGACCCAGTATTTTTCCATCCACTTCCACCAAAAAGGCTCATTGATATGGGCTCAAATACCCAGCCCAATATCAACCTAATCAATCACTACAAATCCATCTTACATAATCAAACTTCATTAACAACCCAAATCTCAAAAACAGTCACTTTACTATTTTCAGAGCCAATGGTACAAGCTTGTATTGACATGGCCCAAAGTGACCCTACCCAAGCTAAGCCCGGCCCATTTCAGTCCCTTGTTGGGCTTTTTTGGGCTGCCATAAGTAGAGTAAAAGGACGGGCCGGAAACGGGCTCGTTGACATGTCCATTTGTGCGGACGCTAGAGGGGCTCTACGGTTAGACAAAGGCTTCTTTGGGAACTGCATGGTGTATTCTGACGTGGCTAAGGATGGCTTGGACGCCAGCAATGTGGGTCCGATAGCTAGGTCTGTGGGTGAGGCGATGAACCGGATCAATACCGAGGAGGTGAAGGATTTGATCGAGTGGCTTGATAGCGATGAAATCCGAGACAAGGTGACTCGTAGCCCTAATTTGCCTTGTATGGACAGTGGTGATCAACTCGTTTGCATGGACTTGGAGAAAATGGAATTGTATTCATTCCAATTCGACTTGAGGTTTGAACATCTTAGGTCGTCCTACTATGTTGAGCCTTTGTTTGGTCTTGGAAGAGTTATGGTGTTGCCCGCACCTCCGAGTGAAGGGCGATTGAGTCGAGTGGTGAGCGTGACTTTGCCCGGTGACGAAGTCTATAAACTATGTGAAGACGAAGTAATCTTGAGGTTTTCCCCTTCTGTCTTGACAAATATGTTTTGATATAAGTAGTTAAAACATACGTATAGAAAAACAAGACCATTATAAACGTGAAGCTAAATAAAGTCGTGCAACTATGGGTACTTGCTAGCTAGTATAACAATTAAGTTTGTATGAAATAATGTTATAATCTGTACGTGACACAAGTTTGAATAAAAGGACAACATGAAGAGATTCTTATGATGGTGCAAACGAATTAAGAAAAGCAACATAACATGATATATATCATGGTGTTATTGGTGTTCATTGTTCAACACGCAAGATATGAAGTCAAACTCTATATTCTATTTGTCTGTCACCAATTTATTAAGTAATGTGGTTTGTATTCATATTCTCCTTTTTTATGTTATTTATTTGACCAAGCAAAAATTAAAACAAATATATATTTGTAGGCAATTTCTTGCATATTTTTCAGTCGCGTGACAATTTTCGTGATTTGTTAAACAAACTAGTACAAATCTGTACGAGTAAGTTAGGTCAACATATACATGCAATTCTTAGCCATCAATTCAAATTAAAGAATGAGCGATGATATGAAGACGTTTAAAGGAGTGAAATTAATCTTGACATAATACCTCCTTTAATTCTGGATCCGCCTCTGAAACCGAACACGGTTAGCTTGAACCCAAACCCAAACCCAATCTGACTAACTCATTTAACTTAACCGGTGCATGTTCTATGAAATTTGAAGATATTATTAGGCAAAATACATACGGAGGTCCCTGTACTAGCTTGTACAAAATGTGCAAACGGGCCCCCGTATTTTTTTTGTTCTATTGAACACCTGTACTTATCAAATTTTGTTATATTGAGCACTTGTGTCCCAATTAGTGTCCGCTTGCATTTTACGCGGACTGTTTAATTGTCATTCAATGATCATGTAACACGATTTTTATCATGCAATGTTCACGTAATGCAAATTCAAGCCACGTAACACTGTGTAATGCCACATTACACCGTACAACACCACAATCAATTTTGTTTTGATTTTTTGTTACGGTGTTTCGTGGCATTACATAGTGCTACATGGCTTGAATTTGCATTATGTGGACATTAAATGGTAAAAATCGCGTAATGTGGTCATTACATGGCAATTAAACAGGGTGCGTAAAATGCACGCGGACACTAGCTAATTGGGACACAAGTGCTCAATAGAACAAAATTGAATAAGTACAAGTACTCAATAGAACAAAAAAAAGTACGGGAGCCCGTTTGTACATTTTGTACAAGTACGGGGGGCTCCGTATGTACTTTGCCATTTCCTTATGTTCGTTTCTCATTTCCATTCCGGGTAACGTATATTTTTTTTTTTTTTTTGGTCGAAGAAAATTTAGGATGAGGGGATGGTGCCCCAGTCCAAGGTCAGGGAAGACCCAAGGGCTCAGAGAGCTCTTACAAGGGGATTTACATATGCCTCACCTCAAAGAGACTAGGGGGATCGAACCTGCGACCTGTCAGACCGATGCCCTGTCATGCTCCACTACACCAACCCCTTGAGGTTTCCGGATAACGTATATACATATATGCAGATACGCAACAGCTCAAATGACATGTGTTATATTATGCAATGATTTATTTTGGTCGAATATATTATGCAATGATTTGATGGGGAATCTTTGCATTAATTTGATCGATGATCATACAAATGGTCGTTTTTTATTGAGACTAATCATAATTAAGGAATTTCAACCAAAAAAAAAATCATAATTAAGGAATTTAAAAGTTAGGTACCCTACTACCCTTATACCCTTCTGAGATCACACCAATTATTTTCAACAAACACCAACTACGTACGTAAGTACTATTCTTAGCAACGCTAGCACAAAGGTAACATTACCAATCAAAATTAAATTTGTAAATTATGACTAGCTAGTGTGACCGATCAATATCAAATAAAAACTACAAAGATATTCGAAATAATTAATATCACGTAGGCAATATTCGTTGTGAAGACTTTCCATTTAAGTTTCACACTGAACATAGTACAAGTACGTAGCACTTCAAGTTGGTTTCAAGTAATTAAGCATAGTTAATCACGTACCACTTGATAATTAACAAGCCAATCCCACTAACAAGTTAAGTAATGGGTGAAAGACGAGCAATAACAATATTATACTTAGTCAACTTGAGGCGTAAGAAAATATTATAATGATTTTATTTTATTATCCAACACGCTAACTAAAGTAGCGAATACATATACAAATAACTTATATGTGTATTGTTTGAAGACCTATATATAAGACGTCCTATAGGTCTTAAATTTGCGTAATCATTTGTTAATCACGTCCAAGCAAAGAATCAATCCTAGCCGGCCTTCTCAAAACAAATGGACAACAACATGAGTCTTTCTAAGCTCGGCAGTGCACGTAGTATTGGAAGCACTTCTTCTATATGGAGAGACGAAACAAATGACTTATTTTCGACGTCTAGAAGAGACGAAGACGACGACGAAGCTCTAAAATGGGCTGCTCTCCAGAAACTCCCAACCCTTAACAGGTTGAGGAGAGGCTTGTTGGCAGAGCTCGATGGACCGTCAAGAGAAATCGATGTTGAAGAGCTTGGACTCCAACAAAAACAACAGTTGTTGGACAGGCTCGTCGAAGCAGAAGACAACGAACACTTCTTGCTAAGACTAAGGGAACGTATCGACAGGTAACATTCCTATGCTAGCTTGCGCATATTTTCTAGCTCTTTGATAATTGTATTTACTTCTTTAGCTAATGGGATAACCGAGATTTCCACACACACCATTGTGTACATTACATTATGATGTTTATTCTGTCGGAACAATGTTTATTTTGGTTGACTATACACTCAAAGGACAACATATATAGGTTGTTTGTAATTTTGTATTATGAAGTGACATTCTCATTTCTTGATCTCAGAGTAGGGATTGAAGTTCCTAGTATTGAGGTACGGTTTGAGAACCTTACAGTCGAAGTAGACGCTTATATCGGAAGTAGAGCTTTGCCTAGAGTCTTCAACTCGGCTCAGAACATGATAGAGGTACGTATCGAGGTTGCTATACACTATAAGATCAGAGCTTATATACGTTCTTTCTTTTTTTTTGGTTGAGTGCACTGCACATAAGAGTTGAACCAGTGACCTTTGGGTACTACCTTTGAAGGCTTAATTGTTTGACCAGATGTACGAAAGTTGTATGAGTTCTTTCTTAATACAAACAATGTCAAAAAGTTATCTATAAACTTTTGACCAAAAAAAGTTATCTATAAACTCGATCTTTAGATACAATGCATGTATAAGATTACGCACAAATCAAGCAATATTGTTCTCAAGCTTTTTCCTTCACTATCTAGGGTTTCCTCGATTGTCTTCGCATTCTTCCAAAAAGCAAAAGGTCCTTGTCAATTTTGCATGATATAAGTGGAATCATCAAGCCAGGAAGGTACGTAATACTATATGGACATAATAGTCTATTGTATCCATAATTCATATGTATCTATTATTAATAGATACATGTACTTAATTGAAACATGATGGTTCATATGTAAACTATTTCCATTAATGTACATGTATTTTCTAGAATGACACTTTTATTAGGGCCTCCGAATTCGGGAAAAACGACCTTGCTCTTGGCTTTGGCGGGAAGACTTAAAAAGGATGTGAAGGTTAATTAGAAGAATACATATACTCTTAAACCAAAATTAGTTTGATCACTTTTATAATCAATACAACTAATTTAATCGGGTTCATATATGTACGTACGTAGGTGTCTGGAAAAGTGACGTGCAATGGTAAAACAAGTGATGAATTTGTCCCTCAAAGAACTTGTGCTTACATCAACCAAAATGATGTTCATATAGGAGAGTTGACGGTTAAAGAAACATTGGCCTTCTCTGCTAGATGCCAAGGAGTTGGAGCAAATATTGGTAAGTTTTTCCTCGACCAAAAAAAAAATACTATAGGTTTTTCTCAAATGATTGAAAACGGTGAAATAGCCTTAGTATCAATTATAATGATGTCGGGTACAATACAATTTCCTCATATAAATCCAGTACTTTTCATATTTGTGAGATTTAGACATGTTATTGGAGCTTCTAAGACGAGAAAAGGAGGCAAATATCAAGCCAGACACTGATGTTGACATCTATATGAAGGTGAGAACACAATTCTAAACTACGTTAATTACACAAAATCACCCGTAAAACTCATAATTAACACATAAACCATATGAATTATGATTTCTATGAGTGGTTTGACAAGAAACCTCTATTTAACTATATTATTTGACAAAACCATATGAATTATCTACTATAATACAGTATAAAGCGGAACCCAAGTCTTTGTTAAAATTTGCGCCACGTTATCAACCCTGAATAAAATAATGATTTTATTTTTTGCATTGATTTTCAAATAATAACTTATATATCTTCTTGATATCTTATTCAATTTCCTTATGTAAACTTAACATCTTACTCAATTATATATCCTTATATGTATAAGGAAATTCAAGTGATTTTCTTTTATATTCTTTAAAAAAAATCTTATTAATTAGTATACATTTTTATCATTATTGAATCTTGAAGAATAGTGAAAAAATTTCACATGTGTCAATAGTATATTCATTAATAATATAAATTTGAAATTTTGAATAGAACTATTTTAGAATTAAAATTGTATGAATAAAAGTACATATATAGGTCAATAGGTTCGGACTTATAAGTTTCCGAGTTAAAAACATATTCGTATCAAAATTCGATCTCAAATCAATTAATTCGATTTTATATTTACATTACCCGTACATGATACGGGGTTTGTACTAGTTATATTTTATTTTTCACATTTTTAGGCGGCAGCACTAGAAGGGGAGGAAGTTAGCATAATTGTGGAATATGTATTGAAGGTGACTATACAATAATTTAATACTGCCTAAAAAAATCATCTCATGTTATCAAAGATTCTGATCATCATATTCTAATTATAACTACAGATTTTGGGACTTGAAGCATGTGCTAACACAATGGTTGGAAATCAAATGATAAAAGGCATATCTGGAGGAGAGAAAAAACGAGTTACTACAGGTATAAACTTACATCACTGCACAAACCAAGAATTTATTTTTTTATTTTATGTGTTACTTAATGGTTAGTAATGGTTGTTAAGAAGCAGAATACATCAACAAATCCCGTATTTATAACTTTTTTTCCCCTTGAACCCTGTACAAAAATAAAATTGTTCAAATAGACACTTATACTGCCCCTGATTTTTCCAATCAAACACTTGATTGTGTAGTGTTGTACATGCGCTGATATGGTACAATCAATTGCCACATAGATAGATACCATGTAGACGCCACGTAAGCAATTTTAAATTTTAACCTTTACAATTTCAAAAGCCTAATTATAAATTTATAATGGCCAAAGTAAAAAATAAAACAAAAACAAGCTCCATCCCCTTCCCCTATAGTCTTTCATCCCCTTCCCATGTACGCTCCTCTTTCCCTCCCCAAATCTGCCATGAGTCCATGTCCGGCGACGATTTCGGTGAACTGTACTTCCACCGCCCTCCAACGACGACCTCGTAGCTCGTCTTCCCTGCCCGATTTTGTGCCCGTCCCTCCCCCATGTTCCCCCAATTTTGCAAACGTAAACCCTAATTTCTCTAATTTGTGTAAACAAAGCTCGTTGAGGAGAAGGGGGGGGTTTGTGGAACGACGGCGACGGCCTGACGGACAACCCAAGTCCGGTTGTTGAGGAGAAGGGGGGCTCGTGGAAGACAAGACCACTGACACCACCGTGGCGCCGAAGCCCCTTGCGACGAGGGGATGAAGCCGGGAGCAGATGGCGACGCGGAGGATCCGAACGGGTCGAGCGCCGGTGAGGGTCGCAGAGAGGGTCCAGGGCGACGCGGAGGGGGTCTGCAAGGCCGCCGGGGAGAAGCGAAGGGAAACGCCGGATTGATGGCGGGGTGGGGGGAGCCGGATCTAAAGGTGCGGGTGGGACGGATCCAGAAGCCGGGAGAGCAGGCCGGGTCCTGAGACAGGACCAGGGCGGGGGAGGGGGCGTGAGGCGGTGGCGACGCGGGGAAGAAGACGGAATTGGCAGGTTCGGATCTTGAGACGACGACGGCAGTGCGGTGTGATTAACACCGGAGATCTGGAGGATGGCAACAATGGAGGTCGGAGATCTAGAGGATGGCAACAATGGAGGTCTCTTTAACACGTCTGCAAAGTAAAAAGCATCTGAAGAAGAAAAGCAATACAAGCGTACGTGAACTTGAGATTTGATGAAGAAAAGCAAAATCTAATAAAGAAGAAAAGAAAAAAGAAAGGAAAAAGCTTTTTTTTTAAAATCATTTAACACGTCTGCAAAATAAATCAAAACACTCGCAATACAAGCGTCTAATTAACACGCGCATGTCCACGTCGGATAGAGGCAAAAATTAGGGTAGTACGGGGGTTTGTTTGAACAATTTTTTGTACAGGGGGCTAATGGGAAAAAGTGCAAGTAGAGGGGTCTGTTGATGTATTCTGTCGTTGCTAAGACGTACACGGGAATTCTGCACACAAAGAATGACCCTCTCCTTTTCGTATAAACACATTAGGATCTTACCCTACTACGTCAATTCTTTAAATTATAAACCAATAATTTCATAGATTAAAAAAATATTAATATTTATAAACTAGGGCCGAGTATCAGTTTGAAACCGAACCTAACGAAAAAAAAACAAAATCGAAATACAAGAATCTATCTAGTAAACCGAAAACCGATTAAAATACTCGATTTAGTTTTGTTTTTTCGGTTTTCAATAAATATAAGGTTTTTCTTTGACAATCCGAACCGAACCAAATAAAACCGAGCCGAAATCCTGGAAATTATGTAACCGAGGACCGAACTGAACACTGTCGGTTTTGGTTCGGTATGTTCTTTCGATTTCGACCATCGTGCTTTGCCCTATTATAAACATGGTTTAACATTTCAATTGAGTATGAAGGAGAGATGCTGGTCGGACCAGCAAAAGCATTCTTCATGGATGAGATATCAACTGGCCTTGACACATCAACGACATTCCAAATCATAAACTCTATCAAACAAACCACAAAGATTCTCAATGGGACTACAATCATCTCACTCTTACAACCATCACCTGAGGTTTATGAACTTTTTGATGACATAATTCTTCTCTCAGAAGGAGAAATTGTGTATCAAGGTCCTCAAGATAGTGTTCAAGAATTCTTTGAACAAATGGGGTTCAAATGTCCTGAGCGAAAAGGAGTCGCTGACTATCTACAAGAAGTAATTCAAATAATCCAAAGTCTTTTATTAAAGTTAGTAGAATTGTTCTCTTAACTTGTTCACGATGATTATTCCTTAGGTGACGTCTAGAAAAGAACAAGAGCAATATTGGATGAACAAAGAGATGCCTTATGAGTTTGTGACCGTCAAGAAATTTGTAGAAGCATTTCAATCATTTCATCTTGGCAAGAAGCTGAAATCTGAGCTTTGCCTACCCTTCGATGAGGCCAAGATTCATCCCGCTTCTTTACAAACAAAAAATTACGGTACTAGTAAAAAAATTCTTCTCAGGGCTTGCATATCTAGAGAATTTCTACTTATGAAGAGAAGTGCATTCATATACATATTCAAGATGATGGATGTAAGTAACATTTTTTTTAGGGCTTCTTTGGTTTTCAGTTTCAAACTTTTTGAATTGAATTAGAAACTTAAAATTGAACCAAACAAGAGTGTGTTCTCTTAGTGTAAATTTCATCCAACTGAAGTGTTTTTGTTTACTTGACCAATAATCATGGCAGCTTACTATGATGACGACTCTAGCAACGACACTATTTCTTAGAACTAACATGCCCAAGAGAACAATAGCAGACGGTACAATATTCATGGGAGCCTTGTTTTTCACAACATTAAAGCTTATGTTCAATGGATTTGCCGAGCTTTCAATGACTGTCCAACAACTTCCCGTTTTCTACAAACAACGCGATCTCCTATTTTATCCGGCATGGGCATACACAATACCCAAATGGATCCTCAAGTTGCCAATTTCAATAGTTGAAGTGGCCATTTGGGTATCAATAAGCTATTATGGAATGGGTTTTGATACTGATATTGGTAGGTTTTTCAAGCAGTATTTGGTTCTACTCTGTCTTCAGCAAACAGGATATGGACTATTCAGATTTGTTGCTGGTTTGGGTAGAACACCAATTATAGCAAATACACTTGGATTCAGCTTTTTTACCATCTACTTGATTTTTGGAGGCTTCACTTTGTCAAGAGGTAATGAAGTTTGTTACTAAAATTGATCATGCATGCGAATTGAATTAGGAAGTCATAAATTTAGTTAAAATTTGTTTCGTTGTTGTAGAGGATGTGAAAAAATGGTGGATTTGGGGTTATTGGAGTTCTCCTTTAATGTATTGTCAAAACTCCCTCGCTATCAACGAGTTCCTGGGGAAGAGTTGGGGTCAGGTAAGAAATTTTATTAACCCATTTTTCTTAACTTAAGAAAATAATTATCCATTAATTAGTATGATTCATACTTTTGCAAAAAATACATTGCCTGACTATATTGAGTTTTAATGGAACAGGTTCAAATGAATTCTATGGAATCATTAGGAGTTTTAGTCTTGAAGTCTAGAGGCATTTTTTCAACAGTTTATTGGTATTGGATTGGAGTAGGAGCACTTTTGGGATTCTGTTTCCTTTTTAATTTTCTTTACACACTTTCTCTAGCATATCTCAATGGTAAGTATCATATTATTTGGTTCAAATAAAATAGTCAAAACATTAGATTACGCACTAATTCATAAATTTATCTATGATCTTCAGCAATTGAAAAGCCTCAAGTTGTTTTACCAAATGATATGTTGACAAAAGGAAAACCTAGTCGAGCAAAGCAATGTACAAAACCAAGAGGTATAATTTTCTAAGATTTTCTCATCTCCCTATCATTGGAGTTTCATTAAAAATAAAAACATAATCAAAATAACGAACTTATGCAGGAACAAGAGTGATTAATGAATCTGGTAAATATAGGAAGGACATAGTTCTTCCGTTTGAACCACATTCAATCACTTTCGACGAAATCAAATATGAAGTAGACATGCCAATGGTACTTTCCATGTGTGATTTAACTTAACCATAAGTACAAGTTTTACATTTGTTATTACAGATTTTACTACATTCATGTAGGAAATGAAGACTTATGGGTTTAATCAAAACCGATTAGAACTACTAAAGGGTGTAAGTGGGTCATTTAGGCCAGGAGTTCTCACTGCTCTAATGGGAGTTAGCGGAGCTGGTAAAACGACATTAATGGACGTCTTGTCCGGAAGGAAAACTGGTGGATATACACAAGGAATAATCAAATTATCTGGATATCCGAAGAACCAACAAACATTTGCTCGTATATCAGGCTATGTTGAGCAAAATGATATTCATTCACCTCATGTCACTGTCTATGAGTCCTTGCTATTTTCTACATGGCTTCGATTATCTCCTGATGTGGATTATCAAACTAGAGAGGTAATAATCACAAATCACAAAGTAATAATTGTTTAACACATATTTAGTCAGAATATTTTGTTTGTTTAAGCATGTGACTTTCCACTAGGCAAGATCAAGTTTTATAATATATATTAAGGAAACATAAATTCAATATGCAAAATAAGAATAAAATCCCAGAAAAGTTTATTTAGATTTATGACTCTACGATTTTAAATTTTTTAAAGGATTCTGGTTTTTACATTTATATGATACAAATGCCATAATAACATACATAAAATTGTAATCATCTCAAAACCCACTAAAATGCACATGGTTATTGATGTTTTTTGGTTTTTAGTTGTTCATTTGGGAAATTATGGAGCTCGTTGAGTTAACCTCGTTAAGTGAATCACTAGTGGGATTGCCCGGTGTCAATGGTCTTTCAACTGAGCAACGTAAGAGGCTTACGATTGCTGTTGAGCTTGTGGCTAACCCATCAATATTGTTCATGGATGAACCGACTTCTGGACTTGATGCTCGAGCTGCATCAATTGTGATGAGGGCAGTGAAGAACACAGTCAATACCAGGCGAACGGTTGTATGTACAATTCACCAACCAAGCATTGACATATTTGATGCATTTGATGAGGTACAAACATTATTGTTAAGGAAATTTTCATATTAACTAGTTTAATGAGATAAGCGTACTTTTGTAATGCATAGTTGTTGCTTCTTAAACGTGGTGGAGAAGAAATATACTTCGGCCCCTTAGGCCACCATGCTTGTCATCTCATCAAGTACTTTGAGGTTAGCATATAACAATTCTTATATTTAGTTTCTTCATGAAGAGAAAGATATCATTTGTTTGAAAAAACAATTTAAGGAAATCAATGGAGTGCAAAAGATCAAAGATGGATATAATCCAGCTACATGGATGATGGAAGTTTCATTACCATCTCAAGAAGCAAAATTGAATGTGAACTTTACTTCAATTTACAAGAATTCTGAGATGTATAGGTAAATTTCACTTATTAGACAAAAAAAAATCTTTAATTTCTTTCTTCTCCATACTTGTAATTGTTTGACTATTGAACAATGCAGACGAACAAAAAGTATGATTGAAGAACTAAGCAAACCTGATGTGGAAGCGAAAGATCTACACTTTCCTCAACTATATTCATTGTCATTCTTCAACCAATGTAAAGCATGTTTATGGAAACAACATAAATCATATTGGAGAAACACGGGATACAACACAACAAGAATTGTGTTTATATTGATATCAAGCGTTCTATTTGGGACTGCGTTTTGGGGCCTTGGATTAAAAAGGTAATTATTGATCAAATAGTGTATTTGTTTACCTAACCTTGCTTGAAGCTATTAATTCTTCTTCGCACAATGCAGACAAAGACAACAAGACTTGTTTAACGCAATGGGTTCCATGTACATAGCTATTCTCTTAATTGGTATCAATAATGCTTTAACTGTGCAACCGGTTGTAGCAATAGAGAGAGCCGTGTTTTATAGAGAACGATCTGCTGGAATGTATTCTGCACTCCCATATGCCATTGGACAGGTAAATTGAAATTTTATTAGTTTTAATATCAATTTATTATTTAATATGAAAACCTTGAAGATTCTATAATGCTCAATTGCTAATGTAGGTAATGATTGAGATTCCATATTGTTTTTGCCAAACGGTGATCTATGGGGTCTTAGTCTATTCAATGGTTGGATTTGAATGGAGTGTTGTGAAGTTCTTTTGGTACATTTTTTTCATGTACTTTACACTCTTATACTTCACCTATTTTGGAATGATGACCATTGCCGTTTCGCCAAGCCAAAGTGTTGCAGCAATTATCTCATCAGCGGTCTATCCATTATGGAATATTTTTTCGGGATTTGTGATCCCAAGAACAGTATGTTTACACTTTTACCCTAATCCTTCAAAATAAAACTAGATAATGCATTTGGATAACCACACTTAATACATCAAATTATATTAAGTTTTTGATAATCCAAAGGCACTCATATTACATTCACACACAAAACATAGTCTAATAGCTCGATTTGATTTTGATTTATATTTATTTTGTTGACAGAGGATACCTAGCCGATGGCAATGGTATTGTTGGGCAAATCCCTTTGGTTGGTCATTATATGGATTATTAGGTTCACAATATGGAGATGTTAAGGAGAAGCTCGATACAGGTGAAACCATTGAAGAATTTCTAAGGAATTATTTTGGATATAAGCACGACTTTTTAGAAATTGTTGCAATTATGGTGGTAGCGTTTGCCGTACTTTTTGCTTTTGTATTTGCTTACTTCGTCAAAGTATTGAACTTTCAAAGAAGATAACAATGTACTTGAACGATGATTACCTCTTGTATTTCTAGGAGATGTTACCAACATTCATCTTAGATATTGTAATATCCGTGATTTTTCCAAATAGTTATAAATTCAAAATTTATCTGTATTAGTAATTTTGAAGTGAAAAATTAGCACAAATTTTTTTATTTTATGTTAATCCGAACGTGTGAATCGTATAGATTAATTTTGCAAGTTTTAGGCGGGGTAAGAAGGATAAAATATGGACCTATATAAGTCTATAAAGGATATGAGCAAATTTCTCCACATGGATTTTACTAAATTTGGGTTTGGATGGCCAAAAACCCATTTGATCGAGCCCATAAAAACCCATCATATGTATATATGTATTCCATCATAAACTCTATCGATCCCTTTTTAAGCCGACCCGAGCAATATTCCTTGCCCATTCCTATCGCTTACTTCATCTGTCTATCTCCCTCTTGTCTCTATTTTCGGCCACGTATCGGTTCCGATTGCTATCACCGCGATATCTTGATCCCCTCCATCTGTCCCCGCCCTTTGACTCGCTTGACCCTCGTAATATACGAGTTTTGTGTCTTCATGTGTGTGTGTGATACTAGTGTTAGTATTCATATCCGTCGTTAGATTTTAGGTTTGAGGATGAACCTCTCTTAGGGGGAGAGGTTGCGGGACCTCGGGTCTCGTGTAAACATGTATTTTCCTTTGTCTTCTATAGAAGTGAAGGACTTCTATAGGATTAAGGATAAAGATGACGTTATAGATCTATAGTACAGAAGTAAGGATGAAAAATTCTTTAAGGGGGTACTCGAAAACATCCAACTTGTTTAACGAAAGAAATAAAGATTTAAAAAGCCATACTATCTTGGTAGTGCCTCGTGAGATTTACTATTAAGTAATGCCTTGCCAAAAAGACGAGGTGTTACAGATATGTCTATATCGAAATGGGTGAGGCATGCATGTAAATGCATTTAAAGGTTCAATAAAAATTATTGTATGTGTAACATGATATAGTATATAACTTTGATTAAATAATTTTCTATCAAACTATAATGGAAACGATTACAAATTTAAGACATTAATAAAATGAGAAGGGATCATCCACCTTTTGAGAGGATCATCACCTTTATCTTTAATTCTTGGGAAATTCCGTTTGGTGATCCTGAGTTTTGGGTTTTTTCGGATCGTGCCCTAGGAAAAAACTTATTCCGAGTTTTACTCTTGAGCTTTTGATTTAGTTCGGCCTGTGCCCACCGTTACTTTCTATGTTCTCTTCTCGTCAAATAATATTTAAAAGAAAAAAAAAACTGAAATTAAAACCAAAAGAAAAGAAAAAAGATGTTCACCCACCTCCTTAACCTTCGGAGCGGATCCTCTGTCCCCAACTCCATGTCCCAACTCCATGTCCCCCTGTGTTGATTGGTCCACGTGGCTATAATGGTGTTTTAATTGTTAAATCCATTTTCAATGATAAATGCAGAGAGAGATATATTTATCTTTGACATTTCAATTTTTTTCCCTGATTTTGATTACAATTCTAAATAATATATTAATGTTAAACATTCAGCTATTCTAAAATTCTTGACTCTATTGTCTTGCAATGATAAACATTCTGCAATTTACTCAAAAAAAAAGATAAAGTTTCTGCAATTGTAAAACATAGGATAAGAAGCACAAGTTATAATTTAAAAAAAAAAACTGCTATTCTATTTCCTTCTCTGCTAATCTATGTTAAGGGAGACAAGGCATGCACTTCCTCATGGACAGTGATGAGCGATTGAACGAGTAAAAGGGTTATTTTTTTTGGCTGAAACGAGTAAAAGCGTTATTCGGGTAGCTAGTAGATTTTTGTTATTGAGGGTTATTATAAAAATATGGATTAAATGGGGTTTTAAGATTGTTGCCATGTGGACCAATCAACACAGGGGGACATGGAGTT
Organism: Polygonum maritimum; assembly: GCA_963924305.1. NCBI lineage: Eukaryota > Viridiplantae > Streptophyta > Magnoliopsida > Caryophyllales > Polygonaceae > Polygonum > Polygonum maritimum. The sequence continues at coordinate 33,630,588 of OZ002735.1, read as the reverse complement.
GGGACATGGAGTTGGGGACAGAGGATCCTCTCCGCTTAACCTTGGACTAGCATCGAACAAAGGGAGAAAGAATCCCGCCGGCGTGATGGGCCTCTCGATGTTCACCCACCTCCTTGACGCCGACTACTCGGTCATCGTCTTCATCCGCAATCCCTCCCATCCAGGGTCCCTCCTCCCCATCGGCGCCTGCCTGGCCGGCTCCCTGGACGTCGTGGCTGAATCTTCTGACGTCGTCTTCTCAATCGTGGGATTCCCCTCCGACGTTCGCTCCGTCCGCCTCGACCCCTCCTCTGGTGCCCTCTTCGCCCTCTCCACCGGCGGCATCCTCGTCGAGATGACCACCTACGAACCCTATCTCGCTAGGTCCGTCTCCACCTCCTCCAAGGGCCGGCATTCCGGCGACGCCCCCGTCTGCGGCAGTGACCGAGGGGCCAAGTCCGCCACGCTCTTGATCTGCGTCGGCGGAGAGGAGCCCATTGTCCTAAATTGAACCATCTAGAAGTTAGGGCTTCGTAATTGAGTTCTCTTTTTTTTTTGGTTTTAATTTCAGATTTTTTTCCTTTTATAATTTGACGGGAAGATAACGGAGAAAGTAAAATTGGGCACGGTCCGAACTAAATCAAAAGTTTAGGGGTAAAACTCGGAATAAATTTTTTCCCAGGGTACTATACGGAAAAGCCCAAAACTCAGGGTCACCAAACAGAATTTCCCAAGTCAATACTCACCAACGTCTGATATAGCATGCAAGAAAGTAGTCATGGGCCCGATTCGATTTGAGCCGACGAGCCGAACCAGAACTGCCGGTTCAGTTCCGGTCAACTCACGGTTCCAAGGTTCCTGGAAATGCCGAACCGACAGTTTGGCCCCGATTCTAAACCGGAAAAATAGGCGGTTTTTCGATTTTTTTAAATATGCGACCCGCGATAACAATTTTGTTTTTTTTTTTTTAAAAAAAATTGGCTCAGACCGGAACTGAACCAAAATCGGCTTGGAACTGGGAAAATCGAAACCGAACCGGCGGAACCAGTTACTTCTCGGTTTCGGATTCCGGGGAATCATACCCATGACTACAATAAAGTAGTGCACACAAATGGGCCATGTAAGGAAATAATGTGGTCGGATTAGTTTAGTGAAACAATTTGTCCTTATGGTAGTAACTGAACATGTTACCACCGAACTCCGAATCATGGTTGGTCAGTCAAAAACATGTGAGATTTTATAATAACACTCATGTGAGAACGGTGTCATGCAGGTTCCTATTTTTCTTCTTCACGGTTTCATTTTTGCCTGTGATTGTAGATTGTTGTCTATATCTTCATGTTTTGTACGGTTCCAATTTCAAATTTGCTAAAGTGTGTACTTGTAATCGTCAATTATGTGAATTGGGCCTTTGAAAGGATAATTCCCAAATTAACGATGATGTTCTTAGTTGGTTTGTTAGTGTAGCCATATTTATTAATTGTTCATCGTATTTTCCATTTTATCTTCCTAATAGTTTGTAGTGTATTCAAAATTGGAGACACGTGCAATCTATACTATATATTAAAGTCGGAGAATTTCGAGCCTCCACGTTAATTCTGGCCCCACCACACGTTAAATTCATTACAAATCAATTATATATCCCTATTGATTTTTCAAATAAAAAATCATCATATGTATCTATCTATTTACCATATATTGATATATCAGAATAATATCTATATCCATAATCTATCAAAATAATATCCTATACTTATAAACTATCCAAATTTTATCTATCTAGATTAATCCTAATCATCTTTAATTAAATATTAACACATAAATAGATTATACACCACTCAATTTAGAATAAAACAAATATAGCTTGCATACGTGCATGGGACCATAAATGAGAATTATTAGATTTCTTATATTATTTTAAAATATTTAAATAATAAAATATAACATAAATTCTAGAATAAATTTTATAAATTGTAATATAATTTAAACTATGAAAAATCGGGTCCGACCCAACGGGTTCAGGTTTAACCCAACGGTTTCGGGTTTCAATCAGGTTGGGTTGAAATTGGGTCACGGGTCTAAGTTTTCGGGTTGAAACCCAATAATACGTAAACAGCCAAAAACCCGTACAGGGTACGGGTCTAAAACTAGTACATTCTATATGTGATTATAATGTTAATTGTACGTAATAAGAGTTAAAACTTAGATATTTTGATATTTAGTTTATCATACTAACATAGCACTAATATACATTATCCTATCTACCTACATGAAAAGTTGAAATTTTTTGACATTAAATACATTGAATTGATTTAATTCAATTAAGTTGTATTATGTTTAATGTAATATGCTATTGCTGTTATTAATTTATAAAATTTATTATTATTTAATACTATATATTATCCAATTAAATTTACTTCTCATCTATCTAACATCTATCTAACATACATGTAAATTTGGATTTTTCTTCATTAAATATCTTGAATTGATTTCTTTTTAATTAAGTTATTATATATGTTCATTGTAATATGCTATTGTTATTATTAGTTTATAAAATAAATATTATTATTTAAGACTATATATTATCTTATGAAATTTATTTCTCATCTATTTATTCTACTTATAAATTTAATTTTTTCCAGTAAATACAAACACTTCAATTCATCCTAATGTGTTATAGTATATATGTTATTACGTTATTATATATTATCTTATTGTAATAATTAACATAACGCATCCATGTTTTTTTATAGCATGTAATATTCTCTTCAAATCTCACCGTAATAATATGACACATCCCTTGAAATTCTTCGCAATTAAAGATGACATATTCACATTAGACTCAAGCCTCTTATAAATCTTACCCACATGTATTTTTGCATTTTTTTGACAATAAATGCATACATTTGATGGTCAAATTATCATTCTCATGTCATTATTATTACACTATTTGTATATATTAATATATACTATATATTAAGGTTAATTTTTTGATTGGATTATATGATTTAGGTACAATTTTATAAATCATTTGATTATATATATTTGAACAAACCCCTCATATGGAGCATACAGACGGATAACATTGTCTAACGAATTATTAAAAGCAAGCCATTTTGTATATTTTTATATTAAGATATTAATCTACGAAACTATAGACAAATATACAATGGAAAAACAAAATAATATTAAATTACCTGTCCGGACAACGCCGGACTTAGACGGCTAGTTCATATGAAAAATTGACCCTTACAATTACAAGTTTTGAATAATGAATTTCTTTTTGTTTTTTTTGAGCGCTGAATAATGAATTTCAACTAGTTTAATCCCCGTACCATGTACGGGTAATGTGATTATAAATCCAATTTAATATAGATATGTAATGTCAATGATCATGTTAAAATAATAGGATCATATATTTATCTTCGTATTATGATTAATGTTTTTTTATCAATAGTAAATCAACTCATAATATAAATAAGTTGGATTTGTTTAAAAATTACTTTATGATATATATATATGATATTTAATTAAATAGTAATATTTATGGGAAGATTATAAATAATTCTAGGTAAGTGATAGTTTATAATTTTCGGGATAATTCATAATTTTTGGTAAATTTTAATCAATTTTTACGGGATAAAATTATATGAGATTCTAACTACCTAATTTGTATAAAGGAGGGCCCGATTGAATATTTTATTATTGAAATGACACATGGCGCAATCTTTTGTGAAGACATTGTCTTCGCTTTATACGATAACACATTAAATGTGGATCTATTTTGGACTTTAGAGCTGGGTCGGATTTATCGGATCGGATCCTCTGAAATCCGTTACCGAGATCAGATGGATCCGGTGATCCACCCTAAAGATTCCCGCCCAATTTCGCGACTACGCGCTCTCTCTCTCCTCCTCACCTCTAAAGACTCCATTGTCCGCATCTCATCTTCTTCAAGAAATTAGGGTTCTTAACTTCGCCAAAATTCAAAAGTCCGATTCTTTACCTTCTGAATTTCGTTTTCCGCCGATTTTCGCTGCTTTCAATTACTCCTATATCGTACAGAGTACAGTTTAAAAATTTCAAATTCGGTTGCCCGATTAGGGTTCGGAATTTAGGGGTTTTAGCACACTCGGGATCTCTTTCCCAATCTATCCAAGTTTCCGATGCGGAGGGACGAAGAGGAGTCTAGGGAAGTGGTCGAGGAGCGGTTGATCAATGAGGAGTACAAGATTTGGAAGAAGAACACACCGTTTCTTTACGACTTGATTATCACTCACGCCCTAGAATGGCCTTCTTTGACGGTGGAGTGGCTACCTGGGCGAGAAGAGCCCCCTGAGAAGGACTATGCTCTGCAGAAGATCATATTGGGAACTCATACTTCCGAGGATGAGTTGAATTACCTGATGCTTGCTCAGGTTCAGCTTCCTCGTGAGGATTCTGAAAATGATGCTCGCAACTATGAGGATTTTCAGTCCAATGTCGGCGGGTTCGGGTGCTCTAATGGCAAGGTTTGGTCTCTTTTACTCGCTTTCTGATTTTGGGGGAAAAATGCCGTCTTTGCGAATGATAGTATTCATGGTTCTTGTATGATCTTTGTGTTAAACGATTATTCAGTGGGTTTGAAACCTAAATTTAGAAATAAGGTGCAGATTTGTTCATTTAATTGTAATTATGAACTTATAATTGGAAATTATGGCAAGAAACTTGTGTGTTCTTTAGAGATTTAGATTTGTGTCATTCTTGCTACCTTGATGGAATGTTGTGGCTTTCAAGAAAGTGCTAAGATCAATATGCTCAGTGTACCTGTGACTGTTTGTTTGGAGATTTAGATATTAAGATATACACTATGTTTTATTAATTCAAGGTTACTTGCACTCTAGATTCTAACTAGTCATGCCTAAGTAGGATGAAAACTATCGGAGTGTATCTTGCTTTAGCTGAACGATTGTGTCACAATATCAAGCCTTCTTTATTTGTAGCAAACTGGAGCCGTACTGATTGCTTTCTAGAGAAAATTGTCAGATTTATCATCCAGTCACCTGCTGATCTTGCAGGTTGAAGTGATACAGCATATGGTTCATGATGGAGAAGTGAACCGGGCTCGTTATATGCCTCAGAACGAATTCGTTATCGCCACTAAGACGGTGAATGCAGAAGTTCACATATTTGACTATAGCAAGCATCCTTCTGTTCCACCACGGAATAGTGTGTGTAATCCAGATTTGAGGTTGAAGGGGCACAACCTTGAAGGGTATGGTCTCTCTTGGAGTAGATTGAAGCCAGGCTTTTTGCTCAGTGGCTCTGATGATGCCCAGATTTGTATGTGGGACATTAATGCAACACCTACAAACAAATCATTGGATGCCTTGAATATCTATAAGGTATCCTCTGATTTAACTCCTGGCTCTTTCTATTTAGTAGGCTGACTATGTAAAACTGATTATAGCGTGAGAAAAGGACAGTAATTCATTGTTTGAAATTGAAGTGTGTTAACTTTAAGCTTGATTAAAACCAGCTGTTTTTTGTCATGTTTGGGACACCCTTTTTTCCACTTGTTGCAAAATATCCAGGAATAAACAAATATAATTGAAAAAGATGGATGTAGTGGCTTAAACCATTTAGATGAAAAAGGCATTTGATTTCAGAATATGAACATTAGTCTTGTTTAATTCTCATTGTGATGTTATAAATGGCTTCATGTTTTGTGCTGAATTGTGCTGTGTATGTCTAGCTAAATATTTGGTAATGTAGGCCCATGATGGTGTTGTAGAAGATGTGGCTTGGCATTCAAGACATGAATACTTATTCGGTTCAGTTGGAGACGATAGATATATGCATTTGTGGGACCTTCGAAGTCCATCAGAGAACAAACCTGTGAAATCTGTGGTTGCTCATAGTGCTGAGGTAAGTTGTGCAGGTGCTTGCACCTAAGTATATGCACTCATCGAACACTGAGTTTTACAGGTGTCTTGTTCTTGCCTATGACTATCAAATAATCAATTCTCTTCTGCATGATTTTGTGTTTTTGGCTAGTAAAGAATGTTCAGTAGCATTGTACTACAAATGTGTTGTTTTATGATGCGTGATTCAAATATTTATTGTGATGAAATGTGCAATAATTGAACTTAAAACTTGATGTGAAAATGGATTGTTCAGAGTTTTCTTCATTTACATGCCCCGTTTTTCTTCATTGCCAACATATTGACAATGACGTTTTTTGGTTTTCTGCTACGTTTCTTTTGTCTTTATGTAGGTAAACTGCTTGGCATTCAATCCTTTCAATGAATGGGTTGTAGCAACTGGTTCTGCTGACACCTCTGTCAAGCTATTTGATTTACGAAAATTCGAAACTGCGCTCTATACCTTCGATTGCCACAAGTATGAATCCCTGGCCTGATGTCTATTCTTAAATCTTGTCAACATTTTTAGAACCACCACATATCAGCTTCTAACATATTCTTTTAACTGCTAATTCTGTCATTAAAAGGGAACAAATATTTCAAGTTGGCTGGAGTCCGAAAAATGAATCAGTTCTAGCATCATGTTGCCTTGGTAGGCGACTAATGGTGTGGGACCTGAGCAGGTATTTTCTCAACACATAGCTTATCCTGCTATCCTTAAACTCAGCTAGGATTTTTCGCTGACAACTTTTTCAACGAGTTTGAAGTCTGATCCCGGGCTTTATTGCAATTGATACTTTCTCAGAATCAACGAGGAGCAAACGCCAGATGATGCTGAAGATGGCCCTCCTGAGCTGCTGTTCATACACGGGGGACACACGAGTAAAATCTCGGACTTCTCGTGGAACCCGTCTGAGGATTGGGTCATTGCGAGTGTAGCAGAGGATAATATACTTCAGATTTGGCAGATGGCTGACAACATATACCATGATGAGGATGATTTGGTAGCAGATGAAAATGGCAAAGCTTAAACATAGCATTTGTAATGTGTGGCATGTCAAGTTATTTGCTACCATATTATTTGGTTGTTCAGTAAGCTATAGGGTTTATAGAATACTTGATTTTCAAGGCTTTTAGAAACTTGGGCATGATCTATGCTATGTGCTTGTTTGACACCTGTTTAAGATATCCCGTTGTTGTTTCTGTATATCATCGTCTTATCACAGTTTTCCCCGCATAACAACGCTCAATTTTGGCTGTTCAGTATGTGCTCAATATGTGAAACCACCCTCATCTTCAATAATTCCACCAATACCAAGATTTCTTTGTCCTTTCTCTCAGTAGCTTTCACCTTTCACAACCTAATGAAGATAATTTTTATGCTATTCATGATCAGGTAAGACTTTTAATTTGAAGCTCAAAATTGAGCTGAAACTTATTTGCAAGTAGCGTTGTTTTAGGTTATTGACGAGAGATTCAAGCTCAATGTTGGAGTGGGTTGAAAACTATGACCCAAGTAAAATCAAATTTACAGCCGAAAAGTTAACACAATCACAATGTAAGGTGTGTGGGTAGCTACTTGTACGCACGACATTTGAGGTTGATTTTAGCAATTTTGGTTTTTGTTTGGGTACACAAATCTATATTTCTCGGATGGTTTTGTAAAATGGCTAATTTTCAGAATTTAAGGTTCAATTTTTGTAACATAATTATAATGATATTTTAATAAATTTTTATTAAAAAACACAAAATAATGTAAAATTTATTGCAAAAAGTTCCAAAATAGCATACTTCGCTATTTGGTATTTTCAATGGCATATTTGCAAACTTTTTTATTGAGAGGAGTACGATCACAAATTCGCCTTAAATACACTAGTTGTTTGGTAGTATTTGTATATGGGGCACTACAATAACATTTGTTTAACGTATAATTTAATTGATAAAAGTTGTATTTCAATGTTATTAATACCTCGATATTAATAATACGAAGTATATTTTAACATAAGATCGAATAGATATGTGAATTATCCATTTAAAAATATTTTTGCTAATCTTTTTTTAAAAATATATATATATAACATAACAATAAAAAATGCATACATCTTATTATTTATTTATTATTAAGTGGGATAAGAATATTATCTTTATTTAGATATAAATACTGTTTGGGATATTCCGCATGGTAACCACAAGGTTTTGCGAATTCCGCGTGGTGCCCAAAGTGTTTTGAGATTCCACGTGGTGACCATGAGGTTTTGCAATTCCGTGTTATAACCTCGGCATATTTTAAAAAGTTAAAAATATATAAAATTCACCCCTAATATTTACTTATGTACATAAAATCACCCTACACTTTATTTTTTCAACAAAACTAGCAAATTTTTTTTCTTAAAACACTTAAGTTTATAATACAATCATATATTTTTTATTTAATCTTTTTCCATGTCACAATATGTTATTATTTTAAAAAATTAATTTTTGTTATTATAAAAAGAACCGCATTTAAAATTTATAATAGTTGATATTTTAAGGGAGTGTTTTTTTTAAAGTAGGTGCACTAATTCAAGTAATTTATTTCCAAAATAATATAAAATTGGTTTTCTAAATATAATGTACATATATAGTGACATGAAAAAATGTGCAAAAAAATGATACAGTTTTTAATGACATGTACAATTTTAGGCAATTTTTTTATAACATTTAAAAATAATAAATATTATGTGTATACCAAGTGATAGTTATTATTAAGTGTTTTAAGAAAATAGATTTGCTATTTTTGTTGAAAAAATAAAATGTAGGGTGATTCTATGTAATTAAGTAAATATTAGGGGTGAGTTTTATATATTTTTAACTTTTTAAAATATGCCGAGGTTATAACACAGAATTTGCAAAACCTCAGGGTCACCACGCGGAATCTCAAAAAACTTTGGGCACCACGCGGAATTCGTAAATCCTCGTGGTTACCGCGTGGAATTTTCCCATACTATTTTGATATTAATAGATAGGGATTAGATAAATATTTTATTTTTTGATTGTAAAATAAGTAAGAATAGTATTTATTATTAAAATATAATAAATCATTGTTATGGGAATTAATATACATGCGTAAAAAGAAACAATTTTAATATATAATGTAAAATAGATCGTCTTTCTTTAATTGTGAAAATCTTACATTATACTATCAAAATACCTTAGATTTTATGACAGTTTTGTTAAAGTACAAATATTCAAACAATCAAGTTTCTGTACCTTCAAAAATCCCTTTAGCATATACGGATATATTCTAACAGCAGTTATCTCTTTTATCTTTTTCTTGAAAGATAAAATCGTGAAAGTATTTAACAGTTGCTGAGTTCAGGAACCCAATCGGCAGTTCAGGAATTCACTCCATCTCTGTGTCGGCATCAAGGCAGGTTGCAAGATCGGCGCGCCCGTGCCAAGCGCATTTTGAGCTTGGATCGTGCGCTGCCAAATTCGCTGTTCGCATATCCCCCAATTCAAACCCCTCAATTGAAATCTGCTTTATTCCCCTTTCTCATCCCCACGGTCTGCATTCAATCTCAATTAGGGTTTGTGGAAGCCTATTTCTTAACAAATTGGTTTGCTTTCATTCCTAAATCAGCAACATGCCTCGCAAAGCCGGCTACCAATTGGACTACGATGGCGGTTATGATGATTATGATGACGCCTATGAGGATTATGACGAAGATGAAGACGCCTATGAAGAAAAGGGTCAGTCTTTTTTTTCACAACCTGAATTTTTCCGTGGTTTTAATTGGTAAGAATAAGCATGAATTGTATATTGAAAGTGTTGGCTGTGGTATCATATGCAGGCCAGAAAGCTGTTGTATCTAAGCCTGTAGTTAGAACTGATGTTTGGAGTTGTGCCATATGCACATATGACAATGACGAGACCATGTCTTTCTGTGATGTATGTGGAGTTATCAGACCTTATACAGCCAACACTGCCAATAAGAAAATAGGTAATGCTACATTATTCAGACGAAGTCTTGTGATGTTTCTGTGTTTGGTACTTTGCTGGGTTTGCATGTCTGGTGATTAATGACATAATACTGTTGTTTTGCAGATTGTACTCCAGTTGAGAAGAAAACCATAAAACCACAACCTGTTGTGAATAAAGTTGATGTTTCTAGTAATGTCAGAGATAAGGATATCATGTGGGAGAATAATGGAAGTGCAATGAAGGAAAGTAGGCCCTCTGTTCATTATGGAAGAGACAGCAGTTATGGTACTGAGGCGCCGTCGACTTCTAGTAGATCAGCTGGCTCGTCTGTAGTAGTGTCTGCGAAAGATGAGCGCAATAGCAGAGAGAAGATCAGTTCTTTGGGAGTTGGAGGCAAGCCTGAGAATGTTACTAGCAGTATGGCAAGCATAGCTTTGAATGAGATACCTGAATCCTCTAAGCAAGGTATTCGTGGGAAAGCTACTGCTCCTGCACAATACGCGCCTGAGAAATGGATGCTACCTGATGCACAAGAAGATGGTCTGGCACAGCTAAATCTTGCAATTGTAAGTGGACAACTTATCCTTATTACGACTAATTTATGATATTTTTGGTGAAATCTGGGTCATCTGGCACAGTGCCATAGAGTGGCGAACTACTTGTTTTGAAATTCATACGATGCTTGTCTGACGGACGAATTTGGTGACAGGTTGGCCATGTTGATTCTGGAAAATCAACACTTTCTGGAAGATTATTACATCTCTTAGGTGAGATATCCCAGAAAGTGATGCACAAATACGAGAAAGAAGCCAAGATTCAGGTAACTTTTTTTCTGTTGCATTTTGCTTGAGTGTTTTTCTATTTCTTTGAATGCTATTCTGATTGAGGTTTGTGCTTTACTTCACAATTGCAACCTTTTGATATAAATCACAGGGAAAGGGATCGTTTGCATATGCATGGGCACTTGATGAGAGCACCGAAGAAAGAGAAAGAGGGATTACTATGACAGTTGCCGTTGCATATTTTGATACCAAAAGGTATCATGTTGTTGTACTTGATTCCCCTGGACATAAGGATTTTGTTCCCAATATGATATCCGGTGCAACACAAGCAGATGCTGCTATTCTCGTTATAGATGCATCAGTTGGCTCATTTGAAGTTGGCATGGATGCTACTGGAGGCCAGACACGGGAACACGCTCAACTAATCCGAAGTTTTGGTGTTGAACAGATTATAGTTGCAGTGAACAAAATGGATGTAGTGCAGTACTCTAATGAACGGTTTGAAGTGGTCAAGAAACAAGTTGGTGCATTTCTCCGCTCTTGCAACTTCAAGGACTCTCTTGTATCATGGGTTCCCTTGAGTGCAATGGAAAACCAAAACATGGTGGCACCAGCCACTGACGCACGCTTGAAATCCTGGTATGTTGTCTTGTTTATGACAAATATTGATTAATAATTGGTAAATAAGCTCTTTTGTGCTAATCTAGATGTACAAATTTATTTGTTGTTGGTTGTGCCAAATTATAATTCCACCCTGCTACAACTTATTTACTGGAGTATTACTGTTTCCCCCAACTCTTAGTCCACTGTGGTTGTGCATGTAAAGTTGTTATCCGAATATATGATCAGATTGTGGATGGTTATTTATATTATCCACAGGTATCGTGGACCTCACCTCTTGGAAGCAATAGATGCATTGCGTCCTCCAACAAGAGAGTACATGAAGCCCTTGCTCATGCCCATATGTGATGTTATCCGATCAAATTCAACAGGTCAGGTTTCTGCATGCGGTAAAGTGGAGACAGGAGCTTTACGAAGTGGTTGCAAGGTATTAACTCAAAAATTGCTTTTTCACATATGCTTTTTATCGCGCATAAAATTAGAATTATTTTCTCTGAGACACTATCAAAGGACTACATAGTCATGCCACGCCCCACCTTAGTTATAGTAGCGCTAGGGGCATATTTTACAAGTATCTTGCATTTGTGTGGTCATTTGTTCTTCAACGAGATCGCACATTGAGCTGCTTAGTTTCTATGGTTAAAGCAACTACACCCTAAACCCCAGAGAACATTATTGATTTCATAGTGGGTTATTAGATTCTTCTAGCATATTTAGCCATTCAGAATAGCGGAAGCTCTGAACTCAACCAACAACCATAATGTTGCCATCTTTTATCTTCTACCGTATCAGTCTATTCTGAAGATGCACATTAGTCTTCAACCCTGGGTGCTTAACACTCCTAAATCTCATAACCCCTCATCTTTTTACTTTCCCAATTCCCAAAGCACGTGAAAGTATTTTTTCTTTTTAAAACCATCCTTTTTACCATAATAGTAATACTTATTTTCAAATAAAAACGATAAATGCTGAACAAAGATGCTTGACTTTTCTTTTTCTTTTTCTGTGCAGGTACTTGTAATGCCATTAGGAGATATAGGAACCGTTCGCTCTATAGAGCGCAGTGCACAACCTTGCTCAACTGCAAGAGCCGGTGACAATGTCTCTGTCACCATACAAGGTATCGACTTCAACCAAGTAATGGCTGGAGGAGTGCTATGTCACCCGGATTTCCCCATTAGAGTGGCAACCCGTTTAGAATTAAAAGTTCTTGTCTTGGATGTGGCCGTTCCTATTCTCATCGGATCGCAGGTGACTCAACCTTCATAGTCAATTCCTTTTCACCCACTAGAATTCGATTTTGCTAGTCCCTTAAAGCTTCAGCTCCCTGACCATGTTTGAAACATTCTGCAGCTGGAATTTCACATACACCATGCAAAGGATGCTGCACGAATTGCAAAGATAACATCCTTGCTCGATCCCAAGACCGGGAAGGTGACAAAGAAGTCGCCACGGTGCCTGCTTTCAAAGCAGAATGCAGTTTTAGAGGTAAGGGAGATCATTAAACCTTGTTTTTTTGTAGCACATATTCCATAACCAAACCTTGAATTCTCTACCAACACGAATGGTTTGATTTTCAGGTGGTTTTACAAGGCGGAGTTTGTGTAGAGGAGTTCTCTAACTGTAAGCTTCTTGGGAGGGTCTTCTTGCGGACTTCAGGTAGAACCATTGCACTTGGTGTTGTAACCCGAATCATAGAGTGACAGGAAGTGTACACTGTTGAGAAACACACACAAAAGGACTTTTGAATTATGTGGGAGAGATTTTTGGTATTTAGGGTTCAAAGTTTTGGCGTGTTTAAGATATGGGATGCTGTTTGTTTGTACTTGCAGCTCCAACACTAGAAATTGTAGCCTTGTTATGTTTTCTGTTAATTTACTTTGCAATGCAGATCTGTTTCTATGGTCAGGATTAGTTGCTTTTATGAGACTTTTTTATAATATCTTAACTCTCTAGAGTTGGCTATTTTGTGTGACACGAACATAGTTTACTAGTGTGTGACGTAATTTGCTTCCTTAATTGTGATAAAACTAGTACCAACTTGGTGTAATAAAACGTGTTACCGACTAGCTTAATACAGCATAATTAGGTTATGTCAGCCGAAAATTTTGGAATTTTGCTTGATTTCTATTTTCTACCAAGAGACGGAAGCTGTGGAATCAACCCAAAAAAGAACAGAAAAGGAAAAGGAAAATTCCAAAACTTTACATTCCAATAAAATGGAAAAAGAGGATTATTAGAATATTTTTTTAGGCTTAGCACAAGTAAATGCGGTCAAACAATGAAACCTACAAAATAAAACCACAATTCAGCTATATAGGGTATATACAAAAATTCATTCGTTTTTGAGTTTTTTTTTTGCTAAAAGCCACCTTTTAAAACCATTTTTTTCAAGAAACTACCTTTTAAAAAATTAAGTAAATTCACCTTTTATAATATAAAAATCCAAGTTTTATTACCTTATATTAATTTCCGTCGAAAATTAATTTAAAAACTCTTAGTTCCATATTTTTTTTGATTTGGCTTTACTAATCTATGTCTTAAGAAAAGTTAATTAAAAAACATAACACAAAATCTCTTTAATTACATCCACCCCATTGCTAGGGTATAAAAATTGATTTTATATTAAATATAGTTTTTTTATCATACTATTATCGCTTACAAAAATCAATTCACTTATCAATGCGTGTAAGATTAGCCATTCGATTAGTCGACGTAGATTGGTAGCATGCAAATAAACACTTTTTTTTTAGTTGTTGATTGGTTACGCAGACTATTGCTAAATCCTTTGACCAAAAAAACTATTGCTAAATCCACGGATTATTTATTTCTGACCATAAATTACAATTATTTAGAAAAAATCTTTAATATCACTTTTTTTCTTTTTTTCAATTGAGAATTTAATATTCTTTTGCTTTGCCAGACAGAAGAAGCGCAGAAAATATCGATCTCTGCAGTTGAGAGAGAGAGGGAGTATTTTTACCTACTTCATCCTTCTCTTCCTAGAGAGAGAAAGAGAGAGGCTCAGCGCTGACCTCTTCAAAGTTCAATCGTCTAGAAAGCAAACAAAAGCGCTTTCCGTTCTCCATCGCCTTCTTCAACCTCGCAAGGTTTCTCTACTACTTCTACTGCTTTTCCTCATCAAATTCACTTCGATCATACACTCAAGGTTCATTTCCGATTTCTCATGCCAATTGCTTAATTTCGTGCTGATTTCCTTTTGTTTGTTTGTGCTTTTCATTGTCGGTTCACTGATGGTATCCGTCATTCAATCAATCAATTAAAATTTGGCTATGGATTTTGAGCTTGATTGGCTTGTGATTGGAATTATTAGGTTCCTTTTCACTGTTTTTGGTTCCTGATCGAATCGTGTCCTTGTGAATGATTTGTTGTTTCAAACACATTTTTGTCTGACCTGAAACGAATCGTGAAATGAGGATTTCTGTATTCGGTAGGTGCAGTGTAAAGTGGAGCAAATCTATCACAGTGTTTTTTAGTTTATGCGATTGAAGGCTTTGATACGATGTAATTGATCGTGGTTCCATGGTCGGTTTTAAATAATTGCTCTGCGAAAACGGAAGCATTTGTAATTCGAGCTAGGTAAACCTTGTGCAATGAATAGTCCTGGATATTCAGATACTTGGAGTGATATGTGGAATCATTTGTTCACCTTGTGTATCTCACAAAGGGAAAGTTGAGACATGGAGTTGTGAACAACCTTCAGTCATGTCTGTGATTGATGTGCTTCAGCTAGGAAAAACGCCACATAGATGAGGGGAAGTATAGTAGATTGGGACTTCTTGGTTAATTTTCTGTGTGAAAAGTGGGCTGCTGTTCCTATTCTTCCTGAATTTAGTGAATTATTCCATTGAAGATGTAGTCATCAGTGTTCTTATTGTAGTTGTTATTCAGGAATTTGTATCCATTTGTCTACTATGTAGTCCATGTTGTTATCTGATATCTCTGTTTATCACTTTGTGTGTCTGCTTAATTTATGTAATAACCCTGAGTACATATTGCCTTCTCTCAGCATGCATATGGCCTATATAATCTTGGACTCATCTGTTATTCTATGTCATCAAATATATGCTGTTATCATCCATTCTTACTTGCAATCGTTTATGCTTAAGGATGTTCCTATTTTTTTACATAATGACTCGTGCCAGCAGGTATTTGGAGAGATCAGCTGGTTTGTGCTAATAACACTATCAGTTTAGGGTTTATGTGAGGTAGATAAACTGAACTAAAGTTGCTATTCTCATGGCCTTTCACTGTTTCTACAAAAGAGGGCCTCATCTGAGCAACTCCAAAGCTGAAGATACTTCACCTCATCATAAGATTTCAAGTGTTGGTGATGTTCCTAGTGTTCCTCTAGATATGAACTGGGATCCGATTGTTTGTCCCGTATGCTTGGAGAGTCCTCATAATTGCGTGCTTCTTCAGTGTTCATCCTATGAAAAAGGTTGCCGCGCCTTTGTGTGTGACACAGACCATTTACATTCAAATTGTCTTGACCGCTTCAAAACTGCTTATGGTATGACACCAAGTTCAAAGTCTGCTTCAGCACCTGACTCTGATATTGTGGAGAACTTGCAGTTGCCAGACTCTGCAATCAAAGAGAAGCCAGCTTGCCCTCTGTGTAGAGGGGAGGTTAATGGGTGGGTTATCATTGAAAATGCCCGCCAAAAACTGGATCAGAAGAAAAGATGCTGTGAGGAGGACCAATGTAAGTTTTCTGGTACATTCTTGGAGCTTCAGAAGCACGCTCAAGTTGAACACCCTGATTCCCGACCTTCAAGAATTGATCCTGCAAGGCAGTTAGACTGGGAGAATTTCCAGCAATCCTCTGAGATCATTGATGTTTTAAGTACTATCCATTCTGAAGTTCCTCGTGGTGTAGTTCTGGGTGATTATGTGATCGAGTACGGTGATGATGATACTGCAGATGAGTTTGAAGACTTCCCTGGTGATGATGGGAATTGGTGGACATCTTGTATTCTGTATCAAGTATTTGAAAACTTCAGAAATTCAAGGAATAGAAGAAGGTCAAGGAGGAGTGCTATGAGAAGAGGAAGCCGGCGATCAAGTTTTGAAAATTCAAACTCCGACGAAGGTTCTGTGACATCTATAGAGTTTCCAGAGTACAGAGGGGAGGATACTGATGATGAATATGTGAATCCTAGAGGCCCATCAGGAATTAATTCTGTTCATCAGAGGTCAGTCTATATTTGAATAGATTAATCACCTTATCCGTGGTTAGCTTTATACAAGCAAGCAATTCTGATGCACATACCTTGCCTCAAGTTGTTTAAACTGTATAATGTGTATTTGCACTTATTTGATTCAGTCTCAGGTCTGGTGATAACCTAGAGATTTTGCATGCGTTTAGAATTGAGCTGAATGTTACACTTTTTTAACAGTAATCTTGTGTAAAGAGAAAATTAGGTAGATGTTAGCATATAATGGTGTGTGATTCCTGCATAAAGATTGATCTTTTAATTTTGAGAATGCAGACTAACCTTTTGAGCAGTAAAAAATAATAATTTGAGATTATTGATTGCCTTCGACTTTAAGCAATATGCCTTCCTTTTTCCCTGTTGAAATTATGATGACCCTGAATTTGCTTGTCATAAATCCGTACTAGCCTGATTGCATGCATTTCTGGATTCTTAATCGTGTTATTTGAGGTGTCCAGCATTATCTATGAGCCTATGGTAGTGGCTAGCATTATCTATGATGGTAACAGAGGAAGAAGATGAAATACTAGTTGAAGATAGTTAATGTCCAGTTGTCTAAATCCTTCCCTGCATTTTCGTCCCTCCTAGTTTTGTACCAAAAGAAACATATGGAAGGCCGAGACCTATATGTTAAAGCATGTATCTCCTTTTACAAAAGGAGGATTGAGTATAGATGTAGTATTGACTTCTTATCCCTGAATCTGTGGCGCATGTTTTGTGCTGGTTTTGCCTTTGTTTTCACATCAGTTAACATACGAGTCTATTACATCTGTTTACAGTTCTAGAAGACGACGTTCCCGCTTCTATGACAATTAGGTACGTCTTATGATGGTATTCATTTTGTAAATAAATCCTTCTTAGGCCATAAATGAACATATATTTCCTCAGACCAAAAGAAGTGTACTCTGAAAAAACAGAGGGAGGGAAAAGGAAGTTGTGAAAAGTCATATTAGATTTCACAATGGGAAACTTATGATTGATTCCTAAAACCTGGCCATTTTCTGTTCAAGCAGAGGGCTAGGAAGATGATGGAAACATCAGGTGGAAATGAAACTCTGGCATCAGCTCGCTGCCTGTTCCGGTGTAGCTCATGTCATTGCATTTACCATCAAAATCTCGTGGTGAGATGCTGCTTTAGACTTGCATTTGCCAATTCCTTAGGTTCTTTTTTTATTTGTTTGTTCTCCCAGTTTCATATCCACAGATTTGCGCTAGTCTCTTTGTCACATACTTTGGCTTGAAAGTTCAGAGATAGGTTCAGAAGCTTTCGAACATATGTGAAACTGCCATGTCTTGTTGCTCGTTGTACATATCCTCCCTCTCTTACTACTTAGATTGTGTTTTTTAATTAGTTGTTCATAGGCCAGAAATTAATATGCTTCAGCTGAGAAGTCTGGTCTCTATATTTCATCAAAGAAATGTGGTCTGTCTGGCTGCTAGCCAATCCAAATCCTCTCTCTCAAACCCATGTTTCAAACTTGTTGATCGTCGCATAATCTGCTTTATTTGTTTTTTTCTTAATATTTAGCATGAAGTACTAGTATTTTATGTTATGGCATGCAATTGGGACATGGGTATAGCGGTATAGTACAGACTATCTGGACCATTATTGTTAATCCTGTATTATTAATTCGTACGTGTGTTGGTTTGGTTGCAATTTTCTTGGCACACCTCAATACTCGTATATTAGATGAAATACCAAGCTGACTGTCTGACATAAAGCAAGAGAGATTTTGCGTCTTATTCTAAATTGATATTTAGAATAGTCAATTTGGTTCTTTAGGATAGTTATCATGAAAAGTTGCACGAGAAAGGATAGAATATATGTGTGTGAATAATCATGTTAGTGGGTAGTCGGCTATCAAAGGTAAGAAGGAAAGATAGAAAATGGCATGCATGATTGTGTTTTGTAGAAGCTTGTTGTTTGGTTGGGGCCATGAGAGCCACTTGTGGTTTCTTCAGCCTGACAGCATATTCTCTCTTAAAACTTTCTCTGATTTTGTTTAATGGGCCTCTTTCCAAAGGTGCATTCCAACCACAATATTTATTAATTTCAAAGATTGAAACTTTTGTTCAGCTAAAGATGAATGGACAACTTCAACTTGGGGTAGGTGGCTCTGTTTGGCCTTTGAGGAACCTGGTAGTAAGTTGGTATCAATATTTTAATTGGACGGATTATGACCGGCTGTTGATTATACTTGTTAATCTCCTAGAGGTGATCACACTTTATTCTTATTTTTTCACAAAGTAAAATTTGTTGGGAAGTTTTCTATGAGATGGCCTAGTAGTGGTAGGATGTATTAGGGGGGTCGGGGTGCCCAAGTTTAATCCTCGTTGATGTAAAACCGAGTCTCGTTATTCTTCCATTCACTGGAATGATACTCGCAAACCAATTTACCTATGGTCCTTGTCGGTTGGGTCACGAGGCAAAGCTTTCAGCAATATGTAGCTCTAAAACAATTAAAACGTGTTGGGGTCCATCACCAAAATGAAGTGGATGGATACTTGTAGAGTTGTAGAAAACTCTTTCCAAACAATTTGACCATTACCATACGTCTTGTCTTCTACGAGGTATTCGAAGTTTATCACGTAAACAAAACCAGCACGTATCATTTTTGGGAATGGTAGGAAGAACATTTGGTATGCATTCAATCAAGACAGTTCAGGCTATGCTTTCCGGTGTTCCTGCAGGCATCAGTTTATGTTTGATGTTCCCTATTTGCCTATTTTATCTGAATTACTCCATCTCTAATTTCCAACAATCTATTTTAGGATTTAGTTTTCCTACGTTTTTCATATGTTCATTATCTATTTAGTTGTTGGCTGTTAGGATTATTCATTTGATTAGGAATTAGGGTCTACAACCTAATGTACTAATTCTAACGTCGAATATTAAGTTTGCATACAGATTGAGCGTTCTAAAGAAATAGATCGACAGGCATGCATATTCACAAAGGCTTTGTCGAAATCAACCAAGTTTTTGTGTTCGTGTGCGATATATTAGTGTGACATTCTTGATAGTGTAGAAAGTGAATAAGGGTCAGCTTGCTAACCAAGGCGCGCCCATAAACAGCTCGAGCTTTTTAGAGAGCTCAACGTTTTTCTTCGATTCAAGCTCCGATTGCCTTCTTCATAAACAGGTAAAACAGCGCCCTCACTTCATAAACAGCGCACATGGAAATTACACTTACACAAGTAACGAACCCACCTGACAATCTTATTGTCTGAAAATCACACTTCATAACTAACCCGTGTACCTAACCCCTCTAACAGTATTATTGCTCCATTAGTCATTGTTCTCTGATATACGTGTGTTTGGCCAGCATACATTTTCAATTTACATCATAGGAGCTCATTTGTCCGCAGGCGCTATTATAGATTCCTAAAAACTGACATGTTTGCCTACTCTCAAATAGAAACAAGATTCCTAATAAACTGACATGTTTGCCTATTCCCAAATACAAATAATGATATGAGTAGGTCATTCATTTAGGATTTTCGTTTTAAAAACAAAAAATAAATGTAATCTGTATATTTTAATATTATACTAAATAACTTATCAAAAAATGTAAGAATTTTCTATATACTTGAGCTTATTGATAAACTAATAACTGAAAGGGTTCATAAACACATAATTGAGCTTGCTCATGAACAAATTTACCGATTTTTCTTGTACTTGTGCTCAACTCGTTTATCTTTCAAACTCTCTTGACACGACTCGTTTACAAATGATTCAAACACGACCAAATTTCAACCGAACTGAACTCTGCATGAACAGTCAGTTAGGTTCATATAGGCTAATGTTCAATATCATTCGTAACCACCTTCGGACATTTGATTTAGCGGTTAAGGCCTTGGAGTAGTATCCCGAGGTCACCGGTTCTTATCCTTAGTAGCCCTAATCCTTACCCTATGTAAAAAAAAAAAAAAGAATATTCGTGACCGTATAAAATCTCATTCATGAGCCCAACCCAGGTAGGGTTGAACAAAGTTATAATCCGTTGATCCGATCCGGAAAATCCGCCGATCCAATCCGAAAATATCCGCATCTAAAATCATTCGTATCCGGTCCGATCCGCTAATTTTTTCGGATATTTGGACTGGATACGGATAGAGGTTTTGAGTCTTTCGGATATCCAAAAATATATATATATATAATATGTATATAGAAAGGGAAATAAAATAATATTAGGTCAAAACCCTAAACATACCTTTACCACTTTGCAAGTTAATACTAACTAGCTTAACCTGTCGTGCCACGCACGACTATTTCACTTAGAAATATTAAAATAAAATTATATATTTATATTGAAAATATTATATGATGTGTGACAATCTTCGGGATGAAGACAATCACGGGTTGAAGTGCCCAGGGTATGGATTTCGGATTGATAACGCCAAACTAAACTTGAAAGAAACACTTGAAGTACGAAAACTGATGAACACTTGAATTAATCAACCAAGCAATGTCTCAACAATGGCAAACCATAACCAAGGAAGCAAGATTGGCGTAGGAGAGAAACCTCAGGGTTCTCTCTCAATTCCACGCTAAAAAATAAAAGAGGCAGAGTTAAAACAATTTATAGTATCTAGGGTTCCCTCATAACTATCCTAAAATAAAGATAAATACAAGATAAGAGTTTCCAAATTAACGAAATAAAGAAAGCCCGTCGATCCGGCTCGTCCGCGTCTCGGGATCGACCCAAGGGGGGGTCGATCTCGACCCATGTTAGGGTCGATCCTGAGAGGGTGAATTTGGCTCATCCTGGCTCGACCCCTTGGGGGTCGATCTCGACCCTGGGGGGGGGGTCGATCCTGAGAGTTTTCTTGGTTGACGATGGCTTCGTTTCTTCTTGAACTTGAGTGCTCGGGACCTCTTGTAAGGTCTAGGCCTTCTTCTTGTTCTCGTCTTCCTCCATGAATCCTTCTTGAACTTGAATGCTCGCGACTTATGGAACGGTCTTGGCCTTGCTTGTCGGTTCATGATCTTCTCTATCATTCTTGTATCATTCTCCTCCACTTGACCGCAAATCGTCCTCGATTTGTCGAAAGGTGTAGAGAAGAACTCAAACTCTTGCAAAGAACTACAAGAACTAACCTCGTACTCAGCTCCATACTCCGGATGATAATAAGCAAAGCAATCATCAAGCACATGATCAAAAGAATCAAGGACGGACGACGCTGGAGCGCTAAAAAATAATCTACATGGTTCGACAAGCAAACGACCTCCAAACTGGCTGAAATTTTGTGGAGAGATCATTTCTGCAGTAACAACATGACCCACAAAATTTGGCTTTAAATACTTAAGTGTAGCCTGCGGAACAACTGGAATAGCCAAGGTAGCATCATTGGTCGATGGCTGTGAAGGAACCATGGGTAAATCATCTCCAAATTGGCTGAAATTTTGTGGAGAGTTTTCACCATCAGTATCACAATGCTCCACAAAATTTGAGTCTGATTGGATAAGTATTTCCTGCTCAACCGTGTGAACAATTTCTGGCGCGTCGATGCAAGCCGATGACTCGGTAACTTTTGTTGTGGTGGCAGTCTCCGCCTCAACTAAGGAAGCTGATTTCTCCTCCTCCACTTGAGATGGAGCCACCATTTTTGCAGTCCATGCAAGTTCACGTTCCTCATCCCTCTGAGCAGCATAGTAAAATTTCATAGCAGCCCGAACCAACTCATTCACATCATCTCTCGGGTGGTGCTCTAAGACTTCTCGGTATATGGTATTCAAACCATCATAGAAACGAGAGCAAAGATGTTCAGGACTAAGAGACAAACCAGCAAAATTAAGCAACTCTTCAAGCTCCATGAAATATGCAAGAGGCGAACGAGCAAACCCTTGCTTACACTTGTTGTACATCTCTAATCGTCTAGGTTGCTCAAGTGGCACAAACTGCATTCTCATCACAATTCTGAGCTGATTCCAATGAACAATATGTCCAAGACCATAGAGACGACGTCGATAAACATCGTTCATCCACCAATTATAAGCATCACCTCGAAAAGCATCAACTGTCATGAATCCTGAAAGGCCATCATAGCCATGATACTTCAACCAAGCATTAGTATTCTCTTCCCAAGAAAAATACGAATACGGATCATAATCTCCATAAAAGAGATCAATTTGAGTTGGGATTTCAACTTCCGACATTGAATATCTTGGATGGAAAGAAAAATCAAAGCTGCAATGGACGTAGTAGCACTTACTTGTGCGGCAAGCAACTCGGCGATTAGGGTTTCACAATTGAGAACCACTGAGTATTTCGACGTTTTCAGGGGTCAAACGAACTCCGATTTCGACGAATCTTATATGCCTGGACTCGTATCGAAATTCTCTATAAGAATATGTAATCAGATTTTCGAAATTACCTCAGAAAAAATTTCGAAAATTCCAGAAACGACGACGAACGTGGGCAGATTTCTGTTGTCGATGTAGAACGCAGATTGTTGACAAAAGCAACTCGATTTCCAACCCGAAAACGCTGGAATCTGATACCAATTGATGTGTGACAATCTTCGGGATGAAGACAATCACGGGTTGAAGTGCCCAGGGTATGGATTTCGGATTGATAACGCCAAACTAAACTTGAAAGAAACACTTGAAGTACGAAAACTGATGAACACTTGAATTAATCAACCAAGCAATGTCTCAACAATGGCAAACCATAACCAAGGAAGCAAGATTGGCGTAGGAGAGAAACCTCAGGGTTCTCTCTCAATTCCACGCTAAAAATAAAAGAGGCAGAGTTAAAGCAATTTATAGTATCTAGGGTTCCCTCATAACTATCCTAAAATAAAGATAAATACAAGATAAGAGTTTCCAAATTAACGAAATAAAGAAAGCCCGTCGATCCGGCTCGTCCGCGTCTCGGGATCGACCCAAGGGGGGGTCGATCTCGACCCATGTTAGGGTCGATCCTGAGAGGGTGAATTTGGCTCATCCTGGCTCGACCCCTGGGGGGGTCGATCCTGAGAGTCTTCTTGGTTGACGATGGCTTCGTTTCTTCTTGAACTTGAGTGCTCGGGACCTCTTGTAAGGTCTAGGCCTTCTTCTTGTTCTCGTCTTCCTCCATGAATCCTTCTTGAACTTGAATGCTCGCGACTTATGGAATGGTCTTGGCCTTGCTTGTCGGTTCATGATCTTCTCTATCATTCTTGTATCATTATATAAGTTTTATTAGATGAACATGTTTTTTTATCTTTTAAAAAGAGTGATATTGCTTTTGAAGTTCTTATAACCCCAAGAATATATATAAGGCATAATTATTTCACTCATTTATATATTCTTATAAAACCCGATTATAAGAATATAAACTGATATTTTACTTACATTTGTTGTCATATATTATTAACAACTATCATAAATCTAAATATATTTTAAAAAATTCATCAACTGATAAATTGATAAAGTTTATAAAAATTTAATATATTAAGAAAATAAGTTGAATCCAATATTCATAGATTTTTCTTAATTTACTTGTGAGATTTTTCCCTGTAATGCTTTAAGAGTTAATAATTGGCAAACGCTTTTTCGCATAAGTAGATAAGAAGAAATTCAATAGAAAAACCCTATATAATGCGAATAATAAAAATTAGTTTTTTTTATATATGAGGTAGGGTCAAAATTAATTTGGTGGTTCAAAAACGACCATTTGTATGTTTTTATTAGGAATATAAGGGGCGTTTGTATAATTTGAGAAAAATTGGGGGATTATTTTGTAAATAAGTAAAATTTTTGAAAAAGATATATGTTATCAAGATATAAATCGAAATTCCTATTTGGCTAAAAAATCAATTTTTTTTATCAAGATAGGAAAAAATCAAATACAATGGGTAGAAAAATATAGTAGATCATGTATATATAGAAAATAATTAACTTAATCTTACAAAATGCTAAATTTATTCAAATAAACCAAATAATAAAGTAACAAAATTAGTCTTTCAAATAATTAACTTAATCTTACAAAATGATAAATTTATTCAAATAAACCAAATAATAAATTAACAAAATTAGTTTCTTTTAAAAAATAATTTAAATTTTTATCTTAAAAATTCTAAATTTAATTAAGTAAATCAAATATAATTAGTTCCTAGTAATTATATTTCGAAAATTCAAGATATATATTCAAATCATGTTTTTCAATGAAGTGATATACTAAAAAAGATAGAATATCTTACCAAAATTCAAAATTTAAAAATTTGAATCTATCTTTTACATAAATAGATAGTATATTTTTATCAATTTAATTGAAATACCACAATAAAAAATATTTTATTATTAAAAATACGGTGGTTCCAAAATCAACTTTGGAAAGGATAATTGATATATTAAAAAGATAGAATGTCTTACCAAAATTTGATTATATCTTTTACATAAATAGATAATAAAATTTGATATATTAATTGAATTTCATGCAAACTTTGAATTCAAGCTATTTTTATTAAATATGCAATGGGGACAGAATCAACGTGGTGACTCGAAAACGGTCGGCTTTTATAATATATATATATATATTGATTAATATTGATTGATTGATTGTTAAATATAAGTTAATCTTTTAGATATAGATGTAGATATGACTTCAATGATTATTACATGATTTTTGTTTGAAAAGATAAGAAATTTAAATTTAGTAGGTAAGAAATTATGAAATATAGATATAGCCTAATTATTTGTTTTAAAAAATCCAAATTCTATTTCAAAATTTTTACAAAATTCCGAAAAAATAATCTCATAATTGTATATTCCTATTTTATCTTAATATTTATAATTTTGAAATAAAATTCGGATTAAAAAAAATAATTAGACAATATTTGTATTTCCTAATTTCCTACCTACTAAATTTAAATTTCCTATTATGATTAGTGTTTTTTTACCAATGATGTAATTCAACTCATAATATAAATAAGTTGGATTTGTTCAAAAATTACTTTATGATAAATATCACATTTTATTAAATAATAATATTTATTAAAAGATTACAACTAATTCTTTGTAAGGGATAATTCACAAATTTCGATAATTTTTAAGCATTTTTTTACGGGAACTACCTGATTTGTATAAAGGATGGTCTAACTGATTATTTTATTATCAAAATGACACGTGTCACAATTTTTATGAAGACATTGACTTCGTTTTATATTATAGTAGTATAGATATTGATTGATTGATATTGGTTCTTACCCTATGCTATAGGTCATATAATATAATTAATGTCAAAAAACCTAATTAGCTAATATGTTAGTTGCGTTGATCTACTTATATTATATATAGTAACCAACGTATTGTTGGCGTGATGATAAATTGATAATCCTCCTATATTATTGGCCATAGTATCTTTTATAGAAGAAATTTGAAGATAAAACTATTTAAGAAATATAAAATTAAAGATAGATAGTATTGATATAAAAATAAAATTGAGGATTAGATAATTAAGGAAAATAAAAGATATAGAGTTGTTATTATCTATTTAAGTTGAAAAAAAATTAGATAAAACTGAAGATTAGATAATTAAGAAAAATAAAAGATATAGAGTTGTTAATATCTATTTAAGTTGAAAAAAAATTAAAATCAAGTGGGGTCAGAATCAACGTGGTGACTCGAAAACGGTCGGCTTTTATAATATATATATATTGATATTGATTGATTATAGCTTAAGTAGGTTCATACTTTATCAATTTATGGGATGTAATTTTGACTTTGAATTTGATTATAACTTAAGTAGGTTAATACAGTATTAATTATTGTTTATAACTTTACATTTAATTTCATATAATGTTTTATAGCTAGCTAGATTTTTGGACATGATTTGAGTATAAAATTATACTACATTTTTTTGCTTGAAAATTAAAATGGATGGTTTGGATATCCGGTTTCGGATATCTGTTCCAATCGGATAATTTTTAGCGGATATCCGACCGGATACGGATCGAGTGTTGCAAAAAAAAATCGGATATCCGGATTTTCGGATCGGATAATCCGAACGCTCAGCCCTGCCAAGGAAGCCCCAATTCCGCTCAACCCGGTCCAGAAAACTAATACTACGCTCCCAAATTCGGGTCGGGTCAAAATTAGTAACGGAGTCTTGTTGAAAGAGTAATGGTGGTGGGGTTAGGTAGAGAGAGGTAGTTGGTAGCTTTCCCTGTTAGTCGTCTCTCGCCAAGTTGCAGCCAATAATTCAATCCTTACCAACCACCGCCATTTTTCTTCTTCTTCTTCCCCTACCACCACCACCACCACCACCACCACCACCAGACACAAAATCCCCAATTCCAATCGAACAATCGCCGAAACGAGAGAGCAAGCCCTAATCAATGGGCCTCCACTACACCACCACGCTGAAATCCGCCATCAACGACTACACAGGCCTGTCGCCTCTCGAATTCACCTCAATCGTCGCCCTAATGCTCATCGCCTACCAAATCGTCTGCGGAATGTTCGTCTCCGAGGAGGATTTCAAGCCTAAGCCTCCAAAAGAGGAGCCGTTTCACCTCGGCGACCGAGTCTCCGAAGACGAGCTACGGGCGTACGACGGATCCGATCCGAAGAAGCCGATCCTGATCGCCGTTAGAGGCCAGATCTACGACGTTTCCACCGGTAATAATTTCTACGGGCCCGGTGGATCGTACCGGATGTTCGCCGGAAAGGATGCGAGCAGAGCGCTGGCGTTGCTGTCGTTCAAGCCTGATGATATCAATGGCGATTTGGAGGGGCTGGATGAGTCGGATCTGGCGGTTCTCGATGATTGGGAGATGAAGTTCATGGATAAGTATCCTAGGGTTGGGAAGCTTCTTTATTCGGCGGAGAAGTGGAGGAAGATTGAAGAATCTAGGCTTAGTCAGAATGTGGAAGCTGATCAGGTTCCATCTGATCAGCTTGATGATCAAGTTCAATCTGATCAGGTTCAAGAGGAGATTAAAAAGGATTTGTAGAATTTATGTTGTTCAATCTTGTCTTTGTATCCAAGCTTTGCCATTTTTGACAGTAGTGAAATGAAGGTCTGTGTGTAAAGTAGTGACAATTACATGCTTTATGCAGTTCTTGTAAGCACAGCTGAATAGAAGATACAGTAATGAGTAATGGCTTCTGTTCTGTATCTCACTCTTGTTTGCATGATTGCATCATAGTTGTCAATGAGGACATTTAACATGATGATGAGGTTACTGAATTCTGGGTATGATGAGTGAAAATAACGAGACATTACCAACAATGATGGAAGATTTTGAAGAGGAAGGCAGAGGTACAAAAGAAATCCCACATTTGTGTAGACGAATAAAAAGAACTGCCATAAAAAGTTGGATTAACATAATCACTAATAAAAGCCCATCTTTTAATATGTGTACAACACATGCATACAGATGGAAACCCCCTATAGTATTCATGGATGTTCAGTAACAGAATAGTTGAACCAGAAAAGTCTCATGTCGATGTTTATATGATAGACAGGCTCTACGGCATTGGGTTTAATGCGTGACATTCTTCGGGAGGTTGCGAATGACGTTGCTCTTCATGCCAATTCTAGTCCTCATAGCTTCCACTCCTGATCTATTCATCTCCTTCATCACCTTCATCCTCACCATGTGCTCCCGAGATTGCACAGTTACCAAACCCATGCTCTTATACCTGGAAACCCAAATTATGTTAAAGAGCTTGTCCAAAATCATGTTTGTCAATCCTAAGCTAACATTTTTGCTAAAAGAATAGTTAGAATATAAATTTAATGGAAAATGTGAAGAGAGGACTAACCTTGAGGCTAATGCTGCAGTGATAGCCACCTCATTTTCAGCCGATGGCCTTGGCCTTTGCTTGTAGTACCGAATGAACCCTCGTGAGCCTATTGCTTTGGTTGACATTCCCTTCGTAGTTCTTCTCTTTATCACAAGCTCAGAACCCCCAAATTCAATGGAGTTGTCTGTACCATTCGCTGCAATCAGTTGATTCCCATCCACATCCATGTAGCTGGAAGAAATAATCATCAATCATGAGTATATCAAGGAGCCATATGTGACAACTATATATGCATACATTTTTTAACCAAATTCCATTTCCAGGAGAATATCCAATGAACTCTTCTGATGTGCTATAATAGTTCAGCTTCCAGATTTTCATTCAGATACATTCCACTATGCATAACTTCAATGGGGCAACTTATTTCAGCAAACCATTTCGATAATGGAAGAAAAGAGTGTATGAAGTACCTGCTTGTGTAATCATAAAACTCTTCTAACTCAACTTCTTCCTCATCACCACCATCACCATAAGGAACTTTGCAATGTCTTTTTGCTTCCATATGCTTCCTAACTGCCTCCAGACTGCTGAATGGATGACATCTCTCATTGCAGTACAAGCACATATAGTCTCTTTTCACCTGGCAACACACATACAAGAAGGTTAGGTGAAACTACAATACAGAGTTTATTTTAACCAAAAAGCAGAAGTGGCTTCAAACCTTGAGACCAAGATAGGTAAGAAGCCCGCTTGGATCCTTCAAATACTCAACATCAGGAATGAAGAAACCATGCTTCTTGTGCATATGAACCATACAATTTTCAATAGTATCATGCTCTAAGTCACACATAAAGCATGAGGTTGGATCTAATTCCTCCATCATCTCATCATCTTCATCAGTGACATCTTCGTCATCATTTTCAGCAGCTTTCTCATTCATGCCCATATTGGAGAGTGTATTTGTAGCCTCACCAAGAAGAGCTTCATCTGGGTCAACTTCTTCCCACTCATCTTCACTTTCCTCACTATCTTCAGGTTCTGCAGCTTCTGCTTGAGGTGGCTTCACTGGGACACGACGAGGAAGTGGCTTAATGATTGTATTACCCTCAGTCTGAAGATTCTCACCCTGGGAAGCTCGCATTACGTGACTCTTAGAGTTAAGATGCTGAGCATGTGCCTTAGCACTTCGATACCCCTTGTCACAAATGCCACAGCTGTAGAGCATAGGGGTTTCATTATGGTTCTTTTTCTCTTCAGCAAGTGCAGACTGTCTTGCCACGAACAAGGCTTCTGTTACACCAGGAACTCCAGCTATCTACATTAGAAATCAGTAAAAACAAGAATCATGAACAATAGTCCCATGCACTTTTATTTCAAGGATTTATTAACCCTTTAAATCGTTGTAATGTAATAAAATGAAAGTTAACAGCAATTTCTAACTAACCAAGATAAAATTATCACTGTCCGTTGCAGGACATTAAGCACTGCATTTCTCCAGGCATGATGAGAGATACTATGGTTGAAATATAAAACAAAATTTTGAACAGCTAAACTCATCCTCAATACCAAGAAACCATCCTAACAGAACCCAAAAGAAAACACCGATTCATCTAGCAATCCAATTTACATATTACACGTTGTAAGATGCCTAACATGACAGATAATATAAGATGAATCAACTTTTGAGAAATTCCCAATCCACAATCCCTTTAAACACCAATCCATGGTGAGAATTGAGAAGCAAAAACCTCCATTAATATTTAAACTGGCTGGCAACTTTTCAAGCACATCCATCTGAACATAAGCAGAGCATATTTATGATGAATGAGCATGACTGAGCCAGTATAGAATCATCAACCTTACCATCAAGAACTAATTTTAACATACTTGTCGCACACTTATACTAGCCTTCTAACTTCATTTGTCAGCCCATACTAGTTACAATGGCAAGAAAACGCCATTGTATCCTCCTGTAAACTTGTGCTCGTCCCTATACCATCAACCATTTCATTGCCAACCAGTATTTTTACAGCTGATACTGATAGGCTCCCAGAATTCAACTTCATTTACAGTGACCAGAAACTCAACGTTAATATATGCATCGACAATCCATATAATCATCGAATCCCAAACCCCAAGCCCCCATAAAAACACCAAAACCCTAAAATCGGCATACCGAGACATAACGAACAATCAAACGAAGAGGACCGAACGAAAAGGATGAAAATCGATCAGTCAGAGACATATTAAGGAAACGAACCTTGCGCTTAAGATTGTAGCGGTGCCATTCGGACTTATAATGGAGCTTCTGCTCCACATCGTCGTTGAATTCCTTATTGCAGGCATTACACGTCAGCCCTGGCATCTTCTTCTTCTTCTACAAATCTTCAATCAAATCTCTGTGACTCTCGCAACCGGAACACAGAAACAGTGATAGAAACGAAACGCGATAGAGAGAGAGCGTTAAACAGTGGAGTCCAACAGAGGGGATATGGCGGCCATAAATCGGTGAAGAAGAGAAGGCGGTCGAGAGAAGTGAGAATTCACACACGCATTGCATAAGCCATTACATCATTCAAGTTAACCCGACCCGTTTCGTAATGAAGCCTAGCGCAAATATGGGTCAGCCATCGGAAAAGCCCAAGACCGTTAAATGGGCCTTGGCCCACCTCATATACTGAGAAGTTGGGAATAAGTGGATGCCGACTATTCAAGCATTTCGTCACCTGAAAAGACTAAAATGCCCCTTCTAACTCCCGAAACTAATTTTTATCCAAATCTCGTTCAGGAAAAGCCAAACGCGTCTCAGATTTCTGACCGTTGCACACACCGTTACTCTCTCACTCATCTCTCTCTCTCTATGTCGACGTTTTTCAGCCTCCGCCGGAGCGCCGACGAAGATGGCCGGACCGCCGGCGGCAAGATTATGAGGAGCCGAGGTACGCGGGCGGCTGAAAGGACGCCCTACGCCCGCCCTACGCCGCCTCCGCCGCCGGCCGAAGAGCCTATTGCGGAGAGCTCTGGAAACCCTAATTGGCTATCGGGATTGATTTATCCTGCTCGTGCTATGGCCTCCGGTGCCGGAAGGATTTTGTCTTCCGTTTTTGGTCCTGAATCCTCGTCTTCTGATAGTGATTCTGGTAATATTTCTTTCTTTCTTTCTTTATTTGGTTCTTTGCATCTAGTGGTGATTTAAGGATGAAGTGCATATGGAACTGGATTATTGTCGAATTTCTTTTGGAAATCTGAGATGAATCAACTGGATTATGTATTTTACATGAATTCATAGTCAATTTTTTGTGACAATTTCAGAGGATGAAGATGATGCATCAAATGCAGCTGAAGTGGACATCAACAAGGTATCATACTCTCTATGAATTAGCTACTTATTCCTTTTACAAGATGCTTTCCGGTTTCTATAATTAGAAGCTTAATTTATCTTTGGCTGTTTTATTCAATCTGTTGTCTTTTTTGTATGCAATATCTTGCTCAAGTATAACTGGTGTTTTTTTTTTGGGTTTGAATTGGATGAAGGTGCTTTCTTCAGTGAATTCAAAGAGTGAGACTATGCATTTGATTCAACAATTGGCTATGCAGCACACTTTTTCAAGGTATTGAATGGACTAAATGTAGCACAAATACGCTTTGATTTAAATTAGATCTATGTGATTCATTTGTGCTGGAAGGCTTCAGCAATATAATTGTGTAATTGATAATTCTAAGCAACTTTTGGCAAACCCTTGACTTCTCTTATTACAATAGTTAGCTTCTCTATTCCTTCCCTCGTTTATATAATTCTTTCATTAGAAGATTTTTGAAAATATATGTTGTATTTAAGGTCTCAACTTGCTGCATCATCTTATCGTGTAGCTTAGGGATCAATTCTTGTGGCAATGAAGCTATTTTGTTCAAGCCGCAGGAAAATTTCCTGCTGGGTTTATCTAAAATCCTAGACAAATTGTCAGTCATCCACTTTTCTAGGCGCATGAACATTGTAGCCCTGGCCCATTATCTGCTGAGTTTCTCTTTGCCTATGAAATTGGAGGTGATATTATATATGCTCAGACCGTTTGCTTGATTTTTTTGCAAGCTTACCTAAGCCTCTGGCTTGTAACTAGCCTGAATAAGACTGCTAGTCATAGTTTGGAAGAAACAAAAAGGAAAAGATAGAATCGGATTTTGGAGTTTTTTACTTGACTTGTGACATTTTCTCCCTACAAATGATATATTATAGGACAAACAGCTTTAATGGATTGACCCTGATGAGGATTGCCGTGAGTTTGTTTCTTGGTAGGCAACAAAATAGGGAAAACAGCAGGAAAAGTCATGAATTAACAATTAAGATTTATAGATCTTGAGTATAATGATGACTGTTGTATCTTTCCAGAATTTCTCTTGTTTATGTGCGCTGGAAAAACATCCCTTACATATTTTGCATACTGGCAATATTCTCTTGCACCATCAAGGGCAATTCTTTAACACCATTGCTAAATTATCATATTTATGACAACTTCTGATTTTGATTCCTATCTTTGATCAGGGAAGAATGTGATGAGCTCACAGAGCTCATTAGATCACGTGTTGTGGGAGAGGATGGAAACCTAAACAACACAGGTAATAGAAGTCATGGTAGTACTCTATGGAAAATTTGTCTCAAAGTATCATTGCCTATTTGACTAATCTTCTTTTGTTCAAAAATAAATGTCAGATGCAAGCAACAATGTTGTTATGGAAGCCAGGAAATGGTTAGAGGAAAAGAAAGCTAGATCAAGTTTCAAGTCAAAGGCGGAGGATCATATCACTAGTCATGGAGCTCTCTCTCTTGTGAGAAACATTTTGCTTATATTTTTTTCACTATCTTTCTTGATGATTGATGTGTGCCTTCTCCTGACTTTGCACCGTGGAGTTAGCAACTTGTCTAGATGGATTGAAAGATTCTTAAATATACTATTTTCAATTAATTCTTATTTTTGTGATGGAAGCTATTACAAATCGGTGGTTACTTATTCAAAATCTTGGTATATGCAGGTTACTCATGGGGAAATGGGTTCTCCTGTGGATATGGCAAGGTCTTATATGCAGGCTAAGCCTGCATGGTCATCTCCAGCATTCAAGCATGTTGAATTTTCAACGCCATCACCAATGAGGCATTCTAAGGATATCTTTCGTAGTCCTGTGCAGCTATCTGAGGTAGATTCCACATATTTTTCTTGTTTAAATTTCGTGCAAGGATTTCCTTTCGGGTTAAGAGAACATTTATCTCATTTTACCATAAAAAGGGATCTTCTATGTGGCCAAACTTCCTAGCATGATGTATCAATTTTTATAGTTTTGATACTGACTGTTCTGGGCTCACTAGGTTAGCTCAAAATTAAAAACTGTCTTCTAGTGCTTCGTAGGTTATTGTACACTTGAGTCAAACATTGCTCCCATGGCGGTGATTCAAATATTTCCAAAATATAGGATAACTTTTTCTTTTACAGAATAAAGTATATATTTTCCAAACATATCATATTTCAATTTGCTTGAGGACATTCTTCAAAAAGACCTTTCTTGATATCCTGTATGCTGTCAATGAAATGAGTAGCTGGATCACACAGGTTGCGCTTTTAGTAGAATGCATTTTGCAGGTCATATCTTGTGCATGCTTGCTTCCAACACATACATTATCACCAAATTATTTGTAGGGCCTAGTTTTGGAGTATTTGAACTGATCTATTAGAATATTATACAGATGAAAGGGAGTGCGCTTTCTACTGGATCATGGAACATATTGGATGAAATACGAAGAGTGCGGACTAAGGCTACAGAAGAACTGTTAGCCACAACACCATCCAAGAACATTAGTTTGCCTTCCCTTCCTCCTGGAGACAAGTCAACGCAAGATACCATGACATTGAATGATAATGATGAGCAGATTGGAGATGAACTGAAATCAGATCCAATTACAGTTGTAGGTTTGCATGCCACAAATGGCCGTAGGATGCCAGGTTAGTCTCTTTGCTGCAGTCTTAAGACTCTTCTCTCTGCTTTCTACTGTTCGTTCTTTAACTTCTAAAATATTATGCCATGCAAATGATGACATATTATGATTTCTGACTAACATCCTGTCCTCAGAATCTGTGGAGATGGAATGTGAAAAATCACAGGGTGGAGCGTTGCAAACCAATAATGTAAGTTTACGTTCTAATCAATGTCAAGTGGGTACCCAGTGTTCATGATACCTATTTTCTTCAAGGTATATATATCTGTGTAATTAATGTAACTAATGTGTATTCGTTTCATTTCATATGTGCAGGATAGTGATGCCGTTCAGGTCATTGGGGATGCAAATGCAGGCAATGGTACTGATATTGGTGTCAATTCAAATGAGCTTGATGGTATGTTGCTAGTTTGTTTTTGAATTGTCTTGGATGATAAATTTAGTTTTGGGAATTTTGTAGCATTATTTAGGGTGTTAAAGTGGGATTACGCTAAGTAAGTAATGTTTTTAGGATGTGTCTAGTTTGTTTTGAATTGACATAGATGATAAATTTACTTTTGGGAATTTTATAGCATTATTTAGGGTGTTAAAGTGGGATTACACTGGGTTGATAAGTAAGTAATGTTTTTAGGATGTGTTATCGGAAAATACCTGTAAAATAGACCCATTTGGTTCTTATATTACTGAGAGCCACCCATGACACCTAATTGTGTTGATCTAATTTCTGTGATTTTTTTTATGAAATCTAATTTATGTTATTGGTTAAAAGAGGAAGTGATTTATCTTTCCAAGTTTTGTTTTATTTATCAGTTTAGAACAACTAAAATTTCCCACCCTCTAGTGATTGACTTGTTCTCTGAACCAGGATCTCGCCTTTCCCATGAAAAGACTGGCTTGAGGGATTCTGCAACAGATGAGCATGCATTGAGGTGAGATTGACCAAAGTTTGAACTTTCACTAAATTAATCATGTTTCTTCTTCTTCTTCTTTTTTCCTTTCCTTTTGTGGCTTAATATCAACCATTAATAAAATGACTCCTCTTTGCCTCTCCATTTAACCGGACCCCATTCATTTCACGTTGAATTTGACCTTACTTTTTTCTTTTTTTGATCAAGAAATTTGACCTTACTTGATTTGTGTTGAAAACACTATTTTCAGTTCAACATGCAAAATCTGTTCCAAGTTTGACAAAGAACTCTGCCTGAAATCTTGCAACTTTTTAACTGCTTTTTGAGAACCTTTTCTGAAACTCAATAACGATTCATTATGTGTCTTTCTGTTATCAGTTTATCTGTAGCAGACCAGACTCTTGAACGACCACTTAGCAAGGAAACAATAGATGCTTCAGATGCAAATGAAAATGACCATCTTTTCAGTGCATCCCAAGATAGCTCTAGCATGCTGGTTGAAGATTCATCGCAGGATGTGGACCAAAAGAACACAACCCCTGGAAGAAAATTGCGACCCAGAAAAAAAGGGCCTATGACCCCAAAACATAAATGATCCCTAATTGATTTCCTAGCTGTACTAAGATGTGTGTTATTTCATGTACACCGGTAGGAATTACGTCGTTGCCTTGCCACGATGGAAGAGGCCGAGTTTTGGCCGTTGTAGGACTCAGTAGTGCAGGATAATAAACACTAATTGTAAGCTGTTGTTGTGAATGCTTGATGTAGAAGCCGTACCATTTCTATTTATCTGTAGCAGTTGTTTACTGGGGAGGACTTAGGAAGCGTTTTCTTGCTCTAAGAATCTGTGTTAATGGCAAGAAATGGGCTAGATTTAAATTATTCTCCCAGTTTTTTTTTGTAGTATGGAGAGTCACTTTGTTGGACTAATTTGGGGTGGTTTTTTGCAACAGTAGTGAGATTTCAATTTTCAGTTTTAATTCTAATTAATTTTCTGGAGGGGAAAAAGGAATATATTCCTCAAAAATTAGTCGGAATTTGTGAGCTCAAATTGAGGTGCTATGTTTGATGCTTGTTGACTATTGTTTGAAGGTTGAGTTTTCGATGAGTCATTCAATGCTTGACGCGTGGACCCGACTCCGCCGACTCAATTGACATGTCTTAGTAGCAAGATGATGCTAACATGTCTAGTAGCAAGATGATGCTACTTGATTATATAACCATTTAGATTTGTCAACACTTAATAAACTATGAACATATCAAGTAATACATGTAGATCGACATTAGCACGTTTAAATTTGAAAATATTGCCTCACCGATGCTTTAGGCTAAGAACCCAGATCAAGAGAATTTATATTGTATATTTGTTGTAAAAATCACAATCCAAAGCATCGTCCAAGAATACCATGGCAATAGAATCTCAGCAAAGTTTAAATTTTTTGTTTTGATAATTTTAGGAGATTACGGAAAGAGGTTTAACATATTTCAAGCGGTTGAATGTAAGAGTAGACAGGACGGTGGAGAAAAGAAGAATTGAGCAACAGCAATTGACACCTAAATTGACCACAATGTGAATAGGACAGTAAACACATTGCTTGTATAATTAAAACGTAAGACAAGAATCTAGGCACTCTTCCTCAAAACCAATTTGTAACAAAACTAGTTCATCATCCCACAAACTGGCAGCTAAGCAGCTCAGCAGGAAAGCAAAGTACCATGGACTTATCTGAAGTGTACACCGGCCTCGTTGAAAACCGAGAGGAGGTGTATGAATTCATTCTGAGTAAGCTTGGATGATCTCTTGTCCTCATAATCATACTTCTTCAACACACCCAAAACCTTGTTCTTAAAATCAGACTCAGTCCCTTCCTCGACGTCCATGTCTTCAACATCCATCTCATCACCATCACCATCATCATCACTGCCCATCATCTCATCAGCAGCATCTCTTTCCGCACCCATACCCCCCAAACCCAAAGATTGCAAAGTGTTGTAGTTCTTCTCGAGCATAGCAAGCTGATTCTTCTGCCTAAAAATAGACCCCAAAGTCTTATTCCTTCTGCTGAAACATATCCTAAGCAGTGCATCCCATTCTTGGAGTTTCTCGTGTGGGATCGGGAGCGGTCTTCTAGGCTCGATTCTGACGACAGAGGAATCCACCTTAGGAGGAGGCCTGAAATTGTTCTTGCCCACTCTGAGAAGATGGTTCACACGGGCTTTGAGTTGCGTGTTGACCGAGAGACGGCAATAGTCGTGATCACCCGGTTGAGCCACAAGCCTAGTCGCAAACTCCTTTTGGAACATAATGATTGCACATCTAAAACCAGCTTTGTGGGTGTCCTTGTGGTTGAGTAGCTTTGTCACCAGAGGGGAGGAGATTTGGTAAGGGATGTTTGCCACACATAGGTCAAAATATGGCAGATCACACTTGAGCACATCACCTTGGATTATCTACAATAACGAATGCAGACTAACTACTTCAGAATCGGAACCATATATGTATGTATAATAATTTCAGAAAAGGCTTAAAACATATACAGACATCTCAACTTGTCCATTTTAGTCATTTGGACACCTCACCTTTGAAACGGACCTACTGACCACTCTAATTTGTCAAAACCGGTGTTTAATAGGCAAATCAATCAATCTACTAGTTTATAACTATAGACAGGCAAATCAATCAATCTGTGTGTTGGAATTATGCTAATCAAATGGTATCAATTCTGTTCATTCTGGGACATCAATAATGCTAGGGTTGAACAAAAATCCACAA
Organism: Polygonum maritimum; assembly: GCA_963924305.1. Taxonomy (NCBI): domain Eukaryota; kingdom Viridiplantae; phylum Streptophyta; class Magnoliopsida; order Caryophyllales; family Polygonaceae; genus Polygonum; species Polygonum maritimum. Next base: position 33,592,704 of record OZ002735.1, on the reverse strand, counting down.
TCCAAGAGGTGAAAGAAGATACCTTGAGGCGGTTACTAAAGGGAGTGGCCTGAAAGCGGCGCTGAAGCTCGAGAACCATACGAGGATCGACTTCGACGGCGACGACAGACTTTCCGGCTTCGAGAAGCTTCTTGGTGAGATTTCCGGTACCGGGGCCGATTTCGAGGATGACGTCGGTGCTCTTGATTCCGGCTTTCTCGACGATGGATTCGACGACCCTGGGGTTCTTCAGGATGTGCTGCCCTCTCGATTTGAAGAAAGGGATTCCTCCCTGGAAGTGGCTTGAAGCCGCCTTCGGCTTCTCCTTCCGGATCTTCCCACCCGCCATTGTTCTTGAGAGATTGCGATAGGGAAAGACGGTCAGGGTTTTGAGGGTTTGGGATCGGTTGTTGAAGCGAATTTTGAAATTTTCCTGCTGGGCTTTTGTAGGCCCATGAAGATTGTAGATCTGGCCCATTAAATTATTCTCCCAGTTTTTTATTTCCTATTCCCCATTTTCAAATTTCAATTGAGGTTGTACGATGGAGAGTGAATTGGTTGGACTAATTTGGGCTGGTTTGCTACAGTAGTGAGATTTCAATTTTCAGTTTTTAATGCTAATTGATTTTCTGGAGGGAAAAGGGAATATATTCCTCAAAAATGAGTCGGAATTTGTGAGTTCAAATTGAGGTGATATGTATGATGCGGACTCTTATTGTTTGAAGGTTGAGTTTTCGGTGCGTCATTCCATACTTGACCCAACTCTGCCGACTCAATTCACATTTCTTACTAGAAAGATGATGTTACTTGATCATTTAACCATTTAGGATTGTAGATAATAAACTATGCACATATCAATAAAAAAAAGAAAAAGAAATGAATCACAGTCTAATTATGTGTCTAACTACGTTAACTACTTTTTATATAACTTCTATATAAAAAGTAGTACTCGTCTCTTCGGCTTCTGGTACTCTAAACGAGTTCAAGTAGTACTTGTGTCGACCCTAATTTTTTGTCTTATCAAAAAAAACTTTTATACAAAAAGTAGACTAGTAATTCTTTTACTATTTTGCAATTATAAATTTATGCTTATGCATGTTTATGTTTACATACAAATACTTTGGTAGCAAGTCAAGAAAAATATTTCATCAACATATATATATATATATAGCATGACACTGAAGTGAAGTTATTTCATTTACTTTTACGGTTACTAGCTTAACCTGTCGTGCCATGCACGACTATTTCACTTAAAAATATTACAATAAAATTATATATTTTATAATCAAATATTTATATGGAAAATATAATATAAGTTTTATTATATGAACATGTTTTTTATCTTTTAAAAAGAGTGATATTGTTTTTGAAGTTCATATAACTCAAAAAATATATATAAGACATATTTTTTTCACTCATTTATATATTTTTATAAAACCTGGTTATAAGAACATAAATTGATATTTTACTTACAATTTTTATCATAGATTAATAACGACTATCATAAATGTAAATATAAGTAAACAAATTCATCAATTGATTATAAAAAGTTAATAGAAAATGTCAAAAACCACAAACTTACTTCTATTAAAGAAATAAGTTGAATCCAATATTCATAGATTTTTCTTAATTTGTTTGTGAAAGATTTTTTCCCTTTAATGCTTTAAGAATTACTAATTGACAAAAGCTTTTTTATATAAGTAGATAAGAAGAAAGACAATAGGAAAACCCTATATAATGTGAATAATAAAAATTAGCATTTTTTATATATGAGGTAGGGTCAAAATTAATGTGGTGGTTAAAAAACGACCACTTGTATGTTTGTATTAGGAAAATAAAGGGCATTTGTATAACTTGAGAAAAGTTGTGGGATTATTTTGTAAATAAGTAAACATTTTGAAAAAGATGTACGTTATGAAGATATAAATCAAAATTATTATTTGTCTAAAAAAGCAAATTTGTTATCAAGATAGAAAAAAATCAAATATAATGGGTAAAAAAAAATATAGTGGATCATGTAAATATAGAAAATAATTAACTTAAGTTTAAAAATGCTAAATTTATTCAAGTAAATCAAATAATAAAGTAACAAAATTAGTATTTCTATTAAAAAACAATGTAAAACTTTCTCTTAAAAATTCTAAATTGATGCATGTCTTTCGCATTGTAAATTTTAGCATTTCTATTTTACTTAATTAAATTAAAAAAAATGTTGTATTTGAGTAACAAAATTTGATTTTTACTAAATAATAAACGATTTATAGTATATACATCAATTTAGAATACAAAATTTGAGTTAGGGTGCAACTGAATACAACATTTTTTAATTAAAAAAATGCATGTCTTTCACATTCGTTTAATTTCTCCGCCTCATTAGATGTGTGTTTAGTTAGTTAGGGTGCTAATTAAAAAAAATGTTGTATTTGAGTTTACATTATATGTCCAACCGTGAGTGGTTTTAATAGAAAATAATTTAACATGATACTAATTTCGCATTGTTAAGATAAAGTTTACAATATATTTTTATTTTGGTTAAATATATGTATGGATAGATATTGTTAATAAGGTAGTTAATTAAAAGATTGAAAATTTACTTACCAAAATTATGGTAGTTAATTAAAAGGCTTTAAAAATTATTTTGGTTAATTATCTGGTAGGGCCAGAATCAACGTGGTGGCTCAAAAACTGTCGGCTTTTATAATATATATATTGATTGATATTGATTGATATTGATTTTTCATAGTTTGCCACCAAACGGGGATAGTATTGGTTTGGTACATCGTAAATATAAAGGCTAGATATAAGTGGGAGAAAGAAATTTATCAAAGTATGCTGTTTGAAGTTTGATCCAAGTGGCTTTGTACAAGTACACATTCTCATATAGACCAAAGAATTCAAATAAACAGATGGAAAGTTGAATAATATGATAATCAAGCATGACGAAACTCCAAAACAAGCCAAGGGTACTTCTTTCTTTTTTAATTGGGGGAGGATTATGGTCGTCACAGGTTATTATTACTTAAACAAATTACTCAATATTTCAAAATTTTAATCCAAATTAGGATATGGACTATTAATACTTGATTTTTTTTTCCTGTGATTTGATAATCTTGCCTATTACGAACACTTTCGATTGCCTTAAAGAGAGATGTATAATTTCCACTAGAATAAATGTCAATCATATTGTATCTTTTGTTAGAATCACATGGGTTCATAAAAATGTTCAAGTGTAGCCTTCCATATTTATGTTTACATTTCGTATTAGCTTTGAAGTCTCCATATTTATGAACATCCAAAGTGATGTCCAATCTTTCTCCACCTACAACACAATCAAAGGCCATGTAGAATCGAATTTATTCTCATCCTTTTTTGGCCTTTTTCACCACCAATAATCACAAAGAAAACCCACAAAAGAAATGGAAATTAAAAAGCAGTGGTGGTTGCCAAATTGGAGGCTCAATTCAAGGACAAACATATACATTGCACTCCCAAAGAGTCAATATCGATCTATTTAGCATCTCCTTTGTTTTTTTTTTTTTGCTTTCTACCTTACCTCCTAACTCCCTCCTAATCTTTTGATTGATAGGTTTCATCGTGTCCAAAATGTGCTACGCTTACTTTAAATTGATGGGTCAAAATAAATCTTTTAATCTATGTAATCTACACTAAGAACTTTAGATACAAGCAAGCAATGATTTGGATTCATGAAGTCTTTGAATAGCTTGAATCGAATCTACATTATTTTTTTGACAAATTAACCGGTTTAAAGCTTCGCCTATATCCCGATGATCGAAAAGGCAAGTCTTGATCACTTACTAATAAAATGAAAAACAAGGAATTTCATATTGGTCTATATAAATACATATATATTTAGTTTTATGAGCATACGATAAGAATCCATATTTTAAAAATAAAATTTTTAAAATATAAAATATAAACTCGTCGTTTAAAAACTAAGAAAAATCTAAATGAATAATCATTATCTAATTTTAAGTGGAGGCTCTTAACATGACACTTACTAGAAGAAGCAAAAATTAAAGAATCCAATATCAAGAATTATCCGTAAAATAGAAGTTTTTATCGCAACCCGTTCAGTTTATGTTTTATCGTAAATCACATATACAAGGCCCTCTTCATTAGCTAAATGATACCAATGCTAGCTAAGATTAGCCAAAATTCAAAGGAGAGACGGCATTCTTCAACCCTCGAGAGAGCGTTTTATTAATATGAAAAAAAGAGTTAAGCAGTCATCGATCACCTCAATTCGACATTAATCAATACAACATTAATCAATCGATCGTCTCTACTCTTTCTATATTACGACATTAATCAATTGCGAATATTATTGTTTTTTTTGAATGATAAATATATACAAAGTGTATATATATATATATATCAATACAACATTAATCAATCGATCGTCTCTACTCTTTCTATATTACGACATTAATCAATTGCGAATATTATTGTTTTTTTTGAATGATAAATATATACAAAGTGTGTATATATATATATATATCGGTTTATATGTATGGAAAATATTTTAGATAAATCTTTCTTGCTTCTTTGTCTTGTAATCTGTGGCTGAAATTGTCAACAGGGAACATGCACTAGGGAAGAAGAAATACTGCCTATCCGCATAAAATTCTATTCTGTCATGGACCAAGTTTTACGCTTTTTTGGTTCTCCATCCCCACATATAATAAAATGAAAAAAGAGAAAAAACAAGAAAGAATACTGTTCCTAGGGTCTCCATCAAGCTAAGACGAATGATTTTTTTATATAAGATGATAAACTTTGATATGGAATATCATCATGTATAGTGGGCATGTGCACTTTGATGTTACGCAATACCCTTATAGTTGTACCAATATTGTATTACATTCACTCCTGTAAGTTACAATTGTCCTTAGACAAAGGCTCTGAACAAAGAAAAGAGAAGGGCATATTCATTTTTATTTAAATTAATAAGCACTTTTCGATCATTATAACGAGACAAAAGAGGTTTCAAAATGCGATCTAATAACTATAAAATGTAATTACCTACCGGTTAAACTAGTAAAGTTTTATTCCACAAAAAAAAACTAGTAAAGTTTGATGGTTCTAAATTGTTAGATATTTCGGCTACAACAGGAATAGTAATTAGAGGGTCAGATGGGGAAGTTATTGACATAGCTTCATCAAGATATGGTTATGTAACAATCCCACAAATAGAAGCTCTAGCATTACGAGATGGGATACGAAGGGCTAAACAACTACGTATAAGTAAACTAATAATAGAAGGCGATAACTTGATAATTATTAATGCAGCTCGGAAAAAAAGGCAATGTCCATGGGAAACAGATATGATAATATCTGATATCATAGTCTCTTGTCTGGGATTTGAGGCTGTTATCATTAATCATGCGGGAAAAATTTTCAATGTTGTGGCCGATAAAATAGCTAAGTTGGGCCATAGTCTCCCAAATGATGATATTTGGAACCACCCAGAACTTAAGGTTCTCATCCGAAAGGATGCTCTAGGACGTCCACCATAAGGTGACGTCCTAATCCTTACCTGATCAAAAAAAAAATTTAAGCAAATTGAACTGAAGTATTTTGAGCTCAAAAAAAAAATAAAGTATTTTATAATTACATATGAAAAACTATCTACTATAATAATACAGTATAAAGCGGACCCAAGTCTTTATTAAAATTTGCGCCACATCATCAACCCTGAATAAAATAATGATTTTATTTTTTGAAATGATTTTTAAAAAATAACTTATATATCTTCTTGATATCTTATCCAATTTCCTTATGTATACTTAATATCTTACTCAATTATATATCCCTATACGAATAAGGAAATTGAAGTGATTTTCTTTTATATTCCTTACAATTTTTTCTTATTAATTAGTATACATTTTTGTCATTATTGAATCTTGAAGAATAGTGAAAAAATTTCACATGTGTCAATAGTATATTCATTAATAATATAAATTTGAATAGAACTATTTTAGAATTAAAATTGTATGAATAAAAGTACATATATAGGTAAATAGGTTCGGAATTTGGTCTATGAGATTTGGATTATAAGTTCCCGATTTAAAAGCGTATTCGTATCAAAATTTGATCTCAAATCGATTAATTCGGTTTTATATTTACATTACCCGTACATGGTAGGGGGTTTGTACTAGTTTTACTCTATGTAGTAACTCGGTGTGGTAATGTAGATGTGAAATTTTCTTAATGCTAGTTTAGTTAAGTAATTTACATTTTAAAATCACACTAATCTAAGGTTACTTAAAAAAAAAACACATATATTCAACGGAATTTTTTGGGATTTTTCAATGGAACTTGTTTATTTGGTTTGCTATTAAAATCACATGATTTGAAAAATCCTAGAAGTTTCATTGAATACATCTAGACCTGTCAATCGGGTCGGGTCGGGCGGGTTCGGGTCGGGTCATTCCGGGTTCGGGTTGAGTTCGGGTTTGGGTCAAACTGGGTCGGGTCGCTTCGGGTTTTCGGGTCGGGTCGGGTCGGATCAACCCAACGGGTCAAGAGTATCAATTTTTTGACCAAAATTTAAATAAAATATTATTTAAACAATAAAATATAATAACAAAATATTATTTAATAATAAAATATAATAACAAAATATTATTTAAATAATAAAATATAATAACAAAATACTATTTTTAAATATTTTAATAATAAATATAGGGGAAATTGCATTTAACCACCCCTTATTTTACACTTGTTGCATTTAACCACCCCTTATATTTTTTTTTGCATTTAACCACTCCTTATTTACAAATTGTTGTATTTAACCACCCTTTATATTTTTTCTTGCACTTAACCACCCCTTATTTATAAATAGTTGCACTTAACCACCCATAGTTTATATAAAAATATTATTCCCTCTATTACATGTTCCAGTTGATTCATTTCGGGTTGGTTCACTTCAAGATCGTATGAATTTGTATAGTTGGTTCTCGAATTTTATTTAACTTTATTTAATTTGGATTGACCCATCAGATCTTGGGTTTCAAATTTTATCCAATAAATGACCTAGCCGGGTCTATCTTTGACCCATTGATTTCAGATCGGGTCTCAACAAAAAAATTGTACAACGTTAGAGGAGTGTTAGGAATCAAAAATATTTTTTTAGGTAGGAGATGTAATTCGAGAACCAACTATACAACTTTAGAGGAGTTTTAGGATACGAAACTAATTTTTTCAGTTGGGAGATATTGTATGAGTTTAATAATTCTTATATTTTTATAAAACAAAAAATAAAAATAAGGGCAAATATGTCATTTACTTTAAAGAGAATACCATTTTTGTCAAATGGGTGGTTAAATGCAACTATTTACAAATAAGGGGTGGTTAAGTGTACAAAAAATTATAAAGGGTGGTTAAATGCAACAAGTGTAAAATAAGGGGTGGTTAAATGCAAATTTCCCATAAATATATCATAATTTTCTAAAATAAATTTTATATATTAAAATATAATTAAAATCTTTTTTTTTTTGATAACAAAAATATAATTAAAATCTTTGGGTGCACAATTACCCGTCAATCTGTCATTTCATTATATTAGAGTGTATTTTAAAATAAGTTTTCCGCCTTATAGATTTCTTGACCCAGCGGGTTTGACCCAACCCTAACCCAGAAATTTTTGGGTTTACCGGGTTCGGGTTCAAACTGGGTTCCGGGTTCAAATTTTCGGGTTGAAACCCATAAATTTCGGGTCGGGTTGGGTCGGGTCGGGTCGGGTTTGCGGGTCGGGTCAGCTTTTGACAGGTCTAAATACATCACATGTGTTTGGTTGAAAACATTATAACCAAAATTCCTGTAATTTTTAATTTTTATGATTTTAAAATCCTCCGGCCAAAACGGAGGAATTTCAATTACCATGTAAGGGTAGGTTAGATCCACTCTCCCTATTTTTTTCTAATATATTTTTTAATATTTAATTAATTTTAAAATGATCAATATACTCATATATTGATCAATTAGATTTCATATATGAGGGTTATATTAATAACTATGTATAAGTTCATATGAATTGTCAAATCCAACCAAACAAATTGAAGATTTTTAATTTCTTGATAAATATTTGTAACCAAACACTTTTTTGCAAATCACATGAAGTACAATTCATTTGATTCTAATTTCACATGATTTTATTTCCCGCGAAGTACACTTCTTGCGCTTAACCAAACGAGCATGTACACATTTGGTTAAACATATATAAGATTTTAAAGATACAATTAATATAAAAGTATACAATTTACTTCATTTATATGAATATAAAAAAAATGTCAATTATTTTTATATTTGATTTATTTTTTATGATTCAACTTGAAAAAGAATACTATCAAATAATATTTTATTTCACATTTATGAAACATAATGGGATTAATAATATATAACTTTGTTAATAAATCAAGGTTAATATTTAATTATAGAATAAAACATGTAACTATTGTCAAATTGTTTAATATAGTTGTTGTTTCTAAAATCCTTTTTTTAAAACAAAAATCCTCAAATTTTGCTACTATTAATTTGATCAAGCTAGTTAATTTAGTGCTTCTTTGATTAAACATAGGAATTGAAATTCATAGTAAGTTAATTCACATGAACTTAATTTCCAGATATTGGATTTTTCATGATTTGATAAATATGTTTGTTTACAATCAATGATCTAGTGATTAAATTTTTACAATTTATTTGGTATGAGGTGAAAAATCATGAAAATTTACCTAAAATTATAATATCAACCCTTATCCATTAAAAATAATAATGTAAATTGAGGGCAAAAATGAAATTTATAATTTAAATAAAAAACATTATATATGTATGGATGAATTGAATCTTACCCACTGTAATTAATTAGTAGCAATTTCTTCGATAGATATTTAACTTCCCATGATTTTAGTGTTAAACAAATATAACCAAATACAAACACGCATATTAAAAGTTCATACCTGAGTTTTTTTAAAATTCCCATTATTCTACTTATCATTCCTGGATGTAGCATCATGTCTTATTGTTACCAATGCTACTTAGACGGCGTTTCGTATTTTTTTTGTGCTGGAAACTTATTTTCGAGGGTAATTTTTTTTCATGTTTATTTGCTTTATGTTTTCGAGTCTGTTCATGTGTGACATAAAGCAGATGTACAAACCCTAATGCGTGGATGATTGGTGCGAGTCTGTTTACAGGGTATGGTACGGGACAGAAGATTTTGATTATGATTGGTGGGTTATTGTGTACATGTTACAAGATTAATTAATCATTAAATCACTTTTAGAAGATTAACTGCAAATAATTTAACGATATTAATATACTAAAGGATAACTATTACTGATACAAGATCACACATAACATAACTATATTTAAAAAAAACACATTAATTAGTAAGCAAAATCTGAAAATAAGGGTGTATCATGTAACTAACCGGATAGAGTTAATTTTATGAATTACTAGCTTAACCTGTCGTGCCATGCACGACTATTTGACTTAAAAATATTAAATTAAATTATATATTTTATAACTATATATTTATATATAAAATATAATATACTTCGTAAGTTTTATTGTATGGACATGTTTTTTTATCTTCTAAAAAGAGTAATATTGTTTTTGAAGTTCATATAACCCAAAAAATATATATAAGACATAATTTGTTCACTCATTTATATATTTTTATAAAACTTGATTATAAGAATATAAATTGATATTTTACTTATAATTTTTATCATATATTAATAACGACTATCATAAATTTAATTTAAAAGTAAACAATTAATACTTTTCATCAATTGATAAATTAGATAAGATTTATAAAAATTTAATAGAAAATTTAGGAAACCACAAATTTACTTGTATTAAGGAAATAAGTTGAAACCAATATTAAAAAAAAATTCATAATTTTTTTGTGAAAGATTTCTCCCTATAATGCTTCAAGAATTAATAATTGACAAATATTTTATATAGATAAGAAGAAATTCAATAGGAAAACCCTATACAATACGAATAATAAAAATTAGTTTTTTTTATATATGAGGTAGGGTCAAAATTAATGTGGTGGTGCAAAAATAACCACTTGTATGCTTGTATTAGGAAAATAAGGGGTGTTTCTATAATTTGAGATAAATTATGGGATTATTTTGTAAATAAGTAAAAATTATTGAAAAAGATGTACGTTATCAAGATATAAGTGAAAATTATTAGTTGGTTAAAAAATCAAGTTTGTTATCAAGATAGAAAAAAAAATCAAATATAATGGGTAAAAAATATAGTTGATTATTTAAATATAGAAAATAACTTAAGCTTATAAATGCTAAATTTATTCAAGTAAATCAAATTAGAGAGTGACAAAATTAGTTTTTCTATTAAAAATAATTTAAAGTAAAGATTCTAAATTTAATTAAGTAAATCAAATACAATTAGTTCGTAGTAATTATATTTCAAAAATTCAAGATATATATTTGAATCATGTTTTTCAATTAAGTGATACTCTCTCCGTCCCTATTTGTTTGTCCAAAAGGACAATCTACACGGGTTTTAAGAACGGTATAAAATAGTATTGGTAATTGGGAAAAGTTGGTATAAAATAGGTGAGAGAATTGAATAGTATGAGTAAAAGATGTGATTGATTGGGGTGAAAAAAAATAAAGTAGGTAAGAGAGTGAAATAATGAGTATAAAAGAGTGGATATAAATGGAAAGTGGACAAACAAAAGGGGACGTCCGAAATGGAATATTGGACAAACAAAAAGGGACGTCCGAAATGGAATACTGGAGGGAGTATATTAGATTAGATAGAATATCTTACCAAAATTCAAAATTTTGAATATACCATTTACATAAATAGATAATATACAATTTAATCAAGTTAACTGAAATAGCACAAATAAAAATTATTTTTTTGATATCAAATATATGGTGGGTCTAGAATCAACTTTACAAAAGATAAGCGATATATTAAAAAGATAGAATATCTTACCAAATATTGGAAATTTGATCATATCTTTTACATAAATAGATAATAAAAATACTGTTTAAACCACCTTATCAACGTACAATATCAAACGTACAATATTATAAAAAAGATGTGGAGTATCTTTTACTACGTAAATTTGATCTATCTAATAATTGCATAAATTGCTTATCAACGTACAAGATCAATCCATATTGTTAACGTACAATATCTATAAGAATCAACGTAAATTTAAGGCCCACCATATCAAAATTCTAAATATTTTTATCATGATAAAAAAAAATTTGGTAGAAAAAAAATTAAAGATAAAATAAAATTATTTAAGAAAAATAGAATTAAAGATAGATAGTAAGGTTTTAAAGATAAAATTGAAGATCGGATAATTAAGGAAAATAAAAGATATAAAGTTGTGATTATCTATTGAGGTATTAAAAAAATTAAAATCAAGTGGGGCCAGAATCAACGTGGTGACTCGAAAACAGTCGGCTTTTATAATATATATATATTGATGATTGATTTTTTTAGGGTTGAAATGTTAAATAAGTGGATGATTAAGTGGTGTCACATGTCATATATGTGAAATCAACCACGGCTCATTACGTAGGCGAAATAAACCACATGAAGACATATATCAAACATATGTAAAACCAACCACGGCTCATCACGTAAGCAAAATAAACCACATGAATTTGGTTGTAATATTTATAACGATAAAATCCCATGAATTTAAATTCCACATGAATTACACTTCCTTCAATCTATGTACAGATAAATAAGTCAAAAGATTTAACACAATTTCATTACACCGTCTTTATCACACGATGATTCTAGATTGTCCACCTAATACTTTCAAACTTATCGTAGTCTTTAGCTTAGCCCATGTAATTTAAACATAATACTCTTCTTATAATTGTAATTTACACATCACACATGACCTATAGACTTTGCCATATCACTTACCCATTATATTATATATGTTATCAAAAAAAAATTAAAAAATGTATTACAAAAACACTCCAATTAGGCAATTATTTTTGCTCAAAATGGCATCCTAAAAATGGCATTCAACCCCGCTGCTTACAACTCGGCCCCCCTCTCTCATGCCGGAAATTTTCTGTTTCGGAAGTGTGTCCCGAAGGTATGTTGGCGTGATTTAATTGGTCCGAAATAGAAGTTTTTTGTCCCCTCTCACAAGTTGTTAGACGACTGATAAGGAAAGTTGATAATATCGAGACCGTCCATCTTCTTGTTTGGCCGTGGACGGTGTTGATAGTGTCGGCAATCTCCTGCCAGTGTTTTTGGCAGAGATTTCCCTTGTTGAGTTCCATGTAGAGGTCAACCCAAGCCTCGATCAAAGTCGTTGTCGCTTCCTCTAACCAACAGTCCTCTCGGACGGGCATCAGGTGCGATAGAGAATTGAAACTGACGACACGGACTGGGGCTTCAACAGCGAGGAGGAAGACTGCGAAGGAGCGAGACGAGGATCGTAAGGGGGAGAGTCGTCGCCGATTGGGGTGTCGATGTCCGAGTCGGCGGAGACTATGGTAACGGTGGAGAGAAGATGGAGAGAGAGGGGCCCAACGGGAGGACAGGGTTGTTAGGTGAATAGTGGTGATCGTGCATGCACCATAGTTTATGAAATTAATTTGTTTTTTATTCTTATTTTTGGATTTTACATTTTCATATAAAAAGAGAAGAGAGAATCGCATCTCACGAACATGTAAAATTTCAGTTAATGAGTTGGAGAGGTGGGGTGGTTGTGATTTCTATAAAATCTTTCGGTTATTTTTTTTTATAAAAAAACTTCAAGTTTTATAAACATTCCAATTAGCATTAGGATCATATATAATTTGGCAATTTTCATGCTACAACACTATGTATAAAACAAAATTTAGATAATTATGTGACTGCAAAGTTTTTTAGTAAACCACACAAATTTTCTATGATTTTTTTTCTCTTTATTTTTCTTTTTAGGATTATGACTTTGGATCAGATGAAATAGAGACCATTGGATTGGATGCGCTTAACGCATCAATTGACTGGTTGAGCAATAGAGTAATAGAGACCATTGGATTGGATGCGCTTAACGCATCAATTGACTGGTTGAGCACTCATAGGTGTACCATGAGGTTTCGGGTTCGAAACTCTCATCCCTTGTGGATGCTCTAGGCAAGCCCAAGTAATACTTGTGGCGACCCTAATTCCTTTTCTTTATCAAAAAAAAAAAAAGCGACCATTGGATTGAGCAAATAAAGGGACCAAATTAAATGATGATTCATTTTAAATTTCCCCCCTAAACATGAACAACTTGGCACGCGGTGACATTTTTGCAATTTTTGGAAATCTTTACCTTTATTTTAAAAGTATCATTGTGACCTCAAAATATGCATTAATAAGCTCCAAAAATGCACTATGAAGTAGGAAAAATACATCAATATTAGATACGAAAAAGCTTTGTGCCAAAAAGTGCATAATAAAGCAGTAAGAGTACAGTCTTAACCTCAAAAAGTGCATTAAGAACATCGAAAAGTGCAATATAAAGTAGACAAAGTGCATCGGTATTAGATACGAAAAGTGTAGCGCCAAAAAGTGCATTATGGAGTAGTAAAAGAGCAATTGTAACCTCAAAAAGTGCCCTACGCAGTAGGAAAAATGCATTTGTATTTTGTACGAAATGTTAATTAGCAAAAAGTGCACATTATAAAACAGTCTAGTGCAGTTGTAACCTCAAAAAGTGCATTAACAACCTCAAAGAGTGCACTATGAAATAAGAAAAGTGCATTAGTATTAGATACATAAAACTTATTAGCAAAAAGTGCATTATAAAGTAGTAAAAGTGCAAATGTAACCTCAAAAGGTAAATTAAGAACCTCCAAAAGTGCATTACAAAGAGTAAATATAAATATACAATGAAAATAGATTAAAAAATGCATGGGAAAAGTGCATCACGAAACATTAAAATGCAATCATAAAAAGCAATAAGTGCATTATGAACTACGAAAATTGCATGCTAATTAATCAGTGAAATGGTTGGGTCAAAAATAAATGGAGTCCATTCAAAGGAGAAAAAGTGCATCGACAATACAATATGGTGTATCGTTAACAACTTATAGTGCAACGTTAAGAAATGAACTGCCAGTTTTCCACGTAAAGTCTATTCAAGCGAAGAAACTCGAGCGAAGCAAGCAAACTGAATTCGACCATTCAAGCGAAGAATTGTAACGCCAAATTCATCAATTATGTATGCGATTCACCCATCAATTTCATCGATTGTGCAATTATTCATCAAAGATCTCCCATCAACTTCGTCAATTGTCCAATAATTCATCAATGCATCAAGTTAGGGTTTAAGACCGATCGATGTGTTACTAATTTTAAGCATTATGTAGAGAATTACAATCAAAGCGTTGGATTGAAGAGGAGCTGATCAAATTGATGTAAACAAAACCCTAATCGAGAGAGATATTGAAATCGCAAATTGGTGCCTTAGGAAATCGTCCAGAATTGATGCTCGATGAATTCATCTAGAATCGTCTTGAAATCGTCCTTAAATTACTAAATTAGAGACCAAGGAGGAGGCATGCAAATGGTGTAGCGGTGATTCAATGAAGAAGACGAGCAAGGAGGAGAAAGGACTACCAAGGATGAAGGATTTGTAATAGAAAGATAATTATACCTCCGTTTCATAAAAAAAAAAGAGAGAGAATATAGGCTTCTCAAATCTACAAGATCAAACGGTTATGATTTAATCTCATATAACACACAGAGATCACGTTTCACGTTATATGGATTCTTAGGATTATTGTTGTGACTTTTAAGAAAAACTAGCTATTTATCTAGCAACCAGTTAATTCTCGCACCATATACGAACAATGTTGTAAATTTGTTAGGCACATTGATAAGAAAAATATTATATCTACAAAATTCATTTATTTGAAGAAAGATTTAACTAAAATAATTTATAAAATGTTATAAAGAAATTTATGTATATTATCCAATGTGTAAACTCTCAAAATAAATATATAAGATTTTCAACTAATAAATTTTATTACATAATCTTATAAAAAATTTGAAATTGACCTACTTTAATTTAGAAGATTATATATAGTTAATGTAAATATAAACTCTTAGATAGAAAGTCTTATACATAAAGATATAGTATAGATTATTTGTTTAAAAAATCCGTATTATATTTCAAAAATATATTATCTTTGTTAAAAAATTATTTCAGGATTATATTTAAGAAATTACTTCCCTGTTTTATCTTGATTTCTTATTGAAATGAAAAGACCGTGTTTTATTCAATTAGATAGAAAGTCCTTTACATACAGGCATAGATATATTCTATATTTTTGTTTCAAAAAATCTGAATATTATTTCAAAAACTATAAAAAATCCTAATTATATTTCATAAATGTATTATATTTGTTAATAAATAATTTAAGAACTATATTTTTAAAATTACTTTCCGATTAGATCTTGTTTATTTGTTTAAGTCAAAAGGCTAGATCATGTTTAATTAAATAATAATATATATTTATTGGAAGTTAACTTATTATATAAAGGAGGAGGGTGTAATGGATTATTTATTATATGACAAGTGATAAACAATTTGTGAAGATATTGACTACGCTTTATACTATAGTAGGCATATATAATTATGATTTTTATATGATTTTTTATGCATTAAATACAAATATAATTATTCATTACAGTTTTTATAACAAATTCTCCTGACGAAAATGGATTCTCTAGATCTATAAGGATTCGCCGTACGAGAAAGATGCATAATTAGCTGAGAAATATTATTTTATGACGCCAAATAGTTCTTAACTTAAATTTTAACAAGTACAAATCCTGTACCATGTATAGGTAATGTGAATATATACCTGACTTAATCAACCCGATATCGAATTTTGAGAAGAACCGATTAGATTGACACAATTGACATGTCTAATATCTTAATAAACTAAATATTCAAGAACTATCGCTTTTAATAAAAATAATTGATGTAGAATATATTCTCATTTAATAAAATTCATCTTATGTTTTATCTATACATAAATAAATTCAATCAATTTGATTAGGATTATTATGTAAGATTAGTTTCCCAAGTGATATTTACTTAAAATAACTTGTGGTGTATTAATTTATTAAGATGTTCGTTTATATTTAATAATAATATGTATATTTGTATTTTATCTATTAATAAATAAAACATACTCACTTCAACTATGAAATCCATTATTTCAATTAATTATCTAGAATCTCCATAAAAATGATAAAAAAAACTTTTTTTACCTAAAATAAATAACATTTTACCTATTTAATGAAAATGATTTTTTCTTAAGATATCAAAATTAGATAAGATATCAAATATATAAAAGCTTAAATAAGATATTAAGTGAATAAAAGGATTTATTTTCGAAGATACAAAATAAAAAATAAATAAAATTACTATTTAATTGAACCATGATGATGTGACGCTAATTTTAACAAAGAGTTGGATTCCTTTTTATACTCTACTGGCAAATAATCCGCACCTTGTACAGGAGGTTATTTATTTGAGCTCTTTGTCGAAAACCATCCGTATGATAGGCCATATTGCGCTTAACCACCCGCTCAATAACTATTTACCGTAAACCACCCGTATAATGGGTTCCGTTAGCAAATGACCACCCCTAGCCATATGCCGTTAAAGTTCCGTCAACTGTGTGTTTGGGAAATTACGTTTGGTGCCCTAGAGTTTTTGACTTTTCCGGATGGTGCCCTAAAAAAAACTTATTCCGCGTGGTACCCTCGAACTTTTCAGAAAGTTCGCCCCGTACCCCTGAACTTTTAAAAAGTTCGCCGTATGCCCTTTCTTTTATTTTTCCTCAAAATTTTCGTTTTTTTGCGGTTTTTTTGTTACGAAAAATAATAATAATTATTTTAGTGACTATAAATGAATAAAATAAGTGAAACAACTATATATAAAAAAGTTTGCATCCTTTTTAATTTTGTATTTAAAACTCTTTTTCATTTTGTAATGTAAAAAAAAAATATTTATTGTGTTTTATTAACATAGTGTATTAAAAAAATACAACCACTTTAATATTTAATTTGATTTTAATCAAATAGTATAAAATTTATCATAAATTAAATTGGTACACATTAAATAAAAAAAGTGTGTTAGTTGTATTGGTTAATTATTAGTATTTTTTTAGAAAGATTCAACTCTAATTTGTATTTTCATCTCAAATATTACTTGGTAGGTTTTCTTAAGTAGATGTTTTTAATTACTTTTATATATTCACCTACTTAATTATTATTTTTCGTAACAAAAAAACCGCAAAAAAAACGAAAAATTTGAGGAAAAATAAAAGAAAGGGCATACGGCAAACTTTTTAAAAGTTCAGGGGTACGGGGCGAACTTTCTGAAAAGTTCGAGGGTACCACGCGGAGTAAGTTTTTTTTTAGGGCACCATCCGGAAAAGTCAAAAACTCTAGGGCACCAAACGTAATTTCCCAAACACACACTTGACGGAACTTTAAGACATATGGCTAGGGGTGGTCATTTGCTAACGGAACCCATTATACAGGTGGTTTACGGTAAATACTTATTGAGCGGGTGGTTAAGCGCAATATGGCCTATCATACGGGTGGTTTTCGACAAAGAGCTCTATTTATTTATTTATTTATTTTTATATGAATTTATAATAATATTATCATGTGTCTACTTTTTTTAAAACGACATTTATCTTTTGGATTATAAAATAACATAATCATCATATAGAATCAAATATTTATATTAAAGTATATTTTATTTATATTAACTTTCTACACATACATAAACATATATTTAAGTGATCGAGAAAGAATTTTATAAGATAAGAATGCATTCTCAAATTTTATTAAAATTCATAAATACATTTTGACAATCAAACTAAATTGCGTAAGCTAAATCTTATAGATAAATCAATAATTTTTTAAAAAAATCAGATTTATATATAATTACATTAAAATTATAGAGAGTATCTTATAAGATAAAAAGAAAACCAAATTATCTTGTATATATGTTATTATGCTGTGAAAATTTATTAAGAATATATTTATTCAATGTGTTGTTAACTTGTTATGAATCATATTTTATTAAGAAGATTTGGTATTAGATTTATAAAAAATTGTATGTATTTAGAAAAAGCGATAAATTATTTATACATAGAAAAGTTATATAAAAAATTTGTACTTGAAAATAAGTTAGAAATGGTATAAACAACATAATGATATAATTGTCCTTAACTATTTCAGATTTAGAAATATATATTGAATTTATTTGAACCCGTACTCAAACTTAAATGACTAAAATATTATATATCATATATCTGTTGTTGGATAAGTGAAATATTAATTCATAACTATATAAGTATATATTGTCACAAATCATATTTTAGAAAGAAGGTTTGATATTATCTTAGATAAAAAAGTTTGTATTAATTAGATAAGGTGATAAATTATTTATGAATAGAAAATTTATATGAAATATCAACAACAACAACAACATCAACATTTACCCAGGTAGTCCCGCAGCCGCGGCATCTGGCCGGGGGGTTAGGATGGGGGCAAACCAGACTCAGATGGAATGCGCCCGATATAACCCAAGACAGACACAACATACCAACTCGACAAACTATACGAGAGCAAAACATAAAAACCGCAAAAGAAGCTAAAACTAGTACAAAGGAAACTAAAACTAGAAACTAGGCGCAAACAAGCTCCGCACACTTCACCCTCTCGTTGAAGAAATATCCATAAACAATAATAAGGTGGGTGAGATATAAAAAATTAATACCAAAATTATCCTTAACTGATTTAAGTTTAGAAGTATACTAGCAGATGACTTGTACCTTGTACGGGGGTGTTATTTATTTATTTATTACTTTGTGTATTGCTTTACTATAACAATTAAAAATATTATCATATATATACTTTGTTTTAAAACGACGCTTATTTTTTGGAGTATAAAACAACATAGTTCTTGTATATCATCATATATATAAATAAATTTATTTATATAATTACTTTTTATACATATAAATATATATTTAAATAATTGAGGAAGAATGACATAAGATAAGATGCATTATAACATTTTATTAACAATTGATACAAATATTTTGGCATTTAATTGAATTATGTAAACTAACTTATAATAAAATCAATAAGTTTAAATATAAACTCGGATTAATATATTATAATATTTATTAAGCTAAATAGAAAATCAAATTATCTTGTATATATGTTATTGTTTTTTTAAAAAATTAATTAACTAATAAATATATAAATATGTAATGAGAATGTTAACAAATTATTATCTTAATTAAGAAATCTATCTTTTTTTTCTAAAGCGTAATCAGTATGCAATATTAGCGATATATATGGTAAATATACATCTAATTTTTTTAATGATATTTTTATATGATACGACAGTAAAAATGTATTTAATATATTATTTTAATAGAATGATTATTTGTCTTAAATATAGTGGTAGAATTTGCTACTAATGACGATTTTAAAAAAATACCATAATAAAATTACGAAAAATAATTTAAAGTAAATATGATATTTAATTAAATGAGTAAAATATTATGATTATGATTTATAGATTATGACGAAAAAAATTATTTTTTAAAAAAGGTTTATGATAGATCTATGTATTAATTGAATGTGCACAATGATAAGATAAGGATTTATATATTTGGATAGAATTATTTATTAATTCAAATTCTAAGATAGAACTAATATCTTAATTAAGTATGTATAAGATTATGATAAATCAAGATTTAGAGTCCGTTTGACAGGGCTTGTTTTAAGTGCTTACTAGCTTAACCTCTCGTGCCATGCACGACTATTTCACTTAAAAATATTCACATAAAATTATATATTTATATGGAAAATATTATATAAGTTTTATTATATGTCTTTTATCTGTTAAAAATAGTGGTATTGTTTTTGAAGTTTATACAACCCAAAAAATATATATAAGACATAATGTTTTCACTCATTTGTATATTTTTATAAAACCTGATTATAAGAATATGAATTGATATTTTACTTACAATTTTTATCATATATTAAAACGACTATCATAAATGTAAACATAATTAATAAAATTCATCAACTAATAAATTGATAAAGTTTATAAAAACTTAATAGAAATTGTTGGAAACCACAAATTACTTGTATTAAAGAAATAAGTTGAATCCAATATTCATAGATTTTTCTTAATTTGGTTGTGAAAGATTTTTCCGTGTAATGCCTTAAGAATTAATAATTGACAAAAGCTTTTTCTTATAAGTAGATAAGAATATATTCAATAGGAAAACCCTATATAATGCGAATAATAAAAATTAGTTTTTTTTTATATATGAGGTAGGGTCAAAATTAATGTGGTGGTTCAAAAACGACCACTTGTATGTTTGTATTAGGAAAATAAGGGGCGTTTGTATAAAACCAAAGACCCTAGTCCAATAAGCAAATATAATGAGCACAATCGTGATAAGCAAATACAGCTAGGGTTTTTATTATTTGGCTAAAAAATCAAATTTGTTATCAAGATAGAAAAAAAAATCAAATATAATGGGTAAAAAAAATAGTAGATCATGTAAATATAGAAAATAATTAACTTAAGCTTTAAAATGCTAAATTTATTCATGTAAATCAAATAATAAAGTAACAAAATTAGTCTTTCTATTAAAAACTAATTTAAAATTTTATCTTAAAAATTCTAAATTTAATTAAGTAAATCAAATATAATTAGTTCATAGTAATTATATTTCGAAAATTCAAGATATATATTAGAATCATGTTTTTCAATTAAGTGATATATTAAAAAAAGATAGAATATCTTACCAAAATTCGAAAATACAGAGTATTCCTCTATCAATCTCTTATGGAGTATTTTTGGTATCTCTAATATATTGTGTCCTTTCTTACCGTCAACTCAATCCATCTATTTATAAAAACCAGCACTACCATACGCAGCCGATTATATATACAAACACCGTACCTTTGCTTTCTTTGTGTTAATATATGTCCTCGATCGATCTGGTGTTAATTACATATATAGTTGATCGAGAATGGAGGTAAAGGTAGAGCCTAATAATATAAAGATCTGAATAGTTCGTATAGCCTAATTATATATAAATAAAGAGATTGAAATGATGATATATAAGTTAAGTAAAAAATAGTAAATATAATTTGATTCAATATTAAGGATAAGAATAATGGTAGATAATATTATTTTAACGATAGATATTAGATGAGTAAGAAAAGGATAAATTTAACGATTAGATAATTAAGGAAATTTTAAAGATAAATTGTATGTTTTCAAAGATAGATATTAGATGAGTAAGAAAAAAGATAAAATTAAAGATTAGATAATTAAGAAAATTAAAACATATAAAATTGTTAATAAAGTGGGGCCAGAATCAACGTGGTGGCTCGAAAATGGTCGGCTTTTATAATATATATTGATATTGATTTGTTACTTATAAGCACTCTTTGCTTATTTTGGTGCTTATCCTGTTATGCTATAACTGTTTTTTACAATATAGGAAACTTACAATACTAAACACTCAAAATTATAAGTCTATAAGTGAAATTATAAGCATCAATGCTTATAAGTCAATAAGTGATTTACCAAACGGACTCTTAATAAGATAGATTTTTAAATAAGGGGGTGATGTTGTGCAATATGGTGGCAGGATTTGCTTCCGCTTTAGTATATAGTTATGATGATAGATATTGATTAAATATTTTCTCACAAAAATATCAAGAAATTATAATAGGATCATGGAGACAAAATTGTCCTGATTGTACATAAATTATGAAAAAAGTTATCGTGAGAGTTATAATAGAAAATTCGCAATTAAAAAAAAACAAATTATCAAATAATAATAATAATAGAAAATTTAAATAGAATGTCATAATCACAATGAAAAGAAAAGAAATCATGATGGGATGATAATGAAAAATTCATAATTTTAAAAATTGTCAAAAAAAATTATAAATGAAAATTTTATTGATAATCATAATTATACATGGACAAAGTGTTATGACATGGCTTAATTGAAAATAAGTATTTTTATGTGGTTTAATAAAGATATGTGTGAAAAATCCTAGATGACTAAATATGGATAAGACATATGACAAATGTTGACGTGACTTAATACAACGGCTTTAATCCATACTACGTTTAAGTATATAGATAGATTATACGGAGTAAGTTGTTAGGGATGACCGGACGAGGGGTTGAAATAGTAATTACAAACATTTTCACATTTTTTTTAACTTTCATCCAAACAAAATGAAGAGATTTAATACTACGAAATTAATTATAAACAAGCATATTTTTAGTAAATTTCATGAAATTTTATATATGGCAATCGCATTTCTAATTAAGTTTTATATGAAATTTAATTTCTATGTTTGGTTTTTTTTTTCCAAAATAAATTTAGGGTGAGGGGATGGTGCCCAGTCCAAGGTCAGGGAAGACCCAAGAACTCAAAGAACTCTTACATAAAAATTTACATATGCCTCAAATAAAAATGTAGAAATTTACCAAACGTAGAAGTTGAATATATTTGGTTACGTGAGTACTGGTTCACAAGGAAACTTACAAGGGGAATTGAATATGCCTCAAGGGGATTTACATATGTCTCACATCAAGGCTATTTACAAGGGTATTTACCAAACGTAGAAATTTCATGAACTTTCGTTTGGTTACACGAGTACTGGCTCACACTTCAAATAAAAACACTTCAAATAAAAACAATATAAATGTAACTAAAAGGTAAAAGAATTGAATATTAAAAGTAGTGATGAATTGATGATCCAATTCATTCCTCTATCAAAACAACCTTCATTCTCTTATGTTTAAATTTGAGATGACTTCATTCTCACCATACAGTATACAACTATATCGAAATCAATCAATATCAATCATCAATATATATATATTATAAAAACCGACCGTTTTCGAGCCACCACGTTGATTCTGGCCCCGCTTGATTTTAATATTTTTTCAACTCAAATAGATAATAACAACTTTATATCTTTTATTTTCCTTAATTAACTAATCCTCGATTTTATCTTTAAAGTCATACTATCTATCTTTAAATTTATTTTTCTTAAATAATTTTATCTTTAATAGACAAATTATTTGATCACTTTATTGTTTGATCTACGTGTAGAAATTTACCAATTTTAAGCTCAAGCTATTTTCTATAGATACATTATCAACTATATTTGTTTTACCTATTATATTTGATTTTTTCACTATCTTGATAACAAACTCAATTTGTTAGCCAAAAACAATCTTACATTTTTAAATAAATTAATGTTTGCTTTCGGCCCAATCATAATCCTATGCTTCGTATTGAGGTTAACCAATTAAATTTTGGTTTTTCTTATCATGTTCCTTTTGACCAATTATCCATAAGATTAAATTGTGTTCTTTATTCAATAATTCCCACTTATTTACAAAACAATATCACAATTTTCTCAAATTATATAAATGTCTCTTATTTTTCTAATACAAACATATAAGTGATCGTTTTCGAACCACCACATTAATTTTGACCCTACCACGTATTTTAAAACTAATTTTTAATTTATTAATCGTAATATGTAAAGTTTTCCTATTGAATTTATTCTTATCTATTTATAAAAAAATGTCAATCAGTAATTCTTAAAGCATTATAAGGAAACATTCACATACAAATTAAGCAAAATATTTGAATATTGTATTTAACTTATTTCTTTAGTAAAAGTAAATATGCGGTTTCCTACGTTTTATATTAAATTATAATAAACTTTATCATTTTCTCAATTGATGAAACATAGTAATTGTTTACTTTTATATTTAAATTTATGATAGTCAATCTTTTTAGAAAACAATATCACTCTTTTTAGGAGGAAAAAAACATGTTGATACAATACAACTTATACTATACTTTTCATATCAATATTTAATTATAAAATATCTTATTATAATTTCAATATTTTAAAGTGTAATAGTCGTGCATGACATGACAGGTTAAGCTAGATAAGAATAAATTCAAGAATTGATTTTCTTCTATAAAACATACTCAATATGCATTCACATACACCATTCAAGAAATGGTTTTCTTCTAGGTTTTACATCGTCAAATTCATACGTACACATAATACGTCATTCAAGAATTGATCATACATACAATTCAATTTGGTCTAAAGTAAATTTACTATGTTATTATAAAATATACGTAGGTATACTGATTTACTACGTTATTATTTTAATGGACTTGATTCTACAGTCTGCGTACAATTAATTTTAGATTATAATATAATTAGATACTAGCATAAATAACATTACTTTCCTAACATTTATAATAGTCGTACAGTAGATGTTATATGGTTTTCTTTCATATAACTAACATTTATTTAATTAATTTTGAACTTATAAAATTTTAAAATTTATCTAAAAATTTTTATTCTCACCCCACCTTATATTTTTAAGAAATTATTTTTAACAAATTCTATTAATTTCCTAATATTTTCTATGCCAATTTTTTTTAGATTCAAAGTATCATGATTTTAAAATATATTATATTTTAATAAGATATTTTTTTGGTATATTATATAGAGGTAAAAAATTATTCATTAAATATTATGATTAATGCAACTACATGTTTAATTTGGTTATATAAAATTGGCGATTTGCATAATAAAGTATAAGTAAATATAATTTACAAAATAAAATAAGTTATTGACTATAAAATATATGTACGTGATTTGCATAGAAATATATTACTAATCGATTATAAAACAATTAAAGACTTCTAATATTCGATGAAATAAAATTATGTCAAATTTTGTATTATACGTTTTCACACTAATATTCTATTTATATAATATTCAAAAAATTAGAAAACACGAGTCGTGCATGGCACGACGGGGACAACTAGTTAATATGCTAAAAAGAAAATGCAATGAGTCAGTTAGGTGTGGGAAAATTAAAAGTAAATCTCTCATAATAATCCAATCAATACGTGTTATCTTTGAAACAATTTGTATTATTGGACGTGAATTTTGAAAAAACATAACCTTTTCAGTGGGAAAACTTATCAAATATGGTACTCGTAACACCTTTCGCAAAGCCGAATAAAAAAAAATTACATTATCACATGGAAACACATGGAGAAACTTATCCAATATAAAAACGTGGTTGGTTATTTAATAACGAAAGTATAAAAAAGCAAATCATATAGTAACAAATTAGAGGATATTTAAAAAAAGAAAAGAAGATAGAAAAAAATCAGTGAGAATCTCGGAGAATGGAGGTAGAATAAAGCGTTGGAATAAGCGGGGGGGCCAACCATAAAGCTAGAGAAGTATTTTGATCAAAAAAAAAAGCTAGAGAAGTATTAACCAATCCAAAACGCATCGTTTTGCCCTAATCGGAGCTCCAAACGGCGCAGGGGATCTGCCCTCTCCCAGTATAAATGGCGGGTCTTGTGACTTTGGAAAAGGGAATATGGACGCAGAGAGACGGCTGAAAACAATCCCCGGAAACTTGGGATTTCAGTTCTTATTTTCTTCATCTTTTCTGCAGAGCTCTCTACTGATCATGTTCCATCAGTGTAGAAGGTGCTAGGGTTTCGTCGCTCACTATCGTCGCCTGATTCTGCTTTTCGGCGTCGAGATCTCGCCGGAGCTTTGATCGGAGAAGATGGCCGGCCTTGAGGATATCTTGAAGGAGAATGTCGATTTGGTAAAACTTTCACCTTTGTTCTCTTACTTCTTTTTGGAGATTGATCGGTGCGGACGTAACTTGGACTTGATTTTGTTTGGTCTTGCGCTTCTTTTTTTGCTGCTCGTTGCTGACGATTTCGTTTGAAGTTAATGGCGTCTTGAATACGCAATGTGTTTCTGTTTCTGTTTTTGGATTTTGCTTCTGTACGTTGTTCTTGTGATTGATTGAGATTTTGATTCAGTGTAAGCGAGATACTGTCTACTTCTTTCCAAAATTATTGTAATATCGATTTAAATTTAGAGCTATGAATAAACTTCGAACTCTGTAGACCGCCAGAGGAAGTATTTGTATCGGGATTAGTAATTGGGCGTTGGAAGGTTGTTTGGTGATAATTAACAATGGGGGTTGCTATATGTTTGCCAAATCGAACGCTTTCATACTATAGGGATCAAATTTTACGTGTATTGTTTTTTGTTAATTTGTGTATGATACGGTTTAATATTTTAATTATTTTTTCTAAATAAAACTAGAGGATACTGTTAAAGGGATTTGGTAACGATGTAAATTATGCAGTTATCAATTTTATTAGTGAACATATGTGTATTATGTCAAGGAGATCGTGTCTGCATTAAGGTAAGATATCATATTGAAAGTGGGATGAAGCAAAGCACATATTAGTTTGCATAGTTGCATATGAAAGCATGGATTGATAATTCTCCTAGCCATGAGAACGTTATTATTGAAATTTTTGTGGTTCTTTATAATAGCTAGGCTCTTGGAATATTAAAATGTCCTATTCCTTTGCTTTAGAGGCTGCTATGAATCATAATGATGATTATGTTTTTCTGATGTCGTTCTCCAGGAAAAAATCCCTGTTGATGAAGTTTTTGAACAGCTGAGATGTACGCAAGAAGGTCTGACCTCCGAGGAAGGACAAGCTCGGCTTGAACTTTTCGGCCTCAACAAACTAGAAGAGAAAAAGGTTACTTAGTTATAGTTAAGAAAAAGTAAAAAAGAGAGAATTTATGAAAACAGTCTAAATCAGATGACTGTTGTTTTCTTGGTACAGGAAAGCAAATTTCTGAAGTTTTTGGGGTTTATGTGGAACCCATTATCATGGGTTATGGAGGCAGCAGCTCTTATGGCACTTGTCTTAGCCAATGGCGATCACAGACCACCAGATTGGCAAGACTTTGTCGGTATCATCACTTTACTATTCATTAACTCAACAATCAGTTTTATTGAAGAGAACAACGCTGGAAATGCTGCTGCAGCTCTTATGGCTGGTCTTGCTCCTAAAACTAAAGTAAGTGTTTGATTCCACAATAAAAAACTAAAGTATTCCAAATAGGAACTAAAGCTCTCAGAATAAAAGCTAAGTGCATAATATCTGGCATCAAATTCAGGTTCTTAGAGATGGAAGGTGGAGTGAGCAAGAAGCATCAATATTAGTTCCAGGAGATATCATAAGCATCAAATTAGGAGACATAGTTCCAGCAGATGCACGTCTTCTTGAAGGAGATCCTTTAAAAATTGACCAATCTGCCCTTACTGGAGAATCTATGCCTGTTTCCAAGAATCCTGGAGATGAGGTTTTCTCTGGCTCAACTTGCAAACAAGGTGAGCTTGAAGCAGTTGTAATTGCAACTGGTGTTCACACCTTTTTCGGAAAAGCTGCTCATCTTGTCGATAGCACAAATCAAGTTGGACATTTTCAGAAAGTGCTCACTGCAATTGGGAACTTTTGCATTGGTTCCATTGCAATTGGGATGCTGGCAGAGATTGTAGTGATGTATCCTATACAACACAGGAAATACCGAGATGGTATTGATAATCTGCTAGTCCTCTTGATTGGTGGAATTCCTATAGCCATGCCTACGGTTTTGTCTGTCACGATGGCCATTGGTTCTCATAGGCTTTCTCAGCAAGGTGCCATTACTAAGAGAATGACTGCCATTGAAGAAATGGCAGGAATGGACGTGCTTTGTAGTGACAAAACTGGAACACTGACTTTGAACAAGCTGACCGTGGATAAGAATATGATTGAAGTCTTTACTAGAGGTGTGGAGAAAGAGCTTGTTGTATTAATGGCAGCTAGGGCTTCAAGAACTGAAAATCAGGATGCCATTGATGCTGCCATGGTTAATATGCTGGCTGATCCAAAGGAGGTAGGAGCTTAACCCACTTTTATGTGGTTTTCAACTTTATATACGTATTATATGTTAAGATAATTGATAGTTGGGTTAACCTGTGGTTAGGCACGAGCTGGGATAAAAGAGGTTCATTTCCTTCCATTTAATCCTGTTGATAAGAGAACCGCCTTGACTTATATTGACCTTGCTGACGGAAATTGGTACCGAGTGAGCAAAGGAGCTCCTGAGCAGGTAGACAATTTTCTTAATATATCTTCTTCATTGAAATATGAGAATGAAGCTCTGACATCTTGCCTTTTTTTTGCAAAACAGATTCTTAGCCTTTCTAATGCCAAGGAGGATCTCAAGAGGAGAGTTCATTCAGTCATTGAGAAGTATGCAGAACGTGGGCTTAGATCTTTGGCAATTGCACGACAGGTCTGCAACTTTCAACCCTTTTATGTAAAACTCTTGGACCAATCTTCCTATTCCTAACACAAATTTTATCTGCTAATTTACTAATATAGGATGTGCCTGAGAAAACGGCAAAGAGCCCAGGAGGACCCTGGCAATTTGTTGCTGTATTACCTTTGTTTGATCCCCCTAGACATGATAGTGCTGAAACCATTACGAAAGCTCTAGATCTTGGTGTAAATGTCAAAATGATAACAGGTACTAGAATTTTTTGGTATATTATTCATTTGACCATGGGCTAATCAACAAAATTTCACAATTTACATACTTGATTTTGTTATTTACCAGGAGATCAGCTGGCCATTGCCAAAGAAACTGGAAGGAGACTTGGAATGGGAACAAATATGTATCCATCATCTTCCTTACTTGGACAACACAAAGATGCAAGTATTGCAACTCTTCCTGTGGAAGAGTTAATTGAGAAGGCAGATGGGTTTGCTGGAGTTTTCCCTGGTACTTTTTTTTTTAAATTCAGTTTTATGACGAGAGATATGCTTCTTTTTTCTTGTACCACTTACACATTTTATGAAATGGCAGAGCATAAATATGAGATCGTTAAGAAATTGCAAGAAAGGAAGCACATCTGTGGTATGACAGGTGACGGTGTGAATGACGCTCCTGCCTTGAAAAGAGCTGATATTGGAATTGCTGTTGCTGATGCTACTGATGCTGCTAGAAGTGCTTCTGACATTGTTCTTACTGAACCCGGTCTTAGTGTTATTATTCATGCAGTTCTTACCAGTAGATCTATTTTCCAAAGGATGAAGAATTATACTGTTAGTTTCTTCCTTTCTTTCCTACATTTAAATCCTCTGCATACACAAAAAAGAAAGCGCCTAACCTCTTGCAACTCTCCCTTTTTAACAGATCTATGCAGTGTCAATTACAATCCGTATTGTGGTAAGTTAAACTGACTTTTATTGTGATAAAACCATAATTCTCCTTTTTGGTTTGCATAGTTAATGTCCATTGTCCTTTTTGCAAACAACAGCTTGGTTTCATGCTGATAGCTTTGATTTGGAAGTTCGACTTCTCACCATTTATGGTTTTGATCATTGCTATCTTGAATGATGGTAAGATTTTTTTTATTTTCAGATTCATACTGATTACCATTATGCTTGGCAATCCTCTGACTAATTTTCTTAAAATGCTATTAGGAACTATTATGACCATTTCAAAAGATAGAGTTGTGCCATCTCCTTTACCCGACAGTTGGAAATTGAATGAGATTTTCGCCACTGGTGTCGTTCTTGGTGGATACCAAGCATTGATGACGGTCGTGTTCTTCTGGGCCATGAGAGACACTGATTTCTTCTCTGTAACAATCCTTCTTTCCCTCAGCTCTAATCCGTTTATTTAAATACTAGAACAACTCACATAAATCCTGAATTTATTGCCATCTATCTTATAGAGGACCTTTCATGTAAGACCATTAAGTGGGCACACAGATGAAATGATGTCAGCGTTATACTTACAAGTTAGTGTCATCAGCCAAGCCCTGATCTTCGTCACACGGTCTCGTGGATTTTCATTTAAGGAACGCCCCGGACTTCTCTTGATGGGTGCTTTTCTAGCTGCTCAGCTGGTAAAATCCCCTCCTCACACTCTCTTCTTATTAACGTCTAATGTTTCATAATTTTTGCATCTCCGGATCTAACCATTTATAATGCCAGGTTGCAACTCTGATCGCGGTCTATTGCAACTGGGGATTTGCAAAGATCTCAGGAATCGGATGGGGATGGGCTGGTGTTATCTGGCTTTACACTATAGTCACTTACCTTCCACTAGACATTCTGAAATTCATAATTCGCTATCTTCTTAGCGGAAGGGCTTGGAACAATCTCTTCGAAAACAAGGTACCTTTTCTGTAACAGCACAACTTCCCCTTGTGTTACTACTTACTAGAACTTGCTTGATTCTAACAAGAATGAAAATTGTTCCTTTTTATCTATCTATAAAGACTGCCTTCACCACCAAGAAAGATTATGGAAAAGAAGAGAGAGAGGCACAATGGGCTTCTGCTCAAAGGAGTCTACATGGCCTCCAACCTCCTGATATGGCCAGCTTGTTTGCTGAAAAGAACTACAGGGAGCTTTCTGAGATTGCCGAGCAAGCGAAAAGACGTGCTGAGGTTGCTAGGTGAGTGTACTTTTTATCATTCAACAAACTCCCCCATTGTAGCCTAGCAAAACCACCCGTAGCTTAAGAAGCTATACAAAACCACCCTTCTTAATTTGCAGGCTTTGTGACAGCAGAACCTGTATAACGGGAATTCTTGGTGATTGATGTTTTGTTGTGTGATCTGTATGCAGGCTTCGTGAGGTTCACACTTTGAAAGGCCATGTCGAGTCGGTGGTGAAGCTCAAGGGACTAGATATTGATGCCATCCAGAAGAACTACACACTCTGAAAGTCGGACAAATATTTTCCCTTTACTATAGTAGTATGAACAAGAGGTTTGTTCCATAAAGAGGATTGCATTTGTCCTCTGCTTTCTTGCTAACAATTTTAGTCTGTTCAGTAACTCTTCTTAGGTTTAAAGCTTTTTCGTTGTTGTTAATGTGAACGACGCGCTGCTTCTATAATGAACCCCGCCTTTTGCCTTTGGCCAATGCTAAAAATCATGTCGAAGCTGTTTTTTGGCTCCTTTTTTATGCTCTTTTGTTTGGCTCATATTGTAGCTTGGATTGCTCTTGCCTTTCTTAACCAGTTGCATTGTCGTGTCACAGTTAGCAAGTGTAGGTGACCATACAAAGTGGGTCATTTAAAGTGATTGTGATTCATAGGCCAGTACATGCACTTGAAGTTTGGTCGAAAAGTAGTCCCCAAAGAAGCATCTTTGGCCTATAAAGTTATTCGATTACAAAAACATTATCAAGGAAGAATAAGAACCATCTTTTAAACAGAAATCCTCTACAAGAAAAATGTCTTAAGTCGAGCATCATAAAAAGGAAAAGGATTGGTTGGATTGATTTGATAGTGAGTTCAGGTCGTGGAATGAGTCGCTCGAACATTTATAAAATTACATGTTTTCATCATTTATATTCGCTCATATTTTATTGTATAGGATTTTATTTTGATAGGTTTTGGAAGCTATTTAACATGGCCAATCCTTTCGGTGTATAACTATAATGGGTCAATAACAACTAATTTGAATTCAATTGATCTGGTCCATCCAACCCGGTCTATTATTTACTTTATTTTACATGTATTATATCATTTATAATAAATTTTATAATTGAAATATATAAAATAATACAGTTATCATTTATAAAATACTATTCAAACTAAATTAACATATTTATTTGACAAATTAAATTTTCTAATATAACCATAAAAAATAAAGAATTCAATGTTCTTTTTTTTTACCTCAATCCACCCTTAACTTCCAACCCACCCATATTTATTTGACAGATTAACCACAAGTTTAATTTTCTAATATAAAATCAAGAATTCAATTTTCTAATATAAACATATTTATTTGACAGATTTACATGTAGTATATAAACAATTTTCTAATATAACCACTATTTACTTGAATCTAGTCGATTTTAAGTTTTTTTTTTACCTCAATCCACCTTTCCACCGCACCCATGCAGCAAGTCTATTGCCGATGGCATTGGACTATACGGGATTACGTGCCACTTAGTAGGATACCTAATACGAAACCACTTCATAGTTGTTATTGTTAAAATTAGACGTCAATTACATTCATATGTTAAGATAAACAATAGAATTAACTATAACGTTTTTCTAATGTATGCCATGGTCCAAGAAGCATAAATGTGTTGGATATTTTTCAATCAAATATATACATTTGAAGCCTGCTTTAGATATAAGCGAAGAATATGCTCACATGTTTAAACGTATTCGTAGCATCCACGTCAACAATTCCATACAAACCCAACAATTCGTTTCTCACAAAAAACAAATTAATCCACGACCACACTTGGGAGGAGTCATGCCATGATGCTAAATGGGCTCACTTTTATGGTGCTTTTAAGGTCAATCGTTTCATTTATTATTACTCATCGTCCACGAAATTTATCAGATGTGTCTCTACCCGACCCAAAACACCGACTCGTCAATTCATCTATCAATGCATTGAATTTAGATTGGGTGAAATAAATGGGTCGATTTGAACTCCAAACTTACTAGATATGTATAAAAACAATATTTAATGTTGTAAATAATACGTAGTATATACACGAAAAAGTATAAAACAACCTTTTACAGGCAAAGATAATACTCAAAATTTATAAAGTCTCACAATTATACCGGTACAATAATCATAAAAACATCCACTTCTACATTACGGTAATAGGCAGTTTTGGGTTGAAAATACATTCCAAACGCGTTGAAAATATGAAATCAAACTAGGATTGTTGATTATCTTGTGAAAAATGTTGTAACTTGGAAATTAGACCTAGTATTGATTAACCTGTCGGAAGGTGTTATTTCTTTATTGTCTTTGTATCGTATGGGTCAAGCTATCCTCGTTTGATTACTACTTAATTCACTTTTTCCTTCCAATAAAAGAGTAAAAACCTAGAGAATACCGTCTCTTCTTCGACAAAAAAAAAGAGCTAGTTTTGTGTAATTTACTCTCTGTTTTCCTTTCAACAAAAACAATTTCACTCCATCACCACGTTCCCGAATAATTAGAGACCATCATAATAAGCAAAGGCAGTAGAAAAGAAGGTGTGAATCCAGTAGAGATAATTTCAAGTATGAATCAAAGGTGTTTGCCTTTCTGTCCTATACATCTTGGGAGTCCCACGTTTCCGGGTTATTCCTTTTAACCAAAATGAAGAAAAACTTTTCATATTTACAAATGGAGGAACTGAAGGATGAAAACTGTACATTGTACATGGCAATTCTGACCGACCCCATCAAAAAACTCTGTACACAAGAAAGAGCCCAAATCGAGAATTGCTTACGATCAAGACGAAGGCGCTGCAGAGGCCTTGCAGATTGGGCACCAGTTCTTCATCTGCAACCACTTCTGTATGCATTCTACATGGTACTGGTGCTCACATCTCAGCCTTCCAACTTTGCTCCCGTCCTCGTATTCGTCCTATCAAACCAAAATTCAAAACTTCAGAACCTCTGCACAAGGCTTAAATTCCCTCTGTTTTAGCTAATTAGCTACATGAACAATATTTTGATGGGAAATTCATGTCAAGAATCCCTTTGGAGGAAAAACTTGATGACCATGGCAAAACTTCATGAAATAGTTCAGCATTGTCTTGAAAATAAAAGATCAGTAGAGTGGCCAGTGGCCACAAGGATGCGAAAGGTTTGAATAATTTAAAGTAAAGATCACCTGGCAAATGCAGCATTTGATGTCATCTACTTCTCCAACTCCATTCTCTTCGCCAGTGGGAGTTGCGTTATTATAGATGGTCTTCGCAAGGCACTTTTCAAGCGCTTCCTCGGTTAAAGCAGTGCTAACTGTACCCATTCTCTCCTCCAAGGCTAACAATTCCTGGTAACCAACCACATACAAGAAAGGAATGATGTTCCACACTTCCACAAGGGTTGACAACAATTTCTACAGAAAATATAGAAGGACAAAGAAAAAAATTAGAAGACTGAAAAAATGAAAGAAGAGTATGGACCTCATATGACATGTTATCAATGTCCAGTCTCATGTCTCTATGTTGATCAGGAAACACAAGACCATCCAACAAGAGGTTTGTCTCCATATCTAACATTTGCTGAAGCAGAAAGGAAATTAACAATGTAAGTGCAAATGGTGAGCAAGTTTTTTGTGTAACAACGCTAAAGGTAAGTCCATCTACCTCATAGGTTGGTCTCTCATCCTGTTCAATCCCATCTAGAGCTAATAGCATCTAAAAAACATGATAAAAATAATTTCAAAAACCATACTGAAAAACATAAATAAAAATAATTGTTTTAAAAAGGGTAGATGAACTTACCTCAGCAACCCCATTCAAATTATATTGGCCAGCATTCTCCATGTTCAAGAAAGAAGAACCAAAGCCGGGATCAAAAGAAGCAAGTGACCCATTACTGTTAATCTGTCTTCGAGGAGCATTTGAAGAATCCGATTGCCTTAATCTGTTCCCATCTTCTTGCTCGTTTAGTCTAGCTCTAGCCGCTGAACGCCTTGTTCTAACAGAAGAATCATCAGTGTTATCTCTTGAAAAGGTAGAATTCCTTGTCCTTCTTGAACTGGCTATGGAAATACCACCAACAGGCCTGTCATTTCTCCTATCATCTGGGGGTGGACCGTTAATCTTCTTACCTCTTGTAGACAAACTACCTTCCACCTCGCCAATTCTCTTCCTACTCATCACTTTGTTCCTATCAAGGTTCAGATCTGATGAAGAAGCTGATGCCATCGATGACGAACAGCCTGAAGAGACAACATCATTTATTGAGTTACATTTTAAGTTCTTGAGGTTGTTGTACTTGCTTGTACTAGCTCCATTTCTTACTCCACTGCTCCCTTGTTTCAATGGTAAGGGGGCAGAGGGGCATATTGACTCGGTCTTTCTCAAAGTTTTCTTTCCCTGTGTGCTCTGTGGAGTTGAACTTGAGCTACTGGCTTCTCCAGACACATTATTACGTAAAAGGGTATTATTAGGCTTAGCCCGGGAATTATCAGAAACAACAACAGGCCTAGATTCCAAATCCGCACCTTGGCGTGAGGGCAACCGTTTTTGTGGGTCTGGATTTAGTTTTCTTAGGCCACTTGGGGCAAGAGGTGTTTTAGATGAACTACCAACAACCCTTTCACTACTGTTAGATAAACCAAAGGGGTGTCTTGTAGTTTTAGCTTTACCTGAGCACCCAGTTTGGCTACTCATTGAAGCATTCATTCGGCTTCCACAGCCAACTCGACTGCATACTTGAGTGTTTCTATCTCCCTTATCAGCTGAGTTCCTGGAAACAAGACCAGATGAAGCCTTTCTGGAAAAGGAGAGTGCACCGGGGGCCTTTCTGCTTGAAAATTCATCCATGTTTCAGAACTGAAAGCCTTCAAAAGTGCTGCAGATACAAAAACCAAATATACAATTAGCTCCTTAGAACTGAAAAAAGATGAGCAAAATGAATGAGCATAGGTGCAAGAAAATAAAAATAAAAAATCATCTCAGATTATCTACCGTCGATGGGGAAATTGGTGTGTAAGTGCTATAGTACCACAAGCAAGCAACAACTAGTACATACACTTCAATGAATTCACAAGCTACACAAGAACCTTAAACTCAAGACGCAAAGAACACACTGCAAAAGAATTTCATGTCCACAATTCAGCAATTCATCATTATTGTCCAATATTCATGTCCCAAATGAAGGCAGTTAATTTTCAGCAAGAAATAGGCTCTTAGATCAACAAACCAAGTTCAATTCATTAATAGATGTTTCAGAAATCCCTCGCACAGGAGGAAAAGGTTGCGTACTCAATCACACACCAACATGGACATATAAACTTTGCAGGAAGCACTGGAACTAGCTTGTCATAAACTCATGAGCAAGAAGGCATAAAGTGTTGCATGTCATAAATATCTTGCAACTCAAACATTGGCTCATATATCCCAACACAAAATGATTTTGCAGGCCAAAAAAGAAAACAAACCAATTATCAGAATGTAAGAAGTTGACTCTATTTGATCAGAGTTTCATGAGGAAGTATTATCTCATCATAAAACCCACTAAAACATCAGAAACTACATCGTTCATCCCACTTCTCCAATGTCCTTATACAAGACCATAAAACAAGACAAATAACACCAGAATTTCCATAGCCTCCAAGAAACAAAACCAGAACAAACAAAATTTTCAAATTCAATCCCAGAAAGCACATATAAGGCATTACAAAGAAAAAGAAAAAAGAGAGAATTTTGTTGGGCACCTTAATGATCAGTCAACAATTACTTCCCACATAGCAAAACCAAAATCCTGATCGTCAGAGGGGATAATTAAAAGACTCATACATGCCTCCTACAAATATAAGGTACCTTTCTTCCCCCATGTTTTCTCTATGCTCTATCAATCCATCAACCATCCGACTTCCCTTCATTAATAGGACAAAAAAGAAGTCTTTCATGTTGAACCATTCCCGGTTAAAGTCCCCCTTTTCACAATGTTTTTAATTGCACAATACATTAAAAATTCAAAGAGTGCATCCAAATTAAAGACCAGATTAATGCCCACCATCACATAATTAAAGAAAGATAACCGAAAACGAAGGAGGCAAACACGAAACTACAGAGAGGCCCACATCCATAAAACTGAAAATCGCCAGCAATTCCCACCAAACCCAGAACCTTAAAACAATTTCAATACGATACTAATCCAATTCCTCACATGGGTTTATGAAGAATCCATGAGAAAAGTTATAATAATCAAGTGGCAATCATCAGACCCACATCAGGAGAGAATCAACAGAGCAGAGGAAAATTAAACGGAGAATTGATTGATCAGAATCCACCCACATAAAATGTGCTATGTACAGATGAAATTGTCACCACCTTTTCTCTTCCTCTTTTGTTTTCTATTGTGAAGAAAGCGTACAACACCAATCGTCTAGAAAGAGAGGGTCTCTCGTCTCTTGATTGAAAGACCAGAGGCTTCGGAACGTGAAAAGACTTGTTGGGAGAAGAAAGGTAGCCAAGGGTTTGAGTTCGAGTTTTATACGCCTATCTGATGGGCAATTGGTTTCATCGAAAAAAACGAAAGATAAACAATTTGCTTTATCAGAAAAAAAAAAAGGAAAAACAATTGGCGTTTGTTTGCTGAAGACGGCTACCGTTGGATCCCGAAGGCTGCGGACCAACGGCTGTTGATGGACTTCCACGTCGTTTGTGAAAGGACCCCAATAGCCTAATAACTTTTTCGGATAAGTTTACAAAAAATAAATCAAAAACCATTCACCAATCTTTTTTTGGTGTAAAAGAAGTCATATGTCCACACTGCAAAACATATGGATATAAATTTTGAGTTTTTTTATTAGACCTATTAAACGGGTCAGCTCGGTTGGGTTCAAGTTTAGTCTTTTTTGTGTTCGGATGAATTGAGTTGGGGTTCAAGTCGGGTCGGGTCACGATTGATAATCGTGCGGGATTAGTCAACGGGTTAAGAATGTTAATAACTCATATATTCTTTTTTATAGTATAATAAATCATGATTTTTAGAATAAAATTTATTTATTCTTCGTATAGAATAAATCGGGTCAACCCAATGGGTTTGTCTTGCTTAGGGAGAGAGCAATCAACGACTGCTTTCCATAAGTCCATTCAGCCACTCTACTTTGCTAGTCCATCTCCCTTTTTTC
The DNA here is from genome assembly GCA_963924305.1 of Polygonum maritimum. Taxonomy (NCBI): domain Eukaryota; kingdom Viridiplantae; phylum Streptophyta; class Magnoliopsida; order Caryophyllales; family Polygonaceae; genus Polygonum; species Polygonum maritimum. The sequence goes on along the minus strand of OZ002735.1, from coordinate 33,555,045 downwards.
ACTCCTTAAAAATATTGGACGACAGTATTGTGCAAAGGTAGGTCCTCATGTTGATTTATCTTGACACACATCGACGATTGACCCTTTCTAATTTAGGCATCAAGGGTAGATTAAAGGGTCTCCACACCCCTTGTTTCATTATTTTATCGATTAGGAAGGTGGAAAAGTGCACAGTCAAGGTGAAGACGATATTCGACAACTAGTACAATCATGGTTGAATTTTTTATACTAAGAGTTGGCACCATTTGTGGGAAAGGATAATCGATCCTTGAATTTCTCGATCTGAATTAAGAAGATGGAACTTGAAACGTTGAATCTCCATGCCCAAATCAAGGGCACAACCGAATAAAAGTGCTCCGTCCTGGCACTCACAAAGATCGGATCGGACACGGGGAGCCAACAGGCAACAACCGCTATTGTCGAAGATCGTCGTGCAACCTGCCACGTTTGCGGTTCCATGAGTGATGGAGTCAAATTGGCTTTCACCAATTTGACTGCAAGGACCCAAGTGCATCAACCACGTTGATGCACTTGGGTCCTTGCAGTCAAATTGGTGAGTATCGTATGATGGGCCCGAACGACAAAAATAGTGCTTCGACCACCACAAAAAGTGAATATTATGTAGAGTTAGTTTGAGTCCTAGCATCCACATTTGCTTGGATGGAATCTCGACTAAAAGAACTCGAGAAGAGATCGCAATGCAGAAGTTTTCCTTAGATAAAGTCCAAGGTAAGAACCCTATTGAGGAAACGAAACACGGTTTGGGCGACTCAACGATTTGCTAATGTAATCGAAATCTATGATACCTATAGCATCGACACCAACAAGAAGAAACACAAGTCGACTATGAAAGTGATCGTATGGCGCCCCGAGGGCGAAGAAGGGATGATTGGGAAAGTTCACCACCTCATAAGAAATCTCATACCACCGATTAACGACAGAAAATCACCAATTCACCACCGAGGATCCGGTTGTGAGAGATCGCCAATTGCCTTCGTAAATAGGGAGCAGCGATCACAAACCCATGATCGCGAAAGCCTCAACTGTGGTCACGAGGGTTGTACCCACGATCGTAGACACTGCTATGAGTGTGACAGCGATCACGGAAAGAGTAAAAGTACTAATATATAAACCCACTTATAGGGCTAGGTATTGGTCTAAAACCAAAACGAAACCGAAATTCTTGAATTTGGTGAATCGAAAAAACTTAGTTTTGGTTCGGTTTTTTTGGTTTTCAATAAATATAAGGTTTTCATTGAAAAATTCGAACCGAACCCCAAAAAACGAAAAACCAACCAAAATCCACTGAAGACCGAGTTGAACAATGCCGATTTTGGTTTGATTCGGTTTTGTTTGATCTGTTTGGTCTAGTTTTTCGATTCCGACATAAACCGTACTCAACCCTACCGCTTAGCCAGCGTGGCTAAGAAGACAATTAAATAGAAGTCATATTTCTCATGCCAGAGTGTAACATGTTGTACCGACTTCAAGTTCGTTATGTTGCGAGTTTTGTGCATATTCACTAGTTTTCCAATCCTTTTTCAAGAAAAAAGGGTAAAAAAGACAAAGCAAAAAAAAACCTTTTATTTTGGGTTTGTGGTGGTCATATTTAAACGAGGTAAAGTTTAGTGAAAGGAAGGGAATTGAAACAACAGAGATTCCCCTGATTTCATCTCCTTCAATTTCCATTCGTTCGTGTTTCCAACTCCCCTGCTTTCTCTCTCCCTCCCTATCACCCGCTCCATTTCGATTTTTGATTCTCTTCTTCGTCGGATCGATCATCAGACGTCAATCTTAGTTTTGATCGTGGGTCGTCGTCATAAAGGTCAAATTTCAATCCCCCTCCTATTTATTTGCATTTCGGTTTTTGTTTCTCTTTGATGAATCGATTTAATATGCATTTGTGCATGTACTCTTGTGTTTTGTTTACATATTACTCGTATATTAGCCGTGATTTCATTTCCACATGTTGTAGGATCACCTTTGTCATTGTGTTCTGCAAGTCAAAGTTGCTCACATAGATGATTTTTTATCTCCACAAGTCAAAATTGCTCACATAGATGAGATGCACTTTCATTCATATACTATGAATCTCTTCTTTTTCCAAATTGCCACTTACAGGTTGAAACTCACAAATATGACCAAGAATAGAGACTTGTGTAGGGATAAATTAGGTAGAAGACATCTAGATTTCCTTCAACTAGATGCCTATGTCATTCCATCTTTACGGTGCATTTTGTGTTCTTGCCTATATGTTCTGAGTTTGTTTTCACTAGGACTATCAGGAAACACTCTCTCTCAACATGTTGTTGTTCCACATTGCTCATACCTTTCTTTCCCAACCCTTTATCTATTGCATGAAAACGTTCAATGTACATACTATGTATTACTAAATTGTTTTGAACTTGTAGCCTAAAGATCAAACTCAATGGCAACGACGCAGAGGGAGGGAGGAGCCGGTGGCGGTAGGGGGAGGGACAACAAAAGACCATCAATCTCTAAGAAACCTTCCTCATCAACAAACACCACCAACAAAAGGCCTATCAATACAACTAGTAGCTCCACCAAGCCGGTCCCTAACTACCTCAAACCCACCTTCAGCTCCCGTCTCGACCCCTCCCCCTCCCCCTCCACCACCACAAGAACCACTCCTCGGAGACCCATCGCCGCCACCACCAAACCCTCCCTCGATAGGAGACGGACCTTCGACACTCGCGACACCAAAACGTCTCGAGCCGCATCCTCCTCCACGTCCTCTACATCATCCAAGACCAGTGTCAAGCCGACGAGAGGCCCACAAAGGTCGTTCTCCACGGTGCTGTCCAGGCCATCCAAGCCGGCCGTCGCCACCTCTTCCATCAGGAGGAGCGTCTCCACACGGGTGTCGCCCGTCTCAAGCCCTCCTAGACCCGTCAAGAAAAGCGGGCCCAAGAGTGTCACTTTGGACCCCTCCGATATCGAGGCGTGTGACCAAGATCCTCTTGATAGCATGATCGGTAGCCAGGATGACCCGGATGAGATGCTCTCGCTCGCTGACATCTCGGAGATGCCTGACCAGGCAGCGCAGTTGGGTGATCCCGTTATGATATTGGAGAACCGGTTGGTTCAAAACGATGAGAGAATCGAGGCGTCGGAGGCTAAGATCGAGGACGAACATAATCAAGAGAGTGGTGTTGAGGATCTAGGAGAGGGAGTTGTGGAGGAGGAAGAGGAGGAATCTACAAGTGTTGAGGAGAAGCATGTGGTGGTTGATGAGTCAGAAGAAGAGAAACAGATTGAAGAGCAAGTGGTGAAGGAGGATGAGAGCCCTACAAAGCAGGACATGAGTACTCATCAATCAGGGAGCAAGAAAGAGGCTCAAGATTACAATGAAGTGATTGAGGAAACCGCGAATAAGCTAATGGAAAACAAGAGGAACAAAGTCAGGGCTCTTGCTGGTGCATTTGAGACTGTCATTTCATTGCAAGATCCCAAGTGAGAGCTCTTCCTAAATGTTGTCCCAATATATCAGTTAACCGAGCAATTAACAACCATTACAATGGGTTTTTGTAACTCAGTATAGTTAATAAATTTGGTTTCTAATACTTTCTATTGCTTCAGTTGTTGAGGAAGTGGAATCACTATATAAATATATAAAAATGCTGTCCATAATGACTATTTGTTTTCAAAGGTCTTTTTTCATCTTGATGAACATGAGCTTTTATGAAGATGGCTTTTGTACATTGCTTATTTCTTTTCAAATTTCAATAAAATTTACCCGGAGAAACATAACCGTAATATGTACCGAAGTGACAACATATCCAATGTCAGCCTCAATACACAAACAAACGGTTACCCGATCCGATATTTCTTTCAGATATATGGAAAACTATATAGCTCAAGCACAATGCAGATCGGATAAGACAGAAGTCCTAAAGCAGTGATTCCCTATATGAGCAGGCAGATCGGATTCATTGGAGCCAATTTATAATACCTGTCTATCTTTTTCTTTTGGAGATCATACCTGTCTTTCTTAAGGCAGCCATTGAGCCACATATATGAGTTATTAACATTATGTACACGATAGAATAACATCACAATGGTATGTACAACATCCCAATTGTGCTGCCTAGACAAAAATAAAAACAAAGTCTTTATAAAAAGGTTTAGACTAATACAGTGAAACATGGGCAAACCTCACAAGCCCCTACCAAATCACAAGTCTACCACATAAATCTTGCTACCCTACTGCTACCTTGTATACTCTGCAATCTGCATTGCCTTCCTACTTCGTCTGTGTTATGTTTTTTAGATTTCCATAAGTAGCAATCTGGGCTTTTTTTCTTTCTTTTTTTTTTTTTCTTATCCCTCGTAAGAATCATCTGGGAAAAGCACTTTGCTATATGAGCATCATAGGTCCAGCTTTTCATATATCTGTTAAACTCTCTACTTTTTCTTGTTTGATGAGGAACTTGGCAGCAGGACAATCCGACAAGGATGCAGGAAGATCAATGGTCAGTGGATCAATACCCGGGATGGTTTTTGAAATATCATCGGTAGAGAATGGTATGCTGCAAAAGTTTTATGACAAGTGCACATTAAAGTCATGAATGTGCAGGAGTATACATTCAGAGAGAAAAGTGACCTTATGGAAGAGCTAGGGATCCTGATATATTGCTTACCTTAGATCATCATCCAACAAGAACGAATTCGAAGGCAAGGTTTGATTGTCTTTGCTCAAGATCTCCCTCATTTGAGCCACCACCTGACAAGAAACATCAGTTTTTCACTTTGCAGGGATTGATCCTGTCTCAGCAGGTTTAGTTTGGATATAGACATGCAAGAAATGCAAATTTTTACCTCATTTGACACGCTCTGCGTGCCGTATTTATCATCCCAGTACATGGTGCTTATTCGGTATATCTGGCGAACGGTCAATACCTGCAGAAGTACATACATATAACAAATAACTCCCTGTGCAGAAGTACATACATATAACAAATAACTCCCTGCGAACGAACACAACAAAATTCCAACTAAAATGGGAACTTGCATACCGGGCACAGATCATTTCTGATCTCATCTAGTGACTTTCTCCTCTTCTGGTGTATGACCTACAAAAGGATTTCCTAAATTATCACTCGTGAAAAAACAGATTCCACTAAACGAAAGAAAATGTACATCTGCTTTTGACATATACCAGGAACCCAACAGCTTGTCTAATATAGTTGAGCTCATGCCACGCTGTCCCTGCAAACTACGATTGACAAAGAGATAAAGCATTACTCCAAAATCGACTAATGCTCAAGAGGAAATAAGGAATGGGTCATTTTACCTCTTCTTTTGTGTTAACTATCCATTTTTCCAACTCAGCCAAGCCAGATTTTACATATTCACCATTCGAAAATGTACAACACTCCCGCCGAAGTAGAAGGCTGCAAAGTAAGGTTCTATCAGTATAAGCATACATAGCACCTAAGAATGCAAGAGGGCGTGCAAAAGTAAAAATGCTACCTGTTGAAAAGAGAGATGTTGATGAAAGAGAATACTTGAGAGCTAAGCTTCCGGATAAAAAAGGAAGGCACCTGATATATAATCTTTACATTAGTAAGACACAAAGACGCAAAGTTGTGCATATACATGCAAGTGATTTTGAAAAAGTCATAAAATTATGTTCTTAAGGAAACCAAAACAAAGTGAGACAATGGTAGGACAAAAAATTCAATTAAGGCTTTTGATGTTTGAACAGGAGTAATGCCAATCTGATTTTTAAGTCATGGGTCAACTTTTAGATAAGAAGGAAAAAGTCACACAGTTCACTTTACTTCCAGAGAATTGAAAATCAAGATGTCGTGAACAGATGTTAATGATTCAAGTCAGCAATTAGAGTTGAGTGACCTCAAGATGAACTTATGTTATACTGGAGTGCCGTCTACTTGTGTAAGTGATTGGAAAATCACATCAGCAAGTTCAGGACCTTCAGGTTGCATCAAAAGAATTTAAGGGCACGCTAAACCATGTATATATCATCTCATGTACTATTCACTGTTCTTGAAGCATATGGAATTAAGAACAAATTAAGGATGCGTTTCCCACAAACAATACCAACAACAAAAAAAAACATAGAGGAAGGAGTCGATTTCCATACATGATTTTCACGTAAATAACTCAGATGCGTATCCAAGAACTTGATGATACTGTCCCATTGGCTACCGGTTGGTTGTTGAGGAGCACCAGGTGGTGATCGAGATAACTTCCCAGGGCGTCCAGTCTTAGGCGCCTTCACAAAAAATAAAAACATTAGATAGACCAGAAAAAGTCAAACATAAAAAACTGTTCTGATTCAACAACACATGATTTATCTTATATCCAGTGCAGACACACAACAAAATAGAAAAAAATGGACCTGAATACATGATGTAAGAAGTGGATTTATTTCTTTCTTCAAATCATCACGAATTAAACCAAAAATCTTCTCCACACAAGCTGTTAGTTGCTGCTTGAACAGGATCGCTGGATATCTTGCTTCGACATGAGATATTCCATCTTCAAAACCAATAGTTTTCAGCGGACTTCTAAGAGCCTAAAATTTCAAAAGCAAACACCACAGGCCACTGAGACTCCCATTTGAGAGTTTAATGGAATGACAAGACAAATACTATCACAATCATGATGCACTTACTGAATGACCTCTTCCGGCAAAACCAGTGGATCCTACAGAACGGTTTGAAGCTGCACTTGTGAAACCATTTGAGCGCAAATTCCTTTGCAGCAGGGAAAGAAGTGCTGATGTATTTGACAGCCAATATGGCAAGACGTTTTTATCATCCCCCACCTACCATAATATACAAAATGCATCAGCAGAAGATGCAGAGGTCACATGTAGCAGAATGCACAACTGTCTAGAAAGAAAAAAAATCATGATTTATTGTAATCCCATGGCATCCCTTTTCATGAGAATGAAAAGAATGACTGTTATAAGTTTATCCTTCATTGCTACTCTTTCACATTAAGAAGATATAAAAACTTGTTTAAAGGTTAGATTTAAGATCCCTATGAATCTTCTTAGAAGAGAGCACACGCAACCTGGACACTGATTTGAATAACCAATATTTCTGCTGTAAATATAGAGATATTGAGTGCAACTTGCATAGAAGCATAAAAATATTGAAATTCTTGTGCGTATTATTCACCTTAACAGCATCATTAATGAGCTCAATAATGTAATCAAAGATTGTCGTCCTTTCTGATTCAAAGGCATGCCAATGAAGGAGACACTTGTAGATTATACATGCAGCAACTGGTTTACCATCTTGAAATCCCAAGTTGTCTTTGATACATCTTGATAGATAATCATGGTTATCCTGCATTGCAAGCATAGACAACAATCAGTAAGAAAGGTGAAAGCTACAAATAACTTCATGAAGCTTATAGTTGCAGAAGTTCTTATAATCAACGTCACGTCCCTAATTGACTAGCAAGAACAAACACTGAAGAAGCTTTCCGTTCAACTAATTTTCAACCTGTTGCCTTTCAATAGTCAACTTTGACCGTGACTCTGATAATCCATGTGGAAAGGGGATTGATTTTGTAGGTGTTGGAGTCTCCTGCCAAAAAAAGCACAAAATCAGATATTTTCAACATAGTATGCTTTCAGCAAACAGAAAGAGAAGAATCATGTCTTACAAATAATTTCCGTTCCATGTATGGGAAAGATGCAACGCTGGAATACATCTAATACACGAAATTTCATAGTCAGCTTAGATCAAAGAAAAACCGCTCAAATGGCACAACAGTGATAGACAAATAAACACTAGACAATCAGAAAAAACAAAATATTTAATCACATGTTAATGGTTTTACTAGTATAATATTTAGTTCAAACCAAAATCATTAATAAAGAAAAAAGAGCAATACAATTTATAAAATCCATGTAAATTAAAAACATCTGAAGTGTTCTAATGGAGTGAAACAAGAAGAAAAAATGCGAAGCCAAACAAGTTCCATGACCATGCAGCATTATCACAAACAATATATTTCCCAATAAAAATATTAGCATGCCACTTGTGGAGGAGTCTAAGTCAAAGATAAGAAAACATGTATGTATCTACAACAAGCCATGAACAATTTGCTAAAACCAGCAACTATGACCCACAAGTTCAGACAAGTGCAGCAATTTTAAAAGATTATAGGCGTTTCTATCCCATTAAGCAAAGTGAAAGCAACCAGTCTTCCATGTTTAGCAAGAAACATGAAATTCACATGCAAGAGGTCAGTAAGAGAAAGCAATTGCCACACTAGCATTGGGCTCAGAGAATCATAGAAAGGAAAAAAGATCTGATTACGATGGTGTATATCTAACAAATGAAGGCTTCTTGGGAATTAAATATCCATGTTCAGAGCATTCACATCATGGATTGCTAAGCATAAAAAGAGCAGGGAAGCCAAAAAGGCTTAAAGTGCAACCAGATTTTGAGTATGCCATATATAATAACATTATAGTATATTTGACAGCACAATTACAGACATGTCAAGGTGTAAACACACTGCACATACATAACAATAGCAAGGAAAAAAAGCCATGGAAACTTACATCAGAAAACGGCTTCATAAAACTAGGACGAGCACTTGTAGGAGTCATACTTAGTGCCTTCTGCCGTAAGACATGATTCTCATTCTCAAGTGCTGATGCCTTCTCTTCCAGGCTGGAAGCAAAAGAGCATATCACAGAGAATAAAACACAATCAAAGTACGAAGACATTACAATATAAATGTAAAGTCATGGAGATGAAGAGAAGATCACGAGTCACATTCAGGGGCTAAAAAGGGTTAAAATTTAAGCTGTGAACAAAAATATAAATTGGGCAAGGAGGATTTCATGAATGATCTTATTAAAAAATAAATAGCAAAGCCCACCCACTATATAGCTTCAGATAACCAAATACCAGATAAACTAATATGTCTAATTAGTCTAGCATTAAGAAGCACCACAACAAGGAAGCATGATGGTTTTCAACAGGTCACTAACACAGATTTGAGTGCAGGTAATATTTGACTAATGGAAGTTCATGAATTTGTGACTTTAAGTAATAAAATGCATTCCACTTTAAGCCTATATCTACAATGTGACTCTAGATTGCAATTACTATTCCTAATACAACAATTCTATGACTTGACTCTGGATTACAATTAATACTACTAGTACAACTTACCTTAAAAGGCTCTGTTGCAGCTGTTCATACTTCTCTTCAAATTCACTCAGCTTCTGGATGGCACCATTACGATCTTGATTAGCCTTCAACAGTTCCGCCTCAAGGGATGCATTCTTCTTTTCCAAGTCATTCAAAGACCTCTGTGTGACAATGAATTTAAGAGTTCATAAGAAATCATATTGGCAGTTTGGTACGACTATATCGAATTTTAAACAAGCCTCTGGAGAAGCCATAAGAAAACAGCACCACCAAGGACATAAATGAAATAGGGAAAAAAAAAGGCAAAAAAAACAAAGGAGAGATATCCTCGATCAGCATTTAGCAATATCATATCAATTCATCTCCCCTTAAATCTATCTCCAAAATAATAGCCACAGCCTGTATGAATTTGTAGAAACACACCACTTCAATGATACATTTAATAGAATTATGGTAAAACTTACACAACCTGGCTTATTTCAGTCATAATTGTACAAACATTATCAACCACTAACCTTCAAAACAGAATTTTCCTTCTTCAGATCTTCTGCTTCAGGGGAAACTCTCTCTAAACTAGCTTTTTCCTTCAGTGACAGTTCTAACTTACTTTGCAGGACTGTGTTCCTTTTGTTGAGGCTAATAATCTCAGATTTAGCCACATCTAATTCAGTATTCGAAGTTTCAACCATCCTCTTAAGTCTGGTTATTTCTGCCAATTTAGCCTCCTCATTGGACATCTGTGGTTCAGAGCAACAGATATTAAGCATGCAAAAACGGAGTCTTTGTCTATTGGCAAATTGATTACACGTTCATCAGAAACTCGCATGCAAAAACGGTGAGCATACTATATCAGAAAGATTAAAGGTGAACAGTTAAAATGTATGTGGCAAACTGAACTGTGGGTAGAAGGGAGAGTAGAGGAATAAGGTGCCTTTAAAAATAATTTATTTCCAAAAGTACACATCATTTTTCATAAAACTTCTGCACAACAAAACTCAAGGTTACTCGTTTATCCACCATGCTCATGGAAAAAATGAACCACGCATCTCAAACGAATGGGTACTTCAACATAACCATCCGAAATTTCACATATAGAAATAGAAGAAATACAGGGGAACTACTAGACATTTCCATTCACAGCTATAGATCCAATAAGATTTTTCTAACATATATAGAACTCCTCCCTAAATTAAAAAGCATCCCCTCTTATTATGCTTCAAGAACAAACACCTATTTGAAATCCCCAAAATCACTTTAGCAGAACTGATGCAATGTCTGAAAAAGATAATCAACCTAAAAGCATTTCTCATTAATCAAACTAATTTCATCCTTCTTCCTCACATGAAGCGGGAAGTCAATAGTTTACAATAGGAAGATGATCTTTCTAAGAAACATATAAGAGGCAAGTTCACATACAATCTCTAATTGATTGAGTGAATTTTTTTTATTAAAGTTGTGCAATATAATCTGTTGTTTATGAAATTAACAAAACAGTCACCACAAAAGGAAAACAACCAGAAAAGTAACGACTTTTTACTGATTTAAGACCATTAAGAGGTACTGCAAATAAGAATGGAATCATTTATGCTCTTTACATATCTTATCTCACCATAGCAGCAGAGCCCATATCATATATTTAAGTATATCTAACACTGTCATTCTCGTTATCAAATATCTCTCTGTTTGTTATCTAATAAAAATTAAATAAACACAACCAATACCCGTGAACTTCTTTCCAAATGCAACCGCAACGTAAGATCATCAAGCTGCTTTTCAAGTTTACTCTTAGCCAAGCGTAATGCACCAGTTTCATTAGCCTCCTGAGAATAAATATACATAGTATGTTATGCAACATGAGAATATCACTCTAAAGACTTAAAATACGTGAACATGATAGAAGCATCAATGAAAACTTCTTGCAAAAATTAAGCACTTCAAACGGTATTTAACACAGTTAATAGTAGACAGATTCTCTGAAAGTAGTAAAAATCATGACTCTTCTAACAGCCAAACTTAACACCTTACAAAACTTAGCAACATAATCGACAGTTGTGCCTTACATGTTTAAGTCTCCGTAGCTCTCTTCTCGCCATTCTTTGCCGCCAAAGACCTTGTATTGAAATAATTGACTTCTGGTGCTGACGGAAAGCAATGCGAAACTGTCTCATCCTCCATTGAGCCTGGCAAGAAAAATGTTGCAGGTTAAGGATTGTAGGCTTGCAGCATAAAAATGCAATTAACACGAAAGATCAATACAACAAGTTTTAATGAAATATAGGTAAGCAGCATCTATCTCATTTAGAATAATTTGTGTACAAAAATAAAAACAAATTTATTGCTCGTGTAACCCCACCTGAATTACAGCAGCAGCTCTGTGTTCCTTGCCACATGAAAATCTTCTTCGGCACATGTAACCACGTATTGTGGACTGTACTAGAATAGCAGCTGAATATAGACGCAGATAAGCACTTCTGCAGATCCATCTACGTGCATACTTCTGCACTATGATAGCAGCTGCAACCTCTCGTTTCTCAGCATATGCTTTCCTAGCAAGGCTCCCTGCACATAAGTAAGCAATAAGTAACTTGTCCATGACAACAATTATTCAGACCTGATGCATGACAATAACTTGAGAAAATGTGAAAAAGGTAAGAGAATGAGAGCATATCAAATAAACAGTTCACAATATGAAAATGTGAAAACAAAATTAAAAGCATATCAAATGCTAAAAGTTTGAAGGTTTAAGCACATCCGGACAAAGGAAATCTGTAGAAAAGTAGCCCAACAAATAGCAAGAAGGATTCAATACTGCATGATATTAAAAAACTCGAAATTTTCAAAGGTGAAGCTGACATTGATACAAATTTGACAATACTTCTCACAACAAAACATTAACTCAATGTATCCAGCATGAGCAGGGTTTGGGGGTCAAGTTGTACACACCCTTATCCCGAGCAAGTCAGGAGGATGTTTTCTAATTTGACAACATTGGTTGTAATTTAGGATTGACTCTCAATTAAAATGGGAAGGTTTTTCAAAAGGCTTATCACTTAGGGATGTGCCCCTGCAATCAAAATTTGGTCATTGAAAGCCTTAATTGCGAAGCATCACTACTTATATATCAACAAAGAAGGTAGAGTTCTTTTACATTGTGCTTTCAGTGATCCTCATATAACTCATCCAAGGTCAAACACATTACATCAACCAGCTTTTTGGACCATATCCCATGCATAAAGCACCAAACAAATAGGTCTTTGACATAAACCAAGCACTCAGCACTGATAAATAAATCTGCTATTTCAACCAAATGCTGGAATGCCAAAAAAAGGCACTACAGTAACAAACATTGCTTGGCAAAAGCACAATAGTATTCAAGTAGGATGTGGAAGAAGGAAACCTCGGGAGTATGCTTGAAGTATCAAAGTTGCTGCCCGCATCGAGATAAACTGTTTTTGTGCTATATATGTTCGCAATCGACCCTGTATGTGTTTTGCAGCACAATCCAACACCTCAGCTCTTCGTGAATCCAGTACACCAATCTGACCGGATCGAAGGAAGACTTTTGTCTTTCCCAGCTACAGAAAAGGAAAAGATAAGATACGCTCAGTTGAATGTCCGCATTAACAGCATATCCGAAAGTAGAATATCATCTATTGCCATTTATACAAAGTAGAATCTGCACGCCAAAGTAGACATAACAAGATGCAACCAGCGACAGACAATAGGCTCCAAGACTTCCACATCTTTCATATTGGGGGAAAATAAAATATTTGCAGCATCCAATTCATTTATATGCAGATAATCTCAAAATAAGAAATATTCTTCTTATCATTTCTAGGCATCTGAAAGAGATAATCTGTATCAAATTGCCAATTGGATGACCATAGAAATTCAACAAAATAGCAGACGGATTCCCTTTCACTTGCGGTTTGTCAAAAAGAGATGTCAACATTTACATGTCCTGTATTATGTAGTTCATTGTAAAAATACAACAATGTCAATGACAAATACATAGAAATTATATATCTAAACAGCTAAGCAGTTCTCCACAGCAAATCTGACATATCTCATAGTTTGTATATAGAAGGCATTATTTGAGACTGAAATGATCAAATGGATATCACAATCCACTTACAGGGCATACCCTACTCTTTTAAATGCATTTAAATCTTCACTTGTCTTTTATTCTGCTACACATTAGCATCGCAAAAGAAATAACCATATGATACAAACCACTCAAGGAGAATCTCGCTTGAGAAAACACTAGGCACGATATTCTCGTAATTAGGCAAAGAGTCTGAATACCTTTCAATATTTTGACATTTTTCGAGGGGCTCTATCTTGTGCTAAATAGAAAATGGCCCACCTATTTTATACAATAAGGCCTACAATCTCCACCAATTAACATAAAATCATGGACTGATTTCTGCGAATCAGAGACTGATTTCCTGATTTATTCGCTTAGCTAAATTAAGGATTATATCCTTTGGTAGAATTAAAGAGTCTTATCCTGCTGACGTATAATATAAAACATAAAAAGGAAAGAAATAACCGGGATCTTACCACCATACTAAACCCATCCATGGAAATCCTGATAACAAACATTACTATTACATTGACAACTGAGCATGCCTAGCATATGTGTCAGTTGGGTCATTCTGAAGCTAACTTCCGACAGACATAATTCTGTGTACACTATTTTATTTAAACAGAGATTACTTTTAGGGGGGTTCGTCCTACTACCCAGATTTCCATCATTCTAGGCCTTCCCATGAGGTTAGGCCTAACCTCTTGGCCAAGTTTTGTGCATGATTTACAATCTTAAGAATACGTCCACCAATTCAAAACACAGAAAAAAATATTATATAGCTTTATCGTGAATTGCATGACTAATGGCGCAAATTCGCCCAGAAAATCATTTCAAAATATAACACGACACTGCAGTTAATATTATAGTCCACAGGAAGGTTACCTGGTAATTTTCAAGCTTCAACTTCTGGAGAATTTTCTCTGTAATCGTCTTTTCATCATAGCTGCAGTGCAGGTTAAGTATAAGATTAGCTTATTCAAAAGCATACAAAATGATGCAAAAGATTCACATACTGCTAATCACAAGGAAATTTAAATGAATTTCGCTTCAATCTAGCTCTATTTCCTATGTAAAATTATATAAGATATATCTACCTCTCTTTACTAATCATTGAAAATGGCAACACATACTCACAAGAATGAACTCACTAGTTTAATCTAAACGAATTGATTATAAAGAACCAATTCAGTGTTTTACCTCCCATCCATAAGTTCTAGTGCTAGAAGGCCAAAGCGATCGACAAATTCATTATAAGTTTTTCTTGTTGGATAACCAGCCAAACTTATCCGAATCGCCTCGAGTACACCCTGCATAAATTATATTGCACAGAGCAATTTAACAGAAGAATTATTTAAAAAGTAGAATGAAGAAAGAAAACAAATTAATTGTCACTCACTCCACATCTTAATTGGTGCATTATACTCAGGTTCTCATATACATGAGGTCGATTGACAGAGTTAGGCTTCACACAGCGTACATAATGAGGTTCAGTGGAGCTGAGTGTCTCCATAAGTGCTTGTAGTTGTTGCTGTGTAAAAGCAAAGAATGCCAAGCTTCAATTTTACCATGACAATTCATTTTGGACAAGCAATATAAAATGTAAGAGAGTCAAAAAGTAGTTTAACCTTGAATCTAAAGGCAACAGAAGAAAATCTGTAGGAAGAACGTGACGACTCCTCTGCTTCAGAAGGAAAAAGACCAGCAACAAAGGAGCAATCGGAAGAAGATAAAAGATTGCAGTGTTCCAAAACAACATAATCACGATTTTTGTCCAAAAAAGTTTCTGTTTGATAGGTAACCTGCAAGTGAGCTATGCAAGGTCAATGATGTGATTCTGTGAACAAGAATTAAGGGGATCTGCAGCGAAATATACCTTTCCAGCATAATGAGCAAGCCTAAAATCAGTACGAGAAAATTTTTCCTTTTCCAACCTAGGATGTGTCTGAAAATTCTGGAACAGCTTGGTTGAAAAAGTTTCATGGGTTGATTTCGGGAACATGCTGCAACAATGGAATCACTATAAGTATATTTCTACAAACAGCTCGAAAGATTGGAGAAAAATTAAACAAGGGCCATAAACTTTACCAAGCTTCATCCAAGAGCGCTATTATTCCTATCGGTTTCTGTATAAAGACATGCAAATTAATATGACAATGAAATACATAAGAACAAAGGAATGTATAGAAAGTTATAGTACAATAAAGAAGTGCTTAATCCACTGTGAACTTGTAAAACTCCAGTAATTAACCCAACAAATCGCAGTCCAAGCAGATATAGGTCACTATCATCAACTGCTCTCTTGTAGGGTCATCATGAGTGCATTAACTTCATTATAATGGTATGTAGAGCATGAAGGATTATCTAAGAACTTGCTCACTTCAAGCAACAGTACATGGAAAAAAATCATGCAAGAGATATTACTAGAGCACTTCCAACGCCAGTAAATGTAGTTCTCATAGAGGAAAGAATCAAAACAGCATCCACATCCTTTCCCCAGGATCCCTTTATGACATATGAGCTTGATTATGTTGAGTTCAATCACATACTAGAAAAGTTAAAGGTTGCTGAAGCTTTCAAGAGAAGGAAGGAAAGGAGCCAGATGACTAATGATTTAAAGCCATTTTGCCATATGAAAAAGTTTATGAATTGGGAAAAAAAAAATTAGGTAATGACATCAGCTTTCAAAGGACTATTTGATGCAGAACACATTTTGCCTTCTGATGTCGATGTTTTAGTAGCTGATACGGATTATTCATCTTCTTATCGATTTGTACATTATCAGAAAAAAGTACAACCTGTTGTTTTACTTGGTTGAATTTAGCATATGGATAAGACCATGATATCCTACAAACATCATGCATCAAGTAAGGATGATTAGTAATCTACCAATTAAAACAAATATTAACCTCTATATTCCATCAGATTCACAATTATAACATACTTTGATCAACAAAGAACACCACTTTCTTTTTCCTATAATATCCACTCATTGAAATTTGAAATAGTGAAGCATTCAAACAGAAAAATGAAGCCAAGGTAGAAGCAGAAGCCAAATATATAGCAAATACAGTAACTGCAGCTCAGCAGACTAAAAAAGAAGGGGAGAAGGAATAAACCTTCTCAATCAAGTCCAGAACATCTTGATTATCTACAAATTCTATGTAGCTCCAATCAATTTCTTCTCTTTTATACTCTTCCTGCTCCATCTTAAACACGTGCTGAAACCATGGATAAGCATTAGAAACTATCCATTGAAAAACTTATACGGAACAGAACTGTAGGAAGCCCCTAACCTCATTGAAATGTTGTTGAAGTTTTTCATTAGCAAAATTAATGCAGAACTGCTCAAAACTGTACAACAAACCAAAAAAAATCAATCTTAATTACAATGTCCATGCAGAGTAAGATATCAATACATGTCAGCATTTTTTATCCTTTTGTTGCACATTTATCTTTGAATTCAATGTATAAAGTCATTAAATAGTGGAGAAGGTATCAAAATATAAATGAACAATAGGGAAAAAAAGTACTGAGCACAGTTACTTTTGCCAATTTAACAGACTCCTAAACAAGTGGATACTAATTTAGAATCCTAGAGTCACTTTCATTCAAAAGGTTTGAATTTCTACTTCCAATTCGATGCTAACCAACATTTGAGGAAGGTCATAGCCCGTATTAGAAGATGACACCAATAAAGCCTAACAGTTTTAATTTAGTATAGTTGTTATGCCCATTGCCAATGATATGAGCTTACCTATTATGCTTGAAGCACTCAAAGCCATATATATCCAGAAGTCCAATTTGCACAAGGGAATTGGGATCTTGCCCAACAGATCTATTAATCTTATCAACAAGCCTGAAACAAGCATCACGAGTACTTTTCTCAGTTAAGAGGCATTTAGATGATTTATAAGGCCATGAATACCAAGAGGCGTACCAATCAAACAAACGAGCATATACAGTCTTTGCTAGAGCATCCCTACTTGCAATAGCAGCACTGCAATCTAGAGCCTTGATGATTACTCCCTCACGTGTCTGAATTGATCGTGTACAGAGGGATGATACCAACAGGTTAACATCACACCTAAAAAGCAACAGGTTAACATCACGTGTCTAAATTACCTTTCAATGTACAGAGGGATGATACCAACAGGTTAACATCACACCTAAAAAGCAATAGTATGTTATCAGATAAACAAGGGTCATGAGCCACACTATTCACCCTCTATGAATAACAAAATGACAATGCTAGGCTCGGTTCAAGACATCTGAAGAAAGCAATGTTCAAGAAGCACACGCTTCGCTTGCTTAAAAGTGTGCTTTGATTCTCCTCTGAATCTCTTTGGCTTCTTCCCCTATGCTTTGGTCTCTGGTATGTACTTTGTGTTTTTTCAAGTGATTGTGTCAGTTTCCCAATTCACTGTCTCATTTTCCTAACTACGTTTGCAGCAAATTTGATTTCAATATCACAAAATGATGGTTTTACAGCTTAGTTTGCTGTAAATTACCTTTCAATATCACAACAAATTGGTTTACAACTTATTTTGCTGCAAATTAGATTTCAATATTGAAGTTTCATTGTGCTCCAAATGAAGAACTTGCAAAATACGAAATAAGAGTTCTGAAAATGACACTTCAATCTCATTGTCAACAGTCATAAATGTCAAGTTTTAAGGGCCTGTTTGCATTGAATTGGGCGAAGAAGCCCCAACTCTGGTATATACTATGCTTCATGGTTAATTGTTTATTCTCAACTCAAATAGGCAAGTTAAAACTAACATACCTACATAGCATCAAGCTCCAAACAAAAAGAATTTAATGTACAAAAGGAGCAAGCATATGAAACAAAGAGGAAAGAAAGAGAGAAACAACAGCTAAAAAATGAAATTGTGATATGTATTGTCTGCTCAGGCAAGAAGAGAAGCTAGAAACAATAACATACATGAATAGGTCAGCTGCCATCTGAAGATGAAATCTTGACTGCTCGTCTTTAATAGTTGAAGAATCATGCTCTTTGCCAGGTGAAAAGGCAATATTACCCAAATGTAGGATAGCAGCCAATGTACGAAATATAGCATCCTGGCAATTGTAAATAAAACAAAATGTTACATATCTGAAGTTTTCTGATTTGTTTTAATACAGCGTAACAACAAGAAGATAAGAAGTGAGAAAATTGAAAAGCCCCTAACCTGTTCATCAGGGCTTATACCCACTATAGTCATCGCCCTTCTCGTCTTCATGTACTCATCTGCATTGCTTACTCCCTCTAGTTCATAGATTTTGCTTTGATTTAAGTAGTGAAACTGGTGAGGGTCATGTAGCTTGTACCTCTCAGCATCCTGATCAAAAAGGAATTAACATCAACTCAACTTAATCAAATTCTGGCATTTAATAGAAAGAGAATGGAAATTGAAGTCTTACTCACATCTTATAATTGTACAGGACTACTTCAGGATTAAATATTTGTTGTAATAGTTTTAAGAGAGGGTAATACTTGAGAAGAATGTAGAATTATGCATTCTCAAGGGGTTTTTAAAGTATATCATGCTTTGGAGAGTTCACGGATTTATGGACGAAAGTTAGAAGATATTTTCTGGTCCCTTAGCAGGAGTTTTCTTCCACAGGTTCTTGTTACGAATCTATAGCTCCTAAGTACCATCTGAGATCAGTTATAAATTCAAGCATATATTATTGATTGTACTCAAATATAATAGCAGAAATATGAGTATGTGCAAAAGCTTCCACAGGATTTGCAAGAATTCCCATGGACATCACAAAGATATCCTTAACTGCTGAGCAAGGAATCTTTTACAAAGTTATGGTTTTGGTAACTAAAAAAAGCTACAAACTAAATTAAATTACCATTGTAATTCACCTCAGTGATAAAGTTCACATAATAGAGCAATCATTAAATCGACAAAATAAGCATTAAACCAATCATTCCTCTTTCACCATGCAGACATCAATAAAAAATGCAAAACCAGAATCACTGTAAAATACCTCTTTCGAAGCACATAGTTGGTAAAAACAGTGATAATTTCTTTCAGGGTCAGTAATATTGACCACACGTGACCTTTCTAAAAGATATGTCCTGATTGCAGCGCCAGATATTCTACCATTTGTGTCGAACTGAATCTCAACAAACTTCCCAAATCGGCTGCAGGGATTAACAACATCTATGATTACTTGTGATGTCAACGAGGAGGGAAACCATCATTGCAGACAAATAAAGAATAGCATCATAGAGCTTGCTTTTAAAATGCAAAAACTGATCCTGCCCTGAGTCCAAACATTAAAAGGGCAGGGCCTAATCACCCTCCCCCTCCCCCCACCTCTAGTTACTAAAGCAGGTGGCACTTCTTTAATGAACAACCATAAGGCAATTCAGTTTGCATGGTGATGTACGATCCTTTATTTGCTTAAATATAAATTATAACTCTTGATACTATAAACGGAACTAAAAATACCATTATCGATCATATTAATAACGTTATAAAATATAGCATTCATCATTCCACATACTTAATTATCCTCCCGGTCCCACATTTGTGTAGGACAGTTATTACACAACCATAATCCACCAAGGATTTAAAAGCTGAAACTAAATAGCACATAAAATTAGACTTCTCATGCCATAAATATTCATAAAATCTATAGAAAGTAGTCATGGATAAGGAGAAAGAATAGTGAAGTGCACCTAAACTAAAAAGGAAACGTTAAAAGCAAAAAGGAACAGGATAGTGACTTTTTTATAAGGACAGAATATACTGTCTAATTGAGTATGCTGGGCTGGGGTGGGGGGGGGGGGTGAGTGGCATTAAAAAATAAGAGATTAGGATACTAAAACACTTGAAAAATAGAATCTCAAGAAAAACTAGAAGCCTTGTCCAGCAGCAAAAACTGCCAGATGAGAATCTTTATAGCAAGAAAACGTCGAAGGCTGGAATTCACTGAAGTCACAAGTTTATATATCAAGGTAATTAAATGATAAACTAATAACATGAACAACCTGGGTCAACCATATATTATGGACTTAATATCCTAATTCAAATATATCAAGGATCCCATAAGGCGACAAATTGTGGCATTTCAAGTTTGCTATATTAATAACTAACAAGCAGAAGGACCAAACTCATCAATAGACAAGATGCAACACAGACAAATTTGATTTACTAAGGTCAATTAACAACGTTGTTTTTGTTTTTAAACCATATTGCAAAGTCATATGTGAAAATTGCTATATGAGATCTATAGATCTGAGTTCTTTATCACAAAGGAATTGCAAGACATATAAGATATAATAAGATGTACATTTATTGATATAAAGCATAACAAAATACTCCAAAACACACCTGGAGTTGTCATTTCTAACTGTCCTTGCATTACCAAATGCCTCCAGAAGTGGATTTGACTACACCAAGCATATATTTATATTAGTAAACAGTGCAATATAAACAGACGAAGAATGTTTCATAAAAAAAACAGACGAAGAATGGTGTAATTAACTGAATCGGATAACAAAGTTAAAAGTTATTATGTATATGAATTTCAACTCCAAACTGAAAGGGATAGAGAATATTGCATACTAAAATTCACCTAATAACCCGAGTAACTACTAAAATCAAAGAAACAAAATTGACAACCAAATATATAAACATCATAATTAGACTATAAAACGATAATCAATGAATTGTATACCTCCAACACTTGCTGCTCCACGCTTCTGTCATCACCAGATGCACGTCCACCGACATAGGTAAGATACTGCATGATTAGTTTTGTTGTTTCAGTTTTGCCAGCACCACTCTCCCCACTAACCAGAATAGACTGGCTACGGCCCTCAGTTACCATTGCTCTGCATTAGAGAGTACAAAGGAAATCACAAATGACAGCTCGTGCAATAAAGACAAATATGATCTTATTCACATGCTAAGAAAGCAAATCGCAAATTCCAAGCTTTGTGCTTTGACAAACCTGTACGCTGTGTCTGCCACAGCAAAAACATGAGGACTGAGCTCACCAAAGGGCGCTCCTTTATATTGCTCCATCATGTGTACATCATAAAGATGCGGAAGCTTAGTGAATGGATTGACAGCAATTAAAATACTTCCTGTGTACGTCTAGAGAAAATATTAACGTGAGAAGAAATTCTGCAAAATGGTCAAATTTTAAAAAAGGAAAAACATGGCAAAAGCTAGTAAATGTATAGTAATTATTTAAACAGGAGAACCGCGTCTAAATGAGGAAGGCCGACAAACAAATAACTTGCATCCAAAACAAAAGAGCATTCATTAGAGAAGTTATCCACAACCAACTATATAAGGAAGTAAAATGAGACAAACAAAAATAGGTCCAATATTCAAAGAACAAGTGCATATGCAACCTATAAATGAAACAGAGTTAACGAAATAAAGGACATAGAAATATGCAGGATAGTACAGCAACTCTGTCTAACCGCTGCTAACTTCTGAGATTAATGAATGAAAGAAGATGAGGGAAAGGCCACTGATGGTGAAAAAAGACTAGTAAGAGGGCAAAGGGCCTACAATGGTCTAGAGGCATACAAAATAGATGAAATACCCAATGCCTAGACACGGAAGCTGATTTCTTCTTTGAATGTAATATACTATGCAAACTATCACCCATGTCAACCAATAACAGAAAATCTAGAATGCCTTCTATGGCCTCAAGTTCATGAGGCATTTTTCAAGAAGCCCGAGGCGAGATTCTATTATCTATGCCCCTTCCCACATCTACATGAAGCCTGTTGCAGACACACAGGCATCACCATTTCATTCGTTAATTTACTAAGGTTATTCGGTTGTTGTAAAAAGAAAAGGAAAGACCGAGTTGATACAAAGGATGCATAATCAATAGAAGTTATCACTTTTACCACATTAAAGATTGAGATATAGAGCACAGGTACACTTCTAAAAACACTAGCAAAGGGTAATTGCTATAGAAGAAAGAGAGCAAAATAAGAAATGGGCATATCAGCACTGCCCGATGGTAAACAAACTCCATTAATTATGATATTCAACTTCATGTAGTGAGCTTAGGGTTTTCTTGTGCAAATATGAAAGGAAGAGAGGCAAACATACAAAACATGAAATGAATTTTTCTATAAAGAATTCATAACCCACTCTAAGAAATGCTCAAACCTACCCTATTCAATTGGCCAGCTCCTTTACCGGTTTATGTAGCTAGCTACTCAAGAAGACGTTTATGGCACAGTCAACACCATTCATGGTAATTTCTTAAATACCAACTCCCGTTCTGATGTGCATTATAATTGATGATATGATTAATGAAGGGCATCCTTCTAGTAAAGGAGCAACAGAAGAACATGCAAAAGCTATACACAAAGAATTCTAGCAGTTGATCACAAAGAATTTACGCAATTAAAGATGATGAACCTGGGGTTTGAAAGTACGAAGACATCCTTCCCAAATCCCAAATGAACCAAAAGTTGTAATAGTATGTTCATCCTCGTCTCAATTTCTCCTATATGTTGAGATTCCTAGCGAAAAAACGTCATAAGCTGCCATCAACAGCCTAGAACTTTTTTCTGTTCTAAAAAAGTGAATTCAGTGCTATGTAAAAATCCATATTCGTCAAATCTGTCTTCAAAGATGATATTCCAAAACATGCCGGGTTTATCAATGCAATAGTGGTTCCTCCGACTTCATATCTTGTGAAAATAATGCTGCCTCGTCTTTACTAATCCCCAGTCCTAAATTATTTTCGCCATAATTTTATTAAATTCCACTTTTCACTACAGTTTAACAACCAAACAGGAGTAAAGGAGCATTGGCAAAGAAAGAGAAGCAAATGTGATCATAAGTTATCATCATTGTTTCCGCATTTATGTCAGCCGTAATAACTACGAAATTACAATGAAAAAATCCATGTCTATAACCATCAAAAGAGAGACTCACATATATGTTGTCCAGAGTGTATCTTCTTTCCAGATTGTACAACACCCCAGGCTCATTCAAGTATGTCAACTTGGTCATATCATCGACCCCTCCATGATCAGCATCAGGATCCCTCAGAAGCACCTTGGTTGGAGAAGCTAAAACCTGAACCCCAGAGAGCACATCCACATTAGTCAATACACAATCACATACCAATTAATTAGCCCTATCCGTCCATCAATTATCCAAGCTACCATTTCCCATACCCCCACAGTCAAATCCACACCATCAATTACCCCTCCCACGATACCTCTACAGCAAAAAAGAACAACTGAAACTACAAACGGGAATTCAACTGTTCAGAAGGAGGGAGAAAGGCTCACCTTTTTCCATGAGGAAGTAATGACTTGAACTTGGCTGCCGACAAAATCAACAACCTCAGCAGGCACCCAAGCCAAGTCCTTGTCTTCCACCCACACATTGGCACCCTTCCGAAGGCTCATTCTTCCTCTTCGAACGACAAGCAAGCAGTATCACAAGGAGGCTCGGAGAATTCAAATCAAGGCTGCGGATACTCCATCAAAGCCCTAGGGACCGAGGTTTAAATGCTTGCGGATCCGCAAGCGGGAGCGCGGACAAACGGCAATGCTTTGAATGCTGAACCCCCAAATATGGAATCCCTAGAGAGAGAAAGTGTGAACACGCCAAAATAGGAAAATGACAGAGATTGATGGATTGATTGATTGGGAGGGGAGATGAACAGGATGAACAAATTTGAGTGCAGAAGAAGGGATTTTGCAGCTTCCCGCCCTACGCGCTACGCAAGAGCTTTGTGCACTACAGAGGCTGCAGAGAGAGAGAAAGACAAAGGAGGGAGACGGTGGGGGTAAATTACGCTCTGCCACCTTCGTTTCTTGATTTTACGAATTTTTTTGAATAAAAAACAAACAAGGGAATAAATAAACAGAAAAATTCAAAATTGCAACCGACACGTCACCGTTTTCAATTTGATTTTCCAGTCCGCAGCGGTTGTGTGATTGCCAAGTCACGCGATTCCGGTCGTGTGCCTGTATCATTTTTTCATTTCTCAAGCTGTACGACGCTGTATGTGGAAATATTGAAATAAAGTATGAGTAAATTAAAATTTTTATAAAAAAAAAGCCAAAAAACGTATCGTTCAAGCAGAGTGCAAGAATCATTCAAACAATTTTCATTATATTTTTTATCGTTTTCCATTCTGAAGCAAAAATGTTTGAGAGCATTATAGTGAGCTAAAGAAAATTATCCAATTATGATAAAAAAAAAATCGTTTGATGATGTGGAATTGTTTAGGATAATATAGACTTGAAACGACTAGAGAGTTAGGATACTATATTAGAGCTACGTATTAAAAACTATCACAAAGAGATTTGTCGTTTTGACGTAAATTGAGTTGGCGAAGTTACACTAGGTTTCGCAACTAAATTAAGGTCACAATTGAATGTTGTTTCAGAGTTGGAAATTATGCATAGGTTTTATTTGTACGAGGATATAGGTTGTAACAACCAAAACTAGATTTGAAGTCGTGAATTATATATTTAGAAGGGATTGAACTTCTTTTGGTAGAAGGAGATACAACACTCTCCATGTCCTTAAGGGACGTTTTATTAATAATTAAAAATTAAAAAAAGAAGTAAACAGTCAGCATAACGGGATAGCCCGACCTCTTATATCGTCAAATGACAATAAAAAATCCATTAAATTAAAACATAATCAATCTCCTAATAGGGGTTTGCTTTTTATATGTCACATTGTTACAATACTTCTTGATAATAACATCTTCATACGACTCTTTTTTTTTTTTTTTTTTTTTGACAGAAAACAGCAGCTCTTATTAACTAATATCGTTTAAGAGTACATCTGCAAACTCAGAATTAAAACATGAAATTTCAAAAACAAGAACTTGACAATCCGGGAATCTCCTACTAAGCCAATCGGCTGCCCCATTCGCACCTCTCCTGATGTACTTCCAAACACAGGCCTCCAAAGAGACACCAAGCTGCTTGATTCGGCGGACAAGCTCGCCCAGGACAGTGCCTTGCCCCGAGTTCTTACTAAGCTGCTGGAAAACCCGCAGGGAGTCCGTCTCCACAACACACTGTCGAAGACCAAGATCCTTACAAACCTTAACGCCCCAAAGAACCGCCTCCGCCTCCGCAATTTCGACACTTGATCCAACTTGAATGCACTTGGAGCCAGCAAATACAACCTGCCCATGATCATCCCTTCCAACAATCCCAACACCACACTTCCCTCCACTAACAGCTGCGTCCACATTCACTTTGACCCACCCGGGCTCTGGGCATTGCCACCGCTGTAGAGTAGTCAAAGTCACGCCCGCCTTGGCCTTAAAGCAGCCTTGAAAGCGCCAGTACTCCTCCTGCAATTTGGGGCATCTGTCCACGATCTCAACAGCAGGAACAACCAAACCTTCAAAGATTGCCACATTTCGAGCGCGCCAAATTTCACTACACAACCAGCTCCAAACTGCAAGCTTCATCCCTGGAAAATCCAACATGAGCATCAACCAATCTAGAAAAGTTCTAGCCTCCTCCCCATGCTCAGAAAATTCAGGAAAGAAAGCCCACACATCAGTGGGCAACCTACACTCAAACAAAGCATGCATTACAGTCTCTTCCCTCCCACAAAATTGGCAACTGGAATCTTTCGAAACCCTCCTCCGCCTCAGGTTACTCATGCACGGTAACAAATCTTTCCCAGCCATCCAAAGAAAAGACCGCACACGAGGGGGAACCTTGATTCGCCACAAATTCTTCCAAACTCTCCTCTGTAATCCATCGTCAGCTTGGTCCCCTTCCCCGCTCTCTGCCCTCTCCATATGAACCGCGACGTGATAAGCCGATTTCACCGTTAAGAGCCCATCCGGAGTATGGAACCACATAAGCCGATCCTGTACGCTCGGATCCACAAGGTGTAAGCCCCTCACCGTCTCTACATCGTAGGGTAACAAAGTACTCGTCAACACATCCTCCTTCCACGCACCAATGTTCCAGTCAATGAGATCAATAACCTTGAGATTAGGGTCTCCTCCAAGGAAATTGCCAAGAACCTTGAAAGTCAGAGGTCGAGGCAACCACCTATCTTCCCACACCCTAATGTTATTCCCGTTCCCAACTTGCCAGAAACTGCCCGCCTTGATGATCTCCCGAGCACTGCAAATACTTCGCCAACAATAGCTCGGGTTAAAACCGACCCCCGCCTCCAAGAACGAGGACCGAGGGAAATACCTAGCTCTGTACAGCCTTGCAACAAGAGAGTTCGGGTTCTCGATAATCCTCCAACCCTGTCTAGCAAGCATAGCTTTGTTAAAGAGGTCCATCCGCCGAAAGCCCAGACCACCTTTACACTTTGGCTGACACAGCCTACGCCAACTCATCCAATGGACCTTACTCGTAGAGCCCTCATCACCCCAATAAAACTTGCACATAATCTGCTCTAAGTCAGAACACAGCCCATCCGGAAGCAAGAAACAGGACATGGCATAAGCGGGGATAGCCTGACAAACTGACTTCAACAAAACTTCACGCCCGGCCCTCGAAAGAGAACTCGCTTTCCACCCCTTCAGCTTCTTCCACACCTTCTCTTTGATGCCTGCAAAGATCGTTTTCTTCGACTTGCCAACCAAGGTTGGTAAGCCCAAGTAACGCTCATGCCTATCAACTTCCGAGACATTCAAAATATCCTGCAACTGCCCACGCAACACCCCACCAACATTCTTGCTAAACGTCACCTCTGACTTGCTCAAGTTAACTTGCTGTCCCGAAGCTTCTCCATAACGCTGGAGGATCCTGACCAATTCATGCGCCTGTTGGCAAGACGCTTGAGCAAAAAGGATGCTGTCGTCAGCAAAGAAAAGATGGGATACCACAGGCGCCGATCTAGCAATTCGAATACCCCGAAGAACCCCTGCGTTCTCACTCGCTCTTAGCATCGCCGAGAAGCCTTCAGCCACCAATAAGAACAAATACGGGGAGAGCGGGTCCCCCTGCCTCAGCCCTCTAGCTGGGACGAAGGCACACGACGGCGTCCCACCCATCAACACCGAGAACGAAACCGAAGTCACACACCTCATGATCAAACGAATCCAACCCTCTCTGAAGCCCAGACACCGCATACTAGCTTCCAAGAAATCCCACTCAACCCGGTCATAGGCCTTGGCCATCTCCAACTTGAGTGCCATGTAACCCCTCCTGCCTGATTTCTTATTCTTCATGAAATGGAAGATCTCAAAAGCAGAGAGAACGTTATCGGTAATAAGCCTGCTAGAGACAAACGCGCTTTGAGACTCCGAAACCACTTTGCCGAGCACAAGCTTCAACCTGTTCGCCAAGACTTTTGAAACCACCTTGTAGAGCACATTACACAAACTTATCGGACGAAGGTCCTTCATACGATAAGGGTCAGAAACTTTCGGGATTAAAAGAGATATAAGTATGATTAAGGTTATCCGGAAAAGGCTCTCCATTAAGGATGTTTAAAACAAAAGAGACCACCTCATCCCCCACAATATGCCAGTGTTGTTGAAAGAACAACGCTGACATACCGTCGGGGCCAGGTGACTTAGTAGGGTGCATAGAGAAGAGAGCAGAACGAACCTCCTCACCGGAAAACGGACATAAGAGCATCAGGTTATCTTCCTCCGTTAAGATAGGCGAGAGTCCTTGAGGAACCGGAAGAGAATGATTATCGTGATCGGTCTTAAAGAGGTTCTGGAAATACTCCACCGCCACTCTCGTCATGTTCTCCCTACTCCTCCATTCCATCCCATTATCATCCACTAGTCTGCGAACCTTATTCCTCCTCCTTCTCCCATTCGCCTTTCTATGAAAATATCCCGAGTTACGATCTCCAAAAGACATCTCGTTAGCTCGAGCTCGTTGAAACCAAATGAGCTCCTCCTTCTCCATAAGATCTCTTTCAAGCCTTTCAAGCTCCTTCCGTCGCTCGACCCATTGAGCCCTCATCCCCGATTTATGCATCCTCCTCAACTCCTCACGCACACTCGCCAACCTCCTACACACATTGCCAAACACCTGCTTGTCCCACTCCTTAAGCTCTCCCGCACACACAGCAAGTTTCTCCATCACACCTCCCCTTCGACTTTGGTTCGGATTGTGCCAACAATTCTTAAGTTCACTTGTAAAATAAAAACCAATATATTGTTATAATATCGGATTATATTTATACTTATCCACACTCATAATCAAGATAATACAATATAATTGTTTTTTTAAGTATTATTTATGAGAATCAAATTGAATTTCATGGAATACTATCTTTGAAAACTAACCATGTGACTAAATATTTGAAAATAAATTAAATCACACTAAAAAGAAAACAACTCTCTTAACTTAGCCTACCTTGAACCCAAAAGCTTTCATTCATAGAATATAAGATTAAGTATCTATACATGTATCAATTTAATTTCTTCACATAGGATTATGTACATGTACAAATCCTTCTCTAAGAACATGTATGTGAACTAAACAGGTGCATTGCATCTTTCTGTATGGATATATCAAACATATTGGACAGCTTGTTTAGTGTCAAAATGTGATTTAAACTTGATTTATTCATGAATCAAGCAATTTGATGAAATAAGGTTAAAATATTTCCAAGAATCCTATGGCCATGAATATCAATAGCATCATCGAGAGGATCAGAGCATATTACATAAAAAAATAATAATAATAAAGGTTGTATTGTGGGGAGGGTATCAGCCTCAGTATTAAAAGCACGAATTTGATTTAATTAAAAACTTAATTTAAATTTTATATAAAATTATTCAAAAGAATAGTTTGATATAAAATCTTGTATTATTTTATTTAATTTATTTCTTATGGGATTTATATTAATGATGCAGTATTTCTACTATAATATATTCTTTTAATCAAATAAAGATATGCAGTTTATAATTTTTGTATAAGGATTGAATACTCTTATATATTGTTTTTTAGGATTTAGTTTAATGTTTATAGACTATAATTTTAATTATATATTTGGTTGGAGTTGAAATATCTTTTTCTATATTATTATTTAAATTTCCAATTTAATATTTAGTAAGATTAATTAATTATATATATAAGAAAAACTTATAGATACAATTTCAATTATATAAATTCTTTCATATTTTACATAAATGTGGGGTCTATCGTCTACATTCAAAATTAACCAATTAAATTATGTATAAAATTTAAAGTTTATTTTTTTAGAAAAAAAATAAAATGAAGATTAGTAGACAAGAAGAGTTATAATGTGAGGTCTACAATGAAATTTCAACCAATTAAACATACTGAATTGTTTCAATAAAGATGAGTGATGCATTCCAATGAAAAGTTGACACATGTTGTACTAAATATTGTTTTTAATATCCGCTTTAGTAGATAGTTATGATATGATGCAAAGATTGAAAGGGAGGAGAAGGTGGGCCACCCACATGGCATAGGAGAAATTTACAACAACCTTTTATTTGGTAAATGAAATAAGAGAGTGGTGTGTATATTTTCTTTTGGCTAAACTGTCAATTAAAATAAAAATATTTTAAATATATCATGATTCATATTTTTTTTATGTATCCATAAAGATCAATTTTGTGTAAATTTTTTTATTCTTGTACAATATGTTAGCTATTAGTATGTATTGAATTAAACAAACACATAATTGACCCTTTTAAAATAACTTGATTTCAGCATAAAAAATTATCATTTTTTTAATACTTTTTAATCTACTACATGTTATTAACTAATTATTAAGTTACATCTATCTTACTTTAAATATGTTAAGTAATTTGAAAGTTAGGTATATCTTACTTTAAATATATTAAGTACTTTCAATATTAGGTTTATCGACTTTATTATTAAAAGATTTAATTTTACATAATTAATTTACATTCAATTTAGAAAGTTAGGTACATCCTTAAGTAATTAATTTACATAATTAATTTACTATAGGTATATCCTTAGAAAGTTAGATTTAATTTTACGTCATTCATTTAAAAGTTAGGTATATCATATCCGTACATAATTAATTTACATTCAGTTTCTTTCATGGAATCCTTACGTTGAAATGTGTACGTACATCAATATAGAAATAAGTGATACTACATTGAATTCTCCTTCTAGTTCTAAATTGAGAGTTGGTGTACAAAATCCATTTATATATGCTCCATTTCATTCAACAAATCCAGGAGACTTAGAACTCTCTAAGGGGACGTTTGGTAGACAAGAATGGGAATCAGGGTATGGGTTTGGGAAATGAAAACCCCATACTTTGTGTTTGGTTTGTGTATTTTCGGATTTGAAACCGATACCTCATACCGTTTAAGTATGGGTTTCCCATACTCTACCCTAAGCCCGGGTTTGGCTTTCATTCCTAATGACATCTCCCCCCATTTTTCATTCTCTCTTTATCTTTTGCAGTTTCATTCTTTGTTATTCAGCCAGTATTATTCAATTTTGGGGTAGATTTTGTCTCCCAAAACAGCCAACCACCGTAGCAAGTAGGCCGGCAAACTGAAACATCAACCGGCGCCGGCGCTGATTCCGGGGAAGAATTTGGCTAAGTGGAGATGGGGGTTGGTCCCAGTCATCTCAACCCTCTCTATGTCGGTTGCAATGGTAGCTGAAGAAGAAAATCAGAGCATCTCACCTCTCAAAACCCCCATTGCCAACCCCAAAAACTCTTTTAACACACGTGTTGAAATAGTAGATCTGGTGAAGAAGGAGAGAGACTTTGGACAGAGAGGGGAAAGGGGAGTAAGTGGAGATGTGGAAGATGAGACATGCAAGGAGATATGTATGTATGAAGTGTTACAGAGAAAGTTCACAAAAAAGCTTAATTAGGAGAAGGAAAAGGAAGTGCTACAAACCCTAATTTTCATTCCTGATTTTGTACCAAACAACTGTTATATATTAATTATGGGTTTCTAACCCCATACCCCCTTCAACCCCATTCCTAGACTCATTCCCATACCCAATATTAATTATACCAAACGCCCCCAAAAACACTCTTACTTTTCTATAGTTTCCTTAAGCTCCATAAACACTTCTCAATACTAAAAATAGACTGCCTCTAGTTCTGAATCAGACCACGGGTTGGATGACGCAATTGAGCAGTTTCAAGCTCATTACCAACAATTTCAAACCGCTCTCATACACCGGATAGCAACTACACAAGTAGGGAGAAAGCTCAAGAACCCAACGTCCTCATAGATACATTGAAAGAGGAAGGGAAGTCGGGCATACAAAGATTGTTTGCCGATTACATTAGTGATACACCACCGTACACGTATGAGAAATATTGAAGAAGATTTCGAATGCAAAGTCCCGTCTTTATGCGCATTGTCAACACACTGGAAGCATTAGTCAAGCAATAGTTTATTAAAATTCATATAACATGTTTTGTTAGTCAAAATAACTATTTACAATTAATTTGTGATGTTTAATTAGTTAAAAATATTTAGACATAATTAATGATGTTTAATTATATTAAGAAACATTGTGACTTAATTAATCAAGGGTATAATTGAAATATTATATAGACGAATAAATAAGTGTTGGAAAGTGGGAAAGTGGAACAGTGAATTTCATGTTCATTGATATTTAAGGGACTTTGATTGCGATACTTATGTCATGACACACGTCTAAATATAGTAAATGTTAATTAACTAAAAAAAAGTAAAAAGTAAAAATAAAAAGAGTAGGACCCACGAGAGCCTATTATAATTAGGCCAATTTGCATTTATACCCTAGTGAAAGTAGATAAATTCATAAATACCCCTTTTTAGGATAAATAGCAATGGGAGCCCTTTAAGGGCATGTTTACAATTGTTAACCTTTGCCTTTTACGATTACTTTTAAGTTTTAATAAAAAATTCACATAAGTGCAAAATCATTTATCGATCATATATTACTTCAACACAATGAGGTTGAAAACTTTACTCTCCAACACTGTGCATCGGAAAGTTAAAGAGTTTAATCTACCTGAACGCTTCTAGCAACAACTTCATCGGCCTCCTCACTTTCGACCTTGGTTCCGCCATCGCTCTTCGAAGGCCCCATTCTAACGTCGTTTCAGAACATGAAATCCCTCATATTTCTAGGGCTTTTCGGGAACAATCTCACCGGTGGGCTTCCCCCCCCCCCCACATCGGTGAGCTCTCGTCGTTGGAAACCCTAAATTTGGGGTATAGTGAGTTTGAAGGTCCGATTCCGTCGGAGATCGGGAACCTCGGCAAATTGCAGCATCTTGATCTCGTCGTCGGCATCTTGAGCGGTGGGATTCTGATCGAGTTCGCCAATTTGAGGAATCTCACAGTGGTGTATCTTTACAAGAACGAATTCAGCGGCCAAATTCCGGGGGAGATTGGGAATGTTTCATTAGTTTATCTGGATCAATCTGATATCGAAGGAGTTGGGGAGATTGAAAAAAATCTTCAACTCCTTAATTATATTTGATGTGTAAACGGCTTACAGGTTCAGTTCCAATTGAGATCGGTGATTTGCACAATTTGGAAGTTCTTAAGCTGTGGAAGAATTCACTCGTGGGCTCATTGCCATTGGGTTTGGGGAAGAACTCCCAGTTAAGAATTTGGGCATCTCTACAATTAAATTGGGTATTTTATCCTTTTTCTTGGGCATTCATGCAAATTTACCAAAATGAGGTCATTTTTACCATTGTAGACTTGTTTCAGGGTATGGGCTGCTATAAGCACTTATTAATTATAACTACTAAATTGGATTTTGAAATGGCAAGCGTGCTACAGTTATTATGAGAAATAAATTCGAGTCTGAAGTGGAGAAATTACATTTCACTAGAAATGCTTTTCCATTGAGTATTCAAAATTTTGAGTTCATAGTTATGTATTGTGCGGTCTTATATATTCACAAAGTATACGGTCTCTATTACTCTTGTTTTTGTGGGTTAATTTCACATGAGAGGATTTCTATAAGGTTAATTTTGTATTACCCGCCCTACTAGTGTTATCAATAAGGTTTGTTTAGTTAGATTCGATTAGTTCATATTTAAGTTGAGTATATGGGTTCACAAACAATCTAGTTACGGATCAAATTCATGAATTTTGGGCTCAATCCAATAATATTTTTTCATTACAGTTTTTGAAAATATATTTTTACAATATAATAATTCAATTTAATCCAACAAGCATTAGGTTTCAGCTAAACGGACTTGGATAAACCAAGTTCGGTTTTTCCATTGACTCACCGATTTTCGGATTGATTTTTTTAGTCAACTCTAATATTGACATTTGTACTCCTTGTGTTCTACATAAACGATAAACCATAAGAATTAATTAACCCACCCGAGTATCAGAGGATACAGCTATACAAGTCCCAGTTAAAGTAAAAACTTATAAGTACTAGATCATGACATTGTAGTAAATATTTATTTATAACAAAACTCTTACTTCAATATTGTACCAAATGACCCACATAGTTATATGTTTTCTTTACTTTAGTACGGACTTGTATGGTGTAATAAGCAAGTAATCTTCCAATACCCGTGTGGTTTAGTTTCTATATATAGCTTATGTGAAATCTAAGTGGAAAGTGCAATGGTCACAACCAGTCCTGATTTGGATCGACTAAAATTTTAAGGTTGAAATTCAATCTAAAAAACGGAGGTTCAAGGAAAAAACGAACTTTATTATTGGAACTTGAAACCCATTTGATCGAATCAAATTATTATATTTGTAAAAAAACACAACCTTGTCTTTGGAAAAATAAAACAAATTTAGATTGGAAAAAATTGAAGCAAAAATTCATGACTAACTTGTAAAATTGACCTGGAAAACCCAACTTAACTAAATATCCTTACCAAAATTGTTCTGGAACCAAACATTATCATATTAATTGAACACCCAATCCAAAATGGTCCATTCTCATCTTACCATATTATCAAAGCACTCGAAATTGACCCGAGTCTAAACTCATCTGACTCACCCGATTGACACCCTAATATTAACGGCAGAATACATAAACGGCCCCCCGAACTTGTAACTTTTTTTCAACCAGACCCCTCAACTAAAAATATTCTATTAAACCCCCAAACTTACTAATTTTGTTCAATAATGCCCTCCTCACGCGCCTTGTCCCACGTCACCGCCACTTCACCACCACGTCAGCGCTACGTCACCACCACGTCAGCGCCACATCACTGCCACATGGATCCGACATGGCGGTGACATAGCGTTGTTGGAAAAACTATTTTTTTAATTTATATATAATTTTTTATCCAACTCGTCTAAGGAAACACGCAATAAAAGATTTAGCTTACGCAATAATTTTTGCATAATATATATGTTATCATCAAAATAAAATATCTTATAGTATAAAATAATAGTATTACTTAACTAAAACATTATTTTGTAGTATTTTCAGTCGCACTAAATTGTCGTTAACTTTTTTATCGAAGAGATCTAGGATTACTCTTACATGATTGATTAGTAGAACTGTCAAAACTTAATCGAATCTACTAAGCCGACTCGAACCATCGAAAATTTTTAGGGTTGAATCCTAAAAATTTGAACCGAAAACCCAAAATGAACTAAACCCGTTTCAACCCGAACCCGAATGGATTGAAATCCGAAACCCATTGGGTTGACCGGTATAGTATATTTAAAGAATGTATAAAATTTATTTTTAAAATTATAATATATTTTATTATTTAATATTATTATTTAATTAAAATATTGCCTTAACAATATTTCAGTCGCACAAGATCGGCGTGTATCACACGCATTATGCCACGTCAGCAATAGGGGTTCAGTCAAACAAAATTAGTAAGTTTGGGGGTTTAATAAAACATTTTTTAGTTGGGGGGTCTGGTTGAAAAAAAGTTACAACTTTGGGGGCCCCACATATATTCTGCCCAATAGTAACCTCCATTTATCTTGTGGGTTAATTTTTACTGGATATTTAGAGCACTAGTAGAGAGGAAATTTGTCAAAGCTAGACGGCTAGACCCGATTTTGAAAAATGACCCAACAGATCAACAATTTTATAAAATCCAATTGGAAAATGAATGAGTCAAGGAAAATCAAACCCAGTTGACCTGAACCTGATTGGATTGAAACCTAAAAGGTTGAAACCCATTGGGTAGAATCAAATTATTCCATTTACAAAAAATTGATTATTATAATATATATTTAAATATATAGTACGAGGTGGGAAATCCTTTGGTGTTTAGTGATTGCTCATTCGCTATTTAGTAGGAAATGAATCCTGAGGCGCAAAGTTTAAGATTTCGGTAACTAGCGACCATTTAGTCGAAAAAAGCCAAAATTAAATCTGGCGCCTAAACAAAATAGCGAAAATGCTAGAAAAAACATTAGGGGTAGCTTTTTTTAGCATTGTCAAAAAGCTTCTATCTCCTAGGGGTAGCTTTTTTGTTAAAAAAAGCGCTAGAAAATGCTTCAGCTTGCTTTTTTTTTTTGACCAGCCGAACGGAGCCTAAAGCGAAAATGTTTGAGAACATTATGTTGAATTAAAGAAAATTATCCAATTATGATAAAAAAAAAATTACGTGATGATGTGGAATTGTTTAGGATATATGGGATTGAAATCACTACATTGGACTAGAATCATAGAGTTAAGATATTATATTAGAGTTACGTACTGAAAACATCACGAGAAAATAAAGAGTATTGTCGTTTTGACGTAAATTAAGTTCGCGAAGTTACACTAGGTTTGACAACTAAATTAACATCACCAATTGAATGTTATTTAAGAGCTGGAAATTATCGATAGGTTTTATTGGTACGAGGATTTAGGTTCTTACAACGAATAATAACTTTGAAGTCGTAAATTGAATATTTGAGAGGGATGGAATTTTATTTAGATGCGGCACTTTCCGTACCCTTGAGGGTGTTTTATTTTTTTAAGTAATCAGCATAATGGGATAGCCCGATCTTTTATATCGCCAAATAACGATAAAAACTTCCATTAAAAAGATAGGCTTAAAACATATGTGGCCACCTGAACTTGCACACATTAGTCATTTTAACACTCGAATTCATCGGGTTGCCATTTAGATACTTGAACTCAACATTTTGTGACCGATTGAACCCTTAGACGCTGATGTGGCAAAAAAAGTTGACACGCAGGTGCCACTGTACATGCCATATCATTATATAAATTAATAAAAAAATCAATAGCAATAACAAATTAAAAGAAAAATAAATAAATTAAAACCCTCAATTCCACTCTTCTTCTTTTCCAGATCTTCTTCTTCTCCAGATCTTCTTCTAGATGTCGGTTTAATTGCTTCAATCATACTTTCTGAGATCTTTAGAGTCTAAAATCATCTTTAATGGCAGACGGCGGGTACCTCGGTCGCCGAAGAGGTGACGGCGCAAATCTGAAACACACACACGCCTTCTTCAATGGAGAGAGAGGGAAATTTTAGGTTTTACAGTAAAGCAAAAGCAGATGGGGAGAGGAGTAAGAAGAGGAGGCAGAGGGCAATGGTGGGCTTTTTGGTGGTGACGGCAGATCTAGCGGAGGGCCGTCGGAGAGGCGGCGGAGCCAGTGCAGCGGGCGACGGTGACCCGGCCGAGGACGCAGATTAGGGCATAGAGGAGGGCGGCGAGAATGACGCAGAAGTCGGAATTGATAGATCCAGTGGCCGACGGCGGGATCTCGGTCGTCAGAGGGGGAGGTCGCGGATTTGAGGAGTCCGGAGGAAGTGAGGTGGGCTGGAGGAAGAAGAAGGATGAGAGGTTGAAGAAGGCTTAGATTTGGGGTTTTCTTTAATTTTTCTTTTTTCTTTTAATTTGTTATTGTTTTTGATTTATTTAGTTATTTAAATAATGATCTGGCATTTTGACCAAAAAAAATAATGATCTGGCATGCCACATGGCACTCTCGTGGCAAATTTTTTTGTCACGTTAGCGTTCAAGTGTCTGATCGGTTACAAAACGTTAAGTTCAGGTGTCCAAATGAATACCCGATGAATTGAGGTGCTAAAATGACTAATGTGTGCAAGTTTAGGTGGCCGCATATGTTTTAAGCCTAAAAAGATAATCAATCTCCTAATAAGGATTTGCTTTTTATATGTCACACTGTTAATAGTACTTTTTTGAGAACCTGTTATAGTACTTTTTGATAATAATCTTCATGCAACTCTTAAGTTCACTTGTAAAATAAAAACCAATATATTGTTATAATATCAATTTATATTTATACTTATCCACACTCATAATCAAGATAATACAAATAATTGTTTTTTTAAGTATTGTCTATGAGAATCAAATAAAAAATATCGTACTATCCTTGAAACCTAACCACTTGACTAAATATTCAAAAATAAATTAAATCACACTAAAAAGAAAACAAATCTCTTACTATCAGCCTACCTTGAACCCAAAAGCTTTTATTCATAGAATAAAGAATTATTAAGTATGTATACATGTATCGATTTTATTTTTTCACATAGGAATATGTACATGTACAAATCTTTGCATAAGAGCATGCATGTATGTATTGTATACTAAATAGGTGCATCGCATCTTTGTGTATGGATATATCAAACATATTAGACAGCCTGGTTAGTGTCAAAATGTGATTTAAACTTGATTCATTCATGAATCAAGCAATCTAATGAAATAAGTTTAAAATATTTTCAAGGGATATTCTGCGCGGTAACCACGAGCTTTTGCGCATTCCGCGTGGTACCCAAAGGTTTCTAATATTCCGCGTGGTGACCCTGAGGTTTTGCAAATTCCGTATTATAACCTTGTTATATTATTAAAAACTAAAAATATATAAGACTCACCTCTAATATTTACTTAATTATAAAAAATCACCCTATATTTTTTTTCCAACAAAACTATCAAATCTATTTTATTAAAACACCAAAGTTTATAATTATAGAATCATATATTTTCTTATTTAATCTTTTTTCATGTCACTATATGTTATTATTTTAAAAAATTAACCAATTTTTGTTATTATAAAAATAACCACATTTTCAAATTTTATAATATTTGATGTTTTAAGGGAGTCATTTTTAAAAGTGGGTGCACTAACTCAAGTAATTTATTTTTTAAATAATACAAAATTGGTTTTCTAAATATGTACATATATAGTGAGATGAAAAAAAAGTGCAAAAATTATAGAGTTTTTTATAACATGTACAAATTTAGGTAAATGTTTTTACAACATTTAAAATAATAAATATTATGCATATCAAGTGATAGTTATAGTTAAGTGTTTTAAGAATATAGATTTGCTACTTTTGTTGAAAAAATAAAATATAGGGTGATTTTGTGTAATTAAGTAAATATTTGGGGTGATTTTTATATATTTCTAACCTTTTATAATATAACAAGGTTATAACACGGAATTTACAAAACCTCAGGGTTACCACGCGGAATGTCAGAAACCTTTGTGTACCACGCGGAATTCGCAAAACCTCGTGGTTACCACGCGGAATTTCCCTATTTTCAAAAGTATCCTAACCACTAATGTAACACTGCGTCTTATATATATTAATACGATGAATATAATTAACATTGTTAAAGTTAAATAGCTATGCGTTATTAATTTTAATTTTAGCTTCATAATTGATTTCAAACTAGTAAAATCTTATCAAAAGATAAACCGCTTGATTGTTTTGCCTTGTGTAGCATTTGTTGATCAATGACTTTTCTAACTGCATACATATCAACTACTTAAGGCCCATTCCTCTAATGAGTACGTTAACAACGATCTCGAAAGCTCTAAGAGTATGTTTGAGTTCCTTACACTAAAATTTGTCAAATTATAAACTACTTTAAAATAAAGTATTATCAAAAAATAAAACACTATACAAAATATTAATTAGAAACATAATTGTCAAACACGAGGCTCAAGGTTTCGACTAAAAAAACACGAGTTTCAAGTTGTTAATATTTCATATGCTAAAATATGTATATCTAGCTAGTCGTTAGTCGTGGTAGATATATTTGAGTAACTCTAGTGACTCTTAGATGATTAACATTTTTTTTTTTTAAGAAAATGAGGACCTATCCCACTTATTTAATTAATAATAAGAACATTACATATGCTCGCTCATCCAATTGTCGATTTCCATGAAGGAAATCAGCCCCTCGGGAGGGTTCTCATACACAATTAGACTCTCTAACATGTCCTCCCCAATTCTAGTCATCTAATCAGCAGATTGGTTTGCATTCCTAGAGATATGCTTAATCCTAGTATTCAAGCCATCACTACGTACCCAACAGCTTCCTACATTCAGCAATAATTTCCCAAGAGTAGATGATTAACACTTTAGCATAAGTATATACGTACAAAGATGTCAAAATTAACATGCATGGTACATTTCCTTATTACAATCCACATCAAAGTGAGTCTCTAACGTAACATGCTAATAATAATATCCCTAGAATATAGATCACCCACCTAATTTCTCTCTTTGTCGGGCAACATCATTCCATTGCCGGCCTCATGCATTTTCCTCTTCAAACTTGTTTCATCTCCTATCCCTTCTTCCTTGCATGAAAGGGCACAAATTCATGCAACATAAAACCTATCAAACCTTCTCATTTCGCAATAAAACAATCAAGCTAGCATGGCATGTTGCGGTCACTATTGCCTATCGTTGATCAACACTATACTCCTCATCCTCGCCTTCCCATTCTTGCTCGCGGGTTGGATCATCAGGAACCTCTCGGGTTCGCCATGTAACCCGATAGTCTACAAGCCCCTTCTCGGAGTAGGAGTCTTCCTCGTTGTCTTGGCCTTGATCGGGATTCTAGGCACGTGTTGTCGGATCACATGCTTCCTATGGATCTACCTTATGATGATCCTCGCCCTCATCATCGTCCTCGCCTTCATCCTCATATTCGGGGCAACCAACATCAAAGGTGGATCCGAGACCGTGGCAGGAGAGTCTCAAGATAAGCTGCAAGGCTTCTCGTCTTGGTTGAGGAACAAGATGATTGATGATGAAAGTTGGGCTGACGTTAAAACTTGCATGAAGGATCATCATGCATGCGACAAGATTGAGGCTGTTCGAAACCTCGTTGATTTCATGAACCTTCAACGTTCCAAGCTTTCTCGTATCGAGGTAATATTTTTTAATTTTCTCCTAATTATTTTTGGTAGAAGGAGAGACGGTAGCCTCCATTTTTTCTCCCATTAGATGCGTTATCTTCATCTTCGACCAAAAAAAAATTGTGTTATCTTCATCATGCATGCGATCAACGAGATTACATGCTTAATCAATTCTAACAAGCTCATACATTTTCATATGTATATATAGCAAATACAAACTATTTGAAATGAACTAGAAGGTTTATTGTTTGCATTATTTAATTAAATTATAACATTTGAAGAATCCTTACTGAAAGTATTCTTTCTTTTTTATAATTTTTTCCTTCTCGTTCTCCTATTAGAAATCGATCTACAACAAATAGTGAACTCGAAAAACATATGAATACTTGTCCTTGATCTTATTTTGTAATTTTTATAATTTTTATAATTTTTTTATATATATATACACATTTACTTATTGAGCCGCTTTGAGTTTGACTCGAAAAACATATGAATACTTGTTCTTGATCTTATTTCGTAAAGTTCCTTAATGCAACACACAAAGTTTAGTTCACAAAATATATATCACAATTGAGCACTACCAAAGGTTATTATGAACTTCCAACCAAAAAAAAAGGTTTATTATGCACATTGGCCTCGTGATGAGGTTCTTAACATGCAAATCACAAATCATATTGCAGATTGATTGTTGCAAACCGCCATCGGATTGCGGGTTCACATTCATAACTGATGATGTATGGCAAGTTCCACCAGGCGGATTCAACACGTCCGACCAAGATTGCAAATTGTGGAGCAATGAAAAGGCGACTCTTTGCTACAATTGCAACGCTTGCAAGGCTAGCTATCTTGCACAATTCATGCAATATTGGAGGAAACTCACTATTGTCAACATTGTGCTTCTTTCCTTCCTCACTATTGTCTTCCTTATTGGTTGTTGTGCTTTGATGTAAATTACACTATGGTTTAGTTGCATTTAGTTTACGAAGGCAAGTTGTAGCAATTGTAACATAAATCCACGATCCACTTCATGTATATATGTTCAGATCCTTAGAGCTAAAATATCCAATTTTGTGACCTATCATTTACCTACAAGAAGTACGCATAAGAATGTACATACCCCATGTGAGTAGTTTTAAACCAAATTAAACTGATGACATTTGGTGGCCTAATTAATTAAGGTTCTTTAATTAGATGTTGCAAATATAACTATATAAGACTTAAGTTTATTCATCAAGTAGGCTTCGTTCGACACTAACGGAATAGGTAGCGTGTTTCACTAGCGAGGGTGGAACCCTCGAAAAAATAGCACCCTTGTACCCCAAGAGGACCGGATTCTGGTAGCGTTTTCTTTCTTCCGCTCTCCGCTAATATGAGATGCGAGTTAGGGGAACCATTCAAACTTTTACAAAGGTCACGGGTACCATCCAAAATAAAGTCTATTTCCTCTCTGCCATATAGAAAGCCAAAAACTCAAAGGTAGCAATTATTTAAAGGTCGTATAGCCGAACATACACCTCATT
The DNA here is from genome assembly GCA_963924305.1 of Polygonum maritimum. NCBI lineage: Eukaryota > Viridiplantae > Streptophyta > Magnoliopsida > Caryophyllales > Polygonaceae > Polygonum > Polygonum maritimum. The sequence goes on along the minus strand of OZ002735.1, from coordinate 33,513,216 downwards.
ATTGTTCATCAAAACTGATTGTTTGTGCATCAAAAACAGCCGAATATGTATTGAAATTATATGCATTAATATATGTCTGTGCATTATAATTAATCATATGTGCATCAAATAGACTTTTTTGCCGTGTCAAAAAGAGTGGATTTTATATCAAAACAACTAAAAGAATCCTGTTTGTGATCTGAGTACATCAAAATCCGTTGAATGTGCTTTAAAGGGTTGTTCTAAAAATCATGATCTTCCTTAACAAATATAATGCTTTAATGGACTTCCACCATAAATTTTGGGCTCAACGAGCTAAAATTAACCATTTACAAAATGTAGACAAAAATACAAAGTACTTCCAAACCATCTCAAAATTACGCAGATTTAAACAAAATATAACATCCTTTCAGACTCGGGATGGTTTGGTCCTTTTTGATCATGAAACAATTTCAATGAATATTACCAATGAACTAGCAACACGCTTCAAATCCAATCCCAACTCAGTGGTCTACCCCCAAGATCTCGATATTATACCTCCTATGATATCAGATGCTGATAACATAACTCTCTCGAAACAGCCGACACCATCCGAAATAAAAATGGCTATTTTTGACTTAGCTCTGAATAAAACTCCGGGACCAGATGGCTTCACTGCGGAATTCTTCCAAAATTATTGGTCTACTGTCGGTGCGTCAGTTGTTCACGCTGTAGTGGCTTTTTTTCACTCCGGATCAATGTTGACCGCCGCAAATAAAACTTTCATAACCCTAATTCCCAAAATTGATACGCCAACATCAGTTAATCACTATAGACCAATTAGTTTATGTAATACCATTTACAAAGCAATTACAAAGGTGTTATCAAACAGAATTCAACATATTTTACCTTCAATTATTCATCCGCTTCAGAGTGCTTTTGTTAAAGGGCGTCTGATTCAAGATAATGTCCTTATTGCTCATGAAATTTTCCATTCGTTCCATAAAAAGAAAAAAGGAAAGATTGGTTGGATGACCATTAAATTAGATCTTGAAAAAGCATATGACAAAATTAACTGGAATTTTATCCGTCTGGTTTTATCCAAATCCGGGTTCCATCATAAATGGATTCAACTCGTAATGACATGTATAACCACTTCGTCGTCTTCAGTTCTAGTTAATAATGAGCCAGGGCCTGAATTCCAGCCTACTTGTGGAATCCGCCAAGGCGATCCGATGTCTCCTTTCATCTTTGTATTATGTATGGAATACTTAACTCGAACATTACAACATGAGGCTTCGGCCAATCCAAACCATGTTGGAATCCAACTCACAAAAAACGGATCAATCCTTCCGTTCTTGAGCTTCGCAGATGATACAATTATCTTTGCAAACGCAAACGTTACAAATATGGAATTTATTAGAAACACCCTTCAAAAATTCACTAAGGTTTTTGGACTATCAATTAATTATCATAAAAGCTCGATCCAAACATCTGCTAACATTCCTCAACCTACGTCGATTGCCTTAGCAAGTATCCTCAATATCCAGGTCACCTCTTCTATGGAAAAATATTTAGGTATTCCGATTCTTAAAGGAAGGGTTCAGATTTCAATGTTTTCAGACTCAGTTAATAATCTTAAAAAACAGCTGTCCTAATGGAAAGCTAATACAATTTCACAAGCAGGTAGAGTTGTTCTTATCCAATCGTGTCTGATAAGCAAAGTTAACTACCTCATGCAAAGCTTTATGCTGCCCCAAGGGGTCCTCAAACAAATAGATGCGGTTTGTAAATCTTTCTTTTGGAACAAATTTATTCCAAATCACCATCCACTTATTAGTTGGGACCGCATTTGTTCTCCAAAAGAGAACGGTGGACTTGGACTAAGGTCTGCGGAAAATATCAATATGTCTCTTCAAATGAAATTGCTCTGGAAAATTGCGACGCAACCACAAAATGTTTGGGTCAAAGTAATAACTCAAAAATATCTAAATACGAACTCCCTTTTTAACTATCATAAAAATAATTGTTCTTGGCAGTTTGGTAGGCTAATGAATCTTAGAGATCTTTTCTCTAAGGGCATTAGATGGCTGCTAGGAAATGGTAAAACAATCAAATTCTGGACAGATCCGTGGTTACCAAATATTGATCTTTTACCCTTTATCGATTCAGGAAATCCGACCCAAAAAGTTAACGCATTTATACTTCCAAATAAAACATGGAATACTGCCCTCCTCGCTCAGGCAGTGCCGCCTCATATCATCGATATTATCGTTTTAACTAGAATCCCTATAACAGAGACTGAGGATAGACTCATCTGGCTTCCTGCTAATGATGGTATTTTTTCGGTTCAATCAGCAAACTCCCTTTTAGCATCTCCACAAAATACGTGCTCTAATCAATTTGAGTGGATTTGGAAATCAAAATTACCACCTAAAATAATCAACTTCCTTTGGAAAGCTTGTGCTGACTGCCTCCCGACAACAGACAGATTAAACCGTTTCTATAATTCAGTTCCGAATCTATGCTCCCTTTGTGAGCTAAATGATGAATCCCTAAATCATTTCTTTTTCCAATGTCCTTTTACAAAAGCGATGATTTTTCGTCTGCAAAAACTATTAAATTATTCTTTTAATCTTACTATGAATTTTACGTTCCAACAAAATTTACAAGAAACAATGGCCAATAACCAATATACAACGTCACTAGCTTTCCTATGGTGGTTTGTGTGGGCACATAGGAATGCAAAAATCTTTGATCCAACTAGAATTAACCCAAAAAACCTTCCGTCCAACTTAGCTTTCACAGGCGCCCTTGCTTGGGAAGGCTGTTGTTTGAAACCTCATAACACCTCTAACAAGCCAAAAAGGAAAAATCATACATCTTGGAAAAAACCGCCTTCACAGTGGCACAAACTAAATTTTGATGCTTCTAGACTCAAAACAGGAACAACTCATGCCGGATTCATCATTAGAGACCATTCTGGAAATGTTCTTTCTGCGGGACGACAACAACTACCCTCTATGACTATAGTACAAGCTGAAGCTTCAGCCTTACTTCATGCCATCACAAAAATAGACCTTTCTCACATTCAAAATCTTATAATAGAAGGTGACAATCTCATTGTTATTAATTCTTTAAAACGCCTATGGAAAGTGCCTTGGGAAATTCACTCTATTATTGAAGACATAAGAAACTTGATTTCGGCTATCCCCTCTGTTATTTTTTATCATTGTTTCAGGGAATCAAACGCTGCTGCAGATTTCCTGGCAAGAAGACACTTCAATCTTCAAAGCTTCAATGCAACCCTGCCCATTCATGCTTCGTTCCTTCCGTCTTCTCATTTGTCTGTAACACAGTCGCGGTGTTTGTTGAGTCAACAACCCGCGCTGTTTGAATTTTTAAAGATCATCCGTCACGATGATTTAGGTCATCCTTGTAACTTAAAGGTAGCCTAATTTTGGCTTGTTCGAGCTAGTAGCTCCACAATCAAAAAAAATAAAAAAATCATGATCTTTATCAAACTTCTAAGACGTTATTTCGCGATATAGCTTCTTAATTTTACGAAAAACAAAGGGAACTGATTCTTCAATTAAAAGAAAGCAAAGATGCCAACTTCTAGAATCAACTTATTCTTGCCAAGACCTTAAAATGCATAAATGTTCCTTTCCACTCCATAAAGAGCATTTTCCTCATAGTGGTCCATATTAGCTATGTATAGCTTTGATGCTCACTTGGAGATTTTATCTAAACAAAACCACTCATAAAGACACAAAATACCTTTGCACTTTGCAATCTCACACTTCATCATCTGGATCATCTTCTCTATAACTTCAATGGAGCCAGAAGAGGTTCTTAGGAGAAGTGGAAGGCCTTCTTCATATGAGAGGCCACTCGCCATAATCTTTACCATCTTAGCAGTCCTTTCACCCCTCTACATAGACCGGAGATCGGACGAGGAGTTGGAATCCGATGAGCTGGGTCTGGGGCTAAGTGCTCTGCTGCCTCTGCTTATCCTTGTGGTGATCATGGCGATAGCTATCTCGTGTTATGCTGACCAGAACTTCACCAGGTTTGACCCGAATTGGATACATAGAGTCGGAGGCTCGTCTGGTGGAATCATTGTTATTCTCACTGTTCTTGTTTTGGTTCTCAAGTGCAAGGCTTCTGTTATGAACTGGGAATCTTAAGTGTGAGGTCTAAATGGTGTATGATTAAGGTAACGCCTAATTTCTTGCATGGCTTTCCTTCTTTGGTGACAACTGACAAGTAAAGCGTTTGTGGAATTGGAAAAGTTGTTATATAATCTATGCATTGTATATGTTTTCTTTGGATTTATTTTTAATTATCTTATGATCTCTGTATATCAAGCTAGACAATTCAAATTGCATCTATGCATTGTATATGTTTTCTTTGGATTTATTTTTAATTATCCTATGATCTCTGTATATCAAGCTAGACAATTCAAATTGCATCTTTGTATACAGATAGTAGTGGTAAATCAGACATGGAAGCCCACTCAGGGATGCAAGTAAACATATTAATAGGGTTTAGGCCATGTACTGAGGATGAAGCCTGATTAGCCGGGGAACTTGTTTAGCACACAAGATGGCAAGAAAAAGATGCAGTTAACTACAAACTATCGACAGCTCCAAAATTTTCATGCTTAAGTGAAACTGAATAGATGACCTTGATAACAGTGGAACAAAAAGAATTAGGAATTGAATGAAGAATTCAAAAATGAAATTACAATGGAATGGACATGCTGGGACAAGATGACCATTACAACAACATTAATCACAAGCATACCAACAAAGCAATAGAATTTTTATATACCAAAGGAAAGTGCAATGGCAACCAAAACTGCAAATGCAAAAGGTAAAGAGTGAAGGGCCCGAACGCTATACGCACTGTTGCAATCGTCGCTGGCGCCACTGAAACATCCGGGTCTTGATACCTTAGCAATACCTCCCTCTAGGGCAAAGCTACTGTTAGCTTTTCCATTACTGAACAACACACACCAGAAATAGGGGGACCCGCCATCAGAGCCACTAACAGCAGCCCCAACTTCAGTGTGGTTCTTGCTGTAGAGTATTTCCAAGCTCTTGTTATTCTTCATTAGTAATCCAGAGAAGGCTTCGGAGGGGGCAATGTATTTGGATTGACATCCAAGTAGACACCCAGTTATTTGGGAGAGGGTATCGGTTTCAACTCCACACGTGGGGGCAAATGTGTTGGCAAACTCGGAATCATCGGGCTTCTTGGCTTTCGTCCCGCCGACCTCGTCACAGTTGCCTTCATATGCTTTTATGTATTGAAGAGCAAGGCATGCTAGGCCCGGGTTGTCGTATAGAGATTTGAGGTGATTTGCAGTTCTGTTCTCATTGAGTGCAGATACAAGCTGGTCAGCTGGATTGTTTGTTACTTTACCTGTTGATTATATTTATTTATAGTTGCAAATGTTAATGGAGGCATCTAGGCAGAGACTAAAACATGAAGGTAAGAGTTGCACAATGTCAGATGTAATAATGACATCAAATTAGAGATTACATCTTTCATGCTTTTAGTTTAACAACGAAGATGGCACAGTATTGTCTTAGATCATAAACCACTCAGAAAGCCCAAGGTAACGCTTCTTAGCAGGAAATCACCATACATAATTACATACAGTAAACATATAGCATAGCAATAGATGTAACCAGGAAAAGACAACTCAGCTCACAGTTGAACATTCATCAGTTAGACAGTAGACTCGCAGAAAAAAGCTAGCTAGAGTTATACTTCACAGCTGAAGATACTACAAATAAATAAACATATAAACTTCCTTGGGAAGATTGGTAGCCATCAAAATTTTGCCGAGTACTCAGGTTACATGCACTTGATTTACATAAAAGTTAACCAGGTTGTAAGCATTTAGGTGGTTACAGGTTACAAGAATTTACCAACAGATGCAATCCTATTTGACATTTCCTGAAAGCAAAGCAAATTCCACTTTCAACAACGAATCCAGGTTAAAACTGCTGATCCAACATTAAAATAATAGAGCACAAACAGAAGCAAAAACAAAGATGCCTCGATGTGAAAGCAAATTATAGCAGCTGACTGTTTTTTCTACTAGTCACAGGAGCCATTTCTTGAAAATCTAATTAATGTTCATATTGCAATGGTTTTCTATAGGTTCTTCCGCTAACTTACAGCAGTTAAGACGGAAGCTTCAATTTTGTGAAAATCACAAACCAAACAACAACAAGCGACTGACCAGAGGGCAGAGGTCGAAAATTAGCCACTAGAGACAACAAACACTGCAGAAAATCAGTAGCAAAAAAAAGTAGATCGAGCGATAAATGCAGCAGCCAAAATCCACAATTTCGAAATCAGGCTATCACCAAACAAAGAGACCGGAACCGAATCATGAAGACAAAACTGTGCAAATCGGCGCTGAGAACGAAGGCTTCATTTACCAATCAGGATCCGAATCGAGAGATGAAAAGGAGGAGGTGAAGAGCAAACTTACTCGTTGTGGTAGCTGAAGCTGAGAGGAGTAGAAGACAGGCCGCTGAAAGCTGTAGAAGAATCGCCATTGTTGAATTGTTTTGAAGGAAGTTGGTGCGAGAGAGACGGAGGAAAGCAGCGGAGTGAAAAAGATGCGTCGGTGTGGTTTTGGATTTGGAAGTTGGCAAGTCCGCTTCAACTGACTGCGGGGCTTATAATAGCCCACGGTGTTCGGGTAATATTACGATCACTGCCACTATGCGGTGGAGCCGTGTCGTATACTGCTAGTATGGATCCGACGATTTATAAAATCCGGTTTGTTTTGTGGGCCGCATTTCGGGCTGAGAGTGGTTGGCCCATATCATATGTAACGGCAAAGACAAAGCGAGATGATTCCGGAAGGCCTCCGTTAGAACGTTCCAGATATAGTACAAGAACACATAGCAACGAGCCTTTTCATTAAGCAACAAAATCAACAACCTTCTTGCAAGTTGCAACTCGAAAATTTTCAAAAACCACGAATCAATCGTTGGAACTCTTTCGCTTCGCGCTATCGGATTTGGAGGAAGATCAGTATCAGTCCGTCAAGGTACTTCTCAATTGTTTCCCTCTTTTCTCAATGGTTCGCATTGTTAAGAGTTTGGAAGATCGTTCATGATTCATGCTGTGTAGAATGGATTGATTTCGTTCAAGAGCATTGAGTTCGCATGACATAATGACAGTATGGATCGTCCCACTCTCGAGGGGAACAAAGAGTTTGTTTCCTTACCTTTCAAGCTCCAAAGATGTGTTTTGCGAGGTTTTTCTTATACAAAACCAAAATCCAAACTTAAATTTACGGTCTTGATTATTGAATGTTGGCTGTTGTGTTAGCAATCAAGAGTGCTAGCTTTGCAAATCTGTCAATTTTGAAGATTACAGGTGATAAGAACTAATTTTCGGTCTCCATCTATAGACTCAATAAGATTTCAAGATTCTAACCTATCTCTACTCCTCCAATCACTTGATTTTCTAGTATGGAGAGCTTTGATCTGACCTAATAATCTTCATGTAAGACACACCTTCTAGTGTTGTTCCTGTGTCCTTTTCAGATAGAAAATTTAACTATCATTGTTTGACAATAAAATATTATGAAACGTGTAGAGGATGTCGGAGTACAACGAAGTTATAGCTGGGAAGCTTAGGCTAAAGGGCAAAGGTGCTCTTGATGTGAAGTCATGTGGAGTTACAAAGAAGAAGAAGCACAAGAAACATCATGCCAAACTGTTCACTGGAAACAACTATTCTACAGGTGAGTAAGGTATACAAAGTGATTCAATTATTAGGGTAATTCTCAGTTGTTAGTTACCATTAAACAATATTTATGCAGTTGACTGAGCTCATGTTGTGGAATGGCTGAGCATAACAGGCATGAATGTTGCGGATGGCGAGAAGGAACAGTATGGAGGAGGCGATGATGCTGATGATGAGCGATTGACGGCGGCTGAGAAGAGGTATATAGAGCAATGGCAGAAGCTCGAAATGCAAAGACTGGCGAAGAACGCAGCGAAATCGCACCGAGACCGAATCCAGGAGCTCAACCAGTACTTGGCCAACTTAACCGAGCACTATGACATTCCCAAAGTTGGACCCGGCTAATGTTGGCCTGTATAAAAACTAACTGTTGAATTGATGGTCTGGCAATCCTCTAATTCAAACTTTTGTTGATGGGGATTTCGTTGATTCCGATTGTTGAACTTGCATTAGAGAAAAACTGTTCATTCAGTGGTCTGGTTTTCCTGTAAGCCTTGGTTGATGACTGTGAATTTGATTCTTATAAGCCTGCTACAATATCACTCTTTAGAGGGTGTCTTTGCAATGTCAAAAAAACAAGAATTGAAAGTTTAGGAGGTTATTTATTGTGTCAACTTGATCCAAAATTTATATGAATAGAGACCGATTAGAGGGGCAAGGGAAATAATACATCAAAATTGACTGGCATTTATCTAATTCAGCAATTCATTTGGAAAAACTAACACCATTCAAACACACATACACCATTGAGACTGCTTCGATTCACAACGTATGCAGTTATACAAGATTTTATTAGTAAAGGCCAATCAAAATATACAACAGAAGTTGCACTCACAAAACAGGAGTCATCATCATACTACATTCCAAACAACAATACTATCAAACCTATGAAATACATTAACTTACGAGGGGCAAGGGAAATACATCCGCCATCAGCTGCAGATTACACAAAAACAAAAGGAAATATCATAATACTCAGAAGCCAGAAGCCACTCATGAAAATAGACAACGGCGTTCCATAAATACTCAGTTGGTTGGCAGACTACTGAACACGCGTCTAAGACCATGGCAGGCTACGCGATATCTTGCCATATTCATCGAGAAAATCTGTCATGACCAAAAACAATGGAAAAACGGATCAGACGAATCAGTGCATAGCCTGAATACCATAAATTAAAAAAAAAAGGGCACTTTGCCCCCAAAACAATGCGTAGGCTGTATATAGTACAAAAAGAAGGCTCTCACCTTTGGGCAGAATCGGATGTCAAGCGTCTCGAGCATATTGCATCCTGATATCGCTGACAATAATGCTTCCTCGTCGATGCTGCATGACTACAAATCAAAAAAAGTGGCAGCAAAATGCATAAGATGATTGGGCTTACAAATACTTCTAAAAAAAGTATGTTTGGTATAAGAAAGTCTTTCCTACACAAGTCTATTTCCTCATTTTGCCCATTTAGCGAAAAGTCCTAACCACAAACTCTCAAGTGTTAAAACTATTTTTACCAGTATCGTTAGAAATGTCATTATGAAGTGGTAATGACTTCAAGCTCAGACAGATTTGCTCCCAAATAAAATAACGGTAAACGAAAAATGTTTCCTGCAACAAACATATTGCATACCTGAAGAAATAGACTTGTGAGCCTAGGACACTCAAGCTTCAACATTTCCAAGGAGTTGCAGTTGCTGAAGAATGCATAGAGGTAAAGACACCTTTTAGAGGATTGATCAGGCCATGATGGAAACAGAAAGAAAAGCAAACCGCTAGAACAGAAGTTGTGTACCTCAGATTAAGAGAGCACAGATTGGAGCAGGCCAGGTCAACTTCTTTTAGATTGCTTGACAGGGAAAGGTTTAAAGATGACAAGTTGTCACAATGCGCACTGGCTGGAATATGAACCTTCTTGATATTAGAACAGCCAACACAGTTCAGATTCTGCAGCCAACGGTGAGGAAGCTCAATTGGACGGTCAATGTGCCCTTTAGAGAATAGAAGCTCCTTGAACTGATTGCCATTAGACTCCCAATCCAGGTCATGCATGTTCTTGCAGCCGTTAAGGCTAACATGTGTCAAATGAGTACAGCAGGCAAGAAGTTCTTCGATAGCAGATTGACTAAGAGCCCCATATGACAAATCCAACTCACGGAGTGCAGGAAGAGCACCATTCTTGTAGAGAGGCTCCAATGAAGTATTACTGAGGTATTTGCAAGCTTGTAGCTTCAATACCTTGAAAAATATGAAGTAAATATGAGATCTAAAGCAACATTAATTCAGCAAGATTACAAATGAGGAGAACTTAAATAGAATTTCCTGCTACGGATGATTTGAATAAACTCGACAAATCAGTTAACAATTGTGGACCACGTGTACCTTGAGATTCGTGCAGGATTCGAAAACTGGCAGCAAATCCATCAAGAAAGTGTAGGACAAATCAAGATAGTAAAGACTTTTTAGCTGCTTCAAGGAAAGGAGCCCGTTGGGACCAATAGAAGGACATGACATCAAAATCAATGATTCAATCAGCGGACATGTAGCAGTTGTAGCCGACAGGCAGCTGTCCTGGAGTTGACTGCTAGTTTAAATGAAAACAGAATTTTAGATATTAGTTTGTAATGTGATACCTATTATAGCCCAGGAAAAAAATAACCTATAGGCAACCTTTTTATTTTCAGATTTTTAGAACAGATACTTGAAATTCATGGAATATCAGCCATCAACTCGATTAAAATATTGAAATTTGAAAGAACTCTTCACAGGATCCTCATAGAACACCTTCAAAACTGCATATTTTTTCATCATGATTTATAACAAAATAGATGCATTAGAACTATCAAATCAAAAAAGTGAAGGAAGACCATTATAGATAATTTGAAGTGAATCAAATAGAGAAATTTAAAGGACACCACATAGCTTCTAACCAAATCTGATGCTATTAATGGATTTCGAATTTTGTTCATCTTAAAGACAGTTACCATTTTCCTCAAGACAGGAAAAAGAAAAAACTGTTGATGTCAATTTACCTGCAAAATGAGGCATCTAGAGATGCTAACAAAGGACAGTCAATGGATGCTTCAGATAATACTCCGCATCCTTTCAATTCAAGCAACACCATGGATGGTGCTTCAATGATTAAAGTGCTCAATTTGGGACATATTCCAAGGTTAAGCGACTGAAGACCAACCTGCAATTCAAATAAAATTCTCACATTTGACATCAATTTGCATGTTATAACAGAAATAAAGGAGAAATGATATCCTCTACAGATCAATTGTCAATAAGAAATAAATTGAGACCTCCAATTGAAAATGGCATGGTCAAGAACGCTTCCTCTAAATCGCTTGCAGTTGGATCTAAATAGATACCAAAATAGTGAACAAAACTGTAGAAAGCCAATTCCTACATATTTAAAGCAGTAATCTGTGTATATCTGATAAAGCTTCTGTAGCTTTGGGGACTAATCAAGCCAACTGGGTAACGCTGCATGTGTTTCAAGGAAAGCAGGGTTGGTACTGTTGTTATCAGGCAACAAATCAGCTCAGCACATATTAAGTCAATGTCGTTTCATTTAGGTCTACGCTATATGGATCAATATCTCTTAGGGTGAAACTGAGGCTGGGAAAATTTCGTACTGGGTCATCTCATAACAAGTTCAGATTGCAGGATGCCAGTAATTCAAATTAATTGGCCAAATTTTATTTTTGTAATAATTTAATTAAAATCACATGAATTCATTTTAAAAAGAATTATGTAATCCTGGACAGGACATGCTAGTGCCAGATGGTTTCCAACACTAGCCACATCATTTTATCTACAATATGCTGATAGTGCTGTTGGTCACTATAAGCTATGCACAAGCAACTATTTGGTCTACAACTTCAGTACAAAAACTCAATAGTGAATGATGAGTAAGATAATAAACTACCATCACTTAGAAGATGACAAAACCAAAGATAATAAGCAGACATATCAATATCTTCAGCCCTATATTGTAAGAGACTGAAGAATAAAAACTACTGAGGTACAGTAGAGCTAGAACATTAAGAAAATTGGCAGAAGAAAAACTTACGGGGCAGAATGTAGCTCTTTCAAGACGATCACAACCATCCAAACGAACTTGCTCAAGATTAGGGCATTTGAGATCTAGAGAAGCAACCACTCGACATCCTGCTAATGACAGAGAGACTAGAGAAGTACTGCATAATCTCACAAAAGTGAGGCTCTGTAAGAAGTTAAATGATGAGAGTTAGGGAGAGGTATGTTGATTTTGGTCTTTAATCAGCATACTTACTAAAGGTTCATGGCTCCCACAAAAGAAAATCCATGCCTTGAAGAACAAATATAAAAGCGACAATTTGCATACATTGATACTCCCTCCGATTCACAATAAGTGTCGTTTTAGCACTTAGAAATTGATTCATATTATGTGTCGTTTGAAGTTTCCCAAGTGATTCATTAGGAGTGAGTTATGATAATTTTTGTTGGAATGCGTTTTTGTTGACTAATGTTATTCCTTCATTGGCCAAAAAATGTGATGAGTGGTAAGATTGAGAAAAAGTGTTTTAAAGATAATGATTGCATTTCTTAAAAACTGTGTTAAAAGATAAAATGACACTTATTTTGAATCGGAAGGAGTATTTAAGAACCTGCCTTCAAAGCATGCAAGGAATAGGACTTCATCAAATGCCAGTTGACAAATTTTTTCTAGCATCCAAAATTAAACACGTCAACACCGCATAAAGTAGACAAGAGTGATTAAACGATCTTTATTGCACCAAGCTAAATGTTTTTTTTGGTGAGATTTTGTTCGTTTGCAGCTAAGTTTAATGACTCCATATCAAGAACAGACAAAAACAAGTAAACAAGTGACTAGATAGTATAGAATCCTTAGCCATTTTGTATATCAAAGATGCACTTTAACAAGAAAGGACAACCAAACATATACATTTTAATTCAAAGAGCTAAACCAGCCATAACAAAATTTCTAGTATGACGATAAATAAAGCATTCATCTAATCAAAACCTTACAGTGAAAATACTTTACAAACCTCACAGTTGTCAAGAACTAAGGCTTTCAGCATTGGGCATCCACCACCATCGCTAAAAACCTCACATATAGAATTCATCAAAGATTCACAGTCCGATAGGTCGACTTCTTGCAGATTTTGGCATTGCAGTGACAATGAAGTCAAACTTTCCAGCTTCTGTAATACTAGTTTCTGGAAGCAATAAATATTAGCACGTATTCAACCTCCATCAATACAATTCGAGAGAAAAGCAAAATTCAATGATAAAAGTTTGACATACTTTCATTGCCTTTGAAGTGATACTGATATGATGAAGAGCAGCAGATCTACATACAGTTACAGAAGATAGCATACGACAGCCCAGTCTCAAGTCAACAAGTCTGCAAAAGCAAAAAACCCCAAAATTGATTATCATTTATACAAAAAAAAAGTGAAAAACTTTTCTGAGTACAGAATATGGCAATTAGTTATACTTGCGACAGTGAAGTAGGCTTATGCTTTTTAGGTAAGCAAGATCCAGTGAAACTGAGGTCAAGAGGCTGCAATTATCAAGCTGAAGTGCCTGAAAAATTCGAAAGAATGAGGAAAGAACGTAAAAAAGATTAGACTATACTAGTATTAAACAAGCAAAGATGTAAAAGGAGCATTGAATGCAACGACTAAAATCAGGAGGACACACCTCTAGCATGTAGCTTTGAGCTATTGCAGCCATTGAAGCTGAAGTTATGCTCTCACAACTTTCAAGCTTGAGATCAGTTAGCATTGGCAGCCTCACAGACTATAGAGGGGAACAAAATTGTAAGATATCAGATCTACAAAAAAACAAGTTAAGGAGGATATAGACTACAGAGCAACCATTTTCACTTTAAATTATATACTAACCTCAAGTGATATATTAGGGCAATATGAGGCATTGAGGATATGAAGATTTGCACAATCACGTGCAATGTCACGAAGAGTTTCATCAGTAAGACCTGAACAATTTGACATATCCAAAGATTCTAAAAGAGGACATGCTGTCACTGCAGAACGTATTGCAGTATCTGGCAGCTTATGACAAGCACCAATATCAAGTTCACGCAGAATAGGACAATAAAGCTCAGCATGAACCATGTTGCTACGCTTCAAAGATAAAAACTCAAGTTGTGGGCACCTGAAAAAGACATTATTTTTAGTCTTTAGAGCCTAACAAGAAGCAATCAGGCAATAGGAACTATTTCACTTTGCAAGTAAAACAGCATAGTTCCTACCTTACTGATATTCGATGCTGTGTCCTGCATTTTGTAATTTGGAGCTGCTGCAGGTGATCGTGACTGAAACTTAACTCTTGAAGATTACCGCCAAGAGCACAATCATTGACAGTCAAACTCCTCAACATTTGACACTTGGATATCACAGAGAAAAATGTATCCTCAAGTACACTATTTTCCAGAGATAGAGCCTCAAGATTGCTGAAAATATAATTCAAAAGAAACCATGTCATTTACAGGCTAGCATAATGCAAAAATAAACAGAAGACTATTGAGTCGGGACTGGAAGTATATATATCCTAAACTCATGAGATAATGCACCTTAAAAGAGACCCTGCTTTCGATACATAGGTACGAGCCCCGGCAATCCCGTAAAAATTACTTCTTTAATATTGGGATATCGATAGCAGATATCTTCAACTGCAAATCACAGAACAAGTTCACTGTTATGTGGTTATGCCCTAGATTGACAAAGAAAAGGCAAAAACTTCCTCAAGAGATTATGCTTTCAAGAGTCCATGGAGGGATATGCGTTCAAGAATCCATGAAGAATTTATGCTCTCTAGAATTCAAGCCTATGCTTTCAAAATTCGGGACAACTGTACATAATGAAGGCTTCAAGGTTGGTGTCTTTTGCAAACAAGGTTAAATATATAAAAAATTGTATGCATAATAGTAAGCTATCAAATATTTTCCAATGATGACATATAACAATTCTTCATCTTAACAAGCTCATCCATTCATCTTTACGCTTAGAGGCCAGAGTAAGAGAACTTCCAATTGTTAACAAAATGCAAGGAACCGCTAACTAAACTGTTAAAGAGCAACTATCATGTCAATGATTCAATCTAAAAAGCCTTCATTTCCTCAAAAAATGGCATATCTGGTTAATTGATTCCATCTAATACTACAAGGGATTAAGTTACAGCAAGTGCAGGACAAGTATCATGTCATTGGCAGAAAACAAATAAAGAAAGTACATGGCACATATAGCAATCTCTCTTTCAAATAAACATATTTGATAAAATATTAGTCCCAAATGTAAACTCACACTGTGATGCTGTGATTTTGCAGCTATCGAGATTCAAGGACCTCCAAAAATCTTCATGAGCACTAGCGCTATGCCACTGCTTGCAAACCATGGCAGCTCTACACAGGTCCAGATGACCTAAGAAGGAAAAAACCTGAAACCACCTCAAGATTAAAACGGGAATAAACACCAACTGCTCCCATATCAAGAAGGTTAAAAGATAGGGAACAGGGGCAATGAGAAGTTACCAAATGCAACAAGTCATCTGAAAGATCCATCTGTATTAGATCTGAGTCATCTCTTTCCTCTTCAACATGTTGAATCTCACTATTTGCAGCTAAGGATGATGCACTGCCATAAAGGCACCCTCTGAGAAATGAAAGAAGAGAAGAGAATTACCACGGTGAATAGTAGTATAAGATCACATGCCATTCAAGTGTTCAGCATAATATATTCCAAAGCACCACGCTTCAAAATACCAAATATGTCCATAAAAAACAGTTTTTAACGAGGACTGAAGTATATATAAGGGAAAGCAAAAGAAGCCTATAAATTCCAAAAACAGTGAAAGTAAACAAACAAGCAGTGATCATCTAAGCTGATCTAACTATAATGGATAAAGCCAATGACTTGAATAGGCTTATTTTACTACAAAGAATTATAGGGTGCCAAACTCTGCCAGATTTTACATGCCAGCCCAATCAATCAAACACATACCTCACAAATTGTAGCACTTGAAACATAGGCTGGGAATTCTAATCAAGAGCTAACACCAATTATCATGGAGCAAACTGAGAAGCGATTAAAATGTAATTCTTGAAGTTCAAACAACAGCAAAAAGAACTTATCCAATGACACACTTTCCAACAAGCTAAAACCATACATAGGCACATAGCTACCGGCCTTAAACTGGAATCACATAAACATTGAGTGAGTGAGAGATTCTTACCGAAGACCATGATCAATTTTGGCACGTTTACTACCTCTCTGATCCTCATGTTCTGCCTCCCCGTTTCCTTCGGAAACTATGTCCTTATTGCCTTCCATATCCGCCTTATCCTTTGGTTCCTCTTCGCTATCGCCGTCGTCAAAGCCACAAGAAACACCAAATGCTCATACACCCGCAAAATGTGGCCTTTCCTAGCAAACCCTAGCACTCGATCCCGAATTCTAGCGTGTAGAGCTCGAGAAAGGAGCGAAATTTGCTAAGGTTATAGGGTAAGGCAATGTTCGGGAGCGATTTAAGAACCCTAGAAATTTGCAAAGGCCGATTGATCGATTGATTTCGAGGGAAACTGTGCTCTAGGGTCCTCAGGAGGGAGTTCTAACTATTGATTACATAAACAGAGAAAATCTGATCGGTTTCGGATGCTTCTTCACAACGGGTAATCTGCGAGTTTTGGTGAATTCGCTTCTGGAGTGAGGATCGCATTTTGAAGAGAGCTCAGTTTTCTTTTTTCTCGGTACGAGATGAGAGGGTTCGGTCTCAATATGGAGTATATCCGAAGATTGCTGTCGAAGAGTCTCTCATCAGTCGTCGCAGTCACGCTTCGTCAGTACTTTAATTTCGATTTATTTTATTCCATTTAAAAAGATTTATTTTATTTTCAATAAGGTTCATGACAAACAAATATTACTCCCTTCTTCAACCCAAAAAAAAAGACAAAATACATGTACAGTCTCCGTACTTGTCGTTTTTTTGCAAATTGTCCCCCCTACTTTGAAATATTCTATTAAACACCTGTACTAATGTAGTCCTATTCTATTGAACACCTATTTACCTCCGTGTCATTTCACGTGCATTACACTCTCTAAATAGAGAGTTGAATAACAAAAACTTGTTGAGGGCTTTTTCTAGGCAAAAAAAATTTAAAGTAAAAAAAATTAAAACTTGGTGAGATGTTTGCCGCCTTCCTCCTCATTCCCCCTTGATAGCAAAGGAGATCATGAACCGACGAGCTAGACCAAGACCATTCCATAAGTCACGAGCATTCAAATTCAAGAAGGATGAAGCCATTCAAGTTGAGCTAAGAAGATCACGAAAGGGACAACCTTGGCCCTTGAATGCTTGTCTTCGAGGCTTGAAGAGAGTTCCAAGAAGAAACCGGTCATGCCGCTTGAAAGCCGGAGAAACGAAGCCATCGTCAACCAAGAAGACTCCCAGGATCGACCCCCCTAGGGTCGTGCTCGACCCTCCCAAGGGTCGAGCCAGAATGAGCCAAATTCACCCTCTCAGGTTCGACCCTAACAGGGTCGAGATCGACCCCCCTTGGGTCGATCCCGAGATGCGGACGAGCCGAATCGACGGGCTTTCCTTATTTTGTTGATTTGGAAACTCTTATCTTGTATTTATCTTTATTTTAGGCTAGTTATGAGGGAACCCTAGATACTATAAATTGCTTTATTTCTACCTCTTTTATTTTTAGCGTATTCGCCCCTTTGAAACCTTTTGTGGTTTGGATTGATTTGAATCAAGAGTTGTTGATTTGGTTTGCAATTGCCTTCGTCCTTGCTCTTGTTCGTGTGTACATCTGAATCAATTGTGCGAGTTTCTTCAAGGGGTGAACAAGACGAGCCTCGTCCAAAGTCGAGATCCTACAATCGCTTCCGAGGCTGACGATCTTCCCGGGTTGTCGTGCATCAAGTATAGCAAAGCAGATCATGAACCGACGAGCTAGACCAAGACCATTCCATAAGTCACGAGCATTCAAATTCAAGAAGGATGAAGCCATTCAAGTTGAGCTAAGAAGATCACGAAAGGGACAACCTTGGCCCTTGAATGCTTGTCTTCGAGGCTTGAAGAGAGTTCCAAGAAGAAACCGGTCATGCCGCTTGAAAGCCGGGGAAACGAAGCCATCGTCAACCAAGAAGACTCCCAGGATCGACCCCCCTAGGGTCGTGCTCGACCCTCCCAGGGGTCGAGCCAGGATGAGCCAAATTCACCCTCTCAGGTTCGACCCTAACAGGGTCGAGATCGACCCCCCCTTGGGTCGATCCCGAGATGCGGACGAGCCGAATCGACGGGCTTTCCTTATTTTGTTGATTTGGAAACTCTTATCTTGTATTTATCTTTATTTTAGGCTAGTTATGAGGGAACCTAGATACTATAAATTGCTTTATTTCTGCCTCTTTTATTTTTAGCGTATTTTGAGAAGAGAACAGAGTTCTCTTCCTGCACCCCTTTGAAACCTTTTGTGGTTTGGATTGATTTGAATCAAGAGTTGTTGATTTGGTTTGCAATTGCCTTCGTCCTTGCTCTTGTTCGTGTGTGCATCTGAATCAATTGTGCGAGTTTCTTCAAGGGGTGAACAAGACGAGCCTCGTCCAAAGTCTAGATCCTACAATCGCTTCTGAGGCCGACGATCTTCCCGGGTTGTCGTGCATCACCCCTCCACTCCGATGACGACCCGTCCTCTGTCTCTTCTTCCACACCGGTCTCATCACCGGCAGCAACACCTCTCACGCGAACCCCGCCCTCTCCAACCTCCGAGTCCTCTCCCTCTGGAGCAACGGCCTCTACGGAACCTTACCGTCGGACTTCTCCAACCTCACGCTCCTCCCCAGCCTCTACGTCCAGAACAACAACTTCTCCGGTGAGCTCTTGAGTATTAACACCGACCTGAGAGATTTCAACGTCTCGAACAACAAAATCAACGGATCCATCCCCCGCAGCCTGGCTAGGTTTCCGGAGTCCTCTTTCAGGCGGAATCTACAGCTATGCGGATCTCCGCTATCGGCTTGCTCCTCCTCGCCTTCGCCTTCCCCGTCGATCGCTTCCTCCTCGCCCGTCCCTTCCAGCCCCGCCGAAACCGGCCGCCAAAGAGGAAAAAGCTCTCGACCGGCGCGATTATCGCCATCGCTCCCGTCGTCGTTTTCGACCTTTTCCCGTAATTTTTGTGGAGGTTTTCGGGACATGGATTTGAGTAGACTGCTACAGGAAACAGAAATCAATTGAGAACGAAAATTCCAAATCGATCAAATTCGGGGACAAATTAAAAGAAAAACCTAGATATACATACACGAATTCGTGCGGAAAAGATTTGCCGGCGGTGAAGATTCTTTCTCCCAAGTCCGTTGTTTCCATCCGGAATCTCTATCTCTTTGCTTCAATTGAACGAACTTGGGTCCGATCCTGTTCTGGGAGACGAGGCCGCCGTCGACAGCGATCGGAACGAGTGGCGGCTCCGAGTTGCAGAGATGGAAGTAAAGGGTTTGGGTGGTCGGCGGACATGGAGAGGAGGAGGATAGGGTTTGTTTTTTCTATTTTCTAATAAATATAAAATAAAATCCATGTCATATACAATATAATACATGTGGAAATTGATTTTATCTCAAAATTTTAAGCAAAAAGATTACATGGCATTAACATGAGTCCACATAAGTTTTACAAAAAAAAAAAAGTCCAGGTCAGCACGACTGAATTTCACGCAATGGAACCCGAGTCTGAAGGTGTTCAATAGAATAGGGTTACGTTAGTACTGACGTTCAATAAAATATTTCAAAGTAAGGGGGGCCGTTTGCAAAAAAAGACAAGTATAGGGGGCCGTACATGTATTTTGCCAAAAAAAACTGTTACTCCCTTTCGTCGCTTTAAGTTGTCGTCTTTCTATTTTAACCGTCTTAAAAAGTTCTTTAACTTTTCAAATCTTTCTATTTTTATCTATATATTTTTACATGTTTATCCTTATTTAATCCCATATTCTCTCTCTATCCCCAATAACATGTTCATAAATGTTATGAAGGATTAAGACTAAGGCCACTCTAGTCTTCTTAAAAGAACACTTAAACAAACTTTAATTGGAAACACTCTTGATTATTAGAAGGGAGAGAGGGAGAGTAAGAACTTTAGAGATGTATTTCTTACTCTACTTTGGTGCAAGTTTTACAATGGTAGGTGACCTCCTTTTATAGGAGAAAGTGAGGTAAAAAAACCTAGGTTAATTTCCATGATTTAACCATGGTAATAAGGAGGTGAAGAAGGTGAATAATTCACCTTGTACAATTTACCTCCAATCATACATAATACAAACAATACATTCAATCATCTACTCATACAAATAATGGAGATGTAAGAAGGTTAACTTGTAGATGTGTATAAAAGGGTGATTAGTAGATGGTGTAGATTATGGCTATAATCATGTCTTCATAACACTCCCCCTTGAATATTCACCTTCTTTCATGTTGTAGGAGATGGGTGTGCGTTGCCTCGTTAAAAACCTTATCAGGAAAACCCAGTGGGATAAAAACCTGAACGAAGGGAAAAAGAGTGCAACTTGAAACCCATTGTACGCTTTAGAGTTGCCTCATTAAAAACCTTGTCAAGTAAAACCCAGTGGGAAAAAACTTGATCGAAGGGAAAAAGAGTGCAGCGCGTATGATGCTCCCCCTGACTTCAACATAGGTCTCGAAGTCTGCACATTCCAATTCTGGATACTAGCTCTCCAAATTTCTTAGGGATCAAAGACTTTGTGAATAGGTCAGCCAAATTGTCATTTGATCGAATTTGTTGGATGTCCACTTCACCAGCTTCTTCCAAATCTCGAGTAGAAAAGAACTTTGGAGATATGTGCTTTGTACGGTCTCCTTTGATGTAGCCTTTCTTCATTTGAGCAACACATGCAGAGTTGTCCTCAAATAATGTTGTTGGATCGTCAGTGATCGGCCGCATCCCACTTTCTTTCTGGATGAATTGGATCATTGCTCGTAGAGATACACATTCTCTTCCTGCCTCATACAAAGCAATCAACTCGGCTTGGTTCGATGATGTGGCAGTCACGGTTTGCTTCGTTGATCTCCATGAGATAGTAGTGCCTCCATACGTGAACACATAGCCATTTTGTGATTTGGCTTTGTGTGGATCAGACAAGTATCCTGCATCTGCATATCCAACCAGGGTTGCATTTCTTTGGCTACGATAGTACAACCCGAGATCATGTGTACCCCGGAGATAGCGAAATATGTGTTTGATTCCATTCCAATGCCTCCTTGTAGGAGCAACGCTATACCTGGACAACAAGTTCACAGCAAAAGCAATATCTGGTCTTGTATTGTTAGTTAAATACATTAAAGCACCAATTGTACTTAAGTATGGTATTTCTGGACCAAGAATCTCTTCGTCCTCTTCTCGGGGACGGAATTGATCCCTCTCAACATTCAAGGATCGAACTTCCATTGGAGAGGTCAAAGGGTGTGCTTTGTCTATGTAGAACCTCTTAAGGATTTTCTCAGTATAATTAGATCGGTGGACAAAGATTCCATCCTTTAAGTGCTCAATTTGTAGGCCAAGACAAAGCTTTGTTTGTCCAAGGTCTTTCATTTCAAATTCTTTCATCAAATATTTCGCAGTATCTTCAAGTTCATTTGAAGTTCCGACGATGTTTAGATCGTCAACATAAACTGCGATAATAGCGAATCCCTTTTCGGATCGTTTGATGAAGACACATGGACAAACGGTATCGTTCTTATACCCTTCTCTCATGAGGTATTCACTGAGACGATTGTACCACATTCGCCCAGATTGTTTTAACCCATATAATGACCTTCTCAATTTTATGGAAAACATTTCTTTAGGTCCACGGATATTGGCCTCAGGCAATTTTAGTCCTTCTGGGACTCTCATGTAGATGTCTGTATCAAGTGTTCCATATAGGTATGCAGTAACGACATCCATGAGGCGCATTTGTAATTTCTCAAAGACAGTCATGCCAATTAGGAATCTCAATGTAGTTGCATCAACTACTGGAGAGTATGTCTCCTCGTAATCGATTCCGGGTATTTGAGAAAAACCTTGCGCAACTAGCCTTGCTTTATATCTTACAATTTCGTTTTTCTCATTTCGCTTGCGCACAAATACCCATTTATAGCCGACTGGTTTTACACCATTTGGTGTACGAGCTATGGGTCCAAACACCTCTCGCTTTTCGAGCGATTTTAGCTCTGCCTGAATAGCCTCTTTCCATTTTGGCCAATCTTTTCTTCGTCGACATTCATCGACTGATTTTGGCTCAAAATCATCATTTTTATTTATAATGTCACTAGCCACTGAGTAGGCAAATGCATCATCGACAATGACTTCCTTTCGATTCCATTGTGTACATGTGGACACATAGTTTATGGAAATCTCATAATTATCGACATTCTCATTCTTGTCGAGGATATCATTTTCTTCTGAGATATTCTCATTCTCAATATCATTGCCTTCATCATCATTATCATGATTCATCGTGGCTTCTTCTACCATGCCCTTTTGTACCCTTGTTTTTCTTGGTTTCAAATCTTTTGAACCGAATGGTCTACCACGCTTACGGCGTATTGTAGACTCACTTGCAATGGATGCATTAGGCAATCCAGTGGGTATTTCAACCCTTGCAGGGGCATTTGCGGCAGGTATATATGACTTAGTTACCCTCTTTGTGTCAGTAAAAGCATCGGGTAACTGGTTTGCAATATTTTGCAAATGAATGATCCGTTGTACTTCTTGTTCACACAATTTCGTTCTTGGATCAAGATTAGACAATGCAGTTGCATTCCACGTGATTTCTTTCACATGTGGATTTGCATTTATGTTTTCTGCCCCTAAGGTTGGGAATGTATTTTCATCAAAATGGCAATCAACAAATCTTGTTGTAAACAGATCACCAGTTGTTGGTTCAAGATATTTAATGATTGAGGGAGACTCAAAACCAACATAAATTCCCAATCTTCTTTGAGGACCCATCTTTGTGCGTTGGGGTGGAGCAATAGGAACATAAACCGCGCATCCAAATATCTTGAGATGTGAAATGCTTGGCTCCTTACCAGATACTAGTTGTATCGGTGATTGATCATGATTAGCACTTGGCCTTAATCTAATCAAGGCTGATGCATGCAATATTGCATGTCCCCACGCAGATGGTGGCAATTTTGATTTCATCAATAATGGTCTAGCAATTAGCTGCAATCGCTTTATTAAAGATTCAGCGAGACCATTTTGTGTGTGAACATGAGCCACTGGATGCTCAACATCAAGGCCAATTGACATACAATAGTCATTGAACGTTTGAGATGTAAATTCTCCTGCATTATCAAGTCGGATTTTCTTTATTGTATAATCCGGGAATTGGGCTCTCAATCGGATTACTTGAGCAAGGAGTTTAGCGAATGCAACATTTCTTGTTGACAATATGCTCACATGTGACCAACGTGTTGATGCATCAATTAGCACCATGAAATATTGAAATGGTCCACATGGTGGGGTAATTGGCCCACATATACCTCCTTGGATTCTTTCTAAGAATGCAGGATTCTCACTTGCAATTTTGCTTATAGAAGGCCGGATAATTAGCTTTCCAAGTGAGCAAGCGGTGCAATTAAAATCACTAGTTGAAAGAACCTTAATGTTCTTTAGTGAGTGCCCAAGTGAGCTATTTATGATTTTGTGCATCATCACAAATCCTGGATGACCCAAACGGTCATGCCACAATGTGAAGACAGCTTGATCATTCGACCTTTTACTAGCTGTTGCATTGACCTCAAACGGATAAATATATGTATGGTATAATCCGGAGGTTTGCGTTGGCATCCTTTCAAGGATTTGTTTATGGCCGAATTTATGTTTTATGATGCACAAATATTCTCTCCCATTTTCATTCATGGTTTCCATATGAAACCCATTTTGACGCACATCTTTAAAGCTCAGCAAATTCCTTCGAGATTTGCTCGAGTATAGTGCCTTATTTATCACTAACTTCGTTCCATTGGGGAGTAGAACGAGGGCTCTTCCAGAGCCTTCAATGAGTTTCGACACACCGGATATTGTAGTACCATTGCCTTCAAAGGCCTTTAACTTTGTGAAGTATTCTCTACTTCTTAATATGGTGTGTGTTGTCGCACTGTCTAGAAGACATTTCTCTTTCCCATTGTGCTTCACCTTAGGTGAGCTCATTTTCTA
Organism: Polygonum maritimum; assembly: GCA_963924305.1. Taxonomy (NCBI): domain Eukaryota; kingdom Viridiplantae; phylum Streptophyta; class Magnoliopsida; order Caryophyllales; family Polygonaceae; genus Polygonum; species Polygonum maritimum. Next base: position 33,489,239 of record OZ002735.1, on the reverse strand, counting down.
TGCATACAAAGGAGCATGATTAAGGCATTAATACTAAAAGCTTCATATATTTCACAAGGATAATTATATTATACAAAGCCTATTATACATAGTCTATTATACAAAGCTTATTATACAAAGTCATGCGAGATTTAAAGTGAAGAACAAGCATAGAAGATACTATAATTATTATACAATAACATGGAAGATAGTAGATTTATTTAGATGCTAGTCATCTAAGCATCAAAGGCAAAGTCATCGCCATTGTCATGGTTAAGGAAGTCATTAACATCCAAGCTAGTCACTGGTGACCTATTTCCACCATTATTCTCAATGTAATTGGTCTCGGTAGCCTTTTCTTCATCTTTCTCGGCTTTGTATAGCTTCACTAGATGTGGAGCTGTACGGCATACCTTTGACCAGTGACCAGTCATGCCACATCTGTAGCATGTGGATCTAGCTTTTGGAGAGGATCCTGATGGACCCGACTGGACCTTTTGCTTCGCATCCCCCTTGTAGCCATGGTTATCATGGTGGTTATCATGGCCTTTGTAGTTTCGACCACGCTTATTGCCACCACTAACACCACGGCTACCTCGGCTCCAATAGTTACCACGACCTCGACCACGCCTATTATTACGGCGTGATCGTTGCCCCCTTTCATTAGCGTTCTCATCATGGAACGCCTTTTTCATAGCATTTGCTTCTGGGGTGGGCGTTGAGCCCGTAGGCCTAAGGTTGTGGTTTCTCATTAGGAGCTCATTATTTTGTTCAGCAACCAACAACACTTTCAACAACTCAGAGTATTTTGTAAACTTTCTCTCTCGGTATTGTTGTTGCAATAAAATATTGGAGAGATGCATGGTGGAGTAAATTTTCTCCAACATTTCGCCTTGTGTGATCTCTCGACCACATAGCTTCAACTGAGATGTGATCCTGTGGATCACACTATTATACTCAGTGATGGACTTATAGTCCTGGAAACTTAGAGTGTTCCATTCGTATAGTGCTTGTGGAAGCAAGACCTCCTTTTGGTGGCCATATCGCTCTTTCAAAGCATCCCACAAATCCTTTGGATCCTCCACAAACAAGTACTCGGTTTTGAGACTTTCATGAATGTGGTGGCGGAGGAACACAATGGCTTTCGCCATTTCTTGTGGGGTAGTTGTATTCTTATCATCGATTGTTTTCTCAAGGCCATTTGTCTTGAGGTGAGCCATGGCATCGACTTTCCATTCGAGGTACTTTTGGCCCGACAAGTCAAGGATGTCGAACTCGCTTTTGACGATGTTTGCCATTGACTACTATGCATAAGAGATGTACATTAAACAATATTATAATTTATGAATCATGCATGGGAAGATTGAAGCAATCAATTTAGCATGCATGTAGATGATATGCATATTAGATAGATAGCGTATGCAACACAAAAGTAAATCAATGTAGGCATAGACAATATCATAAGACAAAAGTAAAAATGTAGACATATGTAATATTGTAAGACAAAAGTAAAGAATCGTACGAAGTATAATTTAACAATTTTTAAGTCTTTAGAGTCTTAAAGTCCTTAGGTCCTCAAAGTCCGAAATGTCCGAAAGAAGTCCTTAAAGTCTTTAGAGTCCGGAAAAAAAATCGGTTCACCCTTTACTCATCTTTTTATCCGTTCACTTTTTCACTTTCTTATCTCCTTCTTCCTCCTCCATTTTCGATCTCCACCACCACAAAAAAACTCTCTCGATTTTTCCATGGCCGACGACGAGATTATGCGTCGTCTTAGGGCCGGAAATCAAAGATTTATAATCGAGCTTTTCATTTGCCTTGTTCTTATTGTGGTTACCAACGTCATTCTCATAATCGTTTTGCTTAAGAGTTGTTTTCAAGCCGGTCGGTGAAAATTAGGATTTTCAAGGAGAAATCAAGTTAATCAACGAGTGAGGTAAGCAAATCTAGTTCCTTGTTTTTATCTTATGTAGATCCAAAGCATGTGATTATTTTTGGTAAAGAAACGTTTGAAATCTAGGAAGGGAAAACGACTTTCTGATATAGAAGATCCCAAATTAGGCGACTATAGAGCATACTCCTCAAAACAAATTTTGTAAATAAACTTCTTGTATGTTTAAGATTAAGAAGAGTTAGAGTTGGTACCTTAGTACTTAGGATGCTCGGTTGGTAATTAGAGACTCGTGCTGATAACGTGTTATGAAGGATTAAGACTAAGGCCACTCTAGTCTTCTTAAAAGAACACTTAAACAAACTTTAATTGGAAACACTCTTGATTATTAGAAGGGAGAGAGGGAGAGTAAGAACTTTAGAGATGTATTTCTTACTCTACTTTGGTGCAAGTTTTACAATGGTAGATGACCTCCTTTTGTAGGAGAAAGTGAGGTAAAAAAACCTAGGCTGATGAAGAAGAAAAGAACTCGACTTTGCAATCATACATAATACAAACAATACATTCAATCATCTACTCATACAAATAATGGAGATGTAAGAAGGTTAACTTGTAGATGTGTATAAAAGGGTGATTAGTAGATGGTGTAGATTATGGATATAATCATGTCTTCATAACAATAAAGCATTTTTCACAACAATTACGACACCTATAATCAATGAACAGTAACAACCACTTTCTCCCTTGCTTTTGTAGCACAAATGCAAGTGAAATTGGGTTGGACAACTAATGAAGGATTAAGCCCCTAATCAAGCTTAAATTTTTTTTGGGTCACGAGTGATCTTGTTTTGTAGAGACAAAAAATTTGAAATTATGCATACATTAGTTTAGTGAAATTTTAATTTTTTGTCGGCTATATACATTTTTTTTGATTGAATTATTGTAATTTGAGGCATTGAAGAGAGAGAAATGACGAAGAAAAGGTTGATGAAAAGGGTAGAAGTGTGTATAATTGTTTGTTTTAGTAAGGGTAAAAGTTTAAAAAAATGTGTGATATAAATGGAAAGGAAATAAAGTTGGACAAATTATTGGGGACAATCGAATTAGGACATGCGGACAAATTCGCGGGAACGGATGGAGTACTGTATTACATTTATTATCATATTTTTTCATCAATTTTCTCACTTTTTTCCTATAAAATATCAATTGTCCACCTTTCTCATCAATTTTATCATTTTTTAACTTTTGACCTTTATAGAATTACAAAATTACTCTCATATATTATCATATATTACCTTAATTTTCTTACTTTTCAACTTTTTACTAACGGAAATTTCACGTGGTGACCTTCAACTTAAGTCAATTTCACATGGTACCCAATAAGTTTTAAAATTTTGTAGGGTAACCCTCATGTTTTAATAAACTTTGCCCCGTACCCATATAGTAAACCTCAGCACACAAACGTTAAATTGGGTTTCTAAAACGTTTAAAAAAAGGCTAAATAACAACAACAAGTCAGCAACAACAAGAAGCACACAATAACAATTCTCTAAGAACCTAACACTTAAGCCCTCATCTCACAATTGGATTGAACAAAAGCTTCGGTCAATAATCATAAACAACTCTTAAACATAGACGTTTAATTGTAAAGAATCATGCCATGAAGAATTAAAACAGTATCCTCTGTAAAAGCAACTTGCATTGTAGAACCAACTCATATAAGTAGCTCACAACATATATACCAAAGAGATGAAGATGGGAAAGAATACCTCCTTTTGCAAAGAGGAAAGATTAATCATAACTCACATATGACATAACATGAGGAACCAACAACCAATACACACTCAGCAGATTCATGTAGAAAAGAAACCGGAAATTGGACTTGAGACTCAAATTGGCATCTAGGATAAAACACCTATCACTCTACCATCGGGTGTTTGTGTAACATACCCCTCCCATCGGGAACTGGGCTGTCAGGTCCGCAGCGCAATACACTCCAACCTGATACCCTAAGCGCGAAGCTAAATGGGCAGGGTGTTGCCAAGGGTCCTCGAACCCATGACCTTTGGCATAACTTCCCACATGGGAGAGATATGTCAACCAAGTGCGCTGCACTTTTTTGTAACATACCCCTCCCATCGGGAACTGGGCTGTCAGGTCCGCAGCCCAATACACTCCAACCTAATACCCAAAGCGCGAAGCTAAATGGGCAGGGTGTTGCCAAGGGTCCTCGAACCCATGACCTTTGGCATAACTTCCCACATGGGAGAGATATGTCAACCAAGTGCGCTTCAGGTTGGAGTGTATTGGGCTACGGACCCGACAGCCCAGTTCCCGATGGGAGGGGTATGTTACAAAAAAGTGCACTTTTTAAAGTAGAAAGAAAGATAGAAAGAAAATGATTTATATGCTATACCGTTATTATTAACATTGGTATATATGAAGATAGAGTTATATTATACACACTAGAAGTAAAGTTTTGAGTGGATAATAAAGTACTATTTTTTAAGGGAATAAGTCTACCTCTAAAATATATATATATATGGTATTATAAGTAATATGAAATTAGCATACAAGATCATTACCGGTTTAATTTTGGTTAGTAATGCTGTTGTGATTTAAACCTCTTATTATAAAGTTATTTTAGCTAATCCATATTTTGTCATAAGGAAAATATATAATTAATATTCCGACCATATAATATATATTGTCATGATTTATCATTAGTGAATCAATATGATAATTTATTTATAACTAATTCATGATTAGATCACTCTTGTATATATATAAATATAACTTGAATTAAATTATCATTAAACCACTCCATGAGTTATATAATGTAAGTCATGATTTAATAGGGTATTTTATAAGCTTATTTGCAATATGGAGTATTTATTGTATAAGTTTTCAATATTATGGGCTTAAGTAATATAAGTATGATTTTGTCAAGTTACCTATGTAAATGATTTTAAGAGGTTGTTTTATAAATTCATCAACTATTTTATATACTCCCTATTTTAAGATAAAGTATATCTTGTATCTTAGAAGTAATAGCAATAAAATAAAATAAAATAAAATAAAATAAATACTAAAAGGGTTATTGTTGTTCTAGGTTCATGAAGGATATGGACGTTAGCGATTTCTTTCTCAAAATAAATTACTAAATTTATTTTGAAATGTTTTCTTTCCGGTGTCAATTTATCGAAGGTACAAGGATTCATCGTTGAGACATACCTTCTGATCGTTTAGCCGACTTTATCGAAACTCAAGGCAAGTGGAATGGTTCAGTTTTACGCATATGTTTTAGAAGCATGATTTATATCTGAAACATGAAGTTTTGATTGTTGGGAACTAATTGTGTGTTAAAATGAACCTAGGATTTCACTAGTGCCACGTTGATTGGTAGTTGTGTGTAGATTTATTTAATTGTTAATCTCACCAGGGCGGAGGGAGTACTCCCTGATGTAAGGTCATGACCATGGCCACCTCAACCGCTGAGGGGTCGTTTAAGGATTTTATCCACTTAAGGCGCAACGCCACTTACATTCGCGATTAACGCACCTTAATAAGTTCAAGTGTAATCCTCTGTGTGGTTAATGAAGTAATCAAGATAAGCGCGTTGTGCAATTTAAATCAACTTCATCTTCGTACTCAACGAAGACAATTAATTAAACTAAAAAATTCTGTGTGATAACACGTTCCCAACAATCTTGCATCGAAGTTTTAACGAGGATATCACCTCTCATGATATCCTAACCTTTTCTAAGTCATTTCCGTTTTCCGTGGAAGTGTGTAGTAGCTAGATTGTCGCCCGGCTTTCATTCGGAGTTCGACGTCAGTTGCTACGCATTCCCACTAACCGAACCACCTTCAAAAAACCCATTTGTTTAGTCTGTCACAAGACTAACCGACCACCCTTTTCCTTGCATGGTCGGCTGGTGTCCATCGAATTTCCGTCGCGGCACATCAGGAGGAGGGCTCGTAATCAAAGACTAGTCAAAGGAGGCGACGAAGACTCAAGCTTCTTTCTAGAAACATTTATTTTAATTCTGCACTTAAGTATCTCTGAATTTAGTTTTCGTATTGAGATTCTCGAGGTGTGAGATTCAATACAAGTTTTACTCTCGTGCGCTGCAGCACACTTGGTTGACATATCTCTCCCATGTGGGAAGTTATGCCAAAGTTCATGGGTTCGAGGACCCTTGGAAACACCCTGCGCATTTAGCTTCTCGCTTTGGGTATCAGGTTGGAGTGTATTGGGCTACGGACCTGACAGCCTAGTTCCCAATGGGAGGGGTATGTTACAGTTTGGAACCCCAATGATGAGAGATTTCGAAACATATCCCACCCCAAGTTTGGATGTTTAGTACCATGACATCGGTTCCAGTTTCTAGCTTGTTTAACCAGACCTAATTTTGATCACTAATGTAAAACCAAGCATCAAATCCGAACCCGAGAAACTCAAATCATCTATACAAGAGAAAATACCATTCACTTATTCAATCAATCGAACCAAGAAAGTGGAGAGGGCGTTGTTCAATCGGCGACGACGAACTTCTGTTTTACGATGTGAAGCATCGGTCTTCTTCTAAACCATTCTCCATCTGCCTTCAACCAGAGAGAAGAGAAGAAATCAAAGAAGAGAAAGAAGTCGTATATTTGTTTCTAATTGGAATCATCGGCGAAGAGAAGAGATAACTCCGATGAGTGCCACCGAACCCAAATTTACTTTGTTAGGGCAGAGGCTAACGGTGGGGTTACGGAACAAAATTTCCCAAAACTTGAGGGGCATCACGCGAATTTTCAAACATTCTAGGGTATCTTGCGAAATTGGCTTGATTTGGAGGGCACCGGGCGAAATTTCTGTTTTGCTAATTACCATATCAACCGTACTTTGTGGACAAACTTAACGAGACAGATGAAGTATAATGCATCCTCGTATATGCTTTGTTTGGCACCTGTGATAGTGTCTGGTGGGAGACGTTCCTACTGATGGAACTTCTACTACCTAGCTAAGAGGTATAGGGGTGAGAAAATCGGACTCAAAATGCTCCTGTTAGACGTTGGGGTTGTCTGCATGTGCTAAATGGAGGCATAATGTCTACAAAATGTCTTATATAATTATGATTTGGCACGTGAACTTGATATTATAACTTCCTTAAAAAAACTTATAAATTAGATTTGTGTTAAAATGGTCGCTCAAATCATGTAATCTCTTGGGAATGTAAATCTCACATAAAAATAAAAGACATTTGGAACGAAACCCTCTTAAAATTTGACTTAAGTATAATATTTTAGGAGTGTGAATCAGGTGTGATATAAAAATTATGTGTTCTATCAAGTGCATTATTTATTGTTATGTTAACTTCAATTATAATCCATACTAGAAAGCTAAACTCGCTTGTTGGACAGGATAAAATTTGTATTTTATATATATAAATCTTTTATGGAATCATAAATTAAGATTAAGACTTAAGTACATTAATTTAGATTTATTTGAATTGTGTTATTCTATATCCTACTTATCCTATACCAAAAAGTGTAATGTTAAAAAGTGTATTTATATAAGATACGGAGTATCTAATTATTAAATCGGTGCATCTATATCAGATTTTATCCCAGCATATTGAATTAATTGTATTTTATTAACCTTATAATGATTTTTATTTTTATTTGAAATTAAATCAATATGATTGTTTTTTTGTGCATTTGAAAAATATTATGTATAGTTACTCAATGATGACACTTTTTTACATTTTTACTATATTTTCATATATAGTCCATAATTTATATTTTTATTTTTATTTGAAATAAGAAAGACGAGAATTATTGAAAGATATATATATATAAATAAGCGTTAATATTTATTGAATTTATTTTGAAAAACATTTAGATATTATTTTTGTAAATCAAATAAAATAAAGTAAACTTATAAATTTTACAACATTTTTCTTCTTCAATAAAATGCATGCAAAGCAAAAAACTAAAATTTTTTAATTTTTCTTTGAGAAGTTTTTCTTTCATTTTTCTCTTAAATATAGACTTTAAATGTACAAATATCTTTACATTTTGTTTTTTCATTTTCATCTCTAAATGTTGAGCATTTATTTGATAATGATGTACTTGTCATCATAGATTGTTGTTTTACTAATAAATAATGTTATGTTTATAGATGAATTATTTTGCAATATTTATATACATTTAGATCAAATACAAGTCAAGATCTTTTGACTAAATAGCATAGCAATTTTTTACATGTTATAAATTGGTTTAAAAAATCATAATTACATGTCACCGTTTTGAGTATACTTTATTTTTGTAAATTGCATCTTATATATAAATTTTATTGTGGTAAGAGTAAGAATTTTTATCTTCTTATATCAATCCCTTTATCTTTCATTGTCGCATTCTTATTTTGGCATTTTTATACTTTGAATTTGGCATAATGTATTGATAAGATGTTTCACATGTGTGATTAATGTGATATTACAATTAAAAGGCAAAAAAATGCATTTATTTGACAAGAGAGAGAAAAATAAGAGTTGTATAGAAGATAGAATATTAAAAGTACATCGTAAAGTGTCACAAATGCATTCTAATTCCTCTTGAATTTTACGGTGCATCATTGACACTATCATTTAGGAATCAATTCTTGCTGTTTTACAATGCAATTTTGATTACCGCATATTCACATAGAACAATTGTTTCGCACAAGATTCAAACTCATATTTTATGCACTCACTAGTTATTTATCATAATAGATAACAAACTTACGTTGGAATATGCACAAATCATTGCTAAATGTCCAACCCACATTCAAAAAAGGACCAAGGTGGTTATCAAAAGTTGATCGAGTTACCAGTCCGAAGTAATTGCCCCTTGAGCACTAAGACCATCCGCAACCATGCCACCGCTACAGTACCATGCACCCTCACTTTTTCAATTTCTCTCTCTGCCATGTCAGATATGCATCCCATTTTAATTTTTGCCCACATCAATGCACCCAACTAATTCATACTTTCTCATTTCTAATACTTTTTTCTCTCTCTCCATATATAATTACACATATATATATCATCTTTTATAATACAAATTATATAAAATAATGTAATTAACTACTATTTGCTTAATAAAAAAAAATTAATTCGTTAATTTATGAAAAAATTAATTACTCATGAGCGAACCCTACTAGAAAAGGTATAACAATAGTCATTCTAATTTAAAATTCTTGTTTTCCGCATATCCAACGTACAACCCGATTACGTACAATTAATTTTAAAGTTAATAAATTATAGACAATATTGGTGTCTATGGGTTGATAAAAAAAAATTATAAATTTTGGTATAGTTTTAATTTTTTTAATGTGTTTGAATTGCCCAAATATTAAAAAACGATTTTAACAAAAACTTAAATTCTTAGTCGCCACGTGTCGCGCTTACATTGGCCGAGCATGACCCACTCAACCTGCGACACGTGGCGCTCACTTTTGCTACCAAAGAGTTTGAACGCAGCATAGTATTTACTTTGAAGCCAAAACGATAGTGTTTTGAATAATTCACACGCACAGCCACGCTTCATATGGAGAGCATTCTGACATTGGTGAGGAGCATTTTTTGCACCCAATTTAATGGGGACATGTGCCGTTTTCTTTTTTTATTAATTTTTTGTGTGTTTTGCACCCTCTACAGTAACGAATGTTGGTGCTCTAAGACCATCTACAACAATGCTCCCTGGTGCACTATTGACGGAGCATGCATGCCAAAAAATATTAAAAAAAGGAAAGTAGGGATGTACCGAGGAATTGAGGGGCATGTTTTCCTCCCCAAACATGTTAGGACTTAGGATGCACCTCATTATATGCCACGTGTCGCGCAGTGAATGGCCACGTCTGGTCAATGTAAGCGCGACATGTGGCGCGGTTAATTTAAGTTTTTCCAAATATCTTTTTTAATATTTTGGGTATTTATACATATTAAAATAAATAAAAATATATCACAATTCATAATTTTTTTCCCTTTATCCATAGACACCAATATTATATATGTTTAATTAACTTTAAAATTAATTATATGTAATAGGGTTGTACGTCACCGCTACGCCGTGATCAAAGGTGTTTTTCGGGTGTTTAAAGTCGTTTAAGGGCTCAAAATTGCATTTTAAAATTTCCGAATTAATAATTTTTTCAAAATTTGAAACCGATCGACATCATTTAGGGTTTGAATTGAACCCATTGTTTTCTTGGTTCTATCTCAAAGTTGAAGTTGTGGTTTTGGCCAAAAAAACCCTAATGCTTGTGGTGGGTGGCTCTTTTTCCATCTCATACCATCTTCCTCCATCTTATCTTCAAAAGAACCTCTCAATTATGGATCCTTCACAAAATCCCTCACAAAATTCGTCCTAAAATCCCTTTCAATTTAACTCCCACGAAGATTTCAACAACTATACACAATTCCTTTCACAATCTTATGGCATTCCAAATGCGCAATTTGCTATGTCTTTCCCACCGAACTTTGTTGTTAATCCAAATGCGCAAATTGCTATGCCTTTCCCTCCAAACTTTGTTCATCATTCAAATGCACAATTTGGTATGCCTTCCTCATCCAACTTCGTTCAGACTCAACCATCACCAACGGTCATTAGCTTAGATGGAAGTGCAGATCTATCGGCCATGCCACCATATAGCACCCAACCAGAGAGTATTGGTGGTGGTGGCTCCTATGGTGGTGGCTCTCGTGGTGGTGACGCTCGGGGTGGTCGATCTCGTGGACCTAATGGGGGTAGTGGTGCCGAACAAAAAGTTCCCATGGAAAAACATCATTGGGAAAAAAATAGATGTTAAGCTTATCATTAGCTCCTAGGTCAACATTAGCATTGAGTCCATCATAGGCAACGACCAAACGGTTGATAGGTTTTGGGGTTGAGTTGAGGAGTTCTACTCTACTAAAAAAAGTAGTAGTCAAGCTTGCAGAAACGCATCCATGTTAAAGACAAAGTGGGGAAGAGTTAATAGGTCAGTGAAACATGTTTGTTCGCTACTACAAAAGGGCTAAGGCTACTCAAGCTAGCAGTGAATTTGACAAGGATGTGTGCGAGAGAGCAAAGAATGATTATCGCAAAAATCATCCAAAGGGCAAACGTTTTGAAGATGGGGAGGCATGGGCGATCATTCACAAGCAACCAAGGTGGGATGAGGAGTATATGATACAGATGAACCGATAGAATATAAGCTCAGAAAGTAGTGCCTCAAAAGGACAGAGGGGAAATGATGAAGATGATTCTAGTAACCATGATCCAGACACCCCGGTGAGTGCTTGGAATGCTTCACCAATCGAACGTCCTCCGGGGATAAAGGCCGCAAAGGCGGCAAGATTGAAAAATAAGATCTTATATACCTCCATCCCCGCTGACGAGTTTGACGAGAAAGTGTTGAAGATAGGGGAGAACCTTCATCAACATATTAGTCACATGGAATCATTGAAGATGGAGGAGCTTCAAATTAAGGAGAAAGAGATTGATATGATGCATAAAACAAGAGAAGAGGAGGTTAGGGAGAAAAATTGGAACCGACTAATGGAAATAATCAAGATGGAATCGGTTTCAACACTCCCTCCTTCAATTGAAACGGTGAAGAAGCGATTAATGGATGATCTTGGCATATCCAATTGAAGGGTCTAAATTTGAATGGTCTCTAGTGTATGCTTTTCTAGTTTGCTTGTTGTATTATTCGAATTCTATGTTGCTTACGTATTTCAGTGTGTGCTTGTTGTATGGTTTGATTTTTATGTTGCTTGAAGGAGTGTGTGTTTGTTGTACTATTTTGATTTCTATGTTGCTTGACTATAGTTTGTGGTTGTTGTATGTTTTCGTATTGTAATATTTCTTATAATACAATTGAAGTTTTATGTCATTCTCGTTTGAAGTAATCCTTATTGAGGCCTAATACATATACGGCTCCCCGACCTTTTACAAAATAGTCACTTTAATACTTCATCTTTGAGTTTTACCTATTAAATACCTAAACCATATAGATTGGGACCTATTAAACACCTCTTATGATGACATGTACATAAAAATTACCATGTAAGCGCCACATACGCGCCACATGTCTAAACACTATATTTTTCCTAAATAAAAAAACAAACATAAAAAAGAAAAAGAAAAAGAAAAAACTCATCTCCACAATAGCGCTCAAATCAGGCGACAGAACCTCGCCGGCGAACACTTGTCCGATGGGGAGGATCCTGACAAAGACGACAGCGTGTTGGTGCTCTCGTTTTGGTTAAGGAGCTGGTCAGCATGAACGGCGGTGAAGGCTCTCCGGGATCCGGATTCAACACTAAGGAAGCTCTCCCGACCGCTAGCGGAGCCTTGAGCGGAGTAAAACGCCTCCTCGTCGTCTTCTTGAGCGGCGGAGATCCCTTCCAGATGTGACTGCATAGTCCGGCGAGCGAGAGCGGGGGGAGTGGTTGGAGATTTGGCGAATCTAGCTTGTAGGAGGAGCGGGCGGGGTCTCGTCGGGGTGGGAGCGGTCAGATCTGGAGACGGCGCGTTTGTCCTCGGCGACAGCGCTTTGACAGCGGCCTCGGAAGTAGAGGAAGAGGGAGACGAAGGCGATAGCGACGACGTAGGCGGAGAGAGCGGCGGTGACAGCGACGAGAGCGGGGCGGACAGAGCAACAATGGCGGCGGGTTGATTTATCGGGGAAGAGGGTGGTGTTTTTTCTTTTCTTTTTTTTCTTTTATCTTTATCTTTTTAATGTTTAAAAATTATTTTTCATTAAAGAGAAAATATAGTGAATATGCGGTGTACATGTAGCACATATGTGGCGCTTACGTGGCAATTATTTTTTACATGTCATCGTAAGAGTTATTTAATAGGTCTCAATGTGTATAGTTCAGGTATTCAATAGGTAAAACTCAAAGATAAGGTATTGAAGTGACCATTTTGTAAAAGGCCTCCTTATTGATTAATAGAAGTTGTTTGATATACAACAAATGCCTTCAATTATCAAATCACTATGTTAAATAGGAACATGTGGGAAATGACAAGTCTTTGTGTTTGACAGTGACAAGTCTCTGGTTGTTGATTTCAATAACTACGAAGTGACAATTCATTTGGGTGGTTCAGCCAATGTGCATAAAATGTGGTTCTGCCAATGTGTAGGAAATGTGTGATTCTGCCAATGTGCAGATGTTATGTGGTTATGTCACATTTAACATTCAAAATTCGAAATATGCAAAATTTTAATCGGATTAGGAATTTTAAGTCTTGTATTTGTTTGAATTAAGAATTTCGTATGTTGTTTCTTGTTTGTTTTCTTGCATTTTCTTTTAGTGTGATTGTCGTTATGTTGCAAGATGTCAATTGCACTATGTATCCATTTTATGAAATTTAATTTCCATGATTTCGTATATTAATACCCTTTAATATAAAATATTTTAATATATAAAATCCGTAATTAGTTTTTCATAAATTAACGAATTATTGTTTTTGATTAAGGAATAGTAGTCAATTACATTATTTTTACATAATTTTATTGGAAAATATGGTATATGTGTAAATATATATGGAAAGAAAAAAGTATTGAGAATGGGGAAAGTATGAATTATTGGGGTGCATGGATGTGGGTAAAAATTGAAATGGGTGCATAGATGATGTGTCAGAGAGAGAAATTGAAAAAGTGAGGGTGCATGGTATTTTAGCCGAAGCATGGTTGCGGTTGCTCTAAGAGCACCTACAACTATGGGCCCTATTGGGTGCATAGTGTCAGAAAACAAAAAAGAAAAGAAAATCAAATATCAGTTGCAAAATTTGTAACCCAAATTAAAGAAAAATGTGCGTGTTTGCCTAACAATCCTATCATCTACTCATACAATGACACATGGCATTGTATGACATTAAGCTAAGGGTGTTTTATAAATTATTATTTTGGACAATTTATACATTATACATTATATATATATAAAATTATACCATAATACATATGCTTTTTTTTTAATCTATCCATAGACAGCAATATTCTATGATGATTAAGTTTAGAATAATTGTATTTTTTAGTTTGATACGAGTGTTTGTCACGATCGGCGGAAAATGGTATATATGTAATTTTATTCGAGAACGGGGTCATTGGCAGATCCAGGGGAGGGCGTGGGTAGGCGGCCGCCCCCCATTCGCAATATATTTTTAGTAGTACCAGTACACAATAGAATGCTATTCTAGCTCAGTTGGTCTTGATCCGCCCCTCCATGTCCTTCATCCTGAGTTCGATTCCTACTATTAGCACCGTTTCATCATTTTTTTTACAAATATTGAGCTCTCATTTTTCTACCGAGGGTCCACCACTCCACACAACACACATACAAGATATATTACTTTTTATATCTTGCATAATGCTAAATAAGATAGGTTGTTTATATTAAATTATCTCAAAAAAATTGTTTATATTAGATAATAATCTAATTTATATAGTTTAAATATTTTTGATGAATTAAGAAAAACACGACTAGAAATAGAGTTATTTATTCATATTTAACATAGTAATAATGATTTAATAAGAAGATGTCATACTATAGTTATCTTGATCACTTTAAGTTTTTTTTTTGAATAACTTATTAATTAATTATATATTTTCTAGTAAAAAGAATACCGGTAATCACTTTTTACCATTATTAAGTGTACAATTAACTAAAATAAGAAGAGTAAAATCCAAGTATGTGATCTTAATAGGGGGTATACTAAATATATTGATTTTTTAATTAAAACATTGTAATGACATTATCCTTTTATTATGGTATGTCAATATCTTGTCAACTTCCTTAACTTTTGTCGTAAATAAGTGGATTTTTCGAATGACCTCCGTCCCCCGTTCAGTAAGTTCTGGATCCGCTACTGATGGGAGCATATGTGTAACTATTATGAAAAGAGAAAAAATATTGAAAATTGGACAAGTATGGGTTTATAGGGTGCATGGATGTGGGTAAAAAATAAAATGGGATGTATATATGATGTGACAGAAAGAGAAATATAAAAAGTAGGGGTGCATAACACTCTAGCAACAACATTATTGCACGTGGCCTAAAGGGGTCAACACTTGGATGTTCATATAGAGTTATAGACCGATCGAACGATGCGAACACCGATTCAACAAGTTTTATCTTTCTTGAATTGCAATTTGGACGAATTGTTTTATACTAAACACATGCATGTATCATTATTCCATATATACTAAAATTATTTTAAATTTTATATAAGTTATTGAAAATAATAGTTTGATATCATAAAATTTTGAATTGTTTTTTTTAATTTACTTGTTATAGGATTTATTTTTAATGATATATTATTTATTTTATAATACACTTTTGTAATAAAAAAGACGTGTAAGATTATAATTTTGTATAAAAATTGAATACTTGTAACAAATCTAAATTATATATACAATTTTTTTTATATATGTAGAATCTATGAGAAAATTTTAACCAATAAAAAATAAGTCAATTATATGTCAACCAATCAAATTGATTTAATAAAATTGATTTAATATTCTATTAGTACTACTATTAATTTAATTCTATCTTTATTTGGAGTTGAGATATGTTGTTCTATATTATTATTTTAATTTTTAATTTAGTATATAATAAGATTAATTAATTATATATTTAAGAAAATCTTATAGATATGATTTCAATTATATATTCTTTTATATTTTATATACATGTAGGGTCTATAACAAATTTTAGAGAGAATTGGGTGGGGGAGGGACTCACTTGGTGACAGTATAGGGGAAGTGGACTCAAGGTGAAATTAATAGGGAAAGTGGACTCGGATGGTGACATGTGGGCATTAAAACCCCCCCACTCCTCTCCTCCTTTCTCTCTCATCCCATTATTTCCCAGCTCTCTCTCCCTCTCCATATTTCCCAGCTCTCTCTCTCTCTCTCTCTCTCTCTCTCTCTCTCTCTCTCTCTCTCTCTCTCCCCCCCCAAATTCCTCTTCCACCCTCTCTTCTCATCTCTTCCTATTTCCTCTCCCCCTCACTCTTCAAAAAAGCGGTGATAGGTTTTTCGAGGTGGCCGACGAGGGCGACGGGGCGGCTGACAAGGGCGATGGGGCGACCGACAAGGGCGACAGGCCGGCCGAAGAGGGCGACGGGGTTGACGGGGCGGACGAAGAAGGCGACGGTGCGGCCGACGAGGGCGACGGGGCGGCCGACGAGGTGGCGGACAAGGTATTTTTCTCTTTAAAAGCTCTAAATCTAGGTTTTTTTTAGATTTTCTAGATCTAGGGTTTTTGAAAAGTTCTAGATCTAGATCTACGTTTTTTTCCGTTGATGTTTTTAGATTTGGATATAGATCTAGATTTTTTTATAGATCTAGATCTAGATCTGAAAAACGGTGACAAGTTTCTAGATCTAGATCTATAAAACGGTGACAAGTTTCTAGATCTAGATCTAAAAAACGGGACGGTGACAAGTTTCTAGATCCAGATCTAAAAAACGGTGATAGAAACCCTAAAGTTAGATTTAGGGTTTTCTGGTCTGTCACCAAGTTTTGCGGTGACAAACCAGAAACCCCTCTTTTGTGGTGACAAGATCTGCACTTGATATAGGGGTTTCTGGCTGTCACCAAGTTTGTGTGTGATCTAGAGTTTTCTGTACGCGGTGACATGTTGAATGCAATTCAGTTTTATACGGTGACATGTTGAACGCATATAGGTTCTCTGTTTGGTTTAACATGTTACAACATTGTGTGCTGGTGACAACTTTGATTGCTAGGTGATGATAAGTTTTTATATATTACTTTTAATTATAGCCTATTAGCTCAAATGGTAGAGCAACGTGCCTAGCGTACGATAATGTGGGTTCGAATCGCACATATGCTTACTAATAACTTTTGATGACAAGTTTAAGTGCAATTTGGGGGTGGTTCTAGGTAAGGTGACAAGTTTTTGTACGTGATGAACAAATTATAGTGCAATATTGGTGATATTAGTTTGAGAGGTGACAAGTTGTAAACGCGATGACAAGGTTTTGTATGGGGGGGTGGGTTTGTAAGTGGCGACAAGGTTTTGTATGGGGGAGGGGACTTTTCTGTACGCGGTGACAAGATTTTGTTTGGTGGTGACAGGTTTGGTTGTCATGACGCCATGTTCGGGGATGTTTTTGTAGTTGTCACCAAAAAAGCCTATTTACCTCATTATTTCACCGCGCCGTCCACTTCCCCTATTGTTGTCACCATCTGAGTCCATTTACCCAAAATCCTCTTTAACTAATTACGAGTACATTATTTTAATAAAGATTGGTAATATGATCTAATAAAAAGTTCACACATATCGTACTAATTATTATTTTTAATCTCCGCTTTAATATATACTTATGGGTGATATTTTTTTGGGTCGATTTTCTTCTGAATAATATGATATTATGATCTAATGAAAAGATACGATGATGATGATTTTTTCAAGTCGGTACGTGTGCGTTTCTCGAATTCTCACTTTATTTTTTTCGGTCGAAAGAATTCTCACTTTATTAAATACAGAAGAAAATAAAGAGATAGAAGAGGAAAGACAAAAAAGAGAGGGAAATTTGGGCGGGAAATGGGTGAGATAAAGGGCGGCAAAATTAGGGCTTCCTTGCCCTAATCACATTTCTCGCCAACTTCCCCTCTTCTGAGACCAGTATCAGCCATGGCTTCCAACTCCTCCCCGGGGCGCTCCAATGGCGGTATTTCTCTCTAACTCTCTACTTTCAGTTATTCTCTTTATCCACTGCTTCCTCCTTCCTCCTCTTGAATTTCGCTCCTTCTGCTCCAATTCAGGTCCTACTTCACCAGACGACATCAGCTCCAGCCCTATCGGAAATACTCCGTCTTCGCCTAACAACGGATCCGGCCGGCGACGTCGCAGACCGAGGCAAACTTCGTCCAATTACTCCACGCCACGGTCTCTGAGGTCCAATTCTGCTGCCGCCGTCACCCCGACGGAGTCGATCCCCACGCCCTCGAGCTCTCGCCGGAGAGGACGAGGACGGCAGAATGATCCGGTCTCCACTCCGGTGGCCGCCGCCACGCCTTCCTACACAGACGGCGATGCTCCGGCGTCGTCGGAGGCCGGAGAGCCCTTTGACGTCGACGATGCGCCTCCGGTGTATGTTTGGGGCACGAACATCAGCGTTCAGGATGTGAACTCCGCGATTCTTAGGTTTTTGAGGAATTTCTCTGAGAGCAATTCCATGGACACTGACCATTTCGAGGGGAAGTATATGAGCGAGGCTTATCGTGTGCTTGAGCTGGAAGGGGAGTGGCTTGATGTAGATGCGCAGGATGTGTTGAATTATGATCCTGATCTGTATAACAAAATGGTGAGGTTTCCGCTTGAAGTGCTTGCTATCTTTGACATTGTGTTGTCGGACCTACTGAGCAAGTTCAATCCCTTGTTTGATAAACACGTTCAAGTGAGGATTTTCAACCTCAAGACTTCTACTTGTATGAGGAATTTGAATCCATCTGGTGAGATTTTCCTTTTGTGTGTTTATTGCATTGCTGAAGCTCTAGCCAGTCTATTGCTTGGTAAGTGAAAACTTATATATTCATCTTTTTGGTGTGATTTTGTTTCATGTGGAAGATATTGAGAAGATGGTAGCTATGAAAGGAATGGTTATTCGGAGTAGTTCTATTATTCCTGAGATCAGGGAAGCTGTGTTCAAGTGTCTTGTATGTGGATACTACACTGACCCTATCCCGGTGGAGAGAGGTACATAATGCTCACAATTTCTCATGTTGGTGTGGGATTGTGGTCAAAGATTTGTTCTAATTTTGATTATGATTAGGCCGCATTGATGAACCAACAACTTGTGGAAAGGAGGAGTGTCAGGCCAAGAACTCGATGACATTGGTACATAATCGTTGCAGGTAATGTAGAATTTTTGAATTATGAAAATGAGGCTTTATGCAGATTGACAAGTACCTCTCAACTGACTTGAACACAGTGACATAACTTTGTATAGCATAAGCTAGGCATGATTCCATTGGACATTTGGTACAAGTTGAGCATCATCATTAGCAGCATTGAGAGAGATATGAACTTGTTTTACCTAGTTGTGATGCTTTTTGTTTATTCAAACAGATTTGCTGATAAGCAGATTGTGAGGCTCCAGGAGACCCCAGATGAGATTCCTGAGGGAGGAACACCACACACAGTGAGCTTGCTAATGCATGATAAGCTTGTGGATACAGCAAAACCAGGTGACCGGGTTGAGGTATGAGACCACTAAATGGGCAAAGAGTAGAGTCACTACCTTTATTCATCTTTCTGTTGGGTATACTTATAATTAAATTTTGCTTCACCAGGTTACAGGAATTTACAGGGCTATGACTGTTCGAGTTGGGCCAACACAGAGAACTGTTAAGTCACTGTTCAAGGCAAGTATTCACAGCATTTGCCTTATTGAATATACATTGATTGTTGTCTCCTTGTTATACGTCTTATATGCAAGCTAATTATCCCATTTCTTATTGCAGACATACATTGATTGCCTTCACATAAAGAAAACTGATAAATCTAGAATGCAAGCTGATGATCCATTAGAAGTGGAGAATGGGTCTACTCAAAAAGATGAAACACCTCCTGCCTTTCAAGATAAAGTAAAGTGATTGTTTTTTGCTTTCCTTCTTCAGGAAAAAGATGATTAGTGTCATCTTCTTCTTCAAGAAAATGTTAGTATCATAATATATATCTGATGACCCCTTGGTGTCTTGGCTTGGTATGACAGGTGGAACAGTTGAAAGAGCTCTCAAAACTACCTGATATTTATGAAAGACTGACAAAGTCCTTGGCTCCAAATATCTGGGAGCTAGATGATGTCAAGAAAGGGCTTTTATGTCAGGTAGAGGAGAATGGTATAATTACACAGGCTTTTAATTTACCACTTTTGGTCACTAACAGTTGCAGTACCCAATGTTGACCTTGTAGCTTTTTGGTGGAAATGCTCTAAAACTACCTTCTGGGGCTAGTTTTCGTGGTGACATCAATATTCTTCTTGTTGGTGATCCTGGGACAAGTAAATCCCAGCTACTGCAGTATATCCACAAGCTATCTCCCCGTGGCATATATACTAGTGGTAGAGGTAGCTCGGCTGTTGGATTGACAGCTTATGTTGCAAAGGATCCAGAGACAGGAGAAACTGTAAGATAGTACTTGAGCCTGGATCTTTTCTTCTTCTAGACACTGCTTTCATTTCAGTCCTGAGAAACTAATTTATTATTTGATTTTGGATAAAAATGAAGGTTTTGGAAAGTGGTGCTTTAGTCTTGAGTGACAGAGGTATTTGCTGCATTGATGAGTTTGATAAGATGTCAGACAGTGCAAGAAGCATGCTGCATGAAGTAAGATTTCCTTCTTTTTTTCGTATTGAAACGTTTAATTTCATATAAATATCTGAGGTTACTCTTACATTCACCTGGAAGCTTGAACTGTGATATTCAGACCATTTAATTACCCATTCACTCACTTGGTCTCTATTTCTATATTAAATTTGATTGTCAGGTGATGGAACAACAAACTGTTTCAATAGCAAAGGCTGGGATCATTGCATCTCTCAATGCTAGGACCTCGGTGTTAGCTTGTGCTAATCCAAGTGGATCTCGTTACAATCCGCGTTTGTCTGTCATTGAAAATATACACCTTCCCCCTACTTTGCTATCCAGGTTCAGTCTCCCATCTATTGCACTCTGCAACTTATTTGTGTTAGGCTGGCAGTTTAGACATCTGAACTGATTTTGGGATCAGATACTAACAAGTCTAGTGCATTCATTTTTTGTTAATTTTTAAATATGTTTCTACTTTTCTCATCTCAATGTTTTCCATAAAAAAATAAGGAGTTTGGTCGTCAACGTAGACGGATGGCCTGGTTTTATATCTTAAAAATGAACTTATGTAAGAGATTCAGAAATCACCTCTTGATTGATAAAGCCTCTTACCTCTTATGAATTATAAAGTAGCAATTTACAAATTCTGATTTGAGAGGGAGGTACAAATTCCTGTAGTTACTGCATGCAAGATGTCAAAATAGCAGCTGAGGATTTCGTAAAGTTTTGATACGGTTGCATATAAGGTTAAAAGGGTGATGTGGTATGCAGGTTTGACTTGATATATCTGATTCTTGACAAGGCAGATGAGCAGACAGACAGACGTCTGGCAAAGCATATAGTTGCTTTGCACTTTGATAATCCAGAGGTATGATTACCGTTTGTCCTGTGCTTGGAAATTATCCTGTGTTTCTCACTCTTCTTTTGGAATGCCTCATCTCAAAAACCTTTGTTTTTATGTGCAGATTGCTCTGCATGATATGTTGGACCTGCACACTTTAACTGCATATGTGAGTTATGCCAGAAAGCACATTCATCCACAACTGTCTGATGAAGCTGCAGAAGAGCTAACCCGTGGATATGTTGAAATGAGAAGAAGAGGAAATTTCCCAGGAAGTAGCAAAAAGGTAACTGATTACCCAAACTCTATGGCTTTAACACGAGCAAAAAAATTATGTATTGAAATACTTGAGCTCTTTGTTGCTTTGCCTTGATTCTGAAATATTTTTATGTTAACAGGTTATAACAGCAACACCTAGACAGATTGAGAGTTTGATACGCCTTAGTGAAGCACTAGCTAGAATGCGTTTCTCTGAATGGGTTAGTTAATGCTAGATTGCTGTAGTGAGGAGAACAAAATTCAACTCTTTTTCTGTGCAATTCTGATTAGTACGTCTGCAGGTTGAGAAAGGGGATGTGCTCGAAGCATTTCGGCTACTGGATGTTGCAATGCAGCAATCAGCAACTGATCACTCCACAGGTGGAAACCAAACCTTGCCTGTTTCTTAATACCGATGATTTTACTTCCCTGCTGAAGTCAAGAGTCTCAATGTAGAAATTCTGTTCCCCCCACTTTGTTGTCAGGAACAATTGATATGGATCTGATTACAACTGGCATCTCTGCGAGTGAACGAATGAGAAGGGATCAATTGCTGACCGCAACACGCAACATAATCATGGAGAAACTGCAACTGGGAGGACCTTCAGTTCGTTCCATGGAGGTAAAATCACTTATCCTAACAAACCACCACACACTTGTTCCTGAAGGCTCCTTGTATCTTTCTGCAAATGAAATCTAATCATGTGGTTGTCCCACCTTATAGTTGCTTGAAGAGTTGAAGAAGCAGGGTTCCGGCCCCGAAGCCACTCTCAATGATGTAAGTGCATCTTTAACCTTAAATGCCATATTTGTGCTGTCTTGTGATCAGCTTATTCTGATGACATCTGTGATTTGGCAGCTGAGGAACGCACTATCAAGCCTTGCAAGCGAGGGATTTGTTTCCATTCACGGTGACAGCGTAAAGAGAATATGATAACTTCGATTAATGCTTTACATTGTATGATTTTGGTTGCTAAGAAGAGGTTTTTAATCTTCAAGGAAAGAAGGAATACTTCAACCCATGTTAATTTTTGTAGTCAAGTCCATTGTGATACTTCTCTCTTCTTAACTAGTCAGCCTTGTTCTTTAAAATTAGCGTTTCAAACTGCTTGTACTTTGGATAATCTTGTTCTTAGGAAAAAAGCAGAAATTGGTTGCATTCCAGTATAAACGTTTGATCGGAAATTACAACTTTCGCGTGCTGTATATTAAATGTTGGATTGGAATCCAGAGATCTTGAAGGTCTTCAATCTGTTTCAGCTAATCTACTCACCTCACTTAAATAGTGAGATATCATATTGTGGTGATTATTGTGATTTGTGAGTGATATCACATACGGCGAAAGCTGCCAAACGTAAACAGAAACCCAAACACGGTATTCGACCCGAACAGAAAGAGAAGATAAAAATATAAAAATATAATAAAGTAGAAAAAACGAATAAAAAAATAGCGAGACCTAAACCCTAACCAGAGCGCCAAACTGCCAAAGGCCCAAGGTAAGCGATACAGAATTGAGTGTGTCATGACCCAGTATCTTCTAACGCCGTCGACCGCTTCTCCTTCTCAGCTCCTCTCTCTAAACAGCTTCTCTCTCATCCGCCATTGTTGCCCCTTCCCCAAAGCTGGTAAACGCCCTTGAAAACAACCCTTCTTCTGCTTCCTTTATTCCGCCGCTTGGAAATGCCCAATTGAGCACCTGGGTTTTTCTGGGTTGCGTGTGTTTCGGTTGTTTTTAACGCTTGTGGTTTCTGATTGGTGGTAAATTAGATAGGTTTTCTCAGGACAACTACTAGAAGGCTCCTTTTCTCTGCTTCCAAGCTCCGAGTTTTGTCATCCATGGCTGGTGTAAGTTGTTGCTCTCTCTCTCTATAGTATTGTTCGAAATTGATGTTATTTCTGGGATTATTCACTGTCGATGTTTATGTGGGAATCGGGATATTTTGTCTCAGGAGCAAGAAACCCCTGGCAATGTTAGGCAATTGTTGACGAAAGTTTTCGAGGAATCGCTCAAGTCGACATTTCCTGATGAGCCCGTAGAGCCTTTGGTTGCTGCCTGCACTGGCAAATTTGGCGACTACCAATGGTGTGTTTTGTTGCCTTATCCTTATCCAAGGCTCATTTCTTAGTTTAGCTCTGTTTTCAATTTTTTTATTACTGATTTGGCGATTGATCAATTTGATTGTTTACATGAGTGTATGCATTTGTGTGCTGAACTAATTGTGCTCCTATTGCATGCAGTAACAATGCCATGGGTATATTCTCTAGTATCAAGGGAAAGGGTACGGAGTATAAGAACCCGAATTCTGTTGGACAGGTGATTTATTATGCTGTTCAAGCTTCTTCTTTTTCCTTGTACATCATACTCTTTAAGTTGATGTAGCTGAGATTGCTTTTTTTTGTTAACATGAATTTGCGGATAATGTAGGCTATTATGAAGAATTTGCCTCAGACAGAAATGATAGAGTTGTGCTCTGTAGCAGGGCCTGGCTTCGTAAATGTTAAGCTGTCCAAGATATGGTTGGCTAAGGTTAAAACTGTCCTCTTGCTTTGAATCTGCTATGGGTGATAACAGTTAGTGTTATTCCTAAACTAGTGCAATATTGTAACTGTAATTAGTTGTGCTTTGGTATGTTGAGCAGAGCATTGACAAGATGCTTCGAGATGGTATCAACACATGGGCCCCTAAACTTCCTATTGAAAGGGCTGTTGTGGATTTCTCCTCACCTAATATAGCAAAAGAGATGCATGTTGGACATTTGAGGTCTACTATTATTGGTGACACCCTTGCCCGTATGTTGGAGTTCTCTAATGTTCACGTGTTTCGTAGAAACCACGTCGGTGACTGGGGCACACAGGTAACATTTGTTGCTTGACATTTTGAAGCTGTGATTCAGAGAACAGAATGTTTTCTGCTATTTAATCTTCATTCTGTTTTCTTCTGTGAACGACTTCTGCTAACTCATCTGCCTTTCACAGTTTGGCATGCTGATTGAGTTTCTATTTGAAGAGTTTCCACAGTGGGAGGAGGAAAGTGAAATTCCTATAAGGGACCTGGAGGTGAGTTTACAAATTTCTACTTCACACTTTAAATAGATTGCTAAACTGTTTGTCTTAGTTATTACATGTGTTGGATATGCATCATTAGCATTATACCATAATGAGTATACTCTGTGACAAGAGTCAAGACTTCAGGCAGGATTATCACATATTTTGAGCAGTCTTAATTTATAGATATTCGTACTATCTTCCTTAGTAAAAAAGGTAGATGTAGATTACAGAGAATAAAACCTGATATTTTGTTGTAGCATACCCTTGACTGCTTGAGGCCATGAAATATCTTTGATTAATCCACTTGCAAAATAATAGACAGCATGTATTTTTGGATGGGGCTTCAATATACATCTCTATTGTATATACTAATGTAACATATACTGTGAAATTTTGATGTGAATTTCGATTATCATGTTGAGAATAATGACCGTGCATTTTGTTAAAGGAGAAGGAATAAGAAACTCATATAATACTGGAAGTAAGAAAGTCCCTAATACAATTTTTGTGCCAGTCATTCTATAAGCGATCCAAGAAGAGATTTGATGAAGATCCAGTTTTTAAGGAGAGGGCGCAACAAGCAGTTGTCAGTCTGCAGGTGAAGGATTCTCTATATGATTAAGTAATCGTTGTGTGATTATTGATCTTGTTTGGCCATTATGCTATAAATTTTACTTGAGAGATTGAATAGCGCTCACAATGTTTAAAATGATATGCTTTTATGACAGGGTGGAGAAGCCAAATATCGCAAGGCATGGACACAAATATGTGAAATTAGTCGCCAAGAGTTTCAGAAGGTTTATAAACGTCTCAATGTCAAGCTAGAGGAAAAGGTAATGTTTTAAATGTTCTATTATTTTACTTTTGAGCTCATGGGTCTGTGCTAAGATCTTTCTGTTTCTAAACCATACACCTTATTTGTTTTTCCTGTATTACTTAGGGAGAAAGCTTTTACAACCCATATATTCCTGATGTATTGGAGGGTCTAAATAAAAAAGGCCTAATTGAAGATAGTGAGGGTGCTCGTGTCATATTTATTGAAGGGAAGAATATTCCTCTTATTGTTGTAAAGAGAGATGGAGGCTTCAACTATGCTTCAACTGATCTAACAGCCCTTTGGTGAGTCCTTTCTAGCTTCTTTGGCTCTTTGTGAAATTCCATTTGGATGATGATTATCCTGTAATTGTGTATTCTGCGTCACCGTTGATGATGTACACTTCTGTTTGTTTTGCTTTGGAAGATGGAATATTTTTAATGGAGTTGCTTTTTAGGTACCGCCTGAATCAAGAAAAGGCAAATTGGATAATATATGTTACTGATGTTGGTCAGCGTGAGCATTTTGAAATGGTATTTCATGTAAGTACTCAATTCTGTTGCCCACCAACTTCACTTTTGGATATACATCTTAATAGCTCTGTTCCAAGACTTTTTACCTTATATGGCTGTCGAGAACTCCTTAACTTATTGGTTTATAAAAAATTCCGAACAGGCTGCTAAACTTGCAGGCTGGCTCCCAGAAAATAATAATGCATATCCCAAAACCAGCCATGTTGGATTTGGGCTTGTGCTAGGGGATGATGGTAAAAGATTTCGAACTCGTAGCACTGAAGTGGTAAAGTTAGTTGATTTGCTTGATGAAGCCAAGAGTCGGAGTAAATCAGTGCTTATTGAACGAGGTATCACCAAGTGTTTGTTGTAATTGTATATTTTTTCATTCTTCCTTTTCATTCTCCTTAATGTAACATACTATCATCAGTCTTTTCGGTAGAATAGAGGTTATTATGGTTTATATCCAGACCTCGTACTTGGATACACATTAACTTCAAGTTTATTTTTCAGGTAAAGCTGCAGAATGGACACAGGAGGAATTGGATCACACTGCTGAAGCAGTTGGGTATGGCGCTGTCAAGTAAGTTTTCTATCCTGTACTTTTTTGATAGGTCAGCAGTGATAATTTTGAAGTCGCGCTATAATAGTAATTATGAATAGCATCCTTACTATTTCATTATACATATAGACACCCGTATCTGGTCATTCTCCATAATAAAATGAATTCTGATGTGGTTCTACAGGTATGCTGACTTGAAGAACAACAGACTAACAAATTACACCTTCAATTTTGACCAGATGCTCAATGATAAGGTAATTCTTTTTACAGTTTTACTTCCACATCTTGTATCATGAAGTAATATTGTGATCACATAATCTACCGAATATATGCAGTGAAACTTGTATAACTTTAAAAAATGTGATTTTGTTCTTTATGCTTTTGATGTTATTGGAGAGCATCAATTTAGGGTCAGATGTTTTGAAACAACGTCAGTGATGTTGCTACTGTATTATCACCACATATTGCAATAATAGTTAATTAGAATACATGCAAAACATTTGTTTGTAAGGTGTCATCCTGATGTCATGATGTGAAATTTCATTTGTGATTGTATATCTCCATATTGTATAATAGAAGGGAATGGGTGGAGGATGTGAAAAGTAGGGGAGAAGAAAGTTGATAACAGATTTTATGGGCTTTATCAATTCTCACCTCCTGTTGTTTTAACTCAAATTTGGATCACAGGGAAACACCGCTGTTTATCTTCTGTATGCACATGCTCGAATTTGCTCCATCATTAGGAATTCTGGTAAAGATGTGGACAAACTAAAGGAAGTGAGTACAATTCATTCGCTCTACACAATTCATTGAGATTTAAGTTGTTGTATCCTGGTTCTGCATTACTGACACTTTTAACTTCATTGACACAAGACGGAAACACTCACTCTGGACCACGCAGATGAACGTGCATTGGGGCTCCATTTGCTTCATTTTTCAGAGGTAAAAACGATTAAGTAGGGGTTTTTGGGTTCAAGTCTTAGTTTTGAACCATTACCCAGTTTTTAATTAAAAGATAACTGGAAACTAAAAGCTGTTTCAAACTAAGTGCTACAATACATGTTCTGTGCTAACTTGTACTGAATTCAACTTACTTCAGGTTGTTGAGGACGCTGTCACCAACTTGTTGCCAAACAACCTCTGCGAGTACCTTTACAATTTGTCCGAGTACTTCACAAGATTCTATTCAAACTGCAAGGTACGAAATTTCTCAATCCACCACCATATAAGCATTCTCTACTTGGGATTGTGTCGGGTTTTCATTCGGCTCTTGGAAATTGCAGGTTATTGGGTCAGAAGAGGAAACGAGCCGACTCCTGCTGTGTGAGGCCACGGCTATAGTCATGAGGAAGTGTTTTGAACTTCTCGGGATTACGCCTGTGTACAAGATATAGTGTGTCATGTGGCGGTAAGAACGGGTTCTTTGTTTCTGGGCTAATGTGAGTTTGATTTTGGATGAGCTTGTGATTTTATACTAGAATTCTACAAAGGTAAATGACATGATTGTGTCTCTGTACATTGTTGAAGGAGTGCAATGAGATGATGGATTCTTGAATGACACTTGTGCTAATTTGACTTATCTGTCAGTTGTTTCTAATTCAAATTAGTCAATGCCTTGCTAAGATTGATCCTCAAAGGAGTGGTCAAAACCCGGTTCGTACTGAAAGACGAACCGGATAGCCTAATTGTTTGACTGAACCGGATATATAGCTGTTGTCAGATTAAGTCCGTGTTGATTGAATTGGACCTTTTATTATTGAGTCGCTCACCAAATTCAAATTGTTGTCGTTGACATTAATTTTTTTTCTAAAACGTCATTCAAAGATTAATTGATATTTCACGTATAATATTTATCATAAATTTACTACAATGATCAGTATCAAATTATACCTAGTAAGAGATTACACGGTTTATCGATTAATAAATGGTAAAGTTTATCTAAATTTGATAAAAAAAAAAGAATGTAGCAAATTACAAATTTATTTTTATTTTACGAAAAAATTTGGATAAAAAAATATTTTTTAATTTTTGGTTTGATATTATATTTTTATTTTAATAGTATAATCTATTAATATGAGATATAATTACTATGATTGCTTGTTTCATTATAAGAACTAGGGTTAGTAGCCCGTGCGATGCACGGGCATTGTTTACAGCGGAATGATTGTTGCTTTATGAAGAAATCAAAGATATTGATGGTGTATATCATAAAAATATGATCATGTTTTAATGACCAAATTGTTTATAAAATTTTCATCCATGATAGTAGTAGAAGTTAGACAAAGGAGTTTCATCATCTTATGATATTATAGAACCTCCATAAATTAATATGCGATAAATTAATGAACACGGTAAGTTAATATTTTTCTCCGGTCCCGACTTAGGCCAGTAAAATATTTGACGATTTTCGATAAGATGTGTTGATTGTTTTTTCTTAAAACTTAAATCTACTTAAAGTATCTCTAACTTATACATAAGGAACGTACAATAATACAAATAATCCAAAATTTGGCCGGAAAATTGTCCGTGTTTTATTTCTAGTAAACATGTTAATGTTAATAGTTTGGCTATGCTTTTACGATTTCTACAGCTGGAATTATTTTCAGTTCAATGACAATAACTGATATTATTTTAAGTTAATAAATTTAATTTAGTCACATTCTAATTGCTGGACTATTCAAATTTCTAATAATGTAACATAAAATTAGTTTAACATATATTAATTAATTCACATAATTAAATTCGAAAAATACATAACAAAATAACCATATTAAAAATGCTTTAAGTAATTTTGTAAATTCACTAATAAAGTATTGCGTTATTAAAACTTTGAATAGTGAATAGGTTGGGTGAATTTATTCGTAAATCATTTATTAAGTCGGTTATAAATGAAATTTAAAGTATATTTATTTTCTTTTCACCTTTTGATATTCTTATTCTCTTCTTATATAGTAACATAAATTCAATACTTTATTAGTTAATAACATAATAATGTAGTTTTTATTACATTAAATAATTATATACACACTTGATATATAATAATTATTTATTAGGTTGATTATTAAAAGGTAATCGTTTCACGTAGCATATTACAGATCTTATCGTCGATCCTTGAATGAGCTCATGATCACCATTCTTTTGTATCGCGTAATATATTTATGTGTACTTCCTCTATGCAATTTGATTGCACAATTTTATTTAAAAAAGTATATTTTTTTTTACTAAGAGGTCGATTATGTGCACACTTAATGTTAACATATCACTTTTATTCACTACGAAGCAAAAATAAGACACAATCTTTAAAGAAGAAAAATAATAAAATCAATAGTAATAAAAATTAAAATAATAAAGCCAAAGCCTTATCTTATATTTTTATAATGTAGTGATGCAATTAATTAAAGAAGATTTAAGCCCAAGCATTTTCTTTCATACAAAAACAATTATTTACAATAGTAAGTAATATAATACAATTACTTTTGGGCATGTTTGCCTTCTCTTCTTAACTGTTTTTCTCTTCTAATACAATTGCTTCTTCTGAGCTGCTTCACTGTAAACAAGCTGCTCGGTCAAGTTTCCTATCTGGGGTCAAGCTTTCTGAAAGCTCCTGTGACTATATTAGACAACCTATGCATAATAAGTTGGACATCACCAAGACATATAATAAAACTCAAAGATTAATGCAGAACTATATTAGACAAAAGCAAATCACAGGAGCAAATCATAACAACATCAAGGCATAACTATATTAAACAACACCAATAATAAAATATTTAAGTGATCGATCAAATACATGTGATTTGAGCCATCATCATCCATCAATAAAATATTGTAAAGGGGACCCTTTATAGTTTTTATTAAGAGAGGAAACTCACAGCCTTGAAATCATAAGTCAAACAGAAAACCCCATACCAATCCTGCCTTCCACCCTTGGCCTCTTCACTCTGAACCAAAACCGTTGCCTGAGCTTCCCTGAAGACCAATTAAGCAACAAAACAGGCACTAACATCAGAAACAACTCAAAAAACAAAAAACACAATTCCCAATTTATTAACAAAATCAATCACATTCATAAGACCATGATCTGTTTTATAATAATTAGTTGTTTATGACAAATAGCATTCACATCCATGAGACCATGATCTGTTTGTTTGTAAATACAAACTATCATGTTTCCTAATGTCTACCTAAGCAAACATGCTCATTAAGCAAATTTAGTAAAAATTCCTCGTTTAATTATATATTTATATATAGTACTTGAGTTGGTGATATTATCTTATCTTATATTTGTGATGTTTTGTATGCCTATTATATTTGCTTTACCTCTCTTCTTGATGTGAAGATAGTGCTGATGGATTATATTATGGCTAGTATTAACAGTTGACAACATGTTGCACCTGCTGTAGAGCCTGTAGTTGAGCTTATGGGCACCAAAAGTTGATTGAATTGACGTGCTAGCTGTTGCCAAAACTCTTCCAATCTCTTGATTTTTTAAATGGTATTAATGGTGAGAAAGGTAAAGTCTACACAATTTAGGGAAAGAAGATTA
The DNA here is from genome assembly GCA_963924305.1 of Polygonum maritimum. Lineage (NCBI taxonomy): Eukaryota > Viridiplantae > Streptophyta > Magnoliopsida > Caryophyllales > Polygonaceae > Polygonum > Polygonum maritimum. The sequence goes on along the minus strand of OZ002735.1, from coordinate 33,458,430 downwards.
TTGAACTTAAAAGAGAAAGGTAGAGTCTTATCAAAACAATAATCAGAACATCAAAATGTACCATTTCTCTTTGGATATTCCGACGTGCAAAAACGCCCCATCCATGTATTCCAGATTTACCAAAACAAATGCACAGATTTTCAGTAATCTGAAATTTAGAAGGGAAAAAATAGTAAGATGACTAAAGTGGTGGTGACTTCTACTCAAAGACCAAGACTGAGAGACAGAGAAACCAAACCTGTAAATGTTTAAGCCGCTCCTTAAGAGTAGAGAATACTGGTGAATCTTCAGAGTCATTCAATAAAAGAAGGAACAAATATGATTAATCGCAAAATCCATATGGATGAGTACTAAAGAGAAGGATTTCGTAACCTTATAGCAGAGAACATTACTTTGTGGCAATTCAAGCTGTCAATTACGTCCAGGGAATGACGGATTGGCCCCATCGAAGTCAAGCTGGGACTCCACAAGATGCTGCTTCCTCCTCCTTCTCAGGATCAACGTCTTCCTTCTTCCTTTTCCTTCATTTCCCTTCGACTCCGGCCTTCTTGACGCCCCTACATATGCATAATAGCAGGCAATTTCACATGAAAATCAATTTTAAAATTCTTAAACACCAAACTCCAGAGCCATTATCTCAACTGAAACCCTAGAAACAGATAATCTGAACTTGAACTGAACAATTTCCACAAATTTCACGCAAATCGCTTTCTATCAACCAAAGATCTTCAACAATTAGTTCGGATCGCAACTTACCTCTTTAAAATCGGAGCACGGCGGTGTTTCTTTCTCGTCGGAAGCCCTTGTTGGCGGCAGCGGGGGGCAGATGAAGATCCGTCGCCATTCTCGGCTACGAAGCCCTCGGTCAGAGGCGGCGTGTGGGGATCGGAAGGAGGGGGAGGCAGCGACTGAAACTCGGTGAGTGCACCGCCATTGAAATCGAATGCCGATTAGTGTTGAGAAGAAGATTTTGCGCCTTTCAAGGGGAAGTCCGCAATCTGTCCTCTATGGATGAGGGGTTGTTTTGTAGGTGAGGGAGATGGAGCGCCAGGAGCTGTGTTTGTGAAGTATGTTCTCGGGATGCAATTGAAGAGCCTGGTTAATTGGGTGTCACTGATGGCTAATGGAAACGGTTTTGGGAGGGTGTTTTCAAGGTCATTCAAGTTGCCATTAATTGGTTTTAATGGGTTGTTTTTTTGATCACCGGTTTTAATGGGTTTTACTAACGGCCGTTTTCATTCTTAACGAGTGAATGAAAAAAGGGTCTTAAGAAATGAAAAAGGTTATTAAATAGGCTGAAATTGTAATACTATAAAAACATTGTTATATGTATAAAATGAAGGACATTTATTGCCACAAAGGACTCTTCTTTATAGTAATTCTAATGAGCCCAACATAATTCTAATCATATTTTTTTCGAAAACCTTATTATAAGACATGATATTTTTTTCTAAACATTATTACCCTTAATAGAATTCATTTTTATTATTCTCATTTGGGTCCGGATCCGGTAGGAATGATTATTATGGTAGGAAATAGGAATGAATCTCGGCCGTCCATCACGCGGAGGCAAAACAGCCCAACAAGCCACACGGGCGAATAATTCGCGTATAATACGCGTATAATTTGCGTATTATTCGCGTTTTATACGCATTTTATACGCGTTTTTAATACGCAAATAATTCGCGTATTATACGCGTTTTTTTTCCTTTTTTCCGTTTCCGTTTTTTTCCGTTTTTTTCCTTTTTTTTTTCCTTTTTTTTTTCCTTTTTTTTATATTTTTTTTCGTTGTGCAACTCAATGGTCAAGTTTGTGCAACTCAATGGTCACGTTTGTGCAACTCAATGGTCATGTTTGTGCAACTCAATTTGTTCATTCATATTTGTTCAACTCTTATTGCAATGTGTTGAATTCTATTTGTGCAACTCAGTGGTCACGTTTGTGCAACTCAATGGTCACGTTTGTGCAACTCAATGGTCAATTTGTTCATTCATATTTGTTCAACTCTATTGCCAATGTTTTGAATTCTATTTGTGCAACTCAATGGTCACGTTTGTGCAACTCAATTTGTTCAATTTGTTCGTTCATATTTGTTCAACTCTATTGCCAATGTGTTGAATTCTATTTGTGCAACTCAATGGTCACGTTTGTGCAACTCAATGGTCACGTTTGTGCAACTCAATGGTCAATTTGTTCATTCATATTTGTTCAACTCTATTGCCAATGTGTTGAATTTTATGGTCAATTTTTTCATCAATATTTGTGCAACTCAATGGTCAAATTTGTGCAACTCAATGGTCAAGTTTGTGCAACTCAATGGTCAATTTGTTCATTCATATTTATTCAACTCTATTGCCAATTTGTTGAATTCTATGGTCAATTTGTTCATCAATATTTGTGCAACTCAATGGTCAAATATGTGCAACTCAATGGTCAAGTTTGTGCAACTCAATGGTCAATTTGTTCATTCATTTTTTGTTCAACTCTATTGCCAATGTGTTGAATTCTATGGTCAATTTATTCATCAATATTTGTGCAACTCAATGGTCAAATTTGTGCAACTCAATGGCCAAATTTGTTCAACTCAATGGTCAAATTTGTAAAACTCTATGGTCAATTTGACAAACGAGTAACCTAAAAACGCCAATGAAGAAAATCACTCCATTACAACACCTAATTGAATGTCGGAATTCAATCACACCAAATTCACTATGACAAAATCACTCTGTTTGCACATAAGGATTAATGTCTACACTCTTGGAAGTGATTTTACCCATAACAAAAATCAGGAAATTATACAATATCATGAATCCATTGAATTCAAACAGAAATTCCAGCTTATTCATCACACATTCAACAGCAAAACCGATCATTCAAAACAGACATTAAATCAGATGCCTACCATTTCATCTACACTTTTCAACTCAATGTATGAACTACTATGAAACAATTGTCAACAAGAAATAGTCAACAAAGAGCTGCTACATCAATGTATGAACTGGATTGTACATAAATGGAGCTTGCACGGTAGTATCAAACATGGATCCGACTACATCACTACTATCATGATCAAAGAAGGTCATGACACTAAAATGACATAATAAACCAACAAACTAGCTGACACATCAATGTATGAACTGGATTAATGGCTCGAATTGAGAGCAGTAGAGCTGAGAACGAAGGTTTGAGAATGGTGGATTCTAGGTCAAAAAAAAAAATCAGAACAAAATCAAACTAGCTGACACATCCTCCAAACTCCTCACATCTTCCTCCCATTGAACGCAACCTGTAAAATTTCACCAGAAAGTGCCTTCCACGCAGATGTCCTTCCAGCCGGATGTGTAAAGATGCGGGCTACAACAATACCAAACATACATACATACATCAACAAATCTGAATTTTGAAATAAAGCTATGAAACAATTGAAAGTTAAAAAGAGAGAAGAAGGCGATTTCATACTCTGAAGTGGAGATGATGGAGAACCACTCCATCCCGGCCACAAGGATCGGCAATCTTGGACACTACAAAGAACCTTGGCACAATGAAGCTCTGCCAGCAGTAATGGTGGTCTCGAGAACTTTCTTGCGGTCCACACCAACAACCTGAACACGGTCGCTTCCCCTAACAGTATACGTCACCTGAAGAGCAGAGTCGCACGAGAATCCCGGAGAACTCGCTCAAAAACTGAACTAGATCGTGGATTGTGCAATTACGATCGTGGATTGTGCAATTACGATCGTGGATTGTGCAATTACGATCGTGGATTGTGCAATTACGATCGTGGATAGTGCAATTATGATCGTGGATTGAACTAGATCCGGCCAGATCCGGCGACGAGAGGCAGAGCGCACATGAGAGCACCGCCTCGGTTAGATCCAGCCACGAGGAGCTCGGATCCGCACTCTATAGATCTTGTCCACTTCGGCCTTGAGCGAAAAGAACACTAGCGAAACCACCGAGCACGCCGTCGTGATCCACAAGTACGGGCCTCTCGAGAGCCTAGGGCCGTCGCACCAGCTGTATGCACTTGTAAATCAACTAGATCCGGCTCAATCAACACACAATTGGACGGAAAATCCAAGCAAAAACAAGCGAAAATGCACAAAATCAAAAAATTAGAGTTCGAAACAAGCAAAAATCAAAAAAACCGAAACCTAGGGTTTCGAATTGAGCATACCTTGCGTGTTTGAGGGAGACGACTTCGATCTCACCATTGTTGAGTGTAGAGATCGCAGTTTGAATGCAAGAAACGAGCGAAAAATCGAGCGAAAACCATGAAGATTTGAGGGGAGACGAAGTCGGAAGCGGTTCTGCAAGAGAGAGAGTTCGGGAGGAGAGAGAGAGTGAAAATGTGAAATGAAAAAGTGAATTCCGAAAACACAGGTTTTATGGGGGCCCCACAAGGACGCGCGCGGGGGGAAGATTGGGTTAAATTTGATTAAATCTGAGCCATTGGATCCGTTAGATCGGACGGTGGAGATCTATTCCTATTTCTCACCACAACAATCCTTCCTACATGACTCTTTCTCTTCTCATTTAGGATATAGTTTTGAGGATTTTGGGTAAATGGACTCAGATGGTGACAACAATAGGGGAAGTGGACGGCGCGGTGAAATAATGAGGTAAATAGGCTTTTTTGGTGACATCTACAAAAACATCCCAGAACATGGCATCATGACACCCAAACCTGTCACCACCGAACATGTTAACGTATATGAACTTGTCACTGCGTACAGAAAATTCCCCTCCCCCATACAAAACCTTGTCACCACGTACAAACCCCCCCCCCCCATACAAAACCTTGTCATCGCGTTTACAACTTGTCACCTCTCAAACTAATATCACCAATATTGCACTCTAATTTCTTCATCACGTACAAAAACTTGTCACCTTACCTAGAACCACCCCCAAATTGCACTCAAACTTGTCATCAAATTTTATTAGTAAGCCTATGTGGGATTCGAACCCACATTATCGTACGCTAGGCACATTGCTCTACCATTTGAGTTAATAGGCTATAATTAAAAGTAATATACCTAGCAATCAAAGTTGTCACCAAGCACACAATGTTGTGACATGTTAAACCAAACAGAGAACCTATATGCGTTCAACATGTCATCGCATAAAAAACTGAATTACATTCAACATGTGACCGCGTACAGAAAACCCTAGATCACACACAAAACTTGGTGACAAAACAGAAACCCCTAGATCAAGTACAGATCTTGTCACCTCAAAAGAAAAATTGCTTCCATTCAACATACCACTGCATACAGATTTTGTTACCAATCTATAACCCTGTCATCACGTACAGATTTTGAATTTAGATCTAAAAAAATCAAAGATCTAGGTCTAGATCTAGAGTTGGTAGATCTAAGATTGTCACCACGTGTAGATTTAGATCTAAATCTATGATTTTTCTAGATCTAGATCTAACTCTAGGGTTTCTGTCACCGTTTTTTAGATCTAGAACTAAAAACTTGTCACCGTTTTTTAGATTTAGATCTCTAGATCTTTATCCAAATCTAAAAACATTAACGAAAAAAACGTAGATCTAGATCTAATTCTAGATCTAGAACTTTCAAAAACCCTAGATCTAGAAAATCTAAAAAAAACCTAGATTTGGAGCTTTTAAAGAGAAACATACCTTGTCCGCTACCTCGTCGGCCGTCCCGTCGCCCACGTCGGCCGCACCGTCGCCCACATCGGCTGCAACGTCGCCCTTGTCGGCCGCCCTGTCGCCCTTGTCGGCCGCACCGTCGCCCTTGTCGGCCGCACCGTCGCCCTTGTCGGCCGCCCTGTCGCCCTTGTCGGCCGCCCTGTCGCCCTTGTCGGCCGCCCCGTCGGCCTCTTCAGCCGCCCGTCGCCCTCGTCGGCCACCTCAAAAAACCTGTCACCGCTTTTTTTGAAGAGTGAGGGGATGAGGAAATAGGGAGAGATGAGAAGAGAGGGTGGAAGAGGAAATAGGGAGGGAGAGAGCTGGGAGAGGGAGAGAGAGAGAGCTGGGAAATAATGGGAGGAGAGAGAAAGGAGGAGAGGAGTGGGGGGAGGGGGGTTTAATGACCACATGTCACCCCAAATTTTAAAAATAGTCCATTCTCTTCATTAATGTCATATTGAGCCTATTTCCCCCATTTTGTCACCAAGTGAGACCCCCTCACCCAATTCCCTCTATAGTTTTTGTGTAACTTGAGGAGTGATGGACAAGAGAGGGTTCAACTGAGAATTTGAGAAAGAGTGATGAAAACAGAGGACAAATCCCCCTTTTCTTTGATTACTGGAAATGGAAATTATAGGATAATCTCTTCAATGGGAACAAGCTCCCAAAGAAGCCCAAGACAGCAGCCCGAATTACTCTCTAATTTGGTGGATGATTCTCCACTTAGGGTTAGCTAGCTATTTATACTACTGACAACTCCTCAATCCCAATACCCATCTGTTGAGATATTCTAACGGCATTCCTGACACCTCACACCCACACAAAAGGTCTAGAATACCCCCTAATCTCTAACAACCTTTAGGTGTTGTTTGGTTTGGCGCCCTTCCTCCTGGTGTAAACAATAAAACCTCCCACCTTCTTAACAATTCTACCCCCATCAGAGCAAACCTTGTCCACAAGGTTTGAGCCAGAGAATTGCTTCTTGAAATCACCACAAGTCAGCCAAGACGCTTCCTCTCTCGGTTTGCTAACCCATTTGACCAGCACCTTGTGACAATCTTTTTCAGACTTGGGCTGCTGCTACCTGCTGCACTTCCAGAATTTCGTCAGGCACATACTCCTCCTCCATGACCAAGTCTGAAGGTAGAGCTGCAGCTGCTTGGTGGTTTCTCAACTCATACGCCACAACCCCTATCTTCCTGAGTATTTGAAGGGGTCCAAAATACTTGCTTGCTAACTTTTGATTCACCCGGTTTTGGACTGAATTTTGCCTATGTGGCCGGAGTTTTAAAAACACCAGCTCACCTTCTTTGAATTCCACTTCCCTCCTTTTCTTGTTGGCTGCCACTACCATCCTCTTTTGAGCACGATCCAAGTTGTATTTCAGTTGTCGAAGAGTCTCATCTCTGTTCCAAAACTCTTCAGCCACTGCAGCGACAATGAATTCCCCCGGAAGATGCTGCTGTATCGTGGGTGGAAGCCTCCCATACAACCCCTCGAATGGGGTTTTCCCAGCTGACCCCTGAAAATTGGTGTTATACTAATACTCTGCCCAACTGATCCATTTTGCCCATTGCTTGGGTTGCTCAGAAGAGTAGCAACGAAGGTAAGTTTCCAAGCATCGGTTCAGAACTTCAGTCCGACCATCAGTTTCCGGATGATAAGCACTACTCATCCTTAACTTGGTCCCATTCTTCTCAAAAAGTTCCCGCCAAAAGCTACTTAAGAAGATCGGATCCCGGTCACTCACAATCGATCTTGGAATCCCGTGTAGCTTCACCACTTCTTTCACAAATAATTCAGCAACTGTCTTGGCTGAGTAGGGGTGTTTTAGGAGGAGAAAATGGGCATACTTTGTTAATCTGTCCACCACAACCATAATGCAATCAAAGCCTTGAGAATTGGGTAATCCCCCGATAAAATCCATCGACACATCCTCCCAAACTTGTGGGGGAATAGGCAGGGGCTGCAGCAGCCCGCCCGGAGATAGTGCCTCATATTTGTTCTTCTGACATATCAGACAGCTGGCCACAAATTCCTGTACCGATTTGAACATCCGTGGCCAGTATACATTGGCAGCTAGTCTCTTGTAAGTCCTCATAGTGCCAGAATGGCCCCCAACTGGCGTAACATGGAATTCTTCCAACAATTTGGGAATCCATGGAGAAAGTTCAGGGATGCAAATCCTCCCTTTATAGAACAACTTTCCTCCCAGCAGCTTGTAGGGATGTTTTATAACTTTTCCCCTCTCCAACCTGCATTTTATATCCTGTAACTTCGGATCAGCATCTACCTCTTTCTATATCTCTTCCCAACATGCAAAATAAGGAGCCGAAATAGCTCCAAAATTCAGCTCTTCCTCCTTTCTAGAGAGGGCATCAGCTGCCTTGTTGGAAACTCCTGTCTTTTACTCAATCTCCATATCGTAGCCAATCAATTTTGCCACCCAGTTCTGCTGCGCAGGCGAGGTTATGGGCTGATTCAAGAGATGCTTCAAGCTGCGGTGGTCAGTTCTCACTATGAACCGGCTGCCCAAGAGGTAAGTTCTCCAATGTTGCACCGCCAACACTAGAGCCATGAGCTCCTTCTCATATGCAGACCTAGAGAGCACTCTTCCCGACAATCCTTTGCTAAAGTACGCCAATGGTTTCCCCTCTTGCATCAATACCGCACCCACTCCTGCCCCGGAAGCGTCACATTCCACAACAAATGCCTTTGAGAAATCCGGTAAAGCAAGCACTAGAGCTGAAGTCATTGCAACTTGCAGCTGTTCAAAAGCCCTCTGAGCATCATTTCCCCAGCTGAAAGTCCTCGAATTTTCTTTCTTTAACAACTCAGTCAAAGGCCTAGCTATCTTCCCATAGTCCCGTATAAACTTTCGGTAGTAGCCGGTCAAACCCAAGAATCCCCTTACTCCCTTGACTGATCTGGGCACTGGCCAAGTTAACACTGCTGTAATTTTATTCGGATCCATCGAAACCCCTTCCGCTGACAGGATGTGACCCAAATATTCCACCGTAGGTTGGCCAAAGGTGCATTTCTTCTTGTTGGCGAAGAACGAGTTCTTACTCAGTATTTCAAACACCACCCTAAGGTCCCTCAAATGTTCTTCCCAGCTGGCATTGTAAATGAGGATATCGTCGAAGAAGACGAGCACAAACTTCCTCAAGAATGGCCTAAATAAGTCATTCATGGTGGCTTGAAAAGTTGCCGGCGCTTTGGACAAGCCGAAAGGCATTACCAAGAATTCATAGTGGCCGGTATGGGTTTTAAAAGCTGTTTTATGCACGTCACTTGCAGCCACACAAATATGATGGTATCCGGATCTCAAATCGATTTTAGAAAACACCCTCGCCTTACCCAATTCATCCAACATCTCCTGAATCACCGGAATCGGGTACTTGTCCGGTATTGTTACTTTGTTGAGGGCTCTGTAGTCCACACAAAACCTCCAACTCCCATCCTTCTTCTTGACGAGTAATACCGGGCTCGAAAAAGGGCTTTGGCTCGGCTGTATAATCCCGGTTTTCAACATCTCTGCCACTAATTTTTCAATTTCATCTTTCTGGTGGAACCCATATCTATAAGGCTTCACATTGACATCTCCACTCCCTTCTTTCAAAGCGATTTTGTGGTCGACAGAGCGAGCTGGAGGTAATCCTTGCACTTCCTCAAACACTCCCTCGAACTCGGTTAGCAACCCTTTCATATCTTCTCGTTGATCGGCCACAACCTCAGCTCTTCCGCAATTCAGACCCTCCTGTTCAACCTCCCAAACCAGGGCTTCATACTCCACCTCTGAAAGCTTGTGTAAAGAGTTCATGGTTACTGCAGTGAAAGCCAAGGTGGGATCCCCCTGAATGGTGACATGCTTACCATTGACATCATCGAACTCAACGGTCATCTCTTCCCAGTCCACCAACGTCTTCTTCATCGATAAAAGCCACGAGAACCCCAAGATAACATCAATTCCGCCCAGATCAAACGGATAACAATCTATCTCCATACTGTAAGACCCAAAGTGAAGAGGTAGCTTCTTGCATATCCCGCTCGTTTCCACTCGACTACCGTTGCCAAGCCTGACCCCGAACAACACTGTTTGTTCCACCGGTAATTCCTCAATCTCCACTATCCTGGAGTTTACAAAGCAGGGGCTGGCTCCACTATCAACTAGAGCCACGATTTTTCTCTGCCCCAACTTCGCGCGGATTTTGAGCGCCCTCTTCGCCACCCCACTTCCCATAGCTTGTAACGGGAGTTCGAGCCACTGGAGCTCAGATTCCCCTTTTCCCTCAACCAAGGGTGGCTCGAGTTCGCCGATTTGAACCAATTCCAACTCCGCTTCTGCTGCTGCGATTTCTTCTTCATCAACTTCGACCAACTTATATTCCTTCTCCGAACAACGATGGGTTGGGGAGTAAGGTTGCCGGCACTTATAGCATAGGCCACGAGCCTTCAAATCGTTGTACTCGGAATTGAAAGCGTCCTAGTAAATCTCAACCTCGCCGGCGTTATTGACGGCGGTGAATAGTTTCCCTTAGATCTGTTTTGCTCGTGTTTCTCCTTCGGACCCCTTCCAGGAATTGTTCCATTAGTTGGGCCTAACCAAGGCTTTTGGGCCCAACTCTTAAAACCCGGCCCACTTTGCAAATTACTCTTCCTCCAGACTCCTTTGTTCGACCCTTGCTCAAACTCCAGCTTCTTCTTAACCCTTCGAGCCCCATCCATGGCGGCCCTCAACTCTACCGTTTCAAACGATTGAAGGTTGACTCGGATCTCAGGCCGAAGACCCGCGAGAAAATACCCTAGCAACTGAGCGTTCTCTATCTCGTCGGTGTGGGACGCACAAGCAACCATCTCATGGATGAACTCGTCTACCGTTCCCGATTGCTTAAGCGAGCTTAGATGTTCGAATCGATTCGAAGCATCAATCCCCATGAACCTCTTCATCAACTCCGATTTGAGGTCCTCCCATGAAAAATAAGGTCGCTGCTGGCGGACCCAGCGTATCCAGTTGAGAGCGGCACTGTTCAAACTCACCATGGCCATCGTCACGCGATCGACCGGACAAGTCATCTGGATTGAGAAGTATTATTCCGCCTTGGAGATCCAAGTTAGAACGTCCTCCCCATCAAAATCAGGGAACTCCACCTTCTTCACCATCAGTGGGTAGGGCTCTGCCTCCTGGTGGTGACTCTCGGACGACGATCAGAGAAATCCAAGAGGGTCGAAGTTCTATACCGGCGGTCTAGTGTTAGACCCACCAACTCCACCATCCATGGGTTGCCTTCCCTGCGATCCACCCTCTCTCCCCTGCGGTGTTGATCTCGGGTTTGAGTTGGCCTCCATCATCTGGATGGCTTGCATCATCCGCTCACTCAAGGTTGCCATCGTGACCTCCAAACCCATCAACCGCTAGCTCGAGTCTCTACCTCCCTCGACCAGACTCGCCTGACTTCTTTGCATCTCTTCCACCCCCCCTCTGCATCTGTGTAACCTGGGTTTCGATCGCACTCACTCTCGAATCCATCTCCCCAGCTCTCGTCATGGCTGGAAGAAAATCTCTCAATGAAAGCACCACTTGATGGACAAGAGAGTGTTCAACTGAGAATTTGAGAAAGAGTGATGAAAACAGAGGACAAATCCCCCTTTTCATTGATTACTGGAAATGGAAATTACAGGATAATCTCTTCAATGGGAACAAGCTCCCAAAGAAGCCCAAGGCAGCAGCCCGAATTACTTTCTAATTTGGTGGATGATTCTCCACTTAGGGTTAGCTAGCTATTTATACTACTGACAACTCCTCAATCCCAATACCCATCTGCTGAGATATTCTAACGGCATTCCTGACACCTCACCCCCACACAAAAGGTCTAGAATACCCCCTAATCTCTAACAACCTTTAGGTGTTGTTTAGTTTGGCGCCCTTCCTCTGGTGTAAACAATAAAACCTCCCACCTTCTTAACAAGGACCAAGTAACAATAACTCAAACCCCCTGTATACATATGCATAACGAACCATTTCTCCCTCCAAAAATAGTCTCTACCAGTCTTTACATGGTGTATATCGAGCATTTGACCACATTCAAAATATCGTTTTCATCCTTTACGCCGTGGACCGCTTTTCTTGGTCAACTCCTCTCTCATCCGCCATTGTTGCCCCTTCCCCAAAGCTGGTAAACGCCCTTGAAACAACCCTTCTTTTGCTTCCTTTATCCCGCCGCTTGGAAATTGCCCAATTGCGCACCTGGGTTTTTCTGGGTTGCCTGTGTTTCGGTCTGATTGGTGGCAAATTAGATAGGTTTTCTCAGGACCACTACTAGAAGGCTCCTTTTCTCTGCTTCTAAGCTCCGAGTTTTGTCATCCATGGCTGGTGTAAGCTGCTGCTGCTCTCTCTATAATTCTGTGTCTATGACTATTCACTGTGGATGTTCATATAAGAATCATGATTTTTCTTTCTCAGGAGCAAGAAACACCTGGCAAAGTTAGGCAATTGCTGAAGAAAGTTTTCGAGGTATCGCTCAGGTCGACCTTTCCAAATGAGCCCGTAGAGCCCTTGGTTGCTACCTGCACTGGCAAATTTGGCGACTACCAATGGTGTGTGTTTTTACTACTGGTTTGGCGATTCATCAATTTGATTCTTGGATATGTATTCAGTTCAGTTGTGTGCTGAATTAATTGTGCTCCTATTGCATGTAGTAACAATGCCATGGGTATATTCTCTAGTATCAAGGGGAAGGGTACAGAGTATGAGAATCCGAATTCTGTTGGACAGGTGATTCATTATGTTGTTTAACTACATCATACTCTTTGAGTTGATGTAGTTGAGATTGCTTTTTTTTTGTTAACATGAATTTCTGGACGATGTAGGCTATTATGAAGAGAATTTGCCTCAGACAGAAATGATAGAGTCGTGCTTGGTATCGGGTCTTGGCCTCGTAAATGTTAAGCTGTCCAAGATATGGTTGGCTAAGGTTAAATCTACCTTCATGCCTTGAATTTATTATGGGTGATAATAGCAGTTAGTGTTATTCCTAATCTATATTACTCTTAAAATTGTCCTCAAAGGGGGTCAAATACATGGAGATGCTTTCAATTAGCCCCCCCTTATTTACTTTCTTCCTTACCTTTACATGAAATCTAAAACCCTTGAAGTCTCCCTAATTTAATTCCAGCCTTTGAGATGAATGAGTGGTCTTTTAGCTTCCCACCAGCAGTTTAGGTGGACAACAAAAAATAAAATAGATTGATAGAGTATTTAAATGGACACTAAAGCAAAAAGGACATAAATAACACAAAAAAAAAGCAAAAAAAAACAAACAAACTAACATGTAATACTATTACACCACCGTTAAATAAAAATATATCATGACATTATTAAGAATTTCGATGATTTATAATATACCATGACATTATTAAGAACTTCTAATATTCGGGGCAATGTTTTCTAGTAACTAATGTAAGATTGTAACAGTAATTAGTTGTGCTTTGGTATGCTAAGCCGAGCATTGACAAGATGCTTCGAGACGGTATCAACACATGGGCTCCTAAACTTCCCATTGTGGATTTCTCCTCACCAGACATAGCAAAAGAGATGCATGTTGGACATTTGAGGTCTACTATAATCGGCGACACCCTTGCATGTATGTTGGAGTTCTCTAATGTTCAAGTGCTTCGTAGAAACCATGTCGGCGACTGGGGCACACAGGTAAACCTTTGTTGAAGCTTTGTTCAGAGTAACAGAATGTTTCCTGCTTTTTAATCTTCATTCTGATGATGTCTCATCTGCCTTTCACAGTTTGGCATGCTGATTCAGATTCTATTTAAAGAGTTTCCACAGTGGGACGAGGAAAGTGAAATTCCTATAAGGGATCTGGAGGTGAGTTTACAAATTCCTACTATGCACTTTAAGGGCCCGTTTGGTATCCAACGGCGGAAACGGAAACGGAATGGAATGGAATGGAAACGAACCTAGTCCACATTAGCATCATGATACATGATGAGTCACCTCAATTTTCATTCAAAAAATACCGCAAGGAGGCTTGCGGTACCCTTGTAGCACCTCAATCATTCCCTAATCTAAGGGTGGGGTAAGAAAACACCTCAATCATTCCCTTCATACCTTCTCTAGACACACAAATTTCAAAGTTTGAAATTAAAATATTTTTTTCAATTAATGTATAGTGACCCATAATTGGACTAGGTTCATTTCCATTCTATTCCATTCCGTTTCCGTTTCCGCTGTTGGATACCAAACGGGCCCTAAAACGCATCATTGATGTAACATATACTGTGATTTATTTGATGTGAATTTCAATCATCTTGAGGAGAATAATGACCGTGCATTTTGCTGAATGAGAAGGAATAAGAAACTCATACAATACTGGAAGTGAGAAAGTCACTAATGCAGTTTTTGTGTGCCAGTCATTCTATAAGCAATCCAAGACGAGGTTCAATGAAGATGAAGATTTTAAGAAGAATGCGCAACAAGCACTTGTCAATCTACGGGTAAAGGACACTTCCTCTATGATTGAGTAATCATTGTGTGATTATTGATCATGTTTTGCCATTATGCTATAAATTTTACTTGAGAGATTCACAACGTTTGAATGAACTGCTCTTATGACAGAGAGGAGAACCCTTTCCACCAAAAAAAAAAAGAGAGGAGAACCCAAATATCGCAAGGCATGGACACAGATATGTGAAATTAGTCTCCAAGAGTTTCAGAAAGTTTATAAACGTCTCAATGTCAAGCTAGAGGAAAAGGTAATGTTTTAAATGCTCTATTATTTTTACTTTTCAGCTCATGGGTCTGTGCCAATATCTTTCTGTTTCTAATACATAGGGAGAAAGCTTTTACAATCCATATTTGTTGATGTTTTGGAGGATCTAAATAAAAAAGGCCTAATTGAAGATAGCGCGAGGGTGCTCGTGTCATAAAAGTTGAAGGGAAGAAGATTTCTCTTATTGTTAAAAAGAGTGATGGAGGCTTCAACTATGCTTCAACTGATCTAACAGCCCTTTGGTAAGTTCTTTCTAGCTTATTTGTGAAACTCCCCTAGCACAAGCCTGAATCTTTATAATCGAATTGCGTTTTAGGTACCGCCTCAATGAAGAAAAGACAAACTGGATAATATATCTGGCTGATGTTGGTCAGCGTGAGCATTTTGAAATGGTATTTCATGTAAGTACTCAATTGTGTTGCCCACCAACTTCAGTTTTTGTCGATATACATCTTATTAGAGCTTTGTTCCAAGACTCCTTACCTTATATGGATGTCGACGACTCCTTAACTTTGATGTTTTATACAAAATTCCGAACAGGCTGCTAAACGTGCAGGCGGGCTCCCAGAAAACAATAATGCATATCCTAAAGCCAGCCATGTCGGATTCGGGCTTGTGCTAGGGGATGATGGTAAGAGATTTAGAACTCGTAGCACTGAAGTGGTAAAGTTAATTGATTTGCTTGATGAAGCCAAGAACCGGAGTAAATCAGTGCTTATTGAACGAGGTACTACCAAGTGTTCATCAATCTTCTCTGTTAGAATAGAGGATTATGATTTATAACCAGAACTTGTACTTTGATACCCATTTAAACTTCCAAGTTTATTTTTTCAGGTAAAGCTGCAGAATGGACACAGGAAGAATTAGATCACACCGCTGAAGCAATTGGCTACAGCGCTGTAAAGTAAGTTTGCTGTGACATTCTTGGTATAAAGCAGTGTGTCTTCTTGGGACACTGCACCAACTTTGACAAATTACACCTAATGTGGTGGATCTGCAGGTATGCTGACTTGAAGAACAACAGACTAACAAACTACACCTTCAAATTTTGACCAGATGCTCAACGATAAGGTGATTTCTTCTATGTCTACATCTTATCTCATAAGTGGTATTGCTATCACATCATCTTCAAAATATTTTCAGTGAAACTTGTTTTGAAACAAGTTCAATGATGCTGCAACTGCATTATGACCTCAGGTTTTGTTTGATCAGATCGAAATCAAAATAGAGGCAAAAAACTTGTCTCCTATTGTTTTAACTCAAGTTTGGATCACCAGGGAAACACTGCTGTTTATCTGCTGTATGCACATGCTCGAATTTGCTCCATCATTAGGAATTCTGGTAAAGAGGCAGAGAAACCAAATGATGTGAACAAACTAGAGGATGTGAGTACACTTCATTCTGGTAAAGATGTGCACATCACTCTGGACCACGCGGACAAACGTGCATTGGGGCTCCATTTGCTTCAGTTTTCAGAGGTAAAAACAATCAAGTAGGGGTCTTTTGGTTCAAGTTTTAGCCTTGAAGCCTATGATACATGTTCTGTGGCAATCTGTGCTAACTTGTCCTGAATTCAACATACTTCAGATTGTTGAGGACGTTGTCACCAGCTTGTTGCCAAACAACCTCTGCGAGTACCTTTACAATCTGCCTGAGTACTTCACAAGATTCTATTCAAACTGCAAGGTAAACAATTTCTCAAGCCACCACCATATAAGAGTTCTGTACTTAAGTTTGTGTCGGGTTTTCATTCGACTTTCGGGAATCACAGGTTATCGGGTCCGAAGAGGAAACGAGCCGGCTCTTGCTGTGTAAGGCAACGGCTATAGTGATGAGGAAGTGTTTTGAACTTCTCGGGATCACGCCTGTGGACAAGATATAGTGTTGTGTGGTTCGAGTGATAGTTTTAGCCTTTAGGATAAACCACGTCCAAATAGTTTCAGGATAAAACCACATCCGAATTTATGTACGTAGCTTTACATGTGTGTGGAAATCATAACGAACTTAAGACTTTCAAAAAATTTAATGAGTTCGACATAATAACTCAAAAGTAATTCGGGGTTAATGAAATAGCTCAAGGATTTAAAATCAAATGAAAACTTTCCCTTAATTTGTAAACTATAAACCGTAAACATGAAATAAATATACGTCAATCCAAAACAAAAATATGTGAACTCCAAAAACTGTCTGTGATTTTGTGTAGTAATCTGGTCTATAACACATGATATAATAAAAAATTGATTTTATTCACATATTTCTTCTCGTTGTTCATACATTTACCTATTTTGTTCGAGTTTTCAATTTACAAGATAAGAAAAGTTTTCACCGGAACTAACCTCGTAACTCAATAGTGAGGTTTTTTCCCCTTTTTATTGTGACATCCTTATAGCCTATAAAGTTGCCCCTCTCTTATCAAATAAATGGTCCATTATTAAAAATGAAGAGAAAAAACAAATGTAAAGATTTTTCATCCATTTAAAGTCTATATTAAGATAAAAGAAAATCTACGTGAAATAATTATTAATTTTAGTATTTTACTTTGCATATATTTTCTTTAAAAAGAAAATGTGGTAAAAATTTATAAATTCATTTGATTTTCATCCATTTAAAAAACAACAAATATGTAAAGAGTTTTAAAAAAAGAAATTCAATATATATTGACAAATAGTTATATATCTCATTTCAAGAACTCTCGATTTTCTAAAATAAAATTTATGTACCATAGGAAACTTTTAAAAAATGTAATCATCGACTATACATAACATTTTCATATACACAGAAACATCATATTGATTTAAATTTAGAAAATTACAAAAAATCATAAGAAGATTAAGAAAATAGGATAAAAACAATATATTGAGCTACAAAAGTGGTATGCAATGCATACGTCGATTAAATAATTAAATGATTTATATGATATTATGTTTGTTTTTGCTATACAATTAATTATGATATTTCATAACACAATTTAATTGACTCTAATTTTTTTTTGATCGAAATTTAATTGACTCTAAATTAGTATACTTAATCACATTATATGATTTCAGAAACTTAAACATGTAACTGATAAAAATACAAAATACAAGCTTTGTCCTGTCCCTCGAACTAGTTTAGCACTATAGTATTTGTGATTGATGCCACATCGCTAATTAAGTACGTAATTAATTTGATCTTTTCCCTTGAATTAGCAAACATTCTACCGATCGTTATTCGGTAAGTGCGGCGCAATTAATATTAGTCATCATGCATGACTCCGTATATTTGTTCCAATTTGTACTAATTATAATTTTTGTTTGACCAAATTATCATGCATGTGAACTCCTTGCTTCTCAATCCTGCTTTCATTTCATGAACACAGACTAATTAAACTACTAAAGTATACATTTGTTTCCCTTATATCGGCGTCATTTGGGCATCCATTTACGCCATGCCATTAGTTTAATTGGATTAAATACGATCAATAACTTATTTCTTAAACTCTAGGGACACACTTGGACCTATATATTCAATTCAATTTACTTGCATGTCAACTTCAAGCCTTCTCGATCTACATATATCATGATATTAATTGGTCTGACTTGTACGTAATTTAGCATTTCAAGTTAAGAAAACGCCACTTTTTGTTTGGATTATAGGCTGATCGATCACTAATTAGCTTTAACCATTAATCATACTATAGTTTCAAAGTCCGTGGGATTAGCCTGGCCAAAACTCTGGATACCCATATAGATTTAACTTTTTCTTTGATGGAGCATATATAGTCATGAAAGTCACGTCAAAAACTTTTTAATACTTCGACCAAAAAAAAAACTTGTTAATACTATGCGACTTAACCGCTTGATTAAATGTAAATTTAACTCGATTTAGCTTAACAAACATTTAGTATAATCCGTTTTACATTTTTATTGAAACTCCTAAATAATTGGTCACATCATATATCTCTAGGTACGTAGTCCTCCATTTGTGAAGTAACGAATTTACTTTACCAAAAAAAAAAAACTCACATGCTTAGTAGATTCATGCATGGGATTTAATTATATAAGCTACTTGCCTATAAACATTTTCTAATCAATGGTGAAAATAACAACTTTTCACATGTTACGTTAAAGCAACGAGCGTTACGCATGCCAGATTCATGCATACCATGCATCAGACGACGTCGTATGCGCCTATAAGTACAACTCTTCAATTTACAACTCCACATACACAATTCCAAGCTTCAAACAAACATGGCACCAATCAACCTCATTCTCCTAACCCTAGCCCTAGCAAGCTCCATGTCACTAGCCCAGAACACCCCACAAGACTACGTGGCGTCCCACAACGTCGCCAGGGCATCAGTCTACCCGCTAGGCGGGGTCGTGTGGAACGCCACGCTGGCTTCCTATGCCCAATACTACGCCAACGTCAGGAAGGCGGACTGCCACCTGGAGCACTCCGATACGCCCTATGGGGAGAACATAGCGGTGGGGTACGGGGCGTTTAGTGGGGCTGCGGCGGTCAAGCTTTGGGTCAACGAGAAGCCCTACTTCGACTACGGTTCGAACACGTGTGTCGGCGGGAAAGAATGCTTGCACTACACGCAAGTCGTGTGGAAGGAGTCGGTTCGGATCGGGTGTGCTAGGGTTGTGTGTGTCAACGGTCAGGTTTTTGTTACTTGTAACTATGATCCTCCTGGTAACTGGATTGGAGAAAAGCCTTACTAAATTAACAGGAAAAAACATTTCTTAATCGTCTTGTTATAATTTATATTATAAATAAGCTATGAATGTGTTGGTTTTGTGTTGTGTGTAACGGTATTCTAGTGTGTATTCATGCATGTGTCATCTAGTGATCATTTGTCAATGTAACTACTCAGTATTAAGTCACGGGCAAGTTTATATGTATAATAAGATAATGCAGCTGATAATAACATTTTTTTCTACTCTTATTATATGTTCTCTATGAGCATGTATGACTGTTCACTATCAAAATTGACCAGAAAACCGGACCGGATCGGAAAAAACGGGACAGACCAGTAGTAATCAATCTGGTCTCGGTCCTTCATTTTCAATTTCGGTCCAAACCCAGATTTTTCAGGTCTGAACCGGATCAATTTAAAAACATTATACCCAAAATAAAATTTGGTCGATCTCCGGTCCTGTTTTAGATTGGATCAAAACCAAACCTTTGAATCCGGTCCAGTCTCGAGTATAAGGTTGTTAAAAAAAAATCCGGTCCGACACGCTGTAAATTCCGATCCGATCCAACAAGTTGGACTGGACTATAAATTCCAATCATGTCCGGATGCACAAACCTATCTCTCTATTGATCGTTATATGTCTTACTTTGAATTCTTATACATCCATAGGTTGGGTTGTGATGCTTGTGAAGAACTAAGCCTATTGTGAGAATCTCGGTATTCAACTTGGTTAAAACATGTTCGTATTTGTAAGGAATTGTAATTGTAATTTTTTTTTGGTGAGAAATTGTAATTGTATTTGGAAGAAAGAGTTTTCTTTTCTTACTCTGATTTCATTCATATGATGTGTATTTATACAAGTTCTAAGAACTCCTTGCAGTCCAAGTTACATAGAGATGCTATCTTTAAAAAAAAAGGTTACAAGATTACAAAATGACATTTCTATCGGCCAAAATGTCAAATTGGTATTAAAAAAAAAATTCTTTTGAACACTTGGGTATTTAAAAAACATATTTGGACAAATGGGTATTAAAAACCAAAAAATTTGGATATTTGAGTATTTAAAAAGAAAAAAATCAATTCTATGAAAATAATCAAATGTACATGCAAAAAGCACATGTGTATCAATTAAACAAATGTTATTATAGGTTAAACCAAGTTTGTTTTATTTATAATAAATAAAATTATATTCAAATTTTATGCTAAAATCAAAATCACAAACATTTAAACATTTCATAAAATATTTAGAAATAAATTTTTCATGTAAATAAGAGTTTTATTTTCTTTAAAGAATAATTGCATTATTCTATCATAAATGAAATATATGCATTGGTTATTTACAATGGAAATAATGTCGTTGATGTTGTTCATTTACAAACACATACATAAGATCTATAAGGATAATGAGTTCATCGGATTGCGCTATCAAATAAACAATCAAAAATCTATTTCATTAAATATTTTTAGTTACAAGCATATTGGAATATAAGTTTTTTAATAATTTTTAAAATTTAACTAATAATATGTGGCCAACTTCAGTTGAAAATGTTTAAATTGAAAAGTTTAAGAAAATTTGAGTATTAACTATTGTAAAGTAAACTAAAAAATAAATTTCAAAAAAAATGGAAAATTTGAATGAAGGTCGATTTTTTAAATCTAAAAATACTTAAATGATAGGTTTTCGTCTTTAGAATATCAAAATGTCCAAATTTTTCTTTTTTAATACCCAAGTGTCTAAAAGATTTTTATTAATACTCAAATGTCTAAATATGGCATTTTTTAATATCAATCTGGCATTTTGTCCCATTTTTATCCTTAATAGTGTTCGACTAGATTTGGTAAACGGGTCGAGATTGAACAACTCAAAACAATCCATCCTAATGGTTGAGGCCCTTGTTTTGAAAGATAAGGCGAAGAAATTGAAGATGATATATAGGCCTTACCTTGTCAATGCCATGTATCAATAGAACTTAAGGGTGTTTGAAAGAATCCGACATTATTGTAACTAATATCCTCCTCGAAGACCCACACCCATTTTGCCCTCTAAGCTGAAATGAAAATATCATCTAGAAATCAACGTTGTGTAGAATATCACATTGCATAGACTAATTAACGAGTTTGATGCTCTTAACATTATAGATTTATAGCTAATCAAGATCTTGTTATTCTCATCCGAAATAATACTTTTAACGTAAACAAGCTTCTAGACGAAAAATTTCCCTTAATCCCTTTCTTCATTAAAAAACAAAAGTTACCCTTTTATTCATTAAAAATTTTCCTTAATCGTTTTTTGCTCTATAAAATTACCCTTTTATTCAAAAAAAAAAAAAAAATGTTTAAGAGATGGACAAATATAATAAAGTAGGCTGAATTATCAAGAAACCCAAAGGAGAATCGGGCCAGGCCTCTCATTCTTGGGCTTCCCCAAGATATAATAAATCAATATTCCGTACCCGAGTATTAACACTCAAGTGTGATAAATTCAACTTCACATAAAACTAGTCATGGATCTGGTTCGAATGGTATAGAATGCTGGTTTCGGGAGCCAAACCAAAAGTTCTGGTCAATTCCCCACCCTGGTTTCGGTTCGGGGGGTTTTGAAACCGGTGAACTGGCGGTTTGGTCTAGTTTCGAACAGGAAAAACTGTTAGTTCACCTATATTTTTTTGTTAAAAAATGGTCATTGGATAAGAATCGCGGCTGTAGCGCCTCGTTTTTCTAGAAAAAATCAGTTCGAACCGGAAATAAAACTGGCTCAGAACCGGCTTGAAATAAGGAAAACCGGAACCGAACCGTTGATTCAGGTTACATCCCGGTTCCGGAACCAGAACCCATGATTACATAAACGCACCACACACAAACTTTCGACCAAAACTAACACTAAACTTTAGGACATTTATGGGCTCTTAGACATTGAAACCAGTTTGATGACGATATACTATAGGTGATGTGACTTTAAGGGAGGGGTTAGGTGAGACAATATCCCAATATTCTTCACATTTTGTTTGTTCTCGTTATAATTGATTATGTTTTCCATTGAGTAAGTGAAAAAAACCCACGAATGTTCTGAAATTGGAATGGCGTATATAGCACATCAACTAATGATGACATTAATGGAAAACAATTTGTCAATGATGATAAGAATCTTAGGAATCATTTTTCTTGGTTATAGTAAGAAGAAGGAATGCTCACCTCTTTTTTTCAAGCTTTTTTTTTATTTGAAAATTTGTTGGTGAGGTAATGGTGTCCCAGTCTAATGATATGTAAGATTTAAGGGTTCAGATAATTCTTATAAGGGTATTTACATATAACTCAGCTCAATGATACTAGTTAAGGATTGAAACTTCAACTTGTCAAACTGATACTCTGTCCTGTTCTACTAGATCCACTCCCTAGGGTTTTATTTCTTTGAGGCCGGTAATAATTTTCAGTAAGATGTTACTATGACCATTCACAATAGTTTTGTACTTTTATTTTGGTGAAAAATAAATCACGTCACAATAGATTTGAATCATACCGAGTACTACTAATAATCAATACATGAACTAGGTTGGTTGGGTCAATCCACGTGGGTGGCCGATTAGTTGGGGGTAGTTAGCCATTTGATGCTAGCTAACTTTAAAGTCTAATGTGTATTAGGTAATAATTTAGAGTTTAGTAATTTTTTTTTTTTTGGTCGAATTAGAGTTTAGTAATTATTAGTTTAATGCAAATGGATGATGTTGATGCCTAGTACTATATTTGGTTTGATGGTCAATCCTTACGTCATAACTTTTTTAGTTTTATTAGATCCGGCTTTTGTGCATATGATAAAATAATTTTTGGGTTAAAAACTTGTCCATTCAAACTTCAATTCCCTTATGAAGAATTAGTTCATTTTCATCACATTTTTTGAAGGATGGAGAAGTTTACAATCATCTAATGACTCGTTTTGAATGTTAATGCTCTTTTGTTTTTGTCGAGAGTGCTACTCATGCGAGTCGAACCGAAGACCTTTAGGAGTAACTCTAGAGCCTTAATTAATTGACTAAATCTCCGAAGGCAATCAAAGAACTAGTAGCATAGGGCATGTTTATAACTCACTAGAATTCATGACCCGTGCTACGCACGGGTTTAAAAACTATTTTGAAGCTTTATTAATCAATTTTAATTAAAAAATTGCATAAAATTGCATAAATGTGAATGGACAAAGGTATGATAATATAATATAAATAAATATTCTATAAGAAATAAATCAATTGAAAATATAATTCACTTGCGAAACAATCCTTATTTGCATCTAAATGCAATTAAGTACATATGAAAGATATAGAAAACTATAGAAAACATAGAAAGATTAAAATAATATTGTTGGCTATTTAAAACATTTTTATATACATGAAAACTATAGAAGTTTAAAGAAAAAATACCCATATTTTATGATTTAGGGTATAAATACATTTTGTGATTTTCGTTAAAAAAATACAAATATTTTATGATTTATGGTATTCACATATTTTGTTATTTACGCGAAAAAAATACACATTAAAAAACATTCATATATACACATAATACAACAAATATCCACGTAACACGTTTAAAAAAATACACATGTTTATGAAACATATTTTGTGATTTATGTTAAAAAAAATTATTGATTTATTTATATACATGAATTATATATACAGATAATACAACAAAATACACACAAAACACGTTTAGAAAAATACACATATTTTATGATTTAGGGTATTCACATATTTTGTGATTTACGTTAAAAAAATACACATTAAGAAAATATGCAAATAACTCAAAAATGTTGCTAGAGAGGTTTGAACTCCAAACCTTTGGATAATTAGAGGAAGACTATGCACAAAAATCTGCTAACACCTCTAAGCCATTCTATGCTATCAGTATAGTTCAAACACAGCCAATGCACAAACCAAGATCAAAGATTACTTATAACCTCAGAGCCATATCAATGACCAAATTCCAAACGACTTATGTGGAAGTTAGGTCACTTGTGCATTGACATGTATTTGAACTATACTTATATCTTTCATATGCTTTCTATATCAAAATCACTTGTGTACGTGTTCGGGCATAGTGTTTATTATATAGTTTCTGGCATAGTTTTAGTGTAAATATTACTTTCAAAAATTATCATATTTTGCGAGTTATAATCATATTTATTTAATTTTTATATGATGAGAGCAATCATATTTTTCCCAATTATTTTAACATGAATAGTGTAAATATGATTTCGCAAAGTATTCTTGTGTATATTGTGCACTAACACTGATTATATTAGTGTTAATAACATTGCCTTTTCGGGCATCTAGTGTATAACTAATATAAGTTTTTTGCGGCATCTGATTTGAATTAATATAATAAGAATTACTCTCAAAATGATAATTATGCCATAGGTTTTAAAAAATATTTGAACAAAAATGATGCTATAGAGGATTGAACCCCCAACCATTGGGTAATAAAAACAAGGCTTTACCACTACGCTATTGTAGTTATTTTGATTATTATTGCATAGTGTTTATTATATAGGGAAGATTGCAACCAACACTAAATAGAGCAATTAATGAGGACACCACCTAACTTTTATATATATATAGATGAGACATTTAACCATCATGTTACGGAGTAAGAGATTATTTCTCCATGATATGTATGCAAATTGAATTGTTTAAAGCTCCGGGTAATTAAGTGGACATGTATTAATACATACTATAACTTTAAATTGTAAGAACATCGATCCTCAATTTATAGCTTCTCCGAAATTTCAATTGACTTTTATGCTCCAACTTTATAAGTTTTTCCTTTTTTAAAATATAGGACATTCATTTGAAAAATGTTATAGATTAGGGAAACCCTCTTTTATTTCTCCTCTTTCCCTAAAGTCCAAATCTCTTCATAATAAAGAAAGTATTGTGCATGTTCTAACAACTCGAAGGTTTGTGGTGAGTGAACTCAAGGGCGAGGAATTGGGGATGACCAATTAGGACTAATTAGCTACCCTAAATTAATTTCTTATATATTTAATGCATGTCATTTTCTTGAGTGGTTAGCTCAAAAGATAATTAATGAAGTCAAGATCTTGTACTGCCAACCTAACCCATAAAATACTCGCAATAGCTTAAAGAAACAACACTTTACATTGATACACATTTTCTTCTTTTTTTGGGTCGAAAGGACACACATTGTTTAATTAACAAATAACTACATTTCATAATAACACTAGAGTAATTACAACGGCATCTTTCCAATTATCCTACCATATGGTCCTTAATTATCTGATCTACCCTAATTAACTCACATAGTTGCCTTTTTAAAATTTCACACCATAGGTTAAAAACAAATGAAGCTAGCTAGCACATGCTTCTCAATTAATTGGCTACCAACTTTCATTTGAATAGTATGAAATTTTGGCATACTAATATTTCATTTTATTTCCCCTTACACCGTCACGTTATAGCTAGCTAACACCTTCACTTTAACATGGGGTACCTTAACATATAAAGTCACCATAAAAAAACACATTTGACAATATTCAAACTAACATTAAATGTCAATCTTATTCAAAAAGGACAAGACGACAGGTATTAGCTAGATTCGAATTGACACAAAATGAAACACATTTTCAGATATATGTACGTACTAGTTGTTATTACTCCAAATTAAATCACATAACATTCGTCCATTACAACTTTATTGCAAGTTAATTAATTAATTAGAGTCACAAATCACCAATCCACCCACCTTCGGAATCTAACAACTCATTAAGAAAGTTGAAATCATCTGGAAATTCACTCTCCTTCGCTTCTTGATGAGCACCACTCTTGAAGAAGTAAGCATCCTCCTCGCCATTAACCGGGTCGAACCCGCTGAAATCGAATTTCGTGCTATAATCCGCGAAGTAGCCCTTAGAGATCATTCCATCAGGAGGTGTGAGCATGAGCTGATCTTGGTCATGACCATGATCAAATGGACGGCTGGCGGTAAGCTGGTCTTGAAGGATAGAGAAGTTCTTGGTACACTTGAATGCCGTCGTCTTTATGGGAACCGATTTTTGAGGTTCCTCTTCGTTGATGCGGATTGGCGATGGGCTTTTCTTCTCTTTCATTTGTTTCGTGTTGGCAGGGATTGGTTGCTTTGATCGGGTCGATGCGACTTCCAACTTCTTGGATAGGTTGGTGTTCCAATAGTTCTTTATTTCATTGTCTGTTCGCCCTGGCAGTCTTCCTGCTATCAACGACCATCTAATTCCAAGAGAGAGAAAATCCATTACAAAAAGGTTTTACCATCTCCCTTATTTGACAAAAGTTTATCATGACATGTCAAATGCTAGAGTGGTACTAGGAATATGGGTTGACACTAGGCCATAGTACGCGAGTAGGGCATTTACGGGTCTGTTTATGGGTCAACCCGCTTACCCGTTATCAAATCCGTAATTCACAGATCGGACCGGTTTGGATTACGGGTCATTTGTGCCACCCTATCAAATGTAGTCAAAACGGAGTTGCTTCATACCTATTTCCAAGAAGCTTATGGAGTCGAACAATGAGGTCTTCTTCGTCGCGAGTAATGTTCCCTCTCTTGATGTCGGGTCTCAAGTAATTCAACCATCGAAGCCTGCAACTCTTCCCGCATCTCTTGAGACCTAGATGATGATACAAATTAATAAGTACACTATTAATTATGCTAGCTAATACATTCCAAATTCTAGTGATATGAGACAAGCCCAAAAGATTGCAGCTTTAGAGTGAAATCTCAGTCTAATCTAACTAACCTCATCTGGGTCATTGAAGAAAGAGTAAAGGGTAGTAGAAAAAGTATTGATCACAAAGGAGAATGGTACAAAAGTTGAAAACTTACCAGCTTTCCTAGGAAGGCTGTTCCATTTGCCTTCACCAAAGGCTTGAATGTAGTCAGACAAGATTTTATCTTCTTGAGCAGTCCAAGCTCCTCTGTTAAGCCCTTCTTTCTCACAGCAAGGTTTTCTTCCCATTTTTGGTTTTTCAAAGCAAGAGAAATAGAGAATTGAGAGAGAGAGATCCAAGATCTCTCTCTTTTTCTCTGTCTCTTTTAATTCTCTTGCTCTGGCTCTTTGACGTGTGTGATTTTGTTAGTGGTGGTGGGAAAGTGAGTGCTTTATTATGGCTCTGAATTCTAAGGCCAATAATTTAGTTGGTGCAGGTTTTGAAGTGTGTTGAGTCAGTTTGTCTAGCTAGATTGGAGCCTGTATTTATAACCAATATTTATGGGCTTCTTCACTAGATACCCACTTTTCTTCTTTACTTTATGTTTTGTGTTGACCCACTTGCCTCCATGTAGATGTAGCTAGGGGCGTCCAGATCTATAAATTCGCATACTATCCGTCTGCTTTTATTTGTCCTTTTAATAATTTGTACAATTATTAAGATAATATTATTTTTATAAAAATACTTTTATTAAATCATAACTAATATAATTAATTCTCCACATACAGTATAAAGTTTATAATTCTCAAGATTTCAATTAACAAATTAATTAAAGATAAATTTGAAACTTATTGGACAAAAAAGGCTTAAAGGTCAAATAGAAATA
This sequence comes from Polygonum maritimum, assembly GCA_963924305.1. Classification (NCBI taxonomy): domain Eukaryota; kingdom Viridiplantae; phylum Streptophyta; class Magnoliopsida; order Caryophyllales; family Polygonaceae; genus Polygonum; species Polygonum maritimum. Next base: position 33,430,730 of record OZ002735.1, on the reverse strand, counting down.
GACAAGTATTTGAGTTTAACAGGTCAAATAGAAGTAAACGGAGGGAGTAGCATATACTTTTCTACCGCTATTACTAATATGTGTACCGCTATCAGGCCCCGTTTGGTAACATTGTCAAAATTGGATTGGAATCAAAAATCGGAATAAACCATTCCAGAGACATGCTGTTTCGTATGCTCTTGGAATGAATCGTTTATGATAATTACGGTTTAAAATTCTTAAGATTTAGGGTTCTTGATTATGATTATAAGGGTTAATGACTTTTAGAAATTATAAGTTAAGGTTGCAGAGTTTTAGGATTTAAAATGAATGATTAGTCTTTGGAATGAATGATACTAATTGTCATTTTTAGTTGAAATTAAATTAATCTGCAGCTTTGGAATGAGCCATTCTTGGGAATGAAATTGATTCCAAACTTTTCTCACTCAAACATCATAATCTGAAATCATTCATTTCTAATTCTCATCTCTCATTCCTATGAAATCAAACTAAACGGGACCTTAATTTATGGACTTGCGGATTTTAATATGTGCTAATAAAATAGATTTAATTATGAATTTATTCTCTATGTTTGGATTCAATGTTGTTATAATACACATGTTGTATTATTCAATTAGTTATCCAAAACAAATTAAAAATATGCATGTTGTTTAATTGTCTTTTAACTACATCTATTTTAACGCGGTCATGTTGAAAATAAAATTAACTATTTAAGAGTTTAAATATTTTTTCTGATGGATTTTTATGTTTCCTTTTAGTATTTTTATTTATAAAATCGGAAATTTTATCTTACATTTTAGGAGTATAGGTTAGAAATGTCGTCATAATATTTCGTCGGGCAAAACTCATGAGATTTGTTAGTGACTTAATTTATTTTCCTTCATTATTATACGTTTTGTAGGTTGACTCGTTTCAATTAATGTAGGCCTATTTAGATCTAAGAATTGGCTTGGGTTAGGGTGACAATATACATGACATCAATCAATTTTGGATATCTTGTGCATTGAATATTTTTTCCTAAAATCTAGAAGATATTATAACCACACTCGGTGTATTAATAAAATTGCTTAATTGTATGAATGTGAGTCACACATCTTTAATTATGTAGTTAATTGGTTTGGGTGACATATCATCACTAGCGTACGCCTCGCAAGTTGCAAGCCTTCCAGAAAAAAACGATAACAAATATTGGATCTTTGTGTGAAATAGTTTGTGAGTTACAACTTACATTAAAAGATGGGCAACTTTAGTTTATTATTATCGGATTTTTTACCCTATGACTTTATGACATAGAATAAACGTTATATTTTTATAAAATTTTGTTATGTTTATTTGTTCAGTGATGTTTTTAATTAGTTAATTTATGTATTTTTGTAAGGGTTATATTTTATAAATCTGGATTGCTTAATGTATTATTATAGAGCTCTTTTGATTCAGATTTTTTGAATTATTTTTATGTGGCCTTAATTAATTTAAAATCTTATTTTATTGATTGAAGATTTTTTATTTTTTTGATTGAAGATTTATAATACCGTTGTAAGTTGTATAACGTTAAAAAAAAATGTGCATGTAATAAATTGGGTTCATATTTGAGATGCTCGATTTGATCACCGGCCATTATTTGATTCAAACAAAAAAAATTGAATATAATTCTTTTTTGCATACAATGACAAAAATGAGAGGGGGTTAGGTTAGGTTCACCTCGTGGAATGCAAGATGTAAACTTTGCCTGCATTATACGTAGTGAAATGTGAAAACATTATTTTAATTAATGTTGGCTGTTTTTTTAATACTCACTTGCGAATTATAAAATAAAAACGTGTTGCTTTAACAATTTGATTTTTTTCTTTCACATTTGCAGATTTGTTTACTTTGGACTTCACAGTTTGAAAACACTTATGTGCATATGACAATTACAAAAACAATCGAGTGTTGAGTGAACTATCTTTATATCATTCCAAAAACAATCTCTAAAATTTCTTTATTGTGGATGTCTTTATAAGTCTTGCATCAATCAAGTTAAAAGTACGATGATCGAATTATTCATTTTTTAAGGTGTAAACTAAAGTTATTTATGACATTGATATTCTAATTTCTCTTAGATAAGGTAAGTCTAGAATAATTAATGATCATCGGCGGTACGTGTGTACACTGTGATAATCATATCCCTGTTTAACTAAATAAATATAAATCCAAATTAATTGATAATATGATAAGTAACCCAAAAATTTACGTAGGCAGATTTCTTTTCTCAAAACTTTCAGTGTGTTATCTATTCTTACATACACCCAATTGACCGGACCCAGTTAGCCCAAGTCATCGATCAACAAGCCTATAAGCTACCAAAACGAGTGAAAGTAGCTAGCTCTAATCAAGGATGGGGTTTGCGAGGCGCGGCCAAAACAACTTGAAAAAGGATCCAAAACAAGTTTGGATACCACGATGAAAGGCTGTAAACTTATTAACCAGGGGAGTCCATTAGAACCCACATGCGAGATACACTAATATAATCAAGCCTAGTAAAACTCCATCTTAAAATCGATCAACCGACAATAAAAGAAACGATCTAATAACTTATATACTAGAAAAGACTTCTCAAAATTCTCGAGGCGGTTGATACACACTTTTTTTCACCGGATTCATTAGTTGGATGTGTATGTATCAACTTTAATGCTCAATCGAGATGAGCTTGCAATATCTTTATCATTCCACTATAATTCAAGCTTACACCCTATCAACAAGTTGTTGATCTTTACTGCCCGTTTTCACGAAAGACGTATAGTTGAAAAAATATTAGCCATGTTCGACCAAGAAAAGAAATTCTAGCCATGCAACTTAATAAACTAGCCATGCAACAATTTGGCTTGATATATAAGTACGTTCCAAAACAATCAATGCCTTTGTCCCATATGTTGGTGTTCTTTCTCCTTGCCTTTTCTACACGTATTCACTAAAGGCTTGTCTTTTTACTATGCGTGCAACATGCTTACCTTTGAGAAAGTTAATTACTGGTCATTGATGAACATGATATCGAACAAGAAGAGAGACGTTTTTGTATTGAGCAAGAAGAAGAGTTGGACGGTTTGCTCATGGGAAAAAATGACAATGTTTCTTGTGAGCCATGCAACATCGCTGTGGTTTTCCGAATGACTCATTTCTTACATACGTCATCTCTCAATAGCCAGATGACGTCATCTTTAAATTGAGAATATCGATCGTAGGGTCTATATAAGGATAACAATGTTGTACAAAACGATCCGGACAAAACTCCATTGCGACCAAATTAAGAGTGCGATGTATATATACGAGTTGATCGAGTTATTGGGAAATCACTTAGCTAGGCGACCAAATTATGTGGATGTCCACTTATTAAGTGATAAAATACTATTAAAGTTAGTGGACCAAATATGGCGTTGGGGTTCACACGTCGGTGGCCCAACATATTGGCTCGTAAGACTGTTTGACCCCGCAATATGTGAGTTGCACTTGACATCTCATGCCTAAGGCCGGCCAACCCAATGGACCAAGAAGTCGAGACCTAGACAACACAGATTCTGATACCATGTTAAAGTCGATGGGTACTGACATGAGGGCTCACACGTTGGTCTGTAGACATTTACACAATAGACCTGATACGGCCCATGAAGTTCCATCATAAAAAATGACAATAGAAGGAGTAACCCATGTTTTTATATGGTTGATAAATTTCTCTATAAATTTCCAATGCGAGAAATTACACTCGATCTTCCGCATATAGATCGAGAAAAAAATTAAAAAATGATTTTATTTTATTTGATCTCAGTTTATACACTGACATTAGCTAAAATCAATTGGTTTTAAAATACGAATTAACTAAATTTATCCACATAAAATTATTATTTTTAAAATCACAAACTACATGTCAAAAGGTACAAGGATATTTATTTTAGACCAATAAAGTGAAACTTGAATTTTGCTCTAGAGGGAGTTCTTTTTTTTGGTAAAAATTGCTCTAGAGAGAGTTTGATGAATCGAAAATATTAGAGATAGCCTTGGAGAGGAAAGTAATAAAATTAGCATTTGATGTGCATGCATGTACTTCATTACTACGGATTTCATGTGTAAATTATTTTTCCCTCGCAATAAACTACTATTAGTCCCCGTGTCTTAAAAACACGATTTGGATTTAATTAAAAATTTATTTTAAATTTTATATAAAGTTATTTAAAAGAATAGTTTACTATAAAGTTTTATATTATTTTATATAATATGCTTCTTATGGTATTTATTTTAATGATGCATTATTTCTGTTTAATATATTCTTTTGTTCGAACAAATATTTGTAGGTAGGATTATAATTTTTGTATAAGGATTGAATACTTGTTTTCTACTAATAAGTTTCTTTATTTCTTAATTATTATTTTTATCTTAAAATTTATCTTGGGAAAAAAATCAAATCTAAATCTATCATATGCATATTCTACGTAGGGTTGAGCAAAATCCGGTCTGGACCGGTACAGACTGGACTAGACCAAGAATACCGGTCCGGTCCTTGGTCCAACGAAATGCAAAAGTCGGTCGTGGTCCCTCCCGGTCGATACCGACTTTTTAAAAATAAAAAAAAAACCTTAAATAAAATTATAGTAATTTTACTACGATATTATTTATTTTTAATATTTTAAGTTTCACATTTATGTTATATACTTAATTATATTTTGTTATAAATCATATATGATTTTTCTAACTAAATTATAATATTTTTATAACAAAATGATTTTTCCTTAAACTAAAATTTTTTAAATAAAAAATCGGTTCAATACCGGACCGAATCGGAGTTTTCCAATCCGGTCCCCAATCCATAAAATTGGGGAAATTTGCTCCCAGTCCAGTCCGATCCGGTTTTGGACCGGTGTCCCTAATTATAGTCATATATTAACCAATTGGATTTCACATATAAGGATTATATTAGTAACTGCGTATAAATTCATTTTGAATTTTCAAATCTTACCAAACAAAATGAAGCTTTTTACAATTCTATGAAGTATAATTCCAATGTATTTAATTTTACATGATTTTGTTTCCCGGAAAATACACTTCCTGCGTTTAACCGAACAAGCGCGAAAATTTGGTTGAGTGGATGCAGTATTAAAAATATATTTGGGACGAAATTTCAGGCAAACAAAATGTTAAAATATGTTGACATATTTATTTATGTATTTGTCATTCTTGTTCTTGTACAATTTGGAAGATAGGCAACTGGCCTGGAATCATGGAGAATTAATTGGCAGTAAGTCATACCAGTTAGGTGATGGACCGATGGTTGAAGTTCGAACCTACCATTAATTAATCAACACGACGTAATTAATACAGTATATATTTACGCTGACACTGATCTGCTAGAATTCAGTAATGGTTAATTAATCTTGTGCATTTTTGTTACGTCCACGTAGAGACCAGCTTATACTTAATTAGTCTTGATGAACTAATTGATTGATTAACTAATTAATCCGCTAGATTAGAGTCACAAAGTATGAAATCAATGAACTAATTAGGGATCTTTTGGAGGTCGACGTGAAAACATGAGTCCACGTACGTCGAGTGCTCATCTACCAGTCTCTCGGGTTTTTTGGGAAATCGAACTACCCTTCTTTTTTTCTCTCTCTTTTTTTTTTGTTCTAGATGCTTGGAAAGTTCGTTATGTGCTACGTACGTACATGCTCGTAAATAAAATTATTCTTTTCAAGTTATGAGCTGTTATTGCTTGTTTTTTAGCTATGGGAAATATAATATACATCATTATAGCCTTTGTTTTTTTTTCACTAGTTCACTAGAGTTTCGTCTTGACTACGTATGTTCAATTTAATCAACCAGACTTTTACTGGTAAGTCTTCCAAAGGAAATTGTTGACATGCATGGTTAAATCCCAAACCTCGTAAATACGAAACACACCGCTTGTTAATTACCTAAGTCAACTCCCTTTAATATTTTAGCCGTATTTTGTTGTTGCAATATGTTTTAGGATTTTTATCACTTCACTTATGTCTTTGTATTTATTATTATTTTTTTATAAATAAGGAAAGAATTGTTAGTGACAGCATTGAAAATGAAATAAAATAGAATAATAAATGGTAATATATATATATGTCTATTCTTTAATTTTCTTTAAAAGTGTGTAATTGTCTAAAATGACAACATTATGATGGAGGGAGTGCATCTACACCGTGTATTTTTTGGGTGGTTGAAAATTTAAATGACTTGATAAAGTTACTACAGTTTTTTAACTAAAATTACTATTTACGGGAACTTATTTTCAAATAACTGATTCACCATTGTAATAATTGTATATTAGCATAATAATCTATTCATCGGTAAAATGAAAGATTAACTTTTTATTTATAAAAGAAGGACATTTAAAACAATTTGGTACTTTTTATATAAAAATAGCATTTTTAATCCGGTTGAGTCACTCTAAGTCTATATATGCATTAACATAATCCGACTTAACTTAATTAGGTGTAGTTTTTAACACAGTTGATCCGAATATGTACTCGACCAAGCTAGGTTCATTAAATTTTGAACTTTCCGAAATTGGCTATTCAACTTAACAAGCTCAATATTTAATTGTCGGCGGCTGAAGCTGTACAAAAAACTGGACAACAAAGTGATGGTTTGTATTATCACTTATCTTACAGTACTATTTAGGGACCATCATTAATTCATTATTGATCAATACGCTCTCGTTTCTTTTTAATTTTCCAATTTATTTTCAAATTGCATGCCAAATTGCCAACTATACACGCGGTTATGATTTTGCCACAAATAGTGCTTTATTGCCTAGTTACCTACAAATAATCGATTCGTCGTTGAAAGGGAATAACGACAGCAAACCATGCACCATTTATCCCGGTGCTGTTACCATGGAGTTGCTAAATAACTCCATGGGTGAAGTTTGATTAATCTCAGCCGTTAATTATATCTAACGGTTAGGATTGAAGTTAAATCTCTTAGTTAAGATTGTTAAGGAAGGAAATGATATGATATATATTAAAAACAAAAAAAGGCAAATGTAAATCTCAATTAACCGTATCTTCAGCGAACTAATTCATCTCCATGAGACTAATTCTTCGTCCGAGGTTGGAGAACTGATGAAGAAGCCCAGATGGGAGGAGCTTTGGTTGGTGAATCAGTGATGGCACTGATGCCGTAGCCAATTAATTAATTGATAAATGCTTTAACCTCAAAAATAGATAACTGCTTCAAGCATCATCATGCTTCAAGCTCAAAAACACATCGATCAAAATATTTACGATCGTTGGCAAAAAGGCAAATAGTCAACTTACAAGGTAGGCTAATGTCTTCTCCTTGGCTGCGTTCTCAAGTCCAATAAGGTCAGAGTAGTGCCCACCTCCGATAGAACGGTGCAACTCTGACGTTATTTCCTCCTCTCAATCTCTTCAAACCCTAGCACAGCAACCAAAATCATGGCGGAACAAGGCGGTGGTGAGAGAGGCGGTTTCGGCCGCGGATTCGACCGTGGCGAGTGCGGGTATGGCCGCCGTCGTGCCGGCCGACGCGACGAGGAAGTGGATTGGGTGCGAATGACGAAGCTCGGGATGACAAAATCACTTCTATTTTAATTATTTTTCCCCAAATCCTGATAAAAAATTTAACTCAATCCTAACCATTAGATATAATTAACGGTTGAGATTAATAAAACTTCACCCATAGAGTTAATTAGCAACTCCATGGTAACAGCACCGCATTTATCCGGGCCAACTCTCTTTTCTTTTTTCCTTTTTTGGAAATGGAGTTAACAATTTAGAGACCGATTAGAACGATAGCCGAACATTAAGGAAAAACTAATTACTAATACAAAATCGCTAATCCTAACAAATGGAAGATATAGAAAGGGAATAGATTGATTTGATATTAGTTTGGTTCGGCACTAGCGGAATGAATAGCATGTTCCGTTAGCAAAGGCGTAATCCACCAAAAAATAGCGCTCTTATACCTCAAGGAGACTAGATTTCACTAGCGTTTTCTTTTTTCCGCTCTCCGCTACCTTGCTGCCGAACCAAACCTGAATGATGTGAAGGAACTACAACGACCAAGCCATCAAACACTCGATTGCAATGGCATGCTTATTTCTTGAATCGGTCACAATTGACACTCGATTGGATATGCTAAATGGGTTGGATATAGACGGTGGGCCCGGTTCCCGGTTAAAATTTTCGTGGAACCGGAACCGGAAGTGATCCTTGGCGGGTTTTCCGGTTCCGGTTGTTCCGAGTCGGTTCCGGTTCCATCCGATTCCGGTTCTGAAACCGGCTAAAAATTAAAAAACTAAGAAATTATCTTTATTTTTTATTTTTTAAAAAATAAATGTTGTTAAATTTGGGTATTTTTAATCTCTTTTAACTTATAAATTTGATTTTGATTATTATATATAAACATTTAGTGCTTGATTGGTACTTTTTTTATGTTTTGTACTATAAATTTATGTATAGTTTTTTGTTGAAAAGAGGAAAAACCGACGGTTTGGGACGGTTTGGAACCGCCGATTCCAAACTACCGGTTTGAACCAGATGGAACCGCCGGTTCCCCGGTTCTGGGGGAAGGGGAACCGGTTATGGTCCCATACGTTTCCGGTTTCGGAACCTCCGGTTCCCCAGTTCCATTGGAACCGGATCCAGGTCTAGTTTTTTTTTTGAGAGCCAAAAGAAACGATGAAGAACAGTAGAAGAACTGCATCAAATTGAAAATGGATCTAATTTTTTCAAAGTTGCATATCTGATTTTTGACTCAAAAGAGGGGCACGGGTGAAGAAATCCTTGTCTGCTTTAGTCAAGAGAACGTTGAATTGAAGGATCCAGGTTGTTGGTTGTCCGAATAGGGGATCGGGCGAAGTCGGCCGGAGAAAGGGCCGTCGCCGCTGGGCAAGGGGTAGCGTAAGGAAGGTGTCAGGAGGAGTCACGTCCGATCCGGGATGGTTGAGTGCGAGGGCGGTGAGGTCAAGAGCGAGATAGAGCGGGTCGTCGAGAGGCTGCGTCGGGGGGAGTTAGGATTGCGTCGGGAAGGGCCAGCGAGCACGGGCGAGGCTAGTCGAGTGCGAGCGAGCGGTGAGAGGGAGAGGGGGAGCGAGGACGTCGGGGGAGCCGCGGGGTTGGGCTGCTGTCGGGTATGGTCGGGGGAAAGAAAAGTTGGGCGGCCATGGATTTGCAATTGAAGGTGTCCGCATTTGATTTTCAATTTGATGCACACCAGTTCTTCATCCTTTATTTTAGGTTCTTGTTTTAATTTATTTTTTCAATTGTTAATTTGTGTTTTAATTTTTTGGGATAATATGTTGACATGACAAGTGATATGAGTTGGCGGTGTGACATGAAAAATAAACATTCAAAATAAAATGAATTCCTCGCCACGTCACCTTTCCGACCGCCATGTCATTAAACCCGTCGGAAAATATACCGGGAAATCGGTCGTTATCGATTTTGGTTAATATTAACATAGTTCAGATTGCTAAAGCAATATTAGTACATGTGATTATTCTTGGTAGAGGGTTGATACTTGGGATTATTTCAAGTCATTTTTTCTTTATATGTTGATAGTTTTTCAAGCTAACAACAATGCTTAGGATCCGTGTAGCTAAATCCATCTTAAAGAATTGTACTTTTGACTTTACATTATATAACAAATTTGAAAGCAATTAAAACTCTTAATTTCCACCCTCTTTCATTGATTTGGTCTAGTGCGTGATCATGATCACACTCTCAAAGTCAAACTACCCGACGACCTCTTCAAGTTTAGAAGCCCACCATTGTCAATTTTAAACCCTATTTTCAGCAGTTTTTTTAGTCCAATTTGGTCCATGTTAAAAAAAAATGTATTTTGTGTCGAAATTTGATGGACCGATACCGGACCGATGATGACGGAGGGGGCAACCATCCCACGTATATGCGCGAAAAGACCTAACATATAAGTCAATGAGACTCCATCCAAAAATTAATTGACAATAGAAAGAATAAGCTATATACTTCTATGGTAGGAGTATGGGATAGGGATATGGTTCCAACATCTCGGTGGATCTCTTCTCAAAATCCGGCACATTTTCAGTCGCCCATGAATTCTCATTAATCACACTATTTATAAATGATATACCAATGATCGACCATTGAATGGAACTACATTAATTACAGATCGGAAAATAATTATATGAGCTCGTGCACTGATACACATGTTTCAAAATCCCAACTAATAAAATCATTCATCCATTAAAAAAACCCAAAGAATTCAAGGCACATCAACACATGTATAATTGCTATAGTTTGGACTTAAGACAAATAATTTGACCAACTCCATTTGATTATAAATATTTCATTTTCAAACCCCTAATTAATCCACCACCATTATTAGCCCAAAAACGTAAGTATATCTGGTGACAACGAAGTTTAGGCGTCCACAATGTCGATCAAAGTTTTTAAAATGTTACGTGTACAAGTGTGTAGGGACATTTGTTCCTCTTTTTTAGATGCAACAAATCTTTAGGGCTGTAAAGTTATGTTCACATAATCAATACATAGATTGGTGGATTGATAAAATGGGCTGGCAACTACCACTCTTGATCAACTCCGTCACGTGTATTGTGAGGCGAATATCGTCTTACTTTGTTAGCATCTCTTTTCTTTTATGATTTCACGTATTGTGTGTCCGGTGGAGGGGATTTATTTTCAGTAGCATAACGCTGTAAGGGGTTGGGTTATTCTCGCTTGCATATTACTTAGCCTTTTTTTATTTGTAAAATGCTCTCTTAAGGGACATACATGAAGATAATGATTTCATGATCAAATCATTTTTTAATACGTCCTCATGCTAAAGCAAGAGTTAATGAAGCTGAAAACTTACAAATTTAAGTTTTTTTTAAATGAAAGATGGAGAACTGATAGAAATGTTATGTGAACAGAATGATATCATGATTTGATTATAATCAACTATGATCAAATCATAAAGGATTGTAACAAATATTCTAACCTAATTCTATAAAAATTTGGACGAGCGATCGATTAGAGATACTTGCGTATGGCATTCTTTCTTTTACAGACAAAAACCATGTTATTAAATACCCATATATTTTCAGAGGTCTTTAATATATCAATCTACCTCCATCCCCACTTGAAAATATCTATTCCATCTATATATCAGAATTGGGTTTTTCTAACGTGTCTACGTACGACACGTCATGCAATAAAGATATTAATTTTAGTAAACATGATATACTTGTTTGTTAGCTATATTTTACGGTTTTTTATTATGTATGTTTTTTGTTTTTTGAGGAAATATTATGTACGTTGAGGACACATTAGAAGCACGCAATATTAACTTCTTACAGTGTTTATGTATTATATATTCTTCTTATAGTGTGTACTTGCTATATATTAACTTCTTATAGTGTGTACTTATTAGTTATGACGGATACTTTAAATAATAGTTTTGAGATAGTTTCTCAACTTATTTGGCACACAATAGCTTCATATGCACACTGCGTTACCAAAATTAACATTGTATCTTCATTTTTAAAAACATTTACTTGTACAATAATTCTAGCTATTATCCAGTCAGTCGGTCTTGTTCGACCTTCTTATAGTCATATAGTGTGTACTTATTATATTTTATGAATGTTGAGATCCTGTGCTGTATGTATGTATTGTTACCTAATGGCTGATACGAACAACTAAAATACAAATCTGACATAAAGGTCGAATCTACCATAGACCAAGCTTTCAAAGCGTGTCAAAAACCTATGCCTTCAATAGAAGGTGAAAAGTGAAAACCATTTGAATGGATCCCAACAGCAAAATTTCTAGCTCACCATGGAAATGGTAAATGCAATGCGAGAAGTATTCATTCCCTTTCCCTCCTTACATTATGCATCGATTTCTTGAAACAAATACGATGCGTCAATAATGCTCTCGAGATTTTGGTTGGCAACACAAATTTTCGAGATTTTGTTGCCCTCTGGGAAATCGCATGATTCTTCATCTCTGACCTTGTGATGTTGTCAACATCCTGATTGCAACGAAACTTGCTAGTTCGAACAAACAATGCAATGAAGAATCCCTCTTTATCTTCAACTGGGTCCATCCGAACCAAATTTTCAGCTGCTCAGCAGACATTTAAAAGAATGTTACAAGCTAAAGGCAAGTGTTTTCTGAAAGAAACTTTGTTTATACGCGGTATGACACTAAACAGAAGTAGAGTTAGACTGCTTAGAGGCAGAAACTTACCACCATCAAAAATGGGAAAACCACGGCGTGGCCACTGTGGAAATGGTGTAGCCAGCTGGAAGCCATATGATGTTGCAAGAGGCAAAACAGACTTAACAACATCTTCATTTTCGATTTGATGAATAGAGCAAGTGCTGTAAACAATCCTCTCCACTGATGGAACTGCAGTGTGGTTTAATATGTTCAGTAGAGACTACAGAAATTCAGATAGAAGTTTTAAACATCTCCAACGAATGAAAAAAAGCTCACAAGATAATGCATGCTCTAGAGCTTTCCTCTGAAATGCGGCTAGTCTTGTCAGCCGTGTTAAATCAACATTAGCAGCTTGATCTGCACAGCCAAAAGCAATATTGGAATGGAAACTCCAAGGAAAACCTCAGATAAGAATAAACATAAGTTTCTACTTAACATTTTTGTGTATGGCCAAGAGATGGAAACTACTGCTTATTTAAGCTCGATTTGAGCATCACGGAAGAAAGTTCTTCCCGTGAAAGACAATAACAACGATTGGAGCTCTACTAAACAGTGATCATAGTGCAATGGAGCATGAAAATACAGGGTACTTTGCCTTCTGCATATGATGGGAGTAAATGATCTAGTCTATCTGCAACAGTTCCCGATCCAGAGCATGACGGATCTAAAAGTATGGCACGAATCTGCACGTATTGTTTAGGGCAGAAAGAGAGTAAATAGAGCATAAAAGTTCATTATGATAAGAGAATGAAAGCTTATTCTACCAAAAAAAAGAGAGAGAATGAATACTTATAGCCGAAGGAGAAAAGAAAGCACCTTTGAGTACGCTGGATCCTTAACATCAATGTCTAAGAAATCCCCATGCCGAGCTTCCACATCTAACAGCAAGGTTAAGGTTATTGATCATGACAGCCAATTATCGCAAAAAAATAGGAATGTCCGATCCATCATCACAGGGCTCCTCCCAGTACCCAATTTTAAGAGGGCCTCAAGAAGGTAAAAAGGTGATTTTTATATTTTTCATAAAGTGACATGCTGAGAGTGATAGTTTACAAGCTAAACGAAAACATCTGAGACACAATCAATAGAGCATGCACAGCTCAGAAGATACAGCAAAAACGATTAATACCACAAGGATACTGGTTGCTCCCGCCAATTTAATTGTGCGCTTTAGGCGTTCAACCCTTTCAGCATTTAATTCACAGGCTATAACCTTTCCTTTCCCTTTCATGATAGCAGCAAGATGCACAGTTTTGTTTCCTGGAGCAGAGCATGCATCAAGAACCTTCAAACAAAATTTCTTGTCATATATGGCATATAACAAAATTTATTATTGTTTATTAAGCGAAGGATACAAAAGGAAGCTGATAAAGAGCATTAACAGAAAATGTCAATGATGTCTGCAGATTTATAACATAAATAAACATGCTAGGGATTAAATTAACCTCTGCAGAACTATCAAGAATGTAATTCCATTATATTGTATTTGAATGCCACATCCACAAACTGCCATCAAAGTAACCACCAACGCTCATAATCATGATCTTCACTGATAACTGATAACTCAGTTGTGCATTGAAGAACAATACAAATTTATTTTCTCAAGATAGACTCTCAAGTGTAAGTATTAAAATGGTGAAATTAGATATTACATCAAGACTAAAAAAATTTCACAGGATTCACAGCACAATTCACAAGGTGACAATTGTTAGCTCAAAACGGCATTCTTCAATTCTATTGGGATGTCCATTTATAGATTCATAGACAAACTAAACAGAAAATTTAGTTTGTGATGCAGTGAAACATTTAAAGTAATAGGTGCACACCGAATAGCAAAGACGAATGAACGAGTGAAACTTGCTACCTAATAGTGTAATGCATGCGTCAGATGGAACAGCAACATTGAAAGGCGTTGTACAAAGAAAAGTGCACAGTATTATTGACTCAATGATTAAAACACAATCTACCTCCCAATCAGGTTTGGGTCCAAGAGCAACTGCCACCATAGAACTTGCTTTTCCCTGGACAAAAGTGTTTAAAGTACATCAAAACTAATCTACAGAGTTTTCCAAAGGGCTATTTCACATCCATATATGAGTTATAGTAAAAAATAAATGCATATTTGCAATCGTATATAAGAAGCAAAGAAACCATACTTGCAAAATTACACTTCCATTCGATACTAAGGGATGGTTATGCAAATCTGTACCAGATGGAAGAACTAGAAGGTCTGGAACTAAGTCATCCTTCTCAACCTATATAAGGAAAAAGAACAAAGACCATAGTGGGATATCAGTCAATAGCATTGCAACAAATTCCCAACCAAGCTAGGCCAAGAAATGCTTGATCAAAAGAAATCTGATCCAGAAATAAACAGCATTCGATGCAGCCAAATTACCTTGTATTGCTTCCTAAATTCATCTATTGCAGACTCAAGATCCATTTTCAGCGTGTTCACGCGAACATATCGAGGCTTTGAAACAACTGCAGCCACAGAAACAGAGACGGTTTCATGCACAAAATCAACCAAGAGTCTCATATTACGAATAAAGTTATCAGTGATAACTTATCACTAACCAGGAATTTGGTAAAGGGAGAGCAAGTCTTCAACTCGTTTGACCTTCTTTCTGACTAAAATCCGTGCTAGAGCTGATTGAAGAGTAGATTCCTTGAGCAGAAGAAACTTTTCTGCATCACCATACGATGCAATTTCCTGACATCCAAACAGCCAAGCTACAGTTACTTCATTTTAGAATATAGCTCTACCAAGGGTCCTTATACATTGAAACTAAACCTAATCCTTACCTGGCCGAAAAGGATATCATACATTATTATGTAAACTAGCTCCTCCTGTCTCTGCAATGGCAATGGGAAAACAAAAGCAATCAGCACCAAAATCAAAAGTCCAGACTACTTCCATGAAGACAAATATTACCTTCCACTTGCTATTCAGCACACCAGCCACCTCTAAAACGTCCTTGATTATTGAAAGATCTGGAGCCAACAAAAAAAAAACAAATCTTCAGCTTTCAACTCAACTAGCTACAGATTAAACACATGTTCAATGTCACGCTAAGATGCTGAACTCGTGCATTACATTCGAAAGTTCGATTTCACAAATTGCAAGAAGATTTGACCTAGCAACAGTGCCAACAGATTCCTAGGGTTTTTAGACTGAAAAGATAGAGGAAGCGTACGCTTAAGGGTTTGGCAAACGAGGGCGAAGGTGGCCTTCTTGTTGCGGACGGAAGGGCTGAAGACGAGTGATTTGATGGAGGCGGCGGCTCGGCGGCGGGCGTCGCCATGGAGGACGGCTCGGAGGACCTTGGCTGCTTCGCGACGGGCGAAGTAAGCCGACCGATCGGCTCTGCTCAGTTGTTTGCTCGGCGTAACGGCTGCTGAGCGCCCCATATTGTGGCTTCTCCCCAGAATTCGCCGGTCAAGGAGGGGTTTTGACTTCCGAGTTTTAAAACTTTCCCTGATACTGTAATACAAAATTGAGGGCAAAATACATCAACGGACCCCTGTACTGCCCGTACTTTGACCTATTAAACCCTTCACTAAATTCTCCCGGGTACATGAGACCGACGCGTGACCACGTGTCATAGTAAATGTCAAATAAGTGCCACGTAATGCCAACTAATATCCACCTCGTAATGCCCATTTGAGATAATAAGTAATTGTATTTAATTTCACAAAAATAATTAAAATTTAAAAGCTTATAAAATTACTCCTAATTGATTTATTATAAAGTATTAAGATATTAGTGTTAGTATTAATATGTTAAAAAGTTTAAAAACCCACCCAAAACCCAAACCAAATCTAATTTAGATAGATTAATAAAAAAAACTCATTTTAAACCAATTTATCCCAAATTCGAGTTCACCGTTGCCATTCACTGATTCACAAACCCTAACTGCCGCCTTCTACTGTCCCCACTGGCCACCGCCACAGTCCACCTTGCCCGACCACCTTTCGTCGTCGCCTTCGTTAGCCCATCCTTCGGCCAAGAGAGAGCGGGGTCGTCGACGGGACTAGCGGGCTGGCGGGAATCGCTGGCGAGCAGGGGGCAGAGAGAGCGGTGGCGAGGCAGAGTCGGGCCGGGTGAGGTCGAGAGAGGGCGAGCGTGGTGGCCGTCGGGGCTGACCGACGGAAGGAAAGGAGGGCAGGCCGGCGATTTGGGCGGTCGTCGTTGTGGTTCTGGGTGAGAGAGCGGCCGAGCCGGGTAGAAGAAGGCCGGCGGTGTGCGCAGGACAGATCAGGAGCAGGGGTACGGGGTTCGGGATTGGACGGTGGTTCCTCGCGGGTGGCTAGGCAAGGTCGGTTGTGTTGGGCTAAGGTGGGCTCAGCGGAGGCAGGCCGGAGACGTGGGCCGCCGGTGAGGAAAAGCCTGAAATGAATCAGGTCGAGCAAGGCGGAGCTCAGGCGGACGGCGGAGGGAAGGAGGAGGGCGGACCGAAGGCGTTGGACGGAGCGGTGGCGATGACTTGGCGGCCGGAAGAGTGGGCAGAACTCAATTCACCCGAAAAATCAAAAGTGTTCACGCAAGAGGGTTGAAGAAGAAGAGGACTTTTGCCTATTGTTTTTTTTTTTTTAATTTTCCATGTCAGCACATAAATTGGCTCAACTCCCTTAACCCGCGTTTGTAAATCACGCAATTGTACACGTAAGCAAAAATGTTCAATAGGCAAAATCGGGGGCAGTATAGGGGTCTGTTTGAACAATTTTTTATACAGGGGTCCAAGGGGAAAAAAGTTATAAGTACGGGGGTGGGCTGATGTATTCTGCCCAAAATTGAGCCCATCTTTACCCACCTTTTACATTTTGGCCCTTTCGTCTGTTTTTTTATACGTCACTAGCTTTAACATGTCGTGCCATGTACGACTATTTCACTTAAAAATATTAAATTAAATATTTCACCTAAAATAAAATTATATATCAAATCATTATATGGAAAATATTATATAAGTTTTATTATATGGACATGCTTTTATCTTTTAAAAAGAGTGATATTGTTTTTGAAGTTCATATAACTCAAAATATATATATATATAAGACCTATTTTTTTCACTCATTTATATATTTTTATAAAACCTGATTATAAGAATATAAATTGATATTTTACTTACAATTTTTATCATAGATTAATAACAACTATCATAAATGTAAATATAAGTAAAACATTTCATCAATTGATAAATTGATAAAGTTTATAAAAAGTTAACAGAAAATGTCAAAACCACAAATTTACTTCTATTAAAGAAATAAGTTGAATTCAATATTTATAGATTTTTCTTAATTTGTTTGTGAAAGATTTTTCCCTTTAATGCTTTAAGAATTAATAAATGACAAAATCTTTTTCATATAAGTAGATAAGAAGAAAGACAATAGGAAAACCTTATATAATGTGAATAATAAAAATTAGCTTTTTTATATATGAGGTACGGTCAAAATTAATGTGGTGGTTAAAAAACGACCACTTGTATGTTTGTATTAGAAAAATAAAGGGCGTTTGTATAACTTGAGAAAATTTGTGGGATTATTTTGTAAATAAGTTAAAATTATGAAAAAGATGTACGTAATCAAGATGTAAATCGAAATTATTATTTGTCTAAAAAAGCAAATTTGTTATCAAGATAGAAAAAAATCAAGTATAATGGGTAAAAAAAATATAGTGGATCATGTAAATATAGAAAATAATTAACTTAAGCTTAAAAATGCTAAGTTTATTCAAGTAAATTAAATAATAAATGAACAAAATTATTATTTGTATTAAAAAAAATATTTTATAACTTTATTTTAAAAATTCTAAATTTAATTAAGTAAATAAAGTATAATTAATTCATAGTAATTATATTTCGAAAATTCAAGATATATATTAGAATCATGTTTTTCAATTAAGTGATATATTAAAAAAGATAGAATATCTTACCAAAATTCAAAATTTTGAGTATATCTTTTACATAAATAGATAATATAATTTTATCAAATTAATTGAGATACCACAAATAAAAACTATTTTTTTATCAAATTACGGTGGGTCCTAAATCAACTTTAGAAAAGATAATAGATATATTAAAAAGATAGAATATCTTACCAAAATTTAAAAATTTATCATATCTTTTATATAAATAGATAATAAGAAATATAATTAGATCAATTGAAATAACATAAATAAAAACTCTTTTTATCAAATATGAAGTGGAGCCATAATCAATCGAAAACGGTCGACTTTATAATATACATATTCAATATGGATAGATAATATGCAATTTTTGGTGTAAATATATGATGATCAAGATCTCCATAATCAAGTATTTTTCAACGGGGAATCTTATAAAATCAACGTATGGATAGATAATATGGATACTATGGATAGATAATTTTGGTTATTTTGGTTAAATATATGTATGGATATATATTGTTGATAAGGCAGTTAATTAAAAGATTGAAAATTTATGTAGCAAAATTATGGTAGTTAATTAAAAGGCTTTAAAAATTATTTTGGTTAAATATATGGTGGGGCCAGAATCAATGTGGTGGCTCGAAAACGGTCGGCTTTTATAATATATATATATTGATGATTGTTCCACATTCCAATCATCGATCCCGAGAGGGTTCCTCTCTTGACAAAAAAAAAACATTCCAATCATCGATTTATTGTCCGTACCGATACGATAGATAACAATTTTTTGATGTATTATTCAATTAATAAGGAAATGTATCATAATATTATTAAAAATTAGATATTGTTATCGTTTTTTTTATCTAAAATCGTTACAATATTTTGTTAATCTAAGATCGTGATTTGATGTTCAGAATAAACTTAAATTTAACTTTACCTAATATGAAATAAATAAAAACCAAATCATATTATTTCAAAATGTATTTGATTATTAAAAAATCATATGTGATACGATGTGAAATCTCAAGTGAAATGTTGTATCAACATATATATTTTTATAATTAATAAGATTTTTATAAGATGATAGAAATCAAAAATTAAGTTAATTATGACTTATTTAAATAAATATTTTAGAAAAATAGACTTGTACCGGTAATAATCATTTTTGAAATAAAATGAATATTTTAATAGATCTTATAAATTAATAATTGATTTAATAATAGTAGAGTTATAGATCAATATAATTTATAAATGAATATTATAACACATATTAAGTTTATATATTTTTAAGATATTTTTCAAAGATATTTTTAATATCTGTAGCTTAAATTATAATTTTATGGGACAAAAAAGATTGAAAAATAAATATGGAGAATGTATATGATTATAAAAATACAATAAAAACAAAAAATCAGAGTGACTAATAAGTTTAAAAAATTAGTTATAATTTTGATTTACAAAAAAAAATGTCTATGCAAATAGTTGAAAAAGATAGAAATGAGGTGAAAAATGATAGAAATTAGAAAAAGAAAGAGATAGATGATAGATAATTAATAAGAATAAGAAAGACTTTAAAATTTTTTTTCTAAAATTTTTTTTCTTAAATGGAGTGGGGTCAGTATTAACGTGGAAGCTCGAAATTCCTCGGCTTTAATATATAGCATAGATACGGTTTAGCTGAATCCGCCATTGTTGCGTTTTTTAGTTTAATTTGATGGTTATATTCACCAAGTGGGTACTCGTATACTATTTTTTGACTAAATGGTGCGTTTACTTTAGGAGTGTAATTTGATACGCCTAAGATAAACGTACAAGGGCAAAATAGGAAAAAAATTACCGTTTGGGACAACACTGTGTGCCTAAGCAAGGATCACAAATCGAGTTTAATTCTTTATATAGTTTGGGCAAGTTCGACTATCCTTTCGGTTTATATTCTTAGTCTTTGATGAACGTTGCCTTGGATCGAGAATTCTGTTTGATTTGGATCGTATTGGGCCCATAGACCCAATTCAAGTTCGGATCCTCATCACGTTCGACTATCGTTTCGATTTATGTTCTTACTGGTTTATTAACGTTGCCTTGGATCAAGAGTTCTATTCGCTTGGATCGTATTGGGACTAATGGGTGGCCCAACTCGAGTTCATATCTTGATTTTTGGTTCAACATCATGTTTGACTATCGTTTTGGTTTATGTTCTTACTCTTTTATAAACGTTATCTTGGATCAAGAGTTTTATTCGGTTGGGATCGTATTAGGCCTAATGGGCGAATTCGAGTACGATTCTTTAGTTTCGGTTCTTCATCAAGTTCGACTATTGTTTTGGTTTATATTCTTACTCTTTCATGACATTGTTTTGGATCGAAGAGTTCTATTTAGTTTGCATTGTATTGGGCCTAATGGGCCCATATGCCCAATTCAAGTTCAATTCCTTAGTTTCAATAGAATAGCATTGATTTTGGTTCGGTCCAACCTAATATAATTTTTCAGTTCCAAATAAACCATGTTCGGCCTTAAACTCTATAAAAGTAATACTAGTAATTAGTTTCCTAATTATAAATTTCTAGATATATTGCAATACACATTTAACACTAATACATGTATACATATATTTTTTTTGGGTTGAAGCTAGGTATATACGGAGTATATATTTTGTTTAATGGGTTAACTTTTGATATAATAAATAGTTTATAATTTGTACGTACCATGGCTGTATATAATACTGTACTCCAGTCCCAAGTGATAAAAACAGATAAGAAATGAAGGGCGTGATTGTCGTGGGCGGATAACAACATTGTAGATCAGTTTGCATCTCCCATTAATCAATCAGGGAAGAAGAAGATGGAGGTTCTTCGGCTGCAGAAGGCGTACGGAGCGGCGGTGAAGGTGGCCCTGTCTTCGCTGGAGAGAGGGCTGTTGCCGGACCCCGTCGTCCGACGCCTCACGCGCCTCCTCCTGTCCACGCGCCTCCGCTCCGCCCTTCAGCCCACCGCCGACCTCCAGCTCTCCCACCTCCTCCACTTTGCCCATGGTACGTCCATCGGTATCTCTCTCCCTCCCCTTTTTGCCCATCTCAATTTCCTTTATATATACGCACTAGATCTAGCCGATAGAATATAATATGAATCGAATTATTACTATTGCTTAAAATAATAAACACATGCTGAAAACAATGGTCAGAAGTTGATTCAAATCTCCTCTGTTGCAGCATTAGCCGAAATGCCCATAGCAATTCATACAGAAAAGCCCAAATCTCAGCACTATGAGCTCCCCACTTCATTCTTCAAGCTCGTCCTTGGAAAACATCTCAAATACAGGTCCAATTAAGCACTTGCTACCATCATGAGTACACACATTTTGCTCTTAATTTGTATTCTCTGTTTTAATCTGCTGTATATATGTGCAGTTGTTGCTATTTCACCAACAAATCCACAACTTTAGACGAAGCCGAGGTCGCGATGCTGGAGCTATATTGCGAGAGGGCGCAATTGAAAGACGGGCAAACTGTTCTTGATGTCGGCTGTGGTTGGGGATCTCTGGCTTTGTGCATTGCCCAAAATTACCCTAATTGTAGCATCACTGGGATTTGCAATTCAGTTACACAGCAAGCACATATAGAGGATCAATGCAGGTGAATTATTTAGTTAGTTAGTTGGTTAATTAACTGTTTTTCTTAGAGAAATCAATTAACTCAATGAGATATTTGTGTGTGTGTTAACAGAGAGCTGAAGCTGGATAATGTGAAGATTATTGTGGCGGATATTAGCACTTTCGATATGGAAGCGAGTTATGATCGAATATTTTCGATTGAGATGTTTGAGGTAGCTACTGTTATTTATTACACGTCTATATGTCTCGTTATCCTAGGGCTGAGCACGGTTCGATACTGAACCGAAAATCAAGTTTTGCTTTACAGAAAACTGAAAAACCGAACCGAATTTGTTTGGTTTGGTTTTCTCGATTTGAGATGTAAAATAGGTTCAACATTTGGGAAACTTTGAGCCAAACTGAAACTTAAAACTGCCGAATAGTACCGGTTTAGTTTAGTTTCATTTTTTCGATTGCATTGGCTCGAATTTTCAGTTTGAACCGACCCAAGCTTCTTAACCCTAATGTTGAATATTTTATGTGTGTAGCACATGAAGAATTACCGGGAGCTGCTTAAGAAGATATCGAAATGGATGAAGGAGGAGGAGGGGCTTTTGTTTGTTCATCATTTCTGTCACAAAACCTTGGCTTATCATTTTGAGGTACTGCATATATTGAGTGAAGATCAAATGTATTGATGATTATTTAGTACGTCTAATGATGGTGATGATGTAGGACGTGGACGAGGATGATTGGATAACTAGGTACTTCTTTGAAGGTGGAACCATGCCCTCTGCCAATTTACTTCTTTACTTCCAGGTCAGTTAGTGTGAATTCTCGCTAGTCTAGTTGATAAGTGATGATACTTGTTCCTGATAGTTTGACCAATGTAGTTGGTCAACTTTTTCGGTTCGTTTATACTATTGGACAGTTACTAGTTTACAATAAAAGCAATTTTCCTAGACTAGCTATTCGTGGTTTTTCTTTTTGGATTGAGGGCGCTGTCCATGAAAGTTGAATCGGTGGTCTATGGGTATTATCCTTAATGGTTTAATTGTTTGACTACATACACGTACTATGTCAATAGTTATTGGTGGCTATACTCAAGAAATTGAAACAAATGATATGTATGTATGTGACAGGAGGATGTTAGTGTAGTGAATCAGTGGCTGGTGGACGGGAAGCACTATGCAACAACAAGGTAATTAAATTTAATTAAACCTAGCAACTTGGGGAGTTAATCCTTGGTCTAGTATGTAGAGGTATAACAACATGTACTTAACTATGCATAATTGTAGTGAGAAGTGGCTGGAGAGAATGGACAAGAACATGGCGAGTGTAAAGCCAATCTTGGAGTCGACGTACGGAAAGGACTCGGCTGCGAAGTGGGCGGTCTACTGGCGGACCTTCTTCATAGCCGTCGCTGAGCTCTTCGCATACGGCAATGGCCAAGAATGGATGGTCACTCATCTTCTGTTCAAGAAGAAAGGCTCCAAATCTTCTTCTCAGTGAGATTAGTTTTATGTATCTCAATAAGTTTCTGCTCTGAGTTGTCATGTATGTTCGAATTATGTGTAGTGTACGTATGGATTGATATTCATTAGGATCCATTTCACCAACTTCATTAGGATCTTGGCTATGCCCGTTCATTCAATAAACCAAATTCAATTTATCCAAGAAGTGGGGCATTATTTGCTGGTTGGCTATGCTTGAGAGGCTCCCTACTTATATAAGAAAAAGTTACATCAATGGGGCATGATTGATAGTATTCATGGGAATTGTCTTTAATGCTTGGTGTTTGAGGAATGAAGTTATTTTTGATGGGGTTGATGCTAATTCTGACGTCTGTGCTAGCAAGATTATAGAAGCTTGTAAGCTGAGAATTATCACGAGGATGAATATAATCTGAATGATACGCGCCCGGTGTCGACTCGTATCGGACCTCCGTTGGTCGAAGGGGTGAACCGCGTCCGGTGTGGGCGCGAGGTTTGAGGGACGCACAATAGTAGCGAGAGAGACCCAAGAATTAGGGCAAAAGGCTAATTTCTTTGATTAATTGATTGCAAAGTCAATTATGAGGTATATATACCTCTGCCCTAGACGGTTCAACAAAATGCATCTCAGGAAAGAACCGCTCCAGTTCCGAAAATTACAAATTAAATAATAACGAAATAATAATACATCAATTATCATATCGACTCGGATGATGCCGAATCCTCTTCGGTCTCGGGACCGGTTGCGGCTCACTGTATAGGTCCGTATCACTGAATGGGCGAAGAGGGAACGCTATGAGATTAAGGCTCCGTTCGGGTAATTAGCTGAAAGCTGGAACTGAAAGCTGGCAGCTGGGACTGACAGCTTTTAGCTGGAACTGGTAGCTGAATCCGAAAGCTGGATTTACTAGCTGAATTGAGTAAAAATTGAAATGAGTGTTCGGTAAAATACCTAGCTGAATCCCGAAAAGGGTATTAAAAGATTACCAAAATACCCCCCAAAAGTAAATATGAAACAAATTTAATTACCCTCACGTGATAGTCACGTGTCCCCTTCTATTACCCATTTGTGTCCAAATTCGTTCATTCATTTCTGCCCAGCTACATTTCACCACAATTTCACTTGCTCGTGAGCAGGCCAACAACGGTGACGAACGAAGCTGGTGGACTGGTCGGCATTCCCATCTCGGCCGGACGAGCAGTACACCGGCGCCGGAGATAGAGGTCATCCTCGGCCGAACAAAGGCGTGAAATCCCCCTCAAGAGATTCGATTTCAGCTCCGGTAAGAGTCCTTGCTCGCCCTCTTGTGAATTCGTTCCCATTGTTGCTGAAAAGCCGAGATTGTAGAGGGCTTCAATTTCATCTTAAATTAGTGTGTTAACGTTGTTGGAATTGTGGTATGCCGTTGTTTGATGTTTCAGATTTTGATTGATTAGGGTTTATTGTCGGAATGTTGTGTAGTGTAATTGTGTGCTACGAAATACGATTTTGATCGATTAGGGTTTATTGGGTTTTCGGTTCTTCACGAATGCATGTCGGTATGGAAGCTGATTTTGGGTATTGTATGAAAACTGTCGACTGTTTTGATATGAAGTCTGATTTTGGGCAAAACATGAAAATTCAATTAAGTTTGGGGCTCCGATTTGGGGTTTTAGGGCTTCAATTTGATATTGACTGTGACAAGCATGATGATATTGACTGAGTGTTAGTGCGAAAGGATAGGGTACAATGTCGTCGTCGCAGGGTGGTAAGTCTGCGGCCACGGACGCGGACGCGGACTCAAAAAGCGCGTTATGGACCGACGAGGAGTCGAAGTCCCTAATAAGTATATGCCAGGGATACCATAAGCAAAATGGGGTCTCAACCCACTTCGATTGGGTTGAGATTGCGGCTAAGCTGACGAGAGAGCATAATAGACCCTTCACGAAACTAGAAGCGAAGAACAAGTTCGACTACATGAAGAAGGTTTGGAGGGTGTGGTGTGAGCT
This sequence comes from Polygonum maritimum, assembly GCA_963924305.1. Lineage (NCBI taxonomy): Eukaryota > Viridiplantae > Streptophyta > Magnoliopsida > Caryophyllales > Polygonaceae > Polygonum > Polygonum maritimum. The sequence continues at coordinate 33,405,525 of OZ002735.1, read as the reverse complement.
TCGAAACAGTGAGACCGGTTTAGGGTGGAGTTATGCTGCTGGAACCGTCACCGGGACCGATGAATGGTGGGATATGAAAATCAAGGTACTAGCTCCTTTCGAACAAACGTTTACATTTGCTTATTGCATTTCGCTATTATTATGATTTCCGTGTGATGATGTTATCTATGTTTGTTCAGGAAAATGGAAAGTATAGGAGGTTTAAGCACACTCCACCGGACCCGGAGTTGAGTGAGATGTGGGACACACTCTTTGGGAGCATTGTCGCCAGTGGGAGGCGGGCAAAATCTGCCACTCAGACGCGGGGCACTGCCACCCAGACGCGGGCCGCGCCAGCCGAGCCTTCAGAGATGACCCAAGCACATTCAGCCCCAGCACCTTCAAGTGGAAGGACAATGGCGGATCTAGTTGCGATGAACGATGATCTGGATGAGGACGTGCTAATGCGGGACCTTTAGAACGATAACCTCGTCAACCTAGGCGCTGATGAGACCCAACCCATTGACATTGAGGCCATGAACAAGAGGACGGCGGATGAATGCGGTGTGGGAACAGCTAAGCGCAAGAAGAAATGCTTCGGTGGTGCGACTTACGTGCAAAAACAGAACGAAGAGGCCGCTGATGATACGGGAAAGGTGATATCACTTCTGGAGCAGTCATTGACCGCCAATAGCAACAACGCTTCTTGCCGCAAGGACCCAGAGTTTGATAAGGCCATTGATGCAATTTACGCCATGGCTGATTTAGGGTTACTGAAGCTGTGTGATGATCTGTGGTGCTTTGCTATTGATCTAATGAACGATGACCGCACCCGGCGCTGCTTCATGGCTCTGAAGTCGGAAAGTGACAGGTTGGCGTGGCTGAAATTCAGGTTTAACAAGTTCAATGACAATTGAGTATGTGATGGTGACGTTGGGATGCTTTCAAGTGTTGTTCTTCAAGACTATTGTTGCCCTGTTTTCCTGGTTGTGTTATGTGGATTTTCTATGTGGATTTAGGATGGTTTGCGAGACTTTGTTGCTTTGTTTTATGGGGTTCATTTGCGAGACAGTTTTCGAATGGTTATCTTATTTGGATTTTCTTAGGTTGTGACCAAACATGCTTACTCTTTCAATGAATATTTGAACCGAGAGTTGTGCTTTCATTTAGGGCTTGCATAATAGGTTGCTTGCATATCGTGAGCATTTCAACATTTACCGTTACATTTTTCAGGAATACTTGGCACGATGACGGGGCCACATGTGCGGGGATTGTCTACCACACAAATTATAATCATTTTAGGCCTTCTCGCGCTCCTTAAGATCCGGAAGCGTAAGCGTTTAACGAACACGTACTTCCGCAAGTACGTGCATAAGGTCCCTTGTTTCACTTCACCTCTCACTGGTCATCTTTGGATGCGAGAGATTATGGATTCTGGCTCCGAAGTCCGATGCATCAATGCGTTCAGGATGGAGCGACACGTTCTTGTGAGACTGTGTGATGAGCTGCAAGCCCACCATGGTCTGAAACCCTCGAGGAACATGACAGTACTAGAGAAGGTAGGAATACTCTTGTACACCGTTGCAGTGGGGGCCTCGAACCGGGCAGCATGCGAGCGGTTTCAACGATCTGGGGACACCATAAGCCGCACCATCCATGAGGTCCTTAACTCGATGACAGGGAGTTCGACTGGGTCGGGAGGGCTAGCTGGCCGGATGTTGACCCCCCGGGATCCGATGTTCACAACTATCCCCGAACAAGTCGAGCACGATACTCGGTACAACCTGTTCAAGGTATTCGTGACGCCCCCTTGCGAATGTATTTAGTTATTATAATTAGTTTGACAATCTTATTTCCCGTTTGGTCGTGCGACTGCAGGGTGCGATTGGTTGTATTGATGGGACCCACATTTCATGTTGTGTGCCCCGAGCCGAACAATTGCCTTATCGAAACCGAAAGGGAGTATGCTCGTTCAATGTGATGGCGGTGTGTGACTTCGACATGCTATTCACCTTCATTTCGTGCGGGTGGGAGGGGAGTGCACACGACGCGCGTGTATTTGATCATGCTCTTAACACACCCGAAATGAACTTCCCCCACCCTCCTCCCGGTTAGTTGGTTTTGTCGTCGGACTCAAATTATGAATTTCCCCGTTAATCGTATTTAGGTTAAATGCATGTCGGTATTGGTGTAGGGAAATACTATCTTGTCGACAAGGGATACCCGGACCGGGCTGGATACATGGTGCCCTACAACAAGGTGAAGTATCACTTGTCGCAATTTCAGAACGCGGTCCCGAGGAGTGCAGAGCAAGCTTTCAACAAGGTTCACTCGTCCTTGCGGGGATGCATTGAGAGGTGCTTCGGGGTGTTGAAGAAAAGGTTTCGTATGTTGATTCAAATGCCTAGCTATTCCCTTGACACACAAATCGACCTAATCATGTTCTGCTTTTCCATCCACAACTTCATTATTCGTAACCGGGTCCAAGACACATACCTCGAGGATGAGTATGATGACCCGGACCTACCCCCTCCTATTAGACCCGAACGAGGTGTGGACAACGCACCGGGTGGCATGAGGCGGGTCAGAGATGAGATTGCCTCGGAGATTTGGAAGGCACGACGCTATTGGTGAGGATTACCGAATGCTGGGTCAATTAGGTCCTTGACTCGATTCGGGATGGTTTTTTTGTTGGTCACTAATGGAGTGTTATATATTACACTTTGTTCACTGACTCGTGAACCTATACTTTTGTGAACTAATTGTAAACGAAAGTGAACTTTCGTAATGAACTTTATGATGTAACTGCAAACGATCTGGCGTCTAGTTATTATACAACTAGTTACGAATTCAATAGTCATATATGATTAGTTAAAGTCATTTGCAAATTCAAATATAAAATATCCGAATTTGGAAAAAAAATGCATCAATTCGTATTTTCCATTTTAATAAAGAAATAATCTAGATCAATATATTCATCGATATATAACAATCATCCGTGTTCATTTTTGAATCCAATGTAAACTTAAGAATGTCATTACATATGACAACGTTAAAGAAAACAATTTTTCTTACTACCAACATTTACGTGATTTTGGGCGTATTTTTGTAATTTTCGCCATATTTTTATAATTTTTTGGGCATATTTTTATAATTTTTTATTACTACAAACCTTTACCTGAATTTTGGCCATATTTTTCTAATTTTTATGCATACTTTTCAAAGCTGTTTGTCCTCTTCACTAACGCCTTGTCCTCTCGCCGGTCTCCCCTCTCACCAGATAACGGAGCTCCAAGTTCACTAGCCCTCTCCGCCTTCTCCTCGAGTCCGGATCTGTTCCCACGCCGACACCAGCCGCCTCCAGTCCCACGGGTTTGCCAACCAGAGTTATTTCTTTGCGCCTCTGTTGGATCTAGATTGGTACGTCTAAATTGCAATTAATTTTCTTTCTATGAACAATCGCTTCTCCTACAATTACTTGTCAGAATTTATGATGTGAGAAATTGTGAATCTTTTTTATGCACGATTTCAACTATTGCCAAGATTATCTTCAGGTCAATCGAACTTGTTCTTGTGTTCAATTTCCCAACGTATCACGTGGTTGTACCTGTATGCATGATTTCAAATGTTGGCAGGAATCCTAGGGTTTCTGTTTCTAATTGGTTCTTCTGGATGAGTTGCAGTGAATTGCATAACTGCATTCTCATGGTTTTGGCTAACAAGCTTGTTCATTCTACATGATATGCTGGTTACTTGACATCTGCTATGCGGCTTAAGCACTGATTTGATGTTGTTTCTCAGTTCGGGGTTTAGGGTTTTATGTTTGGGATTTAAGTGTTGTTTTGGTAAGAGTGGCAGCACTTTGCATCATCGTAACTCTGTAGGAGATGTGCATGAAGTATGAATTTTTCATTATCTCCATTTCGGAGATGGAAAGTCATTTTGGGATGCCCCTTACATATTGCTTTCTTCATGTTCATCTGCCATGTTTTATTGACCATTTCATTCTCTCGAGCGTAATGACACGCTCCCATCTATCACTTGAATTGCAAAACTGAGATGTTGTTGTAAATGATGTTATGCAAGTGTACGAAAGGATTATGTTGTTATGCTGAATTGCGTGTATGCTTTGTATGTTGATGTGAAGGAGATGTCGACAGCATCAACCGGTTGGAATTACCTGGGAACGACCGATGGGCCTCAATCGGGTTACCATGTTTGTCTTTGTGGTGCGACGGCTACCATGAAATACTCTGGAACGGTGGCCAACCCTGGACGACGCTTCTATAGTTGTGCGAACTATATGGTATGCTATCTCCAAATAAAAAGTATGATATGCCACTCGTTCTTGCTAATTGGTATGATATGTGTTGTTTCATCGTGTTTTTTGTTCAGAAGCACAAAAGCTGTGGCTTTTTCCTATGGGTTGATCCACCTCTACCGGACGAAGTTAAGCGTGCCATCAAAAGGCTTATAAAGGAGAAAGAAGAGGAGAGGGACAAGGCAAGACGCAAAGCTAATTTGCTGCTGAAGCTGTTACTTGTTATAACATTTGTTCATGTAGTTCACTTTGTGTTCAACTAGGGATGAGTGTAATTTGTAAGCTGACAATATTATGTGACTTCGGTACTAGACAATGAGACTGTAGTTATGTAACTTATTAATTTATGTCACCGGCTGTATGTTAAAACAAAACAATAAACTTTCAAAACAACAAGTTCTACATTCATCACAATCAAGGCAATCCATTAGAAATCCATTACATTAACTTCAGTGAAGATGAACCGACCGAAATGAAATTCAAGTTGCTTCAAAGAAAAAACATTGAAATGGAAAACCACGCTGAAATCGTACTTCCACAAGATCACCAACATGAGCTCTCACCACCACAACCTTGCTAGAATTCCTCTGACTTTGTTTCTTCGGATCCACCACTTGTCCCGCCTGCTTTGTACTCGGTGGCAATGATCTCGCCCCCGTCCTCCATACCGAGCTGCAAAAATAAACCATATTAGGCTGAATAATAAACTGAAATGGGGTGAAGGTGTTTCTTAGCCTTACATCTAAAGGGCTGACATATTGAATTAGGTCAGTGATTCGTTCCCCATCGAAGTAGAAATCAAACCCATCGCATTGCCAGGTCCGTTGTTCCATATATGCGGTAAACAGTTTTTTGAGGGGCGTCGATCGTTGTAATTTAGTCACAACTCGCCATCCTTGCTGCATGAGAAGCGAATGAGTATGCTCAATATATGCATGAAATGTAAGGCTCCGTTTTTGTAATCTCAAGTTTTTGCATGGATTGCGTGAGGTTTTACGAACTCACCGGCCCAACGATGCTCACTTCCAGCTTCGCGGGCCTCACAGGGCTGTTGCTGCCAACTGACTCCATGCTAGCCGACGGCCTAGATCGAGAACGGGCCTGCCGAGCTTGAGCAAGGGCACGCATGCCAGCCATCGGGTTCGATGAGCCAACATTATTGTACTCTGGGCCAACGTTATTGTACTCTGGGGCAACAAACAACCCGAGCTCGGTTGACCTGCATGAGTCATAGTGTTGATGGATCTATGTGGTCTACGTTTTTTGGTTGGGTTTAAACACAAGTAGTGTACTCTAATATGATAAAATCTAATAAACATATTATAGCAAGATCTAAATTGAGTGTTCAAAGGTTCATAGCCTCAAGCAGACGATAGTTAAAAAAGTCATACACAAACAGGAAGCAAACTAATAACATATTACACATAGGTTCATAAGACCAGCAAACTTCATCACTTACATCCAAACCACGCACTTAATTCCATCCCTAAACAGCCACAAACAGAAACTACCAAATCCTCTATTACATACCCATAAAAAGTTTCAAGGAGAGTTCGGGAAAAAGCATTAAAACACAACACAAAGGCAAGGAAAACGGGTTTACTCGGACTCGTAGTTAGCATTCACTGGGTTCGGAGGAGGTGGCGGGACCTGCATGTACATCCCCCCGTAGGCCGCCTCCCACGTTGCAACCTTCTCGCGGTCAATGTCCAATCTCCTCACCTTCCTTGCAAGGTCTCCGCAAACCTAACATGTAGTCAGATTATAGCAAACTCTTAGCCAACTAAACGTAACCTATTTAAGCGGGCAAATTTTTTGAGACCTACTCACCTGAGTGGCGTTTGCCCACCACTGGTCATCAGCCACCAAATTCCCGGTCTCTTGGTCCCACGTGAACTGAATCCCAGCTCGCCTCATATTCTCGTACATCCTCCACTTCTTCTTGTTGTAGTTAAACCTGTTCTTGAATTGCATGGGCGCGACAGCGTGTCCAGTCCTTGCAAAAAACATGTTGGCCACGGCTCTCCAGTTTGTGTGACTGGTCTCTCCCATGAAGTTCCTCCTCTGCATATAGATGTCGTACAAGTCCTCATCCATGGCTGCGTTCCAGGTGAATTCCCCTGCCATCGTTGCCCTACAAACAGGAAGGTTGTTGTAAACAAAAACACAAACATATTTTCAGAATATTGTTGAAAGAGTTTTTGACACAAAATTCATACCTGAAGTTACAGATTTCTTGGTCTGTGTTGGGGTTGAGCAGATGTTGAGGCACAAATTGAGCTGCCCACTCCAACCCTTTTATAGACATATTGCACCTGTTATAAATAAAAAAATTAAAAAGCTCATCAATGGAGCTGACTCAACTGTCTACTTGTTAATGCATGCATAACTACATCCATGCGTCAGTGCAGCTGGGCTGGAGATGTCTAAACACAATTTTGAACAGTATGAATGCAACAGTATCAATGCAGCATTGACTGGACACGAAACTACAGCTTTTTTACAGCTGTTTTGCACAGTACCAATGCAGCTATGATCACTATCAATGCACACACAGTTTATTTCCAGCTTTCAACGTTATCAATGCACACAAATTGATTTCAAACAATTCACATTTATTAGTGACAACAGTTTTGCGTATTTTAACCCTATCAAGTTCATCTTAGGCCAAGTCACAGCTTACATTTGAAGCACAATGTTAAGCACCGTTTGCTGAAAACATTTTTTTCCCACACAAGTTAATTCTGTCATATAAAGCCATATTAGAAAACTATTTTGCAGCTTTAAGTCACAAAAATAATGGATAATCTTTATTGGACATTGCTAGACATGCCAGTTTTGAATTATAGAAAGGAAATAAGTCACAAAATACATAAGACAGGCCAGTTCTGACACTATTTTGCACCTTTCACTCACACAATTAATTGTCATAGAAACCCACTGATAATCATTAATTGATATTGCTACCCGTTCCAGTTTTGATGCATTGAAACTATTTTGCAGATTTCATAAACAGTTTTGAAAACTATCAATGCATCAATGCATGTAAAAACCAGTTTCCAGCTTTTTGCAGCTGGGAAAATAACAATTTTATTGGAAACAGCACAAAAAACATGAAGAGGAGGCAAGCCACATGCCTAAAACCAAATTTAAAAAAGGAGAGAAAAGGGTAGAACATATCTCAATATTGAAGCTTCACTCTCTGCACCAAATTCATATTTATTGCAACTTTATTCCCTTCAAAGATTCTGCATCATATTCAGAAGTTCAATTTTATCATGTACTCTTATTAAAATAATCATAAAATCAAAGAGAAGAAGTACAAGGCAAATAGAGAAAACAAAAACACATACTACTGACTAGATCACTCACTCCTCCAATGAAAGTGTTTCTAAATAAAGCATTTTTGCTTCTGTTAAATTGTTTTGCACTAGTTAGACTCATTAATGATTAACCTTTGTGAAAATAAGCAAACTAAAATCTCAAATTCGGTTGCAAAAGATAACAGAACATATTTGTAAAAATGTTTGACCTTCTAGCTGAATTCATTCTTCACACTCAATTTTGCCCTTTAGATGAACAGCCAGATCCTGAGACCCTGAGAAATGCAATTGAAGCTGTAATTGTGTCCAATTTTGCCAAACTTGATTCATTTATTTTAACATGATTGTGAAAACAAGTGCTTCAATTTTGCCAATGTTGTAATTGTGTTGAAATCTGATTCAGAGAAAAGGCAGTGCTCAAAATAAACAAAACACTTTGCAGCTAACATTATCTTGCAGAACTAAACCTCCAAAACAATTTTTATTTTATCCTCAAACCAATTTGAACAATTCCATCCGACATCACATTATCAAAAAATAGCAACTGTGACAAAAAAAACATAAACAATATTTGTTGGACAAAAGCACAAGCCAGAATCAGTTTTCTAAGAATATGCACATTCATTTTAAACATACCAAGATGTAACTCAATTTTAATTTTATCCTCAATAACAATTCCAGCATGCAGCACATTCACCAAGATAAGCAATATTACAAAGAACCTGAACAATAATAGTTGGAAAAAAAGACAAGCCAAATTCAGTTTTCTAAGAATATGCACATTCATTTTCAACATACAAAGGTTTGGAAATCATCCATGTGATCAAATTGCTCTCTAATCATTACAAGTTTAAATGGTTTAAGTGTTCACACTCAAGTGGTACTCAATACTAAAATGATCAAGTGCAACAGAGGTCAAAAAACAGAGATATAAAGGTACCTCAAGTAGATGGGGAGGAGGTGAATCCATGTTTACAATCACAAGGTCCATCATTTACCTCAAACTACTTTACCTGCAAGACAAAAAGTTTTTAATCCATGATAGGTGATTCTAAAATACATCAGAAATGTAGAGGTTTTGCTGTTGAAATTAGATGCTAGCTATTCTAAAATACATCAGAAGTTCAAATTCAAGCTGAACTTTAGGTTTACATAACTCATTTCAATAAGCTATGAGATTTTCCAAATTTGGCTTGGTTTGGAACTTACAACAAACATAAGATCTGCAACTTTGAGCCAAGCAGAATTCCTTGGCTTCAAACTTGTATCCAAGGCCCCAATATGTTGGAAATTTCCAATTCCAACACCACAAGCTTCCTACACGGCCATTTCCATATAGAGACCAAAAAATCAAAAGAACCATGTTCAATCCACTACATAATCTGGGTATGGGATTTAAGAATTAGTTTTATATCATTCAACTGAACTAGTATTGCTTACAGGTCCTCCTTGGAGCCATAACACAATTGGCCATGGCTTCTTGGGGACTTCAACCAATGGCCTTTTGTAAACTCCTTTCGAACAAGTGTGCTTCTGCATCTACAAAATCACACCAACATCACAAGTTGCTTAAAATCAATCAGCAAACTGATGGATAATTAGAAAAATAATTAATCTTTCTTAAGAAATGCATGAAACTAAATTGTGGGTATTGTTCTTTGAAGGATTAAACTTACTGGGTATGACTTCAACATAGCCACAATCCTGTGAATCGTCATCATGATGATGCCTGGTTCCAGATGTAGGTCTTCCATGAACACAAGATGGAGCACAGATTAGAGCAGCCAGAGAAAGAAGAAGACAAACAAGTAGAGCACAAAAACCATTTGTCCTTACCTTTGCTCCTCTTTTTTTGTAAAGCATAAACGAATCCACTCTTAAGTCACCCAGAAAGAGCTTATGAGAAATACACAGACCCAGAAGCCTGAAATGGAGAACTACAAAATGTTCAAAACTGACAATGAATCATGACAACACAATCCAAAACTTATTATTCAAAACTGACCAACCTTTCATGTTTGAACACCAACATCTCCAATGATTGTTCCTGGTTCAAGCTTATGATCTCTAATGCAACCTCCAATATTATCAACTGGGAAAAACAAAACACTTGATATATAAACACTGAAATCACACAACTAACAAGTACAATGCTGATTGTTCTTCATGAATGTTGTTGTTATTACTGAAGTTACAATTTGTTCATATAAACACTGAAATCACACAACTAATTACTGAGTGTATTCTGTAAACCTAGACCTATAGTTTCACAGATTAATGCAATTCGCCTACAAAATGCTCAGTGCTGTTGTAATCCTAAAGCTAGGGTGTCAGAGATGAATGCAATTTGTAAAGAAAACGTACCATGAAGCTAGGGTTAGTGCATTTCAGATCTGTGGCAGGAACCTAGGGTTTCTCGATTTCAAACCTGTCAAACCAAGAGGAGGCAAGAGTGAATCCGAAAGCTGGAAAACCAAAACACAGAGGAAAGGGAACGGATTACTTACCAGTCGCCTAGGGTTCTTCGAAAATCGCTGGCCCTCGCTCCAGATCTGTGGACTTCGATTGAGATCTGTGGAAGAGAGGGAAAATCAGGTGTTTATCGAAGACGGAATAACACAAAGGGAGAAGAGTCGGGACTTAACTGGTGCGAACGGGCTCGCCGGTGAGGCTTCGAAGCGACCTCGTCGGCGACAAAGCAAGGGTGTAGATCTGGATCTCGAGCTTCTTCCAAAATCGCCCAGTAGAGAACAACATTTCGGAGATGAGAGGTAATGTGATTATTTGAAATTATGGAGGGGCATTGAGGAGACGCTAGGATGCAAAATACAGAGACGCTACTCGGAGAAGCTCGTTGGAAACGCTACAATCTGGGGGGGGGGTAGGGGGTAGCGTCTAGCGGAATTTCGCCTACCATCTACCTCCACCCGCTACACCCGAACACACAACCGGCGTAGCGTCTTGTGGAAGACAAGCTCCATCTAGCCATAAAACGCTAATGCCGAACGGGGCCTAAGACTGCATTTACGAGGTTGGCTTCAGGCTTTTGTTTTGCGGTTTTTTGTGCTCTGTCTTTGAGTCTTTTGAGTTGTGTCTAGGCTTTTTTGTTGTCGTCCCCTCAATGAAGGATTGCTGAATGTTTTTCTAGTATACCACCATAGCATGACGACGCAATCCTTCTTGAGCCCTTCGCTTTCGCATCGTGTTCGTGATGGCAGTTTATGCTTCGCATGAGGAGCTGACCATCATTTGAACCTTTGTTGGGGTATTGAAGAAGCTAGTGGTTTTGAGTTATATTTTTTCTAAACCTTTTTGTTCGGGTTAGCTCTGTAAATTCTGTCCCTCTATTAATTCATTCATTTACCTTTGGTGAACTTCAATTTATCCAATAAACAACTAAGTATGACATCGTCATGACAAAGGTGTTGTGAAGACATCGACAACTTGAGTTGAGGTGGCCGGGCAACTAAACGATGGAGACGAGCCCTTCTTGCAACTCATGTCGAATGAAGGTTGACAATTTGGATCGATCGATGTGTTCGTATGCTCGTGAAACACAGGGTTACAAGCAATGTGAATGGTTGCTTGACTATCACACCTAAAGGACCGTCAAACTTTCAATCCATGGAGCAACCTTGATAGTCAAGCCAATTCATAGTACGTGAGGCACCTCAAAGAGATATATGCTTCAAAAATGGATAAGTGCACGTTAGACTGACTTTTTTACTTTCAAAAAAACCATTCACAGTCGAATTTTAACAACATCATTCCTAGTCGTTACTATGACTTGTTATAGTTTGGTTGAGAAATATGTTTTCGAAGAGAAAGTAATTTTTGTTATATTAGAAAATGTAAAAAAAATAAAGAAGAGTTCACTAATTTGAATGAGATAGAAAGCACTTTCTTTTTAGAAAGTACTCATAAGTGAAAAAGAGAATGAGGTTTATATCATTGAGCTTGAAAAACAAAAGATTTCCAATTTTTCCTGGGAAACCAAGAGAAATATTATGATAAGATATCTACCCTGGAGACCTTATAACACCACGATTGTCCAAGTTTGTTTTAGTTTCAAAGCATTGAAATCCATTTATAGTTTTTTTTGATATTAAAAAATGGTTTCACTTTAACAAAACACAACTTCTAAAATCCCTAAACCAAAGTCAAACTAAATAACAGTTCGGTTATTGTTTCGTTGTTTCAGTTTTGTTCAAATCATGAACAACCTTACTAGTGAGAGGTATGAGGACTTACAAAGTCTTCACTTAGATAAAAAAAATCAAATCTCATCATCTTTTCTTCGATTAGGTCGAGTATTTCAATGCAAGAGAGTTCATTTATTTTAGTTTGTAGTGGTGGTTGATTGTATGACAAGTTTAGGTTTTTATCATAGAAAGTGGGTTTCTCGTAAAAAAAAAAGTTTATGTTCATAGTCCATAGACTTGTCAAATAAGTGATTTCAGTCGGATTCGAGTTCGATCATTTTGGGTTCGAATCAAGTCATAATATGTTATTGTGTTTGTTTAGGTCAATCCAACTGATCAACCGATCAAGAACTCAATAGGTCCAGACCATGTTTAGGTTTTAGGGTATAAGGTTTAGAGAATTGCAGCCATATCCCATTTGGGTGAATCGAACACAATTTTTTGTTGACCTACTACTTTTCGAGTCAAGTTTGATTCGAATCTATTTTTTGGGCTTCGTTTGATTCCACCGGTTGTAGGTGGCTTATCCACCGAGACGTGACAGGGTAGTTCTGGCCTGCAGATCGGACCAATTGGAGTTGAAAGATCTCCAACCCCTTGAACCGGAGCTAACGATCACCTGAGCAGATCTGTTGTGGAGGTGTGAGACCATCTCGTTGGAGTGCTTTGTGCATTCTTCTTCTTCATTGAATTAAATAAATCTCTAGATTTAGGACAATTACTTTCTAAAGTTTTCTAAAATTGAACTGAGCAAAGCTTGTTCTTCACTTAAGATTGAAATTGGGAATCCGAACTCTGATTCTCTTTCTTAGCTCTAGCTATAAGAAGACAAGGAGAAAAAGGAGTGCTAGATGAAATGACAATAATGTCCCTGTTGTGCTTTTGTAAGATTTGAGGGATTAGTTTAGGGGTTTGATATTCCATTGAAACCAAAAACAAAAAAAGTTATGTATACCTCCGGCCCAAAAGGTCAGAACACCGGACTTCCGGTCTACCACATCAGAACAGATCCATCATTTAATCAGATCTTGGTGTACACCACTACTCTGGTACGGGTGGAAACAACATTAGCCCTTTTTTGGATAGCCACCATTTGTAACGTCGTAGTGGATCACATGTGTGTAGGATTTTTTTTTTTTGACTTGGTGAGAATTAGGAACCCTACTTAAGTCGGGAAGCCTAAAGCATCCTTTCGGATGAGAGCTAAAAGCTCACGATGGTTCGAAATTACTTCCCATGGGAAACTGTGGTCCAAATTCACGATTTTACCGGCCAGAATATTACATTTTTCTATCTACATGAGAAAGTTTGACTGTCTCAAATTCTCTAAGAGATACAATAATATCCACAATAACTCTTTCTATTTCCCACGGACAACTTTTATGTCCTTGCACGGTTTTGATCAATTTCTAATTTCCATACCCTTCTATTTTTTGCTTCATCGATTCCATCACGTAAAGCCAAGGCTTTTGACACAAGAGCTGACGCATTCCCAAATATGCTCACTGTCCCACTTATTGGGCATCCATTAATATCTCTTATTATCAATCCTCCTGACGAGCTCCCATTGTTCAGCCTGAATCCGTCAAAATTTAATTTTACAAAATCATGTCTCGGCTTCTTCCATTTATTTTGTTTCCTTCTTTCTACAACTATTTACTTAGGAGAGACCTTAAGGTCCTTTTCTTCGTCATCTTGCCATTTTTTAGCCTGTTCCCATTGTCTTAATTGGATTGTAATATACAAGTTGAGGTCTTCGATCACATCATTATTTTCTTGTTGGAATGCTAGTTTATTTCTTTGATGCCAAATACTCCACCAAACAACTGCTAATTTTGTCAACTCTTTCTTCCCAAGAATATTCCTCATCTCAGAAAGAACATTCCTTGGGTTTTGAAGTGATGGACTATAGTTTCAGAGAGTATTTTCAGTACTTGTATTTATACTTTTTATGATCTTTAATGTGTAGGAGCATTTGATCATTAGATGGATCAAATTCTCATGTAAACTATTGCACATTAAACAACCAGGAGGGATTGCAACCTGTTTTTCACTCAATCTATGCTTTGTTGGGAGTCCATTCATATCGATTTCCCATACAAAATTCTTTACTTTTGGGTAGGTATCCAATTTCCAAATCCAAGTATTCGAATTGGAGTTCATCAAGCTTTCTTTAGTTATCAGGCTTAAGGCCGATGCCGTTGAAAACCACGCATTCTTACTTGGTGCCCGTACAATTCGGTCTTCTATGTCGTTTCTCGGAATCGGGATTGCAATTATCTTATCTACTATATTTCTTGGAACAACCTAAAGCAAATAATTCTTTTTCCAATTTTTTCCGGGTGTAATGAAGTGTTCAACCTTCTGTTGCTCATTTTCTGCATTATTTCTTATAGCGAAGTTTAGAAGCGGTTCTTGAAGAACCCAGTTATCTTTCCAGAAATTAATCGATTTCCCATTGCCTAGCTGCCATTTGAGTCCTTCCTGAAATTCTGGTCTTAGTTTCATTAATTGTTTTCATGATGAATTGGACTTAATTTCATCGGTTGCAAGAGTATGCTCTCTTAAGTATTTTTTCCGTAATGAATCTTACCCAAATGTTGTTTTGATTTGTCGGGATTTTCCATAACAACTTCATTTGAAGGGCTTTGTTCATGTCGTCCGCTTTCTAATTCCTAGTCCTCCACACTCTTTTGGTTTGCATATTCTATCCCAACTTACCAACAGTTTATATTGTCTGTCGTTGTTCCATAAGAAACTCCTGTTAGTTGCATCAATTTCTTCGTGTATGTATTTAGGTAGCATAAAGCTTTGCATTAAATAATTTGGTTTCGTTGTCAGATTCGATCTTATTAGTATCGAGCGTTCTTCTTAAGATAACAAATTAGCTTTCCACTTAGTCAGTTGTGGTTGTACATTTCCTATTGTTTCTTGAAACATTTCCTTATTTATTTTTCCATTGATAATCGGACAACCAAGATATTTTCTAGATTCGTCACTGTATTAATACCACACGTGTGTAAAATTATCGACATTTCATCTTCAAAATGTCAAAAACAATTCAACCAAAAAACAATGTCATCAAAAAAGATATATGACCATAAAAATACAGAAAGGTAGGATCGAAATTCCGCTCATAGAAATTCAGAACTGCGGACCGGGATTAGTAGGGTCAATTTTCTTGGGCCGATAGCCCGACTTTCGTCTCTATCTCTGGCCCGAGCCCGATGCATCAGACTTGCAGAGCTATAAACTCCTCCCTCTCGTCGTCTTCGCACCGCTACAAAACCAGGAGTTGAAGTGTTGAACAAGACTCTTCCTCTTCTTCTCTTTCAGACGTACAAATCCAACTTCACAAGAGCCAGCCATGGCGTACACTCAGTTCAAAGGCCAACCACGCCTTCCTCAATTCGCACTCCCCAAGCGCTACGATGTCAATCTCAAGCCGGATCTCGTCGCCTGTAAGTTCGCCGGAGACGTCTCCATCGACGTGGAGATCGTTTCTCCCACCAAGTTCCTCGTCCTCAACGCCGCCGACCTCGATGTCGATTCCAATTCCGTCTCCTTCACTCCGCAATCGGCTTCCCAGGTAACAGCGGACGTCTCTAATTTTTTGATTTAGTTCTTTTGTTCGGATGATCAGTTTTTGTTCGATTTATAGGAATTGAGAGCCATTGGTGTTGGATTCGTACCGGAGGATGAGATTTTGGTGGCGGAATTCGCAGATGAGCTGCCTAAGGGAGTTGGTGTTTTGAAGATTAAGTTTGAAGGAACCTTGAATGACAAAATGAAAGGCTTCTACAGAAGGTCGTTTTTTTTGTCTATGAGATTCTTAGATTTCTATCAGTTTAATCCAATAGTGTTTTACAATGTGATCACGTGGCTAGTATTGAGTTTGATTTTGTGAAACGTTTTCCAGTGTTTATGAGATTAATGGAGAAAAGAGGAACATGGCAGTAACACAGTTTGAAGCAACTGATGCTCGCCGCTGTTTCCCATGTTGGGATGAACCAGCTGCCAAGGTTAGTCTTTCAATCTTTCAATTAGGTGACAAAGGAGTGCAGTTTTTTCTTTGATTGATCAGAAATTCCAGATGCAAATGTGAAGTTGTGTACTGGTAGAAGTCATAGGAAAAAGACAATTAGGGATTTAGGATTGAAGTTTATGTAATTGAAGTCAGAAATATATATGATCATAATAATCTGTTGGTTAATCTGACCATGAAGGAAAAAGACAAATGCTAACTACTACCTACGTAGATTTGATTAAACTTTCAAGCGTTTTTGTATATGATTTCATGCCGGAAGTTTCAAGCGTGAATGAAAATTTATTAGTGTTAGTTTATAAAGATCCAAACTTGTACAAGAAACTATTTTTTTTCTCTGAAAGTTCCCTGCATAATTTCATGACATGCGGAATTTAGGTGCATATTTTTTTGGGTATCCAATCAATGATGGCATCTTATTCCAACTATTATAGTACACCTTTATTGCCTTTGTTGATTGCGTAAAGACATGGCAACATGCAATTTACAAAAAGCTATATTCCTGAAACTGAAGCTGTAGATACTACTGTAGATCAGGAAATTCATTTTAGCACTATGGCCATGTTCTTTGTATTTTGCTTGCAACTTCACCGTATGAAGGATTCATGTGTGACTTCTATTGTTTTAGGCTACTTTTAAGCTGACACTGGTTGTGCCTAACGACGTAAAGGCCCTTTCCAACATGCCTGTGGTTGAAGAAAAACAAGAAGGAAGCTGTAAAACAGTTTACTTTGAGGAAACACCAATTATGTCTACATACTTGGTCGCATTTGTGATTGGCTTGTTTGATTATTTGGAGGATCATACTGATGATGGTACTCATACCTTTTTTTTGATTATCTGAGGAAACTATAAAACAGTTTACTTGGAAGAAAAGACAATTATCTCTAGTTTAGTACTTTAGTATGAAATGTTAAAAATGCCTTTGGTTTTCATCATAGTTTGAATCCAATACAGGTGTCAAAGTTCGGGTTTATTGCCAGGTTGGTAAGGCAAGTCAAGGGAAGTTTGCATTGGATGTTGCTGTCAAGACACTAGAACTCTACAAAAAGTACTTGCTTTTGCTCTTCAATAATTAAAATATGGAAATTGTAATTCCAGACATAATTCTATAGTATCGGGAAAGATGTTAAAGATTGCCATATCAAATTGTATGATACAGGTACTTTGACGTGCCATATCCACTTCCCAAATTGGATATGGTTGCTATTCCTGACTTTGCTGCTGGTGCCATGGAGAATTATGGTTTGGTCACTTATCGTGAAACTGCTTTGCTATATGATGAGAAACACTCTGCAGCTGCTAACAAGCAGAGGGTAATTGCTTGTCCTTTATTGCAGCTTAAAGATTTAACTATGTTACTTGAAATTTAGAACCTAATATATATATATTAAACAACTTTTGGCCAGGTTGCAATTGTTGTTGCTCATGAACTGGCTCATCAATGGTTTGGCAACCTCGTGACTATGGAATGGTGGACACACTTGTGGTTGAACGAGGGGTTTGCTACCTGGGTATTTTTCTACTCCCATTCGACTTAAAATTAGAAAGTTGTCTCATAATTTATTTGCAGCTAATGGGTTTTTGATGCACTATAGGTGTCATATTTGGCAATTGATGGCTTGTTTCCAGAATGGAAAATCTGGACTCAGTTTCTTGAACAAACAACTCAGGGTCTTAGACTGGATGGACTTTCAGAATCCCATCCCATTGAGGTATAGAGTTAGCATTTCAGAATCCTTCCCAAATTTATTGCATACACAAGTATATTTGGTCTCAATAAATGCACTGAATGGAAATTTTGATTATTTGTCAACCCAGGTGGAGATAAATCATGCTTCTGAGGTTGATGAAATTTTTGATGCCATTAGTTACATGAAAGGAGCATCAGTTATCCGGATGTTGCAAAGCTATATTGGTGCCGATTGTTTTCAGGTTGAATTTTCTGTATTATTAAGCTCTGTTTATGAATGTACCTTGAAGTTCTTTTAATTTAGTTTCACCGTTTCTTGTCAAAGAAAAAGTTCATTGAGGACGTGACAAGTTGACATAGCATTTGCATGGTTTCATCGCATCCTAAATGCTTTTTTATTTGTATGTATAACTCACTTGTGCAAACAGAGGGCACTTGCTTCATACATTAAAAAACATGCCTACTCAAATGCAAAGACGGAAGACCTGTGGGCTGCTATTGAAAAGGAGTCCGGTGAACCAGTAACACAGTTGATGACTTCGTGGACAAAGCAAATGGGGTATCCTGTTGTTTCTGTGAAAGTTAATGATCAAAAGCTTGAATTTGAACAGGTTCCTATTATATCTCTTCTTTTCCTGCTTTGTATTTTCAACCTGTTGTCAAATGATTCTGGTCAGCTTAAATGGTTCTAGAGAACTAATAATCTTTCCAATGGGTTTCAGTCTCAGTTTCTGCTGAGTGGTTCAGCTGGTAATGGCCAATGGATTGTCCCCATCACATTATGTCGCGGTTCTTATGATTCTCACAATAACTCTCTACTAAAATCGAAGTCCGAAAGTATTGATATTGGAGAGAGTGCCTGGATTAAAGTTAATGTGGACCAAACAGGTTTCTACAGAGTCAAATATGACGAGAAACTTGCAGCAAAACTTCTGCCTGCAATTGAGAATAACCAGTTAACTCCAACCGATAGATTTGGTACATTTTTTTATTATATGTAATTGGTACAATATCTGTGTGATTTGTTTTCCATTGACAATAACTCGTATGCTCTGGTAACAGGTGTTTTGGATGATACATTCGCCCTGTGCACAGCTGGCCAGATACCATTGAGTTCCTTACTTACATTGATGCGTTCATATGCAAAGGAACTTGATTACACAGTTCTCTCTAACCTCATTGATGTAATATTCTCCTCCATGAACTTGCTTATTGTAGATTTAAGGGATGTTTAAAGCTAATCTTTGGTTTTTTTTTTGCCACTGTTTGCAGGTAAGCTACAAAGTATCTAGAATAGTGGCTGATGCAGCTCCCCAAATTGCTAATAATGTGAAGCAGTTTTTCACCATCCTTTTCCAATACCCTGCAGTGTTAGTATTATCTTTGATTAATCATGTGGCCAGATTTCAATTATAATGGATTTGGTAATAATACATCAATCATTTTGTTCCCCACAGAAAATTAGGCTGGGAGCCTAAGCAAGGTGAGAGCCATTTGGATGCTATGTTGAGAGGCGAGCTTTTGACTGCACTTGCTGATCTTGGAGATGAAAGTACCATAGATGAAGCTATCAAGCGCTTTAATGCATTCTTAGAAGACAGAAATTCACCACTTCTCCCACCAGATGTCAGAAAGGTGGGCTTTTAACCAATAACTGGCTGACTTTATTTTTAGTCAATTGCTTCTTGTTAACTATTGTGCTCGCAGGCATCATATGTGGCTGTAATGCGAAAAGTCACAAAATCAAACAGATCAGGCTTCGACAATTTGTTGAGGGTGTACAGAGAGACTGAACTAAGCCAGGAAAAGACTCGTATACTTGGTAAATTAAGTTAAGTTAAATATGAAACATAACTGTCTATGAAAACTCACAACTGGGTTAATAAATATTGTGATGATTTTTTTTCCTCTCAGGCTCATTGGCATCCTGTCCAGACACAGATGTTGTCCTTGAAGTTCTTAACTTCTTGCTGTCTTCTGAGGTAAATTTAGTCTTGTTACTCTTGTAAAAGCAGCAGCAGATTAGTTTGAATGCAAATGACTGAATTTTATCCCTTTTGAAGGTACGAACGCAAGATGCTATATTTGGACTAGTGGTATGTAAGGAGGGGCGTGAAACAGCATGGAACTGGTTCACTGTAAGTTTTTCTTAATCCAATTCAAACTTACATCAATCTGTTTGGCTGAAAAGTCGTTATATGTTAAAACAAGCCCAATTAACTGAATTTACTCAATTTTTTAATGAACCAGGCTAATTGGGATAACATCACAAAGATCTGGGGCTCTGGCTATCTCTTGCACCGCTTTGTTAGCTCAGTCGTCTCACCGGTTCGTTTCTTGCCTTTGCTCAATTTCTGTTCAAATCCAGTCTCACTTCACCACTGATTTAAATTTGTTTACGAAACTCTTTCCAGTTTTCCTCGGTTGAAAAGGCCAAGGAGATTGAGGCCTTCTTTGCAAGCCAGTCATTGCCGGCAATCACAAGGACGCTGAAGCAGAGCCTTGAAAGGGTTCAGATCAATGCAAAATGGGTTGAATCAATCCAGAAAGATGATCATCTCAACAAGATTGTGCAACAACTAGGTGGAAAGTGAACAGCACTAATATGACTGTTTAGCTCCTAAAGTTTCTCTCCTTTATTGGGTCAGTTCAAGTTTTAATTTATCTACATTTCATTATAGTTGAAGCTTGTATACGAGACCTCAATGTTATTTCTCTGATTTCTCCACCGTTTTACTTGAATGAGCTTTTTCATTTTTACTTTTTGATTTGATGTACTAGCGGTTTCTGAGACTTAAAAGGAATAAAAACTTTTCTCTTAATTTTTGTATGGTAATCTAATTCCATGATGTTGATATCACAATGTACATACAATGTAGCATTGGATGATATCTCCTATTAATTTACAGAACCATATCATTTTTTTTTTCCAAGTTAAGGATTTCATGTTCTAGACAGACCTGAAACATGGATGGACTGAATAAATTGGTGGCTAGACCAAGCGCATGACAACAACCAACAAAACATGCCAAACAAAATAAAACTCGAAACAGTATCGATTGGTTACATGTTTAATAACTCTCGGAAAAGAACTTATTTTCTTTGCAAAAAATACAGGCTAAAAAAAGGAGCAATTCGTTTCTGCAACATTATGCAGTTGAGCTTAGAAAAAGGAATACAAATTAGCCTAGAGGCTTTGCAAGAGCTTCAAAGTCTCATCAATATGCTTCTCAGGCTGGAATTGGTTGTTGTAGATGAGCTGAACCACGCCGTTCTTGTCCATAACGTAAGTCTGTCTTCCGGGCAAGGCTCCAAACAGATCTCCGGGCACTCCCCAGTCCTTCCTCACCTTGTTGCCCTCGTCGCTTAGTAGCGTGAACGGAAGTCTGTACTTGCTAGCAAATGCCTGCACCCATCAAACTCGTCTTTAATTTCACCACCCACAGGGGAACAAATTCCTTTGCTCTTGAATCTTATTTAGAAATATTTGTCATTTTAAAGCTTATTGACTCTTTTCACACAAAGTGTCTGTGTTCATTGGCCGGGAATGAGGAGTTCCTTAATAGCTATATCAAAGGCTAAAGTAGTAATCTTTACTCTTTAGTGAGCAGATGGAGTCTAAAATGATCTCACAATTTTAGTTTTTTTCATTAATTACCTTGTGAGAAGATACATCGTCACCACTAATCCCAACTACAGCTGCTCCTGCCTTCTTGAACTTTTCGTACGAATCTCTGAATGCACACGCCTAGGATAGTAGGATATACATGGCCAATTCAAAAAACAATGAGATTCAGCTTATTTAAATTGCTGAAAATAAGCTAAAAAGTTCAGTTTATGCTGAACTAATTGCATTTGCAAGTACTGTGATGTAGGAGATCTATCACATTACACAACAGTAACTTTGAACTACCCACAACACAAATATGAAACGTCATTTTTTTGTGTGTTAATAACTAGACAAATTAAGCAGATGCATGCATAAGTTTGGATGAGAGAAATGAAAACATGCCTGTTTGGTGCAACCAGGGGTCTCATCAGCAGGGTAAAAGTAGAGAACTAGAGGCTTCCCTTTGAACTTGGAAAGGCTCACATTCCTCCCATCTTGATCTTTCAAATTGAAATCCGGCGGTTTGGACCCCTTATTCACCTGCAATCCAAAAACAAAAACAAACCCACAAATTGTCCATCACAAATTCTCAAACCCTTTTCTTCATTAAACAAAATCTCCCCAATGTTTCCTAAGAAAACCCACCTTTCCAGCAACTACAATGGGTCTCTTGAAAGTGCAAGGCCGAGAAGATTGGCTGGGCAAAGATGAAGAGGAAGACAATTTCAGTCCACAAAATTGGGATTGAGAAGATTTAAGAGCAATTGGAAGGGTTTGGGAAGAGACGGAGATTGAGGTTTTCGAAGCGCGGAAATGGGAGACATGGGAATGACTGGAAATAGTAAGAGAAGCCATGATTATCAGTGGAGCTAGTTCTTGTTTTGGTGATGAGATTCAGAAGGCCTTTATGTTCTTTTGATTTTTAATTAAATTGCACAAAAGCGCCTATAAGTTGGGTATTTTCAGAAAACTATATCCTTATAAAGATAAATTATACTCCGTATAAACAAACCACATACAATTTTGAGGTCATTTTTCAAGTAAGTTCAAAATTGACATAAATATGGGTGAATTAATTTAGTTTATTAATTAAATATTTTCATTACTAATAGTATTAGAAAAAACTTTTCTAATTTAAAGCTGATTCTATGTAATTTCCTTATCCTTGTAGTGGATAGGATGTCTGAAACGTGGCTCTTTGAGGGTGAAGTGTGAAGGGATTGTTCTGGCAAGGGATAAGGAGAGGTGGCAGATTAATGGACAAGAAATTGTGACCTTTTGGTTGGGCAATGGTACATTCTGGGAGCTTACAGAAATGTACAGTTAATGCATTTCATTAACTAGTGTGCAACAAATGTTAAACTCTGTTTGACCATTAGAAATTTAGAATAGTTACGACTGATGACAATTGTTGATTTTTACCATTTACTTTTAACAGTTTACACTACTTCATCTCTCATGTAGCACTGAGAATGCGTGATGATAATTGTGTTCTTCAGGGAGCCTTCTGGTAGATTACCGTTCGTTGGTATGGAATGTGAAATTTGAACAAAACACAACAAAAACAACTGCTGTTCTCTAAATTATAACAAGATGAAACCACACATATATAAAATATTAAAAACTAAAAATTTGTTTTCAATACCTTAGATTTTTTTAACAATCAGGACATTTATGTCCTCATCCCTAAGGATGCACCACTAAGTAGGTTAGTCCACAACTCGTGTGTGTGTGTGAACCTTCCTAAAATTTACTATTATAAAGAAAAAGAAGAAGAAACCCAAAAAAAAAGGAGCCTAAAATGTTGTGTTAGAATGTTTTGTACCCAAGTCTGCACCCCCTACAATGGGCCCTAGATAGTCACCGTGCAAACTATGAGAAGGCATTGGCTCTTCTGTTGACATGAGCATTTGTACGTCCATTTCGTCTTCCGTGCTTGTAGCATAAGCATACCCAGTGTCGGAATGACCTGCTAGCATTAGAGTCATCATCAGTTTATCATCATATACAAAAGCAAGAACGAGGGATTTGCCCTCTTTTCTGACAATAATTGAAATAGGCTGTATGCACTACCCATTTGAACTCTCATATTCCTTTGAAAGCAATTCTATATGAAATCTTTTCCGTCGTAAAATCTTGATAATTCTTTGATTGTAGAAGCATCAACAGGTCTTAACTTAAGTAGACTTGAATGAGAACAGAGACCTGATTAGTTCATACTGGTTATGAAGTCATGGAATTTTCGTTTTGGTGATGACTGTTCTGGAGTTCCAATGATCTACAGCTAAGAGTTTGATGAGGAATCATGACAATACTTATTCTATGCGTTCACTGATATTGTAGAACTATTCCTATATAGTCCTCTGTGCATTACAAAGGTATCAAGCCATGTATACCAGCCAGGCACGCTAGCTTTCTTACAAAGAAAAAGCAAGTTACAAAACCACTTGACAATAAACCTTATAATCTAATCAATTTAAAAGAATCATACCTGGTTTTGGGATCAGCCCTTTAACAGCATCAAAGTTTTTATAGGTGTAGCCAACAAAACTTAGATCTTTTGGATCCTGTAGCATCTGGTATAAATTAAAAAGTGGAGGGTGACATGTCAGATACCCATCTAAACCAATAAACAGGAGAAAAGTTCTGAAGATATTTTGACCACATAGAAGGTAGATACAGTCATACAGCAAAAGTAAATAATTTACAGTACATTATAAGGATTACATGGAAAAAGGACATCATAAATAAATCCAGCATACCTTTCTTGAAGGCCCAGAACCAGTTCTTGCTGGAATTGGAGGGTTCAACTGGGTGATAAAACAGAAGATGCAGCAGGATCAGGTTTTGTTTTTTTAAACAGCAGAAAGATCATATTCATAAATTCAAAATAAGTCCTCAATACTGTACCTCATCAAATTTCATGAAGTTCTGAGTGTCTAGTTCTCCCTCCACCTGCGGTTGAAATGCTGCATCCATTTCGTAAAGTTTATCCCATGCCACACCATTAAACCATGGATGAACCTAAAACAGAAGCTCATAAGATGATTTCAAAAGAAAAAGTAAGAGATGAGATTTTACAAAACATGCTTAAATTATACTTTAATTTGCTCCGCAACACCGAGACGATGTTCGACATCACACAGCAGCCTACAGATTAGATCCTTGGCCTCTGGTGTCAAATGCGCATCTTCTGGAAACTTGAGGTAATTTCTCCAATGTACAATCTGCCATATAAGTGGATACAATGAAAAAGGAATAAACCACCAAGTTAATGATCACGGAAGAGAATTGAGTTGACTCTTGTCATTGTTAAGGCATCCCACTTAATCCCAGCGAACCGGATTTGAAATGGTCTTAACCTTTTTTCTAAGTGAAAATAGAGACTAGGTACGCATATGGGGCGCATAATAATGATATAGAAGGGAGCACACATTATGTTTAATCATCCATAAACATAAGAAATATCCGCTGAGACATTATGTCAAGTCAACCCAAAAGTTAAGACGTTTTTTCAATGCCAACACTTTCATCTCCAAAAAAAAGTTACAAAATCAGGTGGAGAAGAAAGCAGAAGAACTTTCCTATTTTAGGAACTGAGTTAATGCTGAAGAGCTTACTGAAACAATATGTATGTTACATCAAAGATACAAGCACATACCTTTCGGCAGGTTGTCATTGGATCATCAGAGTAGAAAGGAGGATAACCAATGAGCATCTCATACATAATTGCACCTAATGACCACCTACAATAGCATTAATTGACCATAGTTTATAGAATTCAGCTTCTCTTGAACACTCAAAGCAAGTTATTAAAAAAAATTAGCTGGGGATTATAGCATTGTAGCACCTCAAAGAAACATCCAAAGTATAGATCAAGCTTGGACGTGGATTAGGTTATCAGGTGATGTAATTCCAAGTTAAGATGCCATGTGCCACATGTCTTTCACTTTTCAATTCTATCACAGGCTAACATTAGGTTCAAGGAGAAACACAAGACTTTAGCTATTCTGAAGAGAAGAGAGTGCTCATGCAACTCAAAGGTACAATCAAATCTTTCATGAATATCTACACAAATAACCGTCACTAAAGGTTCTGCTAATCCTATGTGGCCTGAAGAATTGAAGATCGGTTAAAAAACTTAAACAGGCATGGAGTTAACTGAGGCGAAAGGCTCAAATCCTGAATTGCCATTGTAGGAATATCATGTGAAGTAACTTTGATAATCTTTAGGTTCAGATAGGAAACCCGATCTAATTTGCACTATGACAGTCCAGAAATGATTACAAAAACAACCGAACCAGATCCTATTCCAAGATGTAACTCAATGTTAGACTGATGAGAGTGTCAAAAAGGTTCCATGAGTTTCCAGCTTTACACCAAAATA
This sequence comes from Polygonum maritimum, assembly GCA_963924305.1. Classification (NCBI taxonomy): domain Eukaryota; kingdom Viridiplantae; phylum Streptophyta; class Magnoliopsida; order Caryophyllales; family Polygonaceae; genus Polygonum; species Polygonum maritimum. The sequence goes on along the minus strand of OZ002735.1, from coordinate 33,379,965 downwards.
ATGAAGTACATAAAGTGAAACTAGCAATAAATAAAAGAAAGCTAACAAAGACATGCAACCATCATGTTCCACAAATAACATTTAAGGAGTAATTCCCTAGGATCCTTAAAGTATAAAGCATGCATTTATCTAATTCATTCAATCTGACCATTTTAGTGTCTAAAGTTGATACAATTGCCTAACCTTGCGCAGCTAAAAATAAAAAAAAAGAACAGGCTAATGGCCTCTACAAAGGACAGAATTATTCTCTTCAGAAGTCTTCTGATTGAACTTTGAGGTTTATAGCATGTGGGAGATTTGAACAGAATGAAGCTTGAGCAAAAGCACACGAGAGAAATGGCAAGGAAATGTTTAAGAGAAATTTGCAGTGGACAGAATCATCATCATTGGTATTCAACAGCCAGGAAGACGAAGATCAAGAGTATAAGAAGGCATTATGAATTACTAACCAGTCACACTCCACGCCATATCCTTTCTTCAGTAAGACTTCTGGAGCAATATAGTCTGGGGTACCAACAGTTGAAAACGCCTGTTAAAATAGAGATGGTAGATTAAACGATTCTGACACCAATATTAGAAAGTATGAAAAGACAATAGGTTAATAAACAGTATAAAAACACAATCACCCCTAGATAGCAATTCCATCCTTTATCACAACTCACATGTTACCTCAGTTCAAATGAAAAGTGAGGCCATTAGAAAACAGAAATTTGTCAAAAGGAACAACAGAGGAAAGCTAGGATCATATTATTATCTCATTAAACTAATATTAGAAAGTAAATAAAAAAAACAAAGAGTCACTTTTGCAATTTCATCCAGAATACATGTAAAATTCTAGCAAGAATGACATGCACCAGTAAAATTAGGGAAGATTTAACAATAACAGAAACCCAACCCAAGTTACCCAACATGTAAATTAGGGAAGATTTTTTTAGTCCTGTCTAGTGGGCAGCTCACCAACTTCCTCCTGTTTCTTTGCCAGTGCTGAAGTTGTTCACGGGCACTTCTACCTGCATCAGGTTGGGATCCATCCACATCCATAGGATCTCTGATATTATCATCCATGGTCCCATTTTCATTGATGGTAGAGAGGGTTGCACAATCAAGAGGCTTGCATAACCCAAAATCAGAGAGCTTCATATGACCCTTTTTATCCAAAAGTAGATTGTCTGGCTTAATATCTCTACACAGGATATAATATCAGGTCAGTGAAACAAATTGTTAATAATTTTTAGATAATAACGAATATATTACAAATTTACACTAGTTTTTTTTATGACATCCCTTATTTATAGTTTTTTATTTATCTTAAACATTATACATTTTCAAAATCAAATACCTTTATGCGGGGCTCATTAACAAAGACTTGTAGACAAACAAAAAATTCCCAAGCAATATTCACAGAATAAAGCATGTCCAAAAGCACTTTCATATGTATGGGTGAATTTCAGAATTTCTCACATTAAATGAGCTAGAAAAAAGGGATTGATGCAAACCTGTGAATGTAATTATGTTTGTGAATGGATTCTATTGCAAGAACACTTTGAGCAATGTAAAATCTGGCAACATCCTCACTTAAAATGTCCTCTCTCATCAGCAAGGTCATCACATCCCCGCCAGGTAGGTATTCCATGATCAGATACAAGTACTCCGCATCTTGAAATGAGTAATAAAGTTTGACAATGCAATGACTGGCAACTTCTGCAAGCAAATTCCTTTCGGCTCTAACATGCTCCACCTAATACAGTAACAAATTAGAGCAGAAACAGATTTGAAGTCTATACACGGCAAAGCATATGATGGAGTCATTATCAATAAGATCGACCTCTCCCATATGGTCCATGAATAGCTAAAATGAAAGAAATACATCTGAAGTCTATACGCAGCAAAGCAACTTACATTGCATTAAACCTAAAAGAGAATAAGATGTACAGAGAATAGAGCAGTCACACTAAATAAAACTATAAAGTGGGAGTAGCAGCGCTACATGTCTGCTGACATACAATTGGACACTGACAACGATCAAAACAAGGAAAAAAAAATTGAACAAACCTACATGAATAATTCAGCATCCCTAACCCTAACCATGATGACTGGGAACTTTTTTGGTCTCTGTTCTATTAAAAACCCATAAAACATAAAACTAAACAATCAACATTTCATGATTGATTGGAAACAGATGGTAAATTTGCTATTCTACTGAACATTCAGGATACTTCACAAGCACTACATAATAGCATGTCTTTCTCACCTGCCCTCTGCTAAGCATCTCAGACTTCTTCAACTTTTTCATGGCATAGATACTACCAGATTTCTTTTCACGACAAAGTCGAACCTGAAGAATGAGGATATATCAGATAAAAAAATCAAAACAACAGCAGCACATAGAAAAGCTTAAGGATGTTCAAACATAAAGCGGTTGGATTACAAAGATTAAAAAATGAAACATTGAGAATTGGAACTTGGAAGTGCTGAAAGATCTTTTACAGTTCAAAAGATGTCCTCACTGCTTTATAATTTTCCCTCATCCTGATACAGTTCAAAAATAGATCTTTTACACTCCCTTCTCTTATCCAAAACCAGCTTATAACGTATGAGCAAAAAATGTCTATATTGCTGTGTGTTTTTCATCACAGTTCATACTTCTACAATTCATCTTTAACAACAGAAGCGTCTTCCAAATAAATTAGGAAAATAAAAGTAGATTTATAGATGCTGATATTACCTTGCACAGCCTCCTAAAGTACAGGTGAATTTCAAGATAATATCTAGCATAGAAAGGAGACTTAAAACATATTTATGATCTTGCAATTACAGAAGTCAGTCATCCCTTACACAAATCGGGAGTTCAGACAAAATAGTATAACCAACAATGCTAATGTAACACAGATTTGTAATTAAGGAACTATAAGAACTTGAATATGCTAGAAAACTAACCTCACCATAAGCACCCCTACCAATGATGGTCAACAGTTCGAAATCCTCAACACATATCCGATTCCTTTTCAGGCGCATAAATTCCGTCTCCTTCCGTTCTAAATCCTTTATCATGTTGATCTGTTCCTCCTTAGGCACATTTGAAGAAGCTAACTTGTTTTCTAGAACCCAACGTCTACAACAGAAAGCATCAGATATAAGCTAAATTAACCTGATCTAGTATAGATTGAAATTGGTAAGCAAGATTAATAGATAAATAGACATAAACATAATAATACTCATTGGTACCATACACAAATCTTTGTACATAGATCCTGATGCCATCATCTGGCTTGGCTACAAAATCAAATGTGATTACTCCAACTTTTAAGCCCGCACTACATCCCAATGTGTTGTCTTAGATAAAATAATTTCATCTGCCAACTCAAAGGTGCAATCTAAAGTAGTACCGTTAGATTCACTACGATTCGAGTTACACACTACAAGTCAATCTGGTTCAGGTACATGAACTGGTATACCCTTAAACATAGGCTATGTCTCACTATCTTGAAGCATATTCTAAGAGATAACATTAACAGCCAACTGGCCCTGGGCACCTACTCCCACCTAGTAATCAGACATTCTATATTCTCCCTAGAAAAAACATGGCTTCCGTTTGCAACAATTCCAAAAGACGACGAAGACAGCCCTCAATTTACAGAAATCCAGCTGACAAAGCACTCAACTGTAATAGTCAAAACCTAACTCCCACAGTGCCTCCAATTTCCAGCATTACAAACCACGTAGTCAATCCAACTCCACCAAAATCAAATCTAAAACTAGAACCCTACAAATTCAATCAAACCGCGCAAATCAAATGCACTAATCACGACCTCGTGGCACACAGAGATCTAGCTCCGTGGAAAAAAGGCACCGATTAGGCAGGAAAACCGTTTCCCCCCTTATTCCAACTGAAAACCAGATCAAATTACCTCTCTCTCCTGTCTTGCATGTTCTTCATCTGGGATCTGTAGTGGTTCTCGATGAACTTCTTCGCCGCTTTCACTTTTTCCATTGTCAAGCTCGAGCCAAGCACCTCCTCATCCCCTTCCTCTCGATTTTCCATCTCTGCAAAACGCCAAAACCACGGAAACCCTCCTCTCTTCTCTCTCTGAGCAGCTCGCTCTTATTTATTGGAAGCAGCCGGAGAAGAAGAGAGAGATCGCTTACCTGGCCCCTTCTCTGTTCACCGCATCAGCGACAACCCAACATGCTTGGCCGCTCCCGATCCTCTACTCCGCTGGAACACATCGTTCGCCACGTGGCGTCTCCTCGTTCGTTGGATCGCCTCACTCGTGCGCTGATGACTTGGCTGCACGGCGTAGTCATCGTAGGTGATTTTTTTAATCTGTTTTGTAAGTAAATCTTTTCTTTTCTCTCTAAAATATTTACAGTATATTACGTCATGCGTACGCTGTGTTATTTTTTGGGGTAAAATTGTAATTTTGGGGATTAAAGTTAGGAAATTTACCGCCCTCGGCCTCAGTCTCCATCGTTTCATAAATTTGTTCGTAGATCTCGTTGCCCGTCGATTGAGCCTTCCCATTTGTTAGCCTTAAATAACTACACCATTTTTGCGGCCGAGCAATTCTTTGATTTTCTTCTTATCGGATCCTCTCATTGTCCGAATTTCTCTTCACCAACTATAATTGCTGGTTCATCAGATCCGGAAGGATGGATTTCATGAAGGTTTTCGATCAAACGGTGCGCGATATGTGAGTTTTTCAGATTTTTGTTCGATTGGATTTGATCTCTTCGTTTTAGTGTTGATGTGGCTGGATCATGGAATCTTATGGATATTATGTGATTTGTGTAGAAAAAGAGAGGTGAATTTGAAGGTGTTGAAGGTTCCAGAGATCGAGCAGAAGGTAGGCCTTACACACTGTTTACCAATTCGTTTACATTTGGATTACTTTGATGCGTGCGATCAAACCTGAACCTTGTTTGTGAACTGTAATTCACAATCTCACATTATTGGTGGACTTTCCTCTATATACTTCCTAAGCACTTTTCAACTTGAATCGATTCGGTTTAAGCTATGTTAAGAGAAAGTAATCTGAGGGATGCGGGGAAAAGGGAACTAAGAAGCCAGATAAATACACTGAGTGAAGAAACAGATAAGGAATGGTAATTAGTGTCGTTTGCTGCAATCTAGTTGAACGATTGTGTTCATCTAATCACGAGAACATTTGTTATATATACATTCAGTTATGCCAATAGGCAACAGCAGCTTGTGGCAGCAAACTAAAATGAGAGAACATATAATAAGTAATCACAATTGCTTATATGGCGCTGATCCTCTAATATGTAAACAAGATCATAAGTTGCCATCCTGATTCCATCTTCTGTTGCTTGATCTCAAGTTTATTAGTTTTTGTACATGTTGGGATATGACTGTCTTTTTTGGGAGGATGATTGGGCTCGAATCCCCTGTGCACGGTTTCTTTTTGAAGATTATCTCATTTAGCAACTTCGACGATTAATGGTGTATTGACATTCTTCTATGTTACCTACCCAAACATAACATTACTAGGCAGTAAAGAAAGTTCACCCCCAACCTCAATCTGTTGTTATTATGATTCCAGCTTTTTTCCAGGTTGTGGACCAGTGGTGTCTAGTTCATTAAAACTGATGGGTTACCTTCTTGCAGGTCTTGGATGCAACAGACAATGAACCATGGGGTCCTCATGGAACTGTACTGGGAGAGATTGCACAATCCACCAAAAAATTGTTAAGAGCCATGAATCCTCCATGCTCAAACTAGTTGTTTTTAGGAATATGTTCTGATTTATTCTTACACCATAAATATCTTCTTATCCTACAGCTCCGAGTGTCAAATGGTGATGAATGTTCTCTGGACTAGACTGCATGAAACTGGCAAGGACTGGCGCTATGTCTACAAGGTATACTGCTGCGTCACTTCTCACTTGTATTGGTGTTGGTGTCATCGTTATGAACCGAGTAATTCTAAGCAATTCACATCTCTGCAGTCTATACATTTCCTTTTTCCCCTCCTCACTGTCTTCCTCTTTCTGCTGACCAGGCGCTGACAGTTATAGAATTTCTTGTAGCTAATGGATCTGAACGAGCAGTGGATGACATTATTGAGCATACCTTCCAGATCTCAGTAGAGCTTTTGTTTCCTCTTTTTAACTTCTTTCTGGACTGATATTCATATATTAATATTTCATTGTTTCTAACATCCAGACTATTTTTTGTTTGTTGCATGGTTTAGTCTCTTACAAGTTTTGAATATTCCGAGCCAAATGGGAAGGATGTGGGGATCAATGTAAGGAAAAAGGCAGAAACTATTGCGGGACTATTAAACAACAAAGAGAAAATTCAACAAGTTAGAAAAAAGGCAGCTGCAACACGTGGCAAGTAAGTCTATTCTTGAAAGTCCAAAATAAACATATTTTAGTGTGGTTTTGTGTTGGTTTTTCAGAAACATCGCTGCTGTTGGTATAGGTACATTGGACTTTCATCAACAGGGGTGACGTCCAAGTCCGGTGCAGCTTCTTTTGGTAGTATGAGTTCCTCGAGCAGCAGTAGATATGGAGGCTTTGGAGGGAGCTTTGACAGTGATACTCACAGTAACAAAGTTAAGGATGAAGCCCAATTTGAAGAGAAGTTTGATAAATTTGTACCCAAGTCAAGTCGAGGATCTGCAGTTGAAAGGAAGGAATCAGTAAGTTATGGCAGGTAAAATCCCTGTTTGAATTATAGACGAATTAGCCTCATTGGTGACCTTCATTGTCCCCTTCTTGTATTTCTTGTTAAATAACCTTCTTAAGGGCTGTGAATAAAACTTACCGGGTGTTTGCAGTAATTGGTTATTCTAAGGCAAAGAGATTTATTGCATCTGTCTCTTCGCTGATGTTAGTTGCTTCTTGTTTAGTAGTTTGTTCATGCTACTAGTTGATCGTATAAAATGGAAAAGCTCCTTGAGTTTATGCTATAAATATCAGTACTTGTTATAGTTAGAAAAAGAAATTTGGATGACTTAAAATGGTATTTTCACTTATGCAGCAAGGATCAATATGCTCAGTCAGCAGGCTCGAAAGGCTATGATGCAATGACTGAGAAGATTCCTAGTGCAACTCTTGATGAGCATGTAGATGATGATGATGATGATTTTGATCCCCGTGCAACATCCAAAAGCAGTAAGTATTTTTCGAAGATTTTTATGAAAATATGGATTTACTTTCTTTCTGTTAATCTTTGTCATAGATGTAGAATCTCAGGTTTCTCTACTTCGTTCAATGTAATTATTGTTTTTTATCTAGCTGAAAGCAGTGACCTATATTTTTCAGATATAGACAGTTTCTAGTGATCCACTGAAGCTTATATGTGATTTATCGCCACACTTTATATTCGAAAGCTTCTTCTGTTCTGGGTACATATGAGATGAGAGTATGAGTCTGGCTTAATTTTTGGGCATACTGCTTCAAAGTGCATATCAATGACAATCTGTTTTCATATATCTTCTTAGTAAATACAGACATCCTCTCGCATGATATTCTTGATGGAGTTGGTGTCATTGTCTCAATGTCAATATTTTTCTTTTTATGATTGATTGGTTTTTTTCCCTGTTAAAAAAGGACATTATTTGTTTGCTTCCATGTCCCCGACTAACAGAAGTTATCTGTTTGGATGAGACTGTTGTTTGATTTGGCTCGAATTTTCAAACAGAATCCACTCCTGCAAAGCCACAAGTTGATCTTTTTGGTGAAAGTTTAATTGGTGATCTCATGGATGCACCAACTTCCATTCCCTCAGAAACGGTTTCTGCCAAGAACAGTGCATCAGCTGTTGATCTCTTTGCTGATGCTACTTTTGTATCAGCACCCAAAGCTGAAGCTGGAGGGAATGCTCAAACTCAGGTAACAATGCCGATTAACTCAAAAGAAGTACAATAAAAAAAGCATCATGTGGTCAGAAGATTGTTACTTATATTTTTTAATCCTCATATGTGCCCTCAAGAATTCTTAATTCTCATTCTTGGAGTAAGATTTGCCAAGTGGATTAAGCTGAATGAGTCTAATTACCAAGTTTCAGATTTGGGCTTCCATCAAATAAATAGCATGAATGAACTTAAGTCGTTTCATGTGTCAACTCAAGTTTCCTGCAGAAACATCCATCAATTTTATTTACAGCATGATGGATGTGTATATCTGACCCTGGGTAGTGTTGGTTGTGTTTATGGAGCTAGAACTATGAGATATAAAAATGCTCTTTTAAAAGATGAAGTAACCTGCGCATGGTTTTTCACCTCAATGCTTCTTAGGTTGTCCAGCAAGAACCCTATTGCTTTAAAATTATCTACACGGATTTATCTTTATGTTACTTTCTGTTTACGTCTGTACCTGATCTGATACAACAGAAAGCTTGACCAGTCCCATTTTCTACCGAGATCTAAGATGACCAACCTAGTGAGAATTGATCCATGTGTAACTGCGCCTTAAAACTGGGAAGTTGAAATGATCTGCTTGTAAAAAAGACCTACCTAGTGAGAAATTTATATTCGAAAACTTCTTAAAATGACCTACACCTAGTGAGAAATTGATCCATTTTCTACAAGCAGAAAAGATCTGCTTGTAGCCACCTTAAGCGCTGGTGTGGAGCAAAGAGTGTTTAAGGTACTAAAGTCATGTACATTAAATAATTGTTGTGGATGCTTCAACGGTGAAAAATCAAGCTGAGAAGGACTGGAGTTTTAAAAGCTTTTGGTGTTTTATTATTTAAATAAGTTGTATAAAGGGAGAAGAAAACGCAAAAAGGCAAATGGATAAAGGGAGATGTATAAGTAACTAAGGAGGGAAAACAAAAGTGATGGTGGGTTGGCTTAATTAATTTTTGTATTGTATATTTAGACTATATAAGTGAATTGTTTGTAGTGTTATAATGATTTCATAAATGAAGTTTCTCACATTTATAGAAAGGTGTTTTTTTCACTTTGCTTTCTCACACAGTAAGATAATATTTGAGATTATTTTTTTGTTTATCAACCTTTTTCAGAATGTAATATATCATTACTATCTTTTTGCTGTGATCTTTCCACATAGAGAAGTGTAAATGTTATATTAACGATAACCAATATAAAAAGAAGAAGCTTTGATATGCATGGTGATATACTGATATGTATGCATTTTGATTGAATCATTAGTTTCTAGTTCCTTAATTTTGCACCATTATTTCTTCCTAACTTATAGTTCTTTTTTACTCTTGTCATGGAACAATTCATGCAGCCCAACATTGATCTCTTTGCAGCTGAGCCAGCTTCATCTTTTGTGTCCCATTCAACAGTTGACCTGTTTGCTGCCTCTGATCAAGTAGTACAGCCAGAAGCAAATGCAGGGGCAGGAGATTTGAATACCTTTGATCCTTTTGCTGCAGTCCCACTAAACAACTTCAGTGATTCTGATACTTTTGGCTCATTCACTTCTTTTGCTGATTCATCATCTTCGCACCCTGTTCAAAATCCCATTGAGGATGGCAAAACTAGTAACATGAATGGTAAAGCTTCTCCAGAAGCAAAGACAACTTCCAACAATGGAAATTTTAAGGTCAAATCTGGAATCTGGGCAGATTCACTTACCCGTGGACTTATTGATCTGAACATAACTGCTCGTAAGCTGATCTTCTTCACCCTCCATTTTCATATGATATTTCATGCAGTTTTAGGTCAGGTGGTGCTTTAAGTACTTGAATGTATCTACTTGCTAATAAATTGATCATTCATGTTACATTTGTTAACCCTGAAATTGTTAAATAGCTGTTTTGAATGTAGATATTTTTAGCTCCACCTTATAGAACCATCAATTTTGAATCCACATTCATGTTACTTGAATATTGCGTGTGGATTGATATACTGAAAGTTGGATCTATTTATATTTAATTTGTACCCCTATTTCGTGTTAACTTCATGATCCCTTTCTTAGGGTCAATTAACATTCTACTTGAGAGATCAGACGTCGTTATAGGCTCCAATGCTCCATGGCTTTATAAAGATGAATTCTTACCCCCTAAACTTTTATTCTACTGTGTTTGTACATGTATTATTTTCAGCCAAGAAGGCCTCCCTAACAGATGTAGGAATTCTGGGGAGTTTTAGTGATGGACTGTCTCAAGAGAAGCAGAAGGGTGGTCCCACGCCAATTTACGACATGGGGAGAGCAATGGGCACTGGCTCTGGACTCGGAAAAACTGGTCCTACTTCTTCATCGACATCAGCCAATACAGACGACATTTTCTCCAACTGGTCTTACATCCAAAAGTGATCACCTCAACCCTTTCCTCTGCAACTGTGAGTGACAATTATACTGAGGTCAAGTGTATTGTTGGCTTGGCTGTGTTGTTTTGATATATCCATTTGATTGCTGTATCATTCATTTGAATCACATTCATCAAGCACCTATATTGGGTGGATGCGCTGTTTCCTTTGCCAGCTGAACTGGCTGTGTATGATTCTTTTGTACTATTGGAGTTGATCAGAAATGGAGAGTGCTTTGTTTGCGGTGTATGTTTTTATTGAGAATGTAATCTTAACAATATATATAGCGTTACACTGCAACAATATGAAGTATAACGTTGGAGAATTAGGTACCTAGCTAAATAACCATGGAGAATTAGATTATAGCCTTTTAATAGCCGTCCCTTAACTAGTTAGACAAATGGGCTTAATCTAGTGCCTATAGGGGCCGTAAGTTGGACTTCTCAATTCTCATAGACGTGCTGTCGTGTTTTATATTTTTTATACATCAAAATCCTAGTTATCAATTTATTAATGCACAAACAACACTTTTTGCATCTAAATTTCAATTGGAAACACGTTCATATCATTTTTTGTTGATATATAATGAAGTTCCTATTATTTCTATCAATTTATTTTATTTTTTCATTAATAGGCTACATTTGGTAATATATTTTCAAGAAAAACTAAAGCGAAAATTGGCTTCCTTTTAAAAAAAGAGGACAAATTGCAGTAAATGAATAACTGAATAATCTCTAATCTTAGATATTGGCATTTAGCCATTCTTTATGCTTATTTTTATATTAAAAAAACAACACAAACCTTACATGTAACCACCTTATTAAATGATTTCTTTTTGAATTTATAAAGGTTGTAAGTTATATGTTTGCCTTTCATTTTAAATGTAATTTACAAAAAAACTCTTGCCCCTTTCTTGCTCCTTTTGATTTATCAGCTTCTCATTTGATTCAAGGAAGACAGGTAAAAAATTTAACTTGATGAATTATAATTTGAATTGTTATATGTCGGTTCACTCTTCATTGTGAGACTGCTCCCACTTAGAGAGCATATAAATTTAAGCTAGTGAATCTTGCCATAAACGGCGTCATCTTCACAAGGAAGAGTAGTTTACATTGTACAATCAACGTAGTTTTGGAAAAGCCACACAAAGGTTTCATATATCCCAAAATTTTTTTTTTTGAGCACAGTTATCCCAAATTGAACATAGAGTAAAATTTGGTGTTGCCTACAAGCAATGGTGGTCACATACACTGTTTATGAAAATAAGGATAGTTTTTCCTAAAAATTGGGATATTGGTGAGATGAAAAGAGTGTAAGACAAGGGGCGTTAAGTGCAATTTTTTAAAAGAAGTCACGTCCTGACCCCTAGGCCCCAACCCGTTATAAATAGAAAGAATTGTCCAATTGCAAATCAGATTCTCTGCATTTTCCACTGACCGACTAGCGAGTAGCGAGAGCTTGGAGAAGACCAGAGAGAGAGCGCGACGATGGTGAACTTCAGGCTGATGATCGGCGCCGATCTCGAGAATCTCACCAACCTTCAACCTCAAGATGGCTGTGACGATCCCAACTTCGTCTACTACTTCAAGGTTCCTCACTCATTCCCCTTTGTTTCTCCGTCGCTAGGGTTTTTCCGTTTCTCTTTGTTCCTCATTTTGACCTTGAATCTTCTCGTTTGCGAACTCTGTGTGTGTGTTTTGTAGCTGCGATGCGAGAACTGTGGCGAGGTCACTCCCAAGGAGACGTGTGTTTGCTTGAACGAGACTGTTTCACTGCCTAAGAGTAGGGGTACGGCTCATCTTGTGCAGAAGGTTATCTCTCTCTCTCTCTCTCTCTCTCTCTCTCTCTCTCTCTCTCTCTCTCTCTCTCTCTCTCTCTCTCTCTCTCTCTCTCTCTCTCTCTCTCTCTCTCTCTCTCTCTCTCTCTCTCTCTCTCTCTCTCTCTCTTGGTTCTCTTTGCTTCGATTATGTTCTTCTTGATGGATTGTCTTCTCGTTTGTTCCAATTTCTTGTTTCGTAAGCGCTTGCGTTGTTTTGGTGTTGATGTCTCAAGCGAGCGACTGATGTTTTGTTTTGCCTGTTATACTGCAACGTGTTGCTCTGTTTGACGATAGTTTGCCCTAGATGGGTCAAGAGGACTTGATGTAGGAAAATATGTCCGTCATTTAGGATTCAAGGATCACTGACACGGCTAGATGTGAATTACCTAGATGTATTGAAGCGCTGGAAAACTAGACAAATTATGGTGTTATTCTCTGTTATGTCCAGGTTTTCATCATGTTCTTTGCTATCATGAGATAGATCGTTTACACTTGATGTATGATAAACGTGCTACATGTAATAAGTAACAACTGTAAACACTGTTGCGCTTTAACTCCTTCTTCTCCTGCTTCAGTGCAAGTTCTGTGACAGGGAGGGGAACATCAACATGATTGCTGGTCAAGGCAAACCTCTAACACTGCAAGCAAGTGAAGCTGGGAAACTTACTCCCTTGATGCAGTTTGACTGCCGTGGATTTGAACCAATAGACTTTGCTTTTGGTGATGGATGGAAAGTTGAATCTGTAAGGCCTCTTATTCTCTATTCCTGAATTGGTTATAGTGTAGTCATTGCCTCATTTATGGGTGTATCATGTGAGATTGATTAGCATGAGCTTACTACTGGATCATTGACTAATCTGGACTGTCTGGACTGTGGCTCAACTTGTGTGAAATGATTCTGTATTGTGCAATTTTGATTTTGGCAAACTTTGCTTCTAATGTCCGAATGGTGGTTGCGTTTGTGTGATTCAGGCCATCTTAATCTTGTTGCACCAGTTTTTTCCTGTCTTATTTGTACTAAACCCTTTGCTGAAGTCATAGTTCAATTAATCAGGTTTGGGTTAAGTCTGATGCAGATATAAGGTCTACCAGATCATTTCCAGATTTTTCATTTTGAATTCAGTTGTCTTTGTGCCAGACTAATCATACAAAGATAGGTTATGATTAGGTTCATGAAGTTAAGGTAGATTTAGAAGACTCACTGGGCCACTATATGGATCAGAGTGTTTGTCAATGAATTATTTTCAAGTCCAGTTGCTTGCCTTTTTATCATTTGCTAAAGTGTTTATGTATTTCACTTCTTGTGCTATGTTGTGTATTTTTTGCAAACATGGCATACAATAACCCTACCGATGTACTATGAATTCATATGAATAGCATAATATGGGGATACTTCCATCCATACTAGTGATATGACTGCACAAGTATCTCAAATTTAGATTTTACATCTAAGTTGAAAAGGCATTTTACATATGTGAGGATGGTTTACAAGTAAATTCTCTTAGTATTGAGAACTCATGGTCTAATCAGTACAAACTCCTGTTATATTATTGTAGATTATCACACTTGGTCACCCATATTCATTTGCTACCTCAATTCAATATGTTCACATCATTTTATGTTACCTGCTCTTTATTGTTTGTAAAAAAAGAAAGCATGTTTGTTTAGACTATTATGTAAAATTTCTGTTCTCAGCCTATTGATCTTTCTCTTGAAAATTTTTTTTCGTTTCTTCCAAAGTATATGACTGCAAGCTGAAACTGCTTCTTTGCTGGTGTACTTTTCTCTAAGTTTGCCCTTGTTTACCTTTTGTGAATTTTTCAGGAGGCAGGAACAAAGTTTGAGAATCTGGACCTGTCTGCTGGGGAATATGCTGAATATGATGAGAAGGGGGAGTGCCCAGTGATGATATCCAACCTGCATGCAAGCTTTGAGGTGTTCAAGTAGAGCTTCCACCAAACACAAGCATCTGAAGTAATCCGTCCTTTTGGTAGATAAATCAAGTCACTTCTGGTAGATAAATCAAGTAACTTCTAAACTTGGAAAGAATTTGGTATGGACAAGATTGCATTGGTTAATGCCTTTCTTGAGCCTGATTGTGCAGCTTTTGCTATGTCTATGACTTTAGTTGCTGGCTAACATCCTTTTCATGTATGCTGGATAACATTCCTAATCTGGCCATCTGATGTGTTAGCCTTGTGATTTGGCTTTCACATTCTTTTGTGAAAATGAAACTATCTTCTTAGACTGAATGGTGGGTGTTCATTTGTCTTTTACTCTTGGCTTTCTTGATCCATTTTCTGTTCAAATGTCTTTCAATTTACCCAGAGGTTTTGGATGGCAAAAAAGGGTTTTTGTTTGGAACTTTTTTTTTTTTTTTTGTATGTCCCCCCTTATTCGGTTTTGGACCAAATTTCTGAGATGCTTGTTGTGCTGTTCTGTGATGAGTTTGTGGTCTGATAATGCTTCCCTTGTTGATCCTCGCTGGCATGCTCAGCTTTTTATCATACATGGTTTTGTTGTTTAACCACATTGATAGTCTGAAGGCGGTGGTGGGAATGGGGTATCGTTTCTTTATTCTTAAAAAAGAAAAATGTTATACTATATTGGTCTGAAAACCAATAACTGAAATTGAGCTCACATTGTTTACCTAACACCTTCTAAATCTGATATTAGGAGTACAATCTAAAACAATCACGACATGATACCAACTTTATATTTCGCGAGGGCTGAAAATTCGGATCTGGGGACCGGCCTAAACGTGTTGTTTGTTTCTACAAGATTTGAACGTTACAAAATTAGTTTAAGAAATCTACACTGTGCTCTTAATTTGTGGCACTTTTACGTGGAAAGCATACTTTTGTATAATACAATATTGTTTTTTTATTTCAACCGAAAAAAATATTGTTTTCTATCCTCCAAGGCAAGCTAAACTATGAAAATACCTATGAGTAATTTTATTTGTATATGCCTTGGTTTCAGGATCCATGAGTAATTTTTTTAATTAGGAAGCAATTGACAAACCTTGTGAAAATGAGAGATTGCATCTAGAAGATCAGCAAGAACCAACAATCAAGAAACAATAAACGCAAACAAGAAGAATACATTAACCGCCAAGAGTAACCGATGGATCAATGATGAAATGAAGAACGTGAATACTCAAGTTAACTGAATTAGGGGAAGAAGCATGCAAACCAAAACATTGAGCCTATGAGTGAGCATTGAGCATACGTCACTAATTGCTTGAATGTCCCCTATCATAATATCATTCTTTTGGTCCCGTGGATAGCAAATGACACGTTTTTTTTTAATATAACAACGTGACATTTAATATATTTAATTCTATTTTAAGCGATTTCAGAATGGGATAATTCAGAAATTTTTTCCAAAGTAGACACTTTGGAGATTTTATTTCTGAAATTAGGCATGGGGAAAAATAAATTCCGGAAGTAGGCACTAGCCAGCGTCTTTAGCCTTGTTCTGGCACCAGACAAAGACGCCGGATGGTCCAGCGTCTTTCTGGCAAAGACGCTGGCTTGGCCAGCGTCTTTCATAGAGAGACGCTGGATGGTCCAGCGTCTCTCTTTATTTTATTTTATTTTTCAAAATTTCGTATTATTTTTTTTTTCAAAAGTTTAATATCAAATTTTAATAAAATTAATTCAAATTATATGCCTATCAAATTTAATAATTTTTTTGTTACGGTTTAAGGGAAAGACCTATATACTTACATGTCTGATCAAAAGACGTTATCTCGTTCGATTATCTTCCTCGTTATAAATACTTAACTTGTGTATATCTTATATATATATATATATATTTTAAAGGTGTTAAACGGGTCTAACTACGCGGTTTGGGACACTCAAACGCGGTTTTGAAGCCTTAAACGGCTTTTTTTGCGAGAACCCCCAACACACAGGCCCTCCGGACCTTCCTATGGCCCCGTCTTCTCGAGACCTTCGAAACGACATAAAATACGCCCCGTTCCGATAACCGAGCGCAAAGTTACGCCCCTTTTCTTGTCGGAGGCTACGATGTCTGTCTGCTTCTCCCCACATTCTGGACTCATACCGGACCGGAAACCGCCAACCCAAAACTCCAACTCGTGGCTTACGTCGAGGCCTTCGAAACGACTGCTCACACGCCTCAAACGGATCTCCAAGCCAAAAGTTATTGCGTTTCACACCCATGTTCCAACCCCTACGCACCATCTTACCGCTGGACAGCAAACTCCGGTTTATAGCACAGGCTTAAGCTTTATTTATATATGTTTTCGTATATAACAATGATGCAGCCCGTGGCCCAACGGTGGATTTCAACCTGAACCCGAACCGGAATCCACCCGACCCGTTTAACACCTCTAAAATATATATATATATAGGATTTGCACAAGTTAAGTTTTTATAACGAGAAAGATAATCGAACCAGCCATGTAAGTATACCGGTTTTTCCCTTAAACCGTAACAAAAAAATTATTAAATTTGATAGGCATATAATTTGAATTAATTTTAGTAAAATTTGATATTAAACTTTTGAAAAAAAAAATAATACGAATTTTTGAAAAATAAAATAAAATAAAGAGAGACGCTGGATGGTCCAGCGTCTCTCTATGAAAGATGCTGGCCAAAGACGCTGGCTGGGCCAGCGTCTTTGCCAGCGTCTTTGTCAGCGTCTTTGCCAGCGTCTTTGCCAGCGTCTTTGTCTGGTGCCAGAACAAGGCGAAAGACGCTGGTTGGGCCAGCGTTTCCGAACCTGCGAGTGCCTACTTCCGGAATTTATTTGTCCCCATGCCTAATTTCAGAAATAAAATCTCCAAAGTGCCTACTTTGGAAAAAATTTCGATAATTCACTTCCATATTAGTGGATCTTAAGTAGAGGGTCAAATCACCGTAATATTGCCTCATTAAACTTTACTACTACTTACAGTATTATGTAAGGCCAATAAGGAAAAATCCTTAATCTATACTATATTACACTAATCTCTATACATAGACGTATAAATTTATTTAAACTCCTTTCTATAGCAAGCTGTGCATCTGTAAAACGCCATTAATTTCTGAAGATCCTTACTTAATTTTGCCGTATGACTTTGATTTCATTTTCAATTTTTTCTTAATTAATTGTATTTTCCACTCATTACGGCAGAATTACTACTTGGAAAATGTGGGTAGGGTTTTGATGAAATGGTGTTTCCTGGTTGGTCCAGCAAGAAACCGTTAGCAGACCAAACTTCCCCTTTCTCTTTTTTCTACAAAAAATTACAAAAACAAAACACATTTCACTCATCAATGGAAACACAACGCATCTTCAACTCTTTTGACACTTTATTCGTCCCCACTACTCATCACTAATCACTGTATTCTGCCAAATCTTGAAGTTTCCTTAATCTGACGGCTCTTTTCTCCCAAAATCCCTGCTTACCCTTTAAGATTCATCCCCCTAATCAATGAATCTTACCATTCAATTCACCATTACTTCATCTCTCCTCTTCAGGATTTTTACTGAAATCATCCTTTTCCCCCCTTGCTCTACAGTTTCAATCTCAACCTAGAGGTGTGACCCATCTTTTTGTGCCGTATTTCCTTCCTAATTAGGTATTTCTGGGTATTGGTCGTGTCTGATTTCTCTGCTTTTTAATGAGAAGAAAACGCATAATTTCCTGATCTCTATTAATTCTTTTGACCTGGGTTTGTAATTGTTGAGCTTTTTCCTTTGCAGGGGAGTTGCTCTGTTCTTAAGGGAACAGCCGATGAGTTCTTAGATGAACAGAGCAATCCTCCCAATCGGCATCTAGGTTTTCAGATCTGTTGATGTTTACAATTGGCTGATGGGTTTTGAATATGTCAGATATTCTTCCCTCTTTGTAGTGTCTGTCTGCAGAGATTTTGAGTCCTGAAAGTTTGAATCTGGTGGTGGGGAAAACAAAATTACCCAGAAGTTGATTAGGTAAATTGGAGGGTAATATTTTACTATGAAGTTGCAGAATAGGGTGTCCTCTAATTCCTCATTAGAGGAAGGAAAAGATGGTAGCAATTTGCCAAGAGCTGGCCAAGTTAGGGCTTTGCCATGGAGGCTACTGTTGCTACTTGCTCTTTTCTTGGTGGTCTGTCTTGTGATTTCCTTCCTGAGCATGTTTTCTATAAGGGGTTTTGGGGTGACCAATTTTGTGCCAATTGTTAGGCCTAGCATAGATCCTTGTGTTAGTGAGCCCACTAGATTGGATCAGTGGATCAAACCGCCGTCGAATCTGAACCACTCGATGAGCGACGAGGAGCTCTTCTGGAGGGCGTCTTTCGCTCCCCGGATTAAAAAGTACCCTTATGTGAGAACTCCTAAGATTGCTTTCATGTTCTTGGCAAAGGGCCCCTTGCCATTGGCACCCTTGTGGGAGAGGTTTTTCAAGGGTAATGAAGGGCGTTACTCGATCTACATTCACTCTTTGCCTTCGTATCATACGGAGTTCCCTTCCTCCTCTGTGTTCTACAAGAGACATATTCCAAGCCAGGTTTGTACATCTTTTAATCTGAGCTCATTTATGTTACATTAGCTTTCTTTTTATTGTTAAATTTGTGTTCCTTGATTTCTGCAATATTGCATAGCATGGAATTCTGAATCCTAGTTGGATTATGACATACTCCGTATAAATGAGATCTAAAGTAACATGGAAGTCATGAGCTACTGACATATATTAAATGCTGTATCTTATTGAAGAAAGTGAAGTGTTGTTGTAGTCTTATAGGTGATAGAGTTGCTTGTTGAATCTGTGATTGCTTGTAAACAAGGACAGTATTATTTTTCGCTTGTCCTCCGTGCACAAGTTTGCATGATCATGAACACGTGAGACTTCAATTCATCAGTATATTATGAACCCCTAATTACTCTCGGTAGTCATGTAGTGCTCCATTGGAGTGACCTAGAACCATAGAGAGTGTCACGTATAAGTTATGGCCCTTTGCAGTTCTAAGTTCTGCAGGGTTGTTTCTTCTTTATTTGTAAATTGATCTATTTCTTTTTCATATTTGTGTGTATGTAGTCAATTAGGATAGCCTAAAAATTACTCAAAAGTAAAACTGAAATGTCTTTCATCAGTTATATACAGTTTGATTGATTATACAAAGTATTTCTCATCTTTTTTCATGGTTTATATCATGTGGGCAACTTGTAAACTGTGAAAGAATAATTTTACCTAGTGCAATGTCATTTGGTGGCTGTGACTTGTGGCATACAAATATACAATACAAGTAGTTACGATGGAATTTGTCAAGGGCTTGAAATCATCAATTCAGGAGGCCTCTAGTTGCATTTACTATTTATCATCAATTGGGCATGCCTGGTATGGCTTTTGTCTGCTCAAAGTTGGCTTGCAATTTTTGTTCTCTAATAAAAACTAGAAAGGCAAGTTTTTCTATCATGCTGATTACCTTCTCAAAATGCAGATTGTGGCCAAATGTTGATGCTAGCGCCAAATGCTGTCATGTAGCCTTTTATGATTGCTCTGCTCTAAAGATGAAAAGATTCATTACTTAGGAAGCTTGTGAAGCCACTGAAATTCTTTTTCCTTCCATAAATTACCTAAATAACAAATCCTGCTTCATAAAATTTCTTTGATATTTATGATTCTTGCCTAAACTACTAGCTTTCTTTGTAGAAAACTGACATGGCCCAATTGCTCTTCTCATGCAGATATCGGAGTGGGGCAAGATGAGCATGTGTGACGCCGAGCGCCGTCTTCTAGCAAACGCCTTACTTGATATCTCCAACGAATGGTTCATCCTCATCTCTGAATCCTGCATACCCATCACCAACTTCAGCTCGGTCTACCGCTACATCTCCAAATCCCGCTACAGCTTCATAGGAGCCATAGACGACCTGAGCCCGTACGGAAGAGGCCGGTACCACCCGAACATGACTCCCGAGGTAAACCTTACCGAATGGCGAAAAGGGTCACAATGGTTCGAGATAAACCGAAAGCTCGCCTTCAACGTGATCCAAGACACGACCTTTTACCCGAAATTCGAGGCCTTCTGCCAGCCACATGCTTGCTATGTAGATGAGCACTACTTCCCAACCATGTTGCATATACAGGCCCCTCATCTGCTGGCCAATCGGAGCCTTACGTGGGTCGACTGGTCGAGAGGTGGGGCCCACCCCGCGACATACGGGAAGGATGATATCAAGGCTGAGTTCTTTAAGAGGATACTTGAAGATACTAGCTGTGATTATAACGATCAGCCTGGCGCAGCTTGTTTTTTGTTTGCTAGGAAGTTTGCTCCAAATGCTTTGGAGCCTCTTCTTGAGCTTAGCCCAACGGTTTTTCGGTTTTAGCTGTTGGTGGGTTTTTTTTGTTGGTTATACAGAAAATAGTATGAAGCGTAGGTTTTGAGGCGCTTGATTTGTTTGTTCACTTGTGTAATTTCTTAGTTCAGAATAATGGAAGTGTTTTTCCCCCATTTATTCTATAGCTTTTTACTGATAGTGGAACTTGGGTATTGTTCTTGCACACATTAACAAACAACTGAAGATGTAATAAGAGCCCAGATGAGTACATCTTGTAATTGTTTGATATTTTTGGAGATCTTTGAAAGTGGCTTTACTTTGCGGACATGGACAAATATTAATGTATTAAGGTGTGAGAATAGTTCATACATATAGGAACAACACATATAAAATAGTGAAGAGATTTAATAAATAAAAAATGCTCATGCACCCAATAGTTTGTCGTTACAAAAATTACGTAATGATATAATGCTACATTTTTCTTGGTCGAGGGTACTATCCAACAAGTTAAACTGAAGAGTGAAGACCATCCACGAGAGTTGAACCGAAGATTTCTGGGTGGGTATTATCCTAGAGACTTGACTGATCCACAATGCTATGTTTTTCTAGAGCACTAGTTGCTTACCATCTTTTCTACTTATAATCAACGTTTTATAACAAGAATCCAATTATTGTACGTTCCCTTCTGACCAAATGCAATACCAACAAGAATGGATATCTACTCGGTAATTATGATCTGTGATACCCCCAAACAAAACAAGACACGCATTAACCTTATCAAATTGTCCTAAGTAACATGATTAGGATGCATGTGATGTGATTCATGTGTCCACCAATACTATGCAAGAAACATACTAACAAAATCTGGCTCAGATCTGGGGTTAATTGGTTAATGTTAGGTCATCACTATTTTTTACTTATGATAATGGGTTTACGATTTATCATGATTAGGTTATCTACACTCTATAGATTTGAAATATTTTTGAGGTAGATTAATCCTGTTTTCTATCCGTTGACCTTGAAACGGCTAAAACATCATCGTTGGCAATGATATTAAATTTTACAGCCCAAAATAATGCTATCAAACAAAGACGAAAAGTGCAACATTTTACAATTTTTTTTGTTCCAGAACACTTGAGAAATATGTAGCAAGAAGCAGGAGTCCAATTTCCATGACACCTTTAAGTGGACAAAGCTATGCAGAACCACCATCTTACAACTTCTATATATGTATTGCCATCCACAAAACACAACACGGCAATACAATTCCAATGTGAACTGCAAATGCTTTACACTTGAGACGTTCTGGTTTTATCTTACATTACATTTGAGTTGTAAGAGAGCCATTATAAGCATAAGCCAAGTTTGATATAGCGATTCAGCAACTATACCTGGACATGATCAAACATTTTCGAATCATGCAATGAAGCCTTTGTGCAAAGAGCTCCATGGCCCAGAAGGAATGCTCGGACAAGCTTGTGATGATGCCTCTGCCATCTGTTCCTTTGAGATCCCAGCGTTGCAGATGTTAGCAATCGAACGCATATGCTTCATCCCGTACTGGGAAAGAGAGCCACAATGCGTCTCAAAAGTCCGTACCTGTATCAATGAAAATTACATTTTTCTTCAGCATTTAGAATCTACAATTTTTTTTTTGGATTTGCAAGAGAAAAAACACTATTTTTAATTGTGGAAATATGCAGAAAAAGACAACATATAGAGTTGAGAATTTACCAACTCTCTCAAGCATTGCCAATCATCGACGAGGGGTTGCCCTGTAGGTCGTAGGCTGTGAAGGATCTCAGGACCCTTGCTGATACCAAAAAGAAGCTTACCAACAAGTTTAATACTGTTGTCTATATGTACTCTGTGAGACATAGCATCAACAACCTGCTTTTGTGCTTCCATCTTTCTTAAAGAGCCTTCAGGTGCTTTTCGAAACTGGAACATGAAACAATAATGATAGCCACTCAAAATTATTAAATTAATCAAGCGCAACCCATAGTTTGGTTTGCTGTTAACGTAAACATTACTTAAATAAAAAAAACAGAGGTCAAAACAAATTAAGTCAAATCACGGGGAGATTGTATACATACCTTGTCCCAGAAATGGAGAAGATCAGCGTCACGCTGGTTAGTAGTATGGGAGGATCTGGGCCGCAATGCATTGTCATCAATATATGTGTAGTTCTCATTAGCAGGGTCGGTACCCATATACAAGAAGAGTGATTCCTTGCTAAGCCCTATATCCCCAAATTGCATAACATGAGAGCCATATGCAGAGTTTTCATTTGAAGTTCTCTTCTTAACCTGGAAAACCCAAATGACAATAATGTTTATACTGTACATAAGACTGAAAAGTTCAAATTCAATCAGAAAATTGTTAAACAAATCAAGTGCTTATGAAACATACCAGTTCATACTGTTCATGCAAAGTTTCTGACTGCAAATTATGTTTTTCGCTGTTGAAGATTCAAAAAGATCAAATATGAGCCAAGTTATACATTACAGAAGGCATATAACTAAAACGACATTGTCTGGATGCATACCTGTCCTCCATCCAAGCAACGCTGTACAAATCACCCAGGCAAGTTTCAAACTCAGGAGGAGGGCTAGGATACTCTCCAGGGCAGTAGGTTCCCCAACTGCTTTCTTCAGCATTCGCCGCAGTGGTGGCATAAATATTTAGGCCTTCTGGAAGAAGACCGTCAAAAATACTTCCCGACTCGCATGCTTCCAAATAAAATACCTAATACGGGATAAAAATGTGAGTCAATTAGAAATACTGATGAAAGTTCGGATAAAATATGTGAGCCAATTAGAAACAAGGATAAAAGCTGGAGAGAAAGACTCATACTAAAAAAAAGAAAAAGAAAAGAAGGTTACTTAGAAGTCATCTTACCAAGCTCTTGTAACTACCGGAAGCATGTTTTTTCTTTAAGGTGTCAACGAGATCATCCGCATAAAGGTAAGGATATGTAGGCATCCCTACATGCAATAGGCTCATATCAGACTTAAAGATGCTATTTAGAGATAAACCATGAATTTTGGCATTCAAGAAAATAAAGGAGCGGAACCTATTGCATTAAATATCATAATATTCAAGTACTAACAAGAATCAAATGTCAGCATAAAGGCCAGGTCAGTCATATCAAGTTTAAATTATCCAATACAATTGAAAAGAAGAGTTGAAAACATGCTTAGATTGTGTTGGGAAAGTTGAAACCAAAATGAATGCATGTAATTCAATGTCAGCAGTCTGGGTAAGCCAAATCAAAAGCCATCCATGACATTGTCATTTCAAATTCTATTTTTCTTTTGTTTCTCATATAACCATGAATTTGATCCAATTCCAATTTGAACATCTAATTGAATATTGAACCAAATTATAACTTTTCAGTTAAAATTAGGTTAAAAAAGGGTATCTATTTTCTTAACCCACCAACTTTTGAATCGGTGAAACAACCGGTGATTGGAAGGGAAGAAACTCACCGAGAACTCCAGGACCTCCATGGTCTGTGTAATAAATAAAAACATGGTCATTAGGACCACTGTCAACCACCTTCCCACTACCCCCAGTAAGAGCCGTTCTATTGCCAAGTATTGCTGCCAAAAAGTTATTAACAGTCACGTCTTCTCCAGTGTAATCCTGCATTACAAAAAACAACAAAACATAAGCTTGAAACTTCTGTTACATAAAAAGATGTCCAAAATATACCTAATAGTTTTCGTTAGCTCTGTGGAAAAGAAATTAGAACCTTAGGGACTCCCTTGTAGACGTCCGGTCCGTTAGGGCTGTTAATGACGACTCCAGGTCTAGGATTCTCCTCATGATTAGCAATGTCATCGAACATGAACACTACTATATTTTCATCTTTCAAACCACCTCTCTTCAGTACTTGGTAGGCATGGCAGACATCAGCCTGATACAATCATCATCAACATCAATATAAACCATTCGAAGCAAAGTTTCAAAGTGATTAACACTTTCCACTTACAGAAAATAAGATAAAATCACATATACAGACTTTAAACAAACAATTCTTTCAACCAGTTACCTTTCTACTATATCTTTAACAAGTCCTAACAGTGATGCACTTTGGCCGATATAAATTCATATACTAATACCATATAAATCTCACTTAAAGAGGTACTTCAACTGAACTAAAGATGGAAACAAAAGCAAATACTGCTCCTTTTGACTACTCTTTACACAGTTTAGCAATCCAATCATAGAAAACATAAGCTTAATCCATCATAGACATCTTATGCTAGCTATTTTCATCAGAAAAAAGTCAACACTTGGAAACCAAAATCCCTAATCCACAGAACCCCTAATTGATACCTGGTGCCTATAGTTCCAATAGCCGTTCGATCCAGCGATCAGAACCGCCCATCTAGTTCCAACGACATCTTCGTCTCCATCGGAAGCCTCACCACGAGGAAAGAACCGGTCAAGGAAAGAAGACCGATCGGACGGTAACCTTATTAGGTCGCCGTCACCGAAGTTAAATACTTTCCGGCCATCAACGACGGCGCTGAGGATTGCAAGAAGGACTACGACGTAGCGGATCATCTCTCTCTTCTCCGATCAATTTCTCTCCGACGGAGGCGAGCGATTTTGGCTGTGAATGATGAGACAAAACGAAAGAGAGGAGTTTAGCAACACGACTGGTAGAGGATAACGTGTTCTGGGAGGAGAGCGCCTTTTCGCTTAGTCTGACGTGGTTTGATCGTGACCGTTGATCGCGAGATTAGTGACGTGTGGGACCTGTTACTTTAGACTTTTTCCCCTTACTTTATACGAGCCGGTGTTTTTTTTGTAATTATTTGTTTTATTTATGATAAGATAAAATATCAATTTGTCGTTTGATATTGAGCATTGGGCCTGGGCCGGCCCAAGATAAAAGCTACAAAAGACAGTGTCATAACATATATGATATATTTCAGTTTGTGCATGTGTGTATTTTATGGACATTTCAATGAAATAGGTAACGTTGATAGATGTAAATGCTAGTGGTTGAAAGTGCGTGTATGTGGCCATGATAAAATATAGATTTTGAATGCTTGATCCTTCCTGAAGTCGGTTTGGTTCGTGAAGTTAGTTTGGTGTACTATTTTCAAATCTCGTACCATGTACGGGTAATGTAAATATAAATTTAAATTATGAGATCGAATGTGATACGAATCCGCTTTAACTTAACAATTTACAATCCAAACCCGATAGATCGAAGTCCAAACGTATTGACCTATATATGTACTTTTATTAGTACAATGTTAATTTTAAAATAATTCTATTCATTTTTTTTATATTTATATAATTACTATTTAATATACTATTGACATATTTGAAAGTTTTCACTATTCTTCAAGATTTAATAATGACAAAATGTATAGTAATTAATAAGAAAAATTATTAAGATATATAAAATTACTTGAACTTTTTTATTCATATAAGATATAATTTAAAAAAATCATGTTAGGAAAAAATCTTAAGATATCAAGAATTGGGTAAGATATTAAGCAGATATATGTAAATTGGATATGATATTAAGTAGATATATGAGTTATTTTTAGAAAATATAATGTAGGAAAATAAAATCATTATTTTATTCAGGGTTGATGATGTGGTGCAAATTTTAACAAAGACTTGGGTTCTACTTTATATTGTCTTATACTAGATTTGTATAGGGCACTCCCATTATCTTCTGAGGGATGATGAAGGTCGTACGTGGACGTGTCGCTGGCAGGCTTCACACTTCTGGGCATAGCTGGTAGCATCTCGTCGGATCGTAGGCCAGTACCAGCCTTGGCACAAGAGTCCTCCCCCCGGCATGGTTACTGCAGTCACCTTCATGTACTTCCCTCAAAACTTGTAAGGCTTCGAGGCGACCTGATAGCTACTAGACCAATACCGCAAGTGCACGGGTCATGTAGTACCAAGGTGTCGATCTCTAGGACTTTAGTAGAGTTGGTGAACCGACAATCAAAGTAGCTAGGCTAATATGAGGGAATTAAGGATGGAAGAAACTTAAACTAATCAACTAGCAAACAAAGAGAACAAGCAACAAGATGATGCAAATATGAATAAGAGAAAAAGCAATCCTAGAGTCTAAGTACTCACACTATGGATCTAAGCAACACTTTGAAAGCATACAAGAATCTAGATCAAATCATGGTTTGGAGGCATCTACCTAGAATCATTGTCTAATTCTATCGAATCAAAGAAATCGTACCTAGAATATGATAATCATCCACTTTCGTGGCTTGATCCAAGACTAGGCCCTTTAGGCTCAATAGGGGCTCAATCGGTTCAAGCCCCTCATCCACCGTCGTGGCTTGAGTGAGCTCGTCTAACTCAACCCTCTATCGATAGGTCAACCTCTCAAGAGTTCCCAAATCAATTCTCATTTCTAAGGGAAATCAATCAATCAATCCTATGATTCAAGTTAGAGAGGAGGTCTCTCAACACAAGTCCCTAACCTATCTCCCTATTGACAACCTAACCTCTCGGTTCTAATCATCAACAAGTCTCAAATCACAATCAATTTGGCATTAGGCACATAGGATTGACACAAACCACAATTCAAATCTCAATTCAAGCAAGCATTCAAAGCACTACCTAGAACCCATAGGGTTTTCCCCAAACCCTAGGATTTGGGAACCTAGCTAAAGATGAACAAAGGAAATGAAGAAGAGAGAAGGAAATCCATACCAAACTTCATTCAATTGATTGAAAAGAGGGAAGAATCTCCAACACTTTCTCCAATTCTTCACAAGACACTAAAGTTCTAAAATGGGAAAAAGTCCCCAAAAGGGGGAAAAAAGATTGTCTTCCAAGGGGAAGAAGATGTATTTAAACAACCCTAAAAGGAAAAAAGGGATAAAAGAGGAAAAGAGGGGCGCCGTCGCGTGACCCGGGGGCCAACTCGGGCCGTGACCCGACCAGGTCCGACTCTGGAGGGCCAAACACAAGCAAACGCGAAGAAAAGCCCCGACCCCGGCCACGACCCTGGCCGTGACCCGGCCGGGTCGGGGTCTGGAAACTCGGCCACGGGCAAAATAGGGCGACCCCGGCTGTGACCCTGCCCGTGACCCGGCCGGGTCACACGACCCTGGCCACGACCCTGGCAGGGTCGCAGCCGGGGTCAGGGTCTATTTGCCCCGGGAGCCGCTTTCTTGCTTCGTCGCTTTGCTTTCTTGGCTCGGCTTTTGGCTTGCTTCTTTTGGCGTCTTTTCGGCCCTCTCCTTGATTCCGTCTTTGAGCTAATGTCGTCTTCTTAAGCTCCTTTTGATCTCCCATCACCGAAACTCTTCCATTTTCACCTGAAAACGCACAAACAAGGCGTAGAGTCCGAACGAAGGCACTAAACCGAAAACAACTAAAATACTAACTTAAAAGAGGGAAAAGCGAACCGAAACCAAATGAAACATGACCTAATATGCACTCTAAGCATGAGCTAGATGCAAGCCATCAAAATCCCCCAAACTTGAACCTTGCTTGTCCTCAAGCAAGCAATTAGACTCTTCATCCCACTTCAAGTGCAATTCAAGAGTTCACCTCAAAATTAAACGAGCAATAATCAAAGAACTTGAAACTTGACAAACCGGAATCATTGCACATGTTTTATGACTCGAAAAGATGAAGACACATGAATCAATTCTAGGCCCTCACTAGGGGGATGTGTTTACTCTCTTTCCATGTGTTTAGGTTTCAAAGTTATCACTCAAATTCATCTATGATCTCTAAGCTACCATAAGCTTGAAAAAGATCTCAATCTCCACCGCTAAAGACAATGCAAGTGACACTAATCAAGAGGGCTTTTTAAAGGGTTGTAGTGGGGCTAGGTGAGAAGAGTTGGGTGAGAAAAATTTTTGGTCATGTGGTGCTAAACTAGAGAATAAGAGCCAAAGCTTACACTTCACAACCAAGCAACCAATTCAAGCATTTTACACATTCTCTCAAACCCGAAAACTTCACAACTTCAACACATCATAAACTTTGGAGTTCACTTTCCCACTTTTTTTTTTCTTTCATTTGAAACTCAACCCTTTTGCACTTGCTTTTCTTTTCTCACAAAACTTTTGTGACTTCTCAACTTTTGCACATTTATTTTCAAGTCACCAACTCACTTTCAAACATTATTTTTCAAGACTTTCTTTTCTTCTCCCAAACATTTCCACACTTTTGCATTTTCTTTTCTTTTTTGAAATTCTCTTCCATCAAGATGATATCTTCCTCTCAAACCCAAACTCACTTAAAATTCATTTCCATGACTCCTATTCTCTAGGAAGGTTAAGCCATTTGGGCTAAGGAAACAGTTTTTGTGGAGTTTTAAAGAATAGGCTTTTAGGCTCAAAAAATTAGGGCTTCAAGAAAAATTGGCACTAATATAGGGTGGATAGGGGAAATAATAGGGCTAATAAAACAATGCCTCTATCACTTTAATGTCACAAGCAAATGTCATGAATGCGGTCTTGACAAAGATACAATCTCAAGTTCTAGAGTTAGAGTTGCATAGAGAAATCACACACAAAGCAAAGAGAGGAAAAAGTCCTAGAAAAAGAGGCTAAAGATGAAATCTCACTAGGTGCTCATTACCTAGAATCTCAACATTAGTCTACAACTTTAAGAGTCCACATGCTCATCCAAATATATCAAGCAAACAAGCCATGATCATGCAAGAAAATAAGGGCTTCATCCATCCAAGCAAAGATATGGAATTTTCCAAGTCATGGATTTAACTATGTTGAAGACAAGAGATTCTCATTTAAGAAAATTTGATGGCATCCTATTATGCATGAAATTTTTTTTTGCATTTTGATCATGCAAGAAAATTAAAGCAAGACAAAAGTAATTTTGCAAGAAAATAAGGACTAATTTTGCAATTTTTTTTGGATTTTTAGCATGCAAATAAAAAGGCAAGACAAAAGTAAACATGAATGCAAGACAAGAAAGGAAACATGAATGCATCTATCTAGCATGAATTCCCTCCCCTAAACTTAAACATCACATTGTCCTCAATGTGAAAATTAAAGCAAGAAAGAAGAGAAGGAAGGACTCACCTTGTATCTATTGTGGAGGAGGAGGTGGAGGGATTGAGGATTTCACCAATATGGAGGAGGAAGAAGCTTTTTCATGGAGGCCATGAGTGTTTGCTATGTGCCTACACATCACTAGACAAGAAAATTCCACAAGCACAAATAGCCAAACGTTGTCCCAGCAAGGACAACCACAAGCAAGCCTCAAACAACAGGGCAATCAAGCACTACCAAGCAAGCAACAATGAGCACTTAGCAACAACTACCCATCTTTCCACTTCTAGCTTTTATTCAACTTAACCTACTAACAAAGAAAGACTTGGGTTGCCTCCCAAGGAGCGCTTGTTTAAGGTCGATAGCTTGACCATAATGCCTTCTCAAATGCTTAGATCAATCATTGTTAATGCTCTCAATAACCTATCAAAACTTTGTGAGCACATCTCACAAAGGTGCAAGTAGCCAAATGATGGTTTTAAAATGAATAATATAGCATTTAAAAACCGTTTTAATCTATCAAATAGGCTAGCACTACTTTCATGAAAAGGAATATGTTGAAACCAATTTTGCTCGGGTGGAGGCTTCTCAAAATATATATAATATGGATCAAAGCTCTTTTGAGCACTTTCCTCAAAGGCAACCTCATAGTAATCTCTAGGTTCTACTTTAGGCTCTAAACATGGTTTTTCATCATGCACATCTTGAATGACAATAGAAGAGAAATTAGGGAAGAACTTACATGGGGTATCTAAGACCGAGAGAGGAGATTCCCAAGTAGAGAGCATAGGAGGAGGATCCATTGGTGAAGGACACACCTCAATGACGGAATCTTGCTCATTTCTTTCATCATCCTCTAGTTCGTCATCAAAGAACCTCTCATCCTCTAATTCATAATAAGAGAACCTCTCATCCTCACATAGATCACCCATCTCTTTCAAAGCATCGGAACTCTCCATCTCATCACCCCGGGATCCATCAAGCTTGTTGAGTTTTAAGGGCTCATCCATGACGACAATGTCTTCATTTGGCACATCTAACTCATGGTCATTGGATTCAAATGTGATGTCTCCCGCTTTCTCATACGGATAGAATGGGCAAGTGGTTGTTGAGTAGAGGGAAGAATCACACTTATCACAATGCTCCACAACCAAGCTATTGACTTTGTTGGCAAGCTCCTCTACCAAACTCTCAAGATAAGCATAAGAAGTTTCATCCGGTTGAGGAGTCGGTGGAGATTCGACTTGTATACATTCATCGCTCATGAAGAAAAAGAAGTCCCAACACTCATCACTTCCCATATCCCATAATCTCCCCTTACTCATATACATTGCCAAATCAAAAGTTTCGGGATTCATACCCTCAATTAAGCACTTGCACAACTCAAACTTGTGGTATTGATAACCCCAAGCATCATGTTCTTGCACCACTTGTAGAAATCTAGAGAAGTACTCGTGGAAGTGCTCATTTTCCCATTGCTCAGGTCTCAACATACTCATGGTCTATGAAACCTACAATCAAAAACAAAAAGAAACAAAATCAAAAGCAAAAGGACCTAGACTACCGGATGTCGGAAACAACCAAAACTAGCAAAAGTCCCCGGCAACGACGCCAAAAAACTTGATAGGCTACTAGACCAATACCGCAAGTGCACGGGTCATGTAGTACTAAGGTGTCGATCTCTAGGACTTTAGTAGAGTTGGTGAACCGACAATCAAAGTAGCTAGGCTAATATGAGGGAATTAAGGATGGAAGAAACTTAAACTAATCAACTAGCAAACAAAGAGAACAAGCAACAAGATGATGCAAATATGAATAAGAGAAAAAGCAATCCTAGAGTCTAAGTACTCACACTATGGATCTAAGCAACACTTTGAAAGCATACAAGAATCTAGATCAAATCATGGTTTGGAGGCATCTACCTAGAATCATTGTCTAATTCTATCGAATCAAAGAAATCGTACCTAGAATATGATAATCATCCACTTTCGTGGCTTGATCCAAGACTAGGCCCTTTAGGCTCAATAGGGGCTCAATCGGTTCAAGCCCCTCATCCACCGTCGTGGCTTGAGTGAGCTCGTCTAACTCAACCCTCTATCGGTAGGTCAACCTCTCAAGAGTTCCCAAATCAATTCTCATTTCTAAGGGAAATCAATCAATCAATCCTATGGTTCAAGTTAGAGAGGAGGTCTCTCAACACAAGTCCCTAACCTATCTCCCTATTGACAACCTAACCTCTCGGTTCTAATCATCAACAAGTCTCAAATCACAATCAATTTGGCATTAGGCACATAGGATTGACACAAACCACAATTCAAATCTCAATTCAAGCAAGCATTCAAAGCACCACCTAGAACCCATAGGGTTTTCCCCAAACCCTAGGATTTGGGAACCTAGCTAAACATGAACAAAGGAAATGAAGAAGAGAGAAGGAAATCCATATCAAACTTCATTCATTTGATTGAAAAGAGGGAAGAATCTCCAACACTTTCTCCAATTCTTCACAAGACACTAAAGTTCTAAAATGGGAAAAAGTCCCCAAAAGGGGGAAAAAAGATTGTCTTCCAAGGGGAAGAAGATGTATTTAAACAACCCTAAAAGGAAAAAAGGGATAAAAGAGGAAAAGAGGGGCGCCGTCGCGTGACCCGGGGGCCAACTCGGGCCGTGACCCGACCGGGTCCGACTCTGGAGGGCCAAACACAAGCAAACGCGAAGAAAAGCCCCGACCCCGGCCACGACCCTGGCCGTGACCCGGCCGGGTCGGGGTCTGGAAACTCGGCCGCGGGCAAAATAGGGCGACCCCGGCTGTGACCCTGCCCGTGACCCGGCCGGGTCACACGACCCTGGCCACGACCCTGGCAGGGTCGCAGCCGGGGTCAGGGTCTATTTGCCCCGGGAGCCGCTTTCTTGCTTCGTCGCTTTGCTTTCTTGGCTCGGCTTTTGGCTTGCTCCTTTTGGCGTCTTTTCGGCCCTCTCCTTGACTCCGTCTTTGAGCTAATGTCGTCTTCTTAAGCTCCTTTTGATCTCCCATCACCGAAACTCTTCCATTTTCACCTGAAAACGCACAAACAAGGCGTAGAGTCCGAACGAAGGCACTAAACCGAAAACAACTAAAATACTAACTTAAAAGAGGGAAAAGCGAACCGAAACCAAATGAAACATGACCTAATATGCACTCTAAGCATGAGCTAGATGCAAGCCATCACGACCCTTCATCGAGTAGTACGCTCCAACTTCGAACACAACTTGGCCGAATTCCTTCCGAGCGGCTTCATCCGCCTCTAGCTGCTTGGTCTGGGCCCGCACTTGCTCTTGCAGCTCTTCGACGCGGCCTGACTAGATGCCCAATGCAACTTGAAGGTCGCAAACCCGTTTGTTGGCAGTGGCGATGACAGCGCAAGCCTGCTTCTCCCTCGCCTCGGCAACAGACCGTTAATCCTTACAATGATTAGCGGCTGCAAAGAGTTCTTGGAAAGACTGGGTAAGATAGCACAGAGGAGAGAAATAAATAGGGCGGGATAACAAGTGTCACGAAGGAAGCTCGCTGGGGTGACTGGCACGTACCTTCCACAGTGATGCCCCCGTTTGTGAAATGGCAGCCTCCGCCGAGACCGAAGCGAAGGAATCCTTGATAGAGCGAGACATCATGCCCTTGAAGTTGGCCCAGGGCTCCTTAGGTTCATCATCCAAGAGAAGTACTGTCGGAGCATCGGCTGCCGGACGCTTAGCCGAGGTCAGGTTCTTGCTAGCCTCAGCCTTCACCTTGGCAGAAAGGGGTGGCTTCACATCGTACGACCTTAACTTCCGCTGCATCATCTCGCTAGCGGAAAGAGAGGGTTCACGATCTGAGAAACTATACAGTGAATGGAGGCAAATGCTCATCAGAAAAATGACATGATTAGGAAGACATAAGACTATATTGCCAACGCCGGATGAAGTGGGCTATAGATGAGGTGGCCATAGCGATAGCAAGGGGGTGGTCGTCTAGCACTTCGAGAGCTCTTTCTTCCCCAAAGGGATGCCCGTTGTTGGCTGAGCCTTCCAAATCGGAAAACATCTTGCTGGGCAGACATTCCAGAGTCTTCAACTCCCACAGTTGCGAGCAAACACCGACGTTAGTAACCTTCGAGTTGATTTCTTTAGGCACTGCGAAACAAACAAAGGTGAGGCAACGTCAATTTCGCAATAAGAGATGAAACAAGTGAACCAAAAAACCCAAAAAGAAAATCTTACGAGAAACGTTCTAGTTATCCAGGAACGCCGCTCTATGACGCTCTCCCAGTTCACCTAGAGAAGCCCTTTCCACAAAAAAAAAGCGGGGCTGCCAGCATGGCGCCGAGTTTTTCACGTTAGGGATTAAGGGATTCTTAGAATCGTGAGAGTGAAGGGTAATCCTCCCGGCCCTCTGTGGGACAATTTTGTAGGCCGAAAGAAACTCCCTTACGGTCATAGCTAATCCCTTTT
The DNA here is from genome assembly GCA_963924305.1 of Polygonum maritimum. NCBI lineage: Eukaryota > Viridiplantae > Streptophyta > Magnoliopsida > Caryophyllales > Polygonaceae > Polygonum > Polygonum maritimum. The sequence continues at coordinate 33,346,121 of OZ002735.1, read as the reverse complement.
TGGTGGCCAGTTCGTCGACATAGTAAAGGATCTTCCAGGTAGCAGGGAAATGTTGAAAGGGTGAAACTTGTAAAGTTTTCAAAAAGCTTCGGATGAAGGGTGAAAAGGTAAACCTCAAACCTAAGGAGAAAGGGCATTCGGTGAAACAAACCCAACCGGTCTTGACCCAGTCTATCATCTCGACCGTGGGACAAATGGCTCTAGTCCCGTCTGGAAACCCGTTGGAAGAAACTATCTCTTGGACCTCTTCCGGCGACATCTCACATTTGAAGAGGTCCCGAGAGCTTAACAATCTCGAAGAAACAAAACCAAGGGGGCTATCCATGGATGATGGAAAGAAAGCAGAAATGGAAGAAACAAAGAAGAGGAAGCGAGAGAAGTTACCTGGCGGAAGAGGGAGACGAAACAGTAGAATGAAGTGACAGCATTTGAGTGCACTCAGTAAATAGGAAAGAGAAAGGGAAGGCCGTTTCACTTTCCAACGCGGAAGGATCGAGAAATGTGGGCAATTTCGAATTTCAAACGGATCAGATCGCCGACTTAATCGGGTGAGTTGTTGGCAATCGGATCCGGGGGTATTGTTGGGCCCCATAAGTAGGTCTCCAACGGCCCAGCCCATCTACAACAAGTCAAGGAAAGCAGGCGGCCTAGTATGCAAGGGAGGCACGAATTGAAGGACGAGCCCACAACGAAGGGAGTGTGCTGATTGGGGAAGATTGTGGCTAAACGATTATAACAGCGCAAAGAGTGGGATCAAAGATCATGTGCTAGGATATACGTAATAGATTTAGAAAATTAGGAAGACATGTACACACAACTGCCATAGCTCTAAAAGAAATAAACTCTCTTTGTAATTTGTGATCAAGGATAGGCAAAAGCCCGATTAAGGCTAATTTTGATTCTGCTCCTTGAACCAATCTTAGCTCAAACAATGAGATGTAACTCGATTTGTTCCAAACTTGTAGAAGATAAATCTAATTCAAACTCCAACCTAACATATGCATGGCCCACACTCAACTTGATATGCCAACTAAAACCAAAACACACGCTAATCATTCCCGAACACAACCCGACCCACAAAACAAAAACCAAAGTAAACCCATGATCGATACAAACCCAATCGATTTTAAACAAACCGACCCGAACCAAAGTTAAATTTGACTGCGCCCAAACTGAAATTCCCCAAACTTGGTATGGACCGATACGAAACTGACCAACAACCCTAATGCTACCTCTCAAACCGACCAACTACACTAGTAATCAACTATTGTAGATAGAGGCTCTTGGGTTTTCAGATAGAGGCTTTTGGATTTGGAAAGAACTATTGAGGCTCAGAGATAAGATTCTTGATACTTTTCATCTCAATATCAATCCCGTAATTTGTCCTGACTTTGTGGCTCATTTGTTAAAGTCTGATGGTAAGTTGAATTGTAATGTTGTGTACGATGTTTTGAGAAATCGTTCTCATATTCAAAACTGGAATGAGCTGCTCTAGAGTGGTTCCATTACTCGAAAATGGAGGTTTATATGTTGGCTGGCGACTTTGAAACGTTTGCCCACAGTTGGCAAGTTGTGCAATTGGGGTATTATTCAGAGTGGGACTTGTGTGTTGTGTGAGAGCAAGAAACTGAGGAGCATCTGTGGTTTCAATGCAGCTTTGTTTAAAATGTTGCTGATCAAATCCTTACTAAGTTGGGTGTTCATGTAAGGAAGAGTTTGTTGATGGACTGGTGGGAGTGGTTCATGCAAACTCGTAGGAGTAAGAATAACATTTTCCAGTCCAAGTTCATGGGCATTTTGGGCTTAGTTTATGACACCCGGTTTTGGAGGAATGAGGTGGTCTATAATATCAGGAAGTCAGATGTTATGGCTTGTGCCAAGATGATCATGGATGATTGTAAGCTTCGCATGCTAGCTAGCTTCAAGACTACTGGAAGAAGAAGGTTGGCCTTGAGGGTTAGGTTGAAGTTCTAAGTGTATTGTTTAGCCTAGTGGGTCGGGTTAGATGAGAGTGCAAAGGAGGGTCCATTCTTACTTTATTGCTGAGTGTTGGAACTGAAGTTCTAGGATGAGGACGCATATAGGAAGGGGTTTGGCCTTTGTATATGCATCGTGTCTTAGGCATTTCAGGCCTTCATTGGGTGTGATTTATCCTAGGACCTTGTAGGGTGTCTCGATCCTCCTTTGGTTGTTGCTTGTTTTTGTTTGGAAAGGTGTGTGCTGTTTTTTTTGGGTGGGCTAGGATCTCGGGAGCTTGTTTTTTTTGTTTCGTCCCCTGACCTACCTAAGTTGAGTACCGATGGTGTATTGGTGCTAGGATTCTTAGGTAGGCTTGTTCCTTCATTTTGGCATCGTGTCTTTTCTAGTATGATCTTGTATTGAGATTTGCTAGATTTAGTTCTTACTGAGAATTTGGAGAAGCTCTGAGATTTAATGTATCTTTGTTTTGGTTTTATTAAAACTTTCGGTTTTGCTTAATAAAAGTTTTGATCATTGGCGAAACTATTGTAGGTAATGGCAAAGACCTTGTTCGTCGTGCCTACACGGAGGTTATTTAAAATTGTTTATTATATATTTTAAATGTTTAAATTTATTACTTAAAAAATCACAATATGAAAATCTAAAGTTATTTTTAAATAAATAAAAAGGGCATTAAATAAAAGATAATAAAATTCGTCATTTTAACTTCCAAAACCCATAACAATCGCCGCCATACTTGAACAATGATCGACCCGAACCCATTTTATCCCGAACCCGAAATGTCCCGACCCGAACCCGAACAACAGACCGATTGGGTTGGAGGTCTACTTACGGGTCTGAAATCCAATATAAGCATGTTGATTGGGCCTGGACCGGCCCAACAAAACCCAAATTCTGTAAAGTATGTGAGTTAGGGCTTGAGGTTTATAAGCTGCATCTTCGACAATTCACTCGGTTTTTCCGTTCGAGTGCACCATCTAGGGTTGTCTCAGGTTTGCGCCTCCAACATCTTCGTTTCTTTTCCATTTGCCTGCAATCTTCCCACAATCGCTTAGCGATTGCATTTGCTTTGTGGTTTAACGTTTTTGTTCACTCTTTTTCTATACAGATAGACTGTTGCTTATCTTGGACAAAACCGAGTAGCCACCATGAGGTAATGCATACTTGCTGGTTCGCTTTTGCTGTGTTTCATCTTCTTTTCGCCCTTTTGTAGCTTGTAATTCAGCATTTCGTGTCAATGTTGTCTGCTGTAAGATAGTACTAGCATTTCTCCCAAATTTCTCCGATCAGTTCATCACGTTTTTGTCATTGTGAATCGCTTGCTCTTTCTTGTATTATCTGTGAGCTGATATTGAAAATTGATCTTCAGTATGTGCGTGAAATCAGTAATGTTGATCTGTTAGACATAGGTGCATATGCTAATTGATTGAATGTGCATGTATCTGATCATTGCTTAAATATTGTTTTTGAATCCTGGATCCTTCGTGAAGTCAGCTTGGTTCATATGGAGTTTTTGATGCTCATAAATGTAGTGGCTTTTAGCTGTCTGCGTAGAGTTCAGAGAGACTGTTTCTAATTTGTATAATGTAATAACCTTTTCGGATTATTGATTTTCCGAAACAGTAAGCTCCAGAGTGAGGCTTTGAGAGAGGCTATTGCATCCATAGTAAAGGATGCACAGGAGAAGGGAAGAAAGTTTACCGAGACCGTGGAGCTGCAGATTGGTTTGAAAAATTATGACCCACAAAAAGATAAACGTTTCAGTGGGTCTGTCAAGCTTCCACACATCCCTCGCCCAAAGATGAAGGTGTGCATGCTTGGAGATGCTCAGCATGTTGAGGAGGTATACAAGCTAGTTCTTTTATATCTTTTGAAATTCGGTAATGAATGGGTTAGTTTAGTAGGTCCACATCTGTTTTCTGAATAGAATGTCTGCCTGCGCAAAAGTCTTTGCTTTATGTAAGTTAGGATATACAATCTCTAGATAATCATGTTATGTCAGTCTTTAGTTCTGCTATTACTGATGAAGTAGTGGGTAGTAGTAAAAAAAAGCTGCATTTGTGGTTTTGCATCAATGTTTTTTTTAAGGATTTGTGTTATGCATTTAAGATTTGCTATGCACAATAAACTTTGCTTTTTTAGTCTCTCGCATGCATTATTGAAGTTATTATTGAATCCTTTTTCGTTCTTCAATCTACAGTGTGAGAAGATTGGCTTAGACTCCATGGACGTTGAAGCTCTCAAGAAGCTGAACAAAAACAAGAAGCTGGTTAAGAAGCTCGCCAAGAGGTACCATGCCTTTTTGGCTTCTGAGTCTGTCATCAAGCAGATCCCGCGTTTGCTTGGACCTGGTCTGAACAAGGCAGGCATGTACACATAAACAAATACTTTTTTTTTGACTTTTGAATTCCTGTATCAGTTTTAAGATATCTTGTGTAATGCTTTCTTATGGAATTGTTGCAATCCATTCAAGAACCATTGCTAACATAATACAAATCTGCAGGAAAATTCCCTACTCTGGTTTCACATCAAGAATCTCTGGAAGGAAAAGTGAATGAGATCAAGGCAACAGTGAAGTTCCAGCTGAAGAAGGTGCTTTGCATGGGTGTGGCTGTCGGAAACCTCAGCATGGAGGAGAAGCAGATCTTCCAGAACGTTCAAATGAGCGTTAACTTCCTTGTGTCTCTCTTGAAGAAGAACTGGCAAAATGTAAGTCCCAATTCCTTGTTTCTCTCTTGATACTTTCTAAGTTGGAGCAGTAGATTTGTCTCTTTTCCCCATGTGCTGATTCAATATTTGTATGTCTTTAATCCCCTGTAGGTCCGATGCTTGTACCTGAAGAGTACTATGGGAAAGCCATACCGGATCTTCTAAGCTTATTCGGCTTTATAGTTGTTTTGCATTGAGGCTTATCAGCGAGAATTGGTGACATTCCTTGGGTGGATTTATTCTTTTTGATTGTTGTTAACTTGAATATTTCTCGTAGCGGAACTCTCTATTGAGGATTGTTATTAGCTTCCATATCTTCCTTTAGCCTGAACTTAGAATATTGCATTCAGTTTTGAGTGGTTGATAGACATATGAGGTCATACAAATTCAGTACTTTTTTGTTATTTACATCTATCTTGATCCACCCTTCTGCTGTGCTTTTTGTCACTTGAAGTGAAATAGTCTTGAGTGCATCTTATTGTTTCTAGTAACCGTCTGACTACATTTGACCATGGAATGCTAGTATTGCATCTTGGCTTTTATTCCAGTACACTAGAAATTTTATGTTTAAGAATAATGTTATATATTTGTTCATTTGTCTACATTTTTATGCTGTGTATTTTGAAGGAGCTTTATTATGATTGATGAGACAAAGGTTGATATATGAACACCTCTGAGCTTGTATTTCATTCATATATAATCCATCATACACCCCGTTTTAGAATCCCAAATGCCAAAATGATGTACTGTCATCTTATTTCCTAATTGTACATCACTTTGGAATTAGGATCTAGGACTACGATACATAAAAAAGCTACTTTTAACTTCCATGGATGAAGGTTATTGCACACTTGGTATCCTTCTTATAGTTGTGTTATACGCGTAACGGCTAAATCTCATCCGTCAATCAAGTCTTGCAAGCTTGAGATGCAGCCTGAGCCATACGATCCTCGCCCGCCCCGGCGTTACAAATGTTGGCAAAGGCTCGCATGTACTTCAGTCCATATGTCGCAAGCGACCCACAATGTGCCTTGTATGTCCCAACCTGCAAATAGTTTATGAACACATCATTAATGTTGGCACAAACTTGTAGCTCTGTGACAAGAACCGAATGTAGTGCAAGTATTAGGGACATACCATTGACTTGAGACAATCCCAATCATCCACCAACGGTTGCCCTGCCGGTCGGACACTCTCGAGAACTGCGGGACCGGCTTTGGCACCAAATAGATGCTGCCCTATCGCGGCTACACTTTGGTCCACATGCTTCCTATGGGCTAACGCGTCGTCGAGCTCCTGTTGAGCCTCCGCCTTCTTCTTAGAGCCCTTTGGCGCTCTTCGTACCTGAATTACGCAATCTCAAAATTGTTAGACCTTTGGGCACACATATTGGCATGGATGAACAATGAACATATGTGCAAGGATACTGTTAGTGTCTTAAAGGAGGATGGGTGTATATTGAACCTTCTCTCGGAGATAGACGATGTCAGCATCGCGTTGGTTGACAGTTATAAGCCGGGCAGGGCTTGCATCTTGGATGGTGGCGGATTCGTACTTGGTAGAAGTAGAGGCGCCGAGGTAGAGGCCAAGGATGTCCTTGCTCAGGCCGGAGTCTCCGTATTGCATCACATGAGACCCTTCTGATGCGCTGATGGTACGCTTCTTAACCTGCAAGAAATTAATTACTTGCATTTAAACTTGGAATCCCTCATTAAACCAATAGAAAACAAAATTACCCATGAAGTAAAAATACAAAAGATTGATACTTAGTATTAGCTAGCTCACCACTTGATACTGTGTTTCTAAAGTCTCGCTTTGTGGGTTCTGCTTATCACTGTCATAGAGACCACACAATCAAAGTTAGGTGAACAATTTTTGACTTGTAAACTAATCACTATGCAACAGAAAGACACAGCCAAAGTTACCTGTCTTCCATCCAGGCTACACTATAGAGGTCACCTAGGCAAGTCTGGTACTCAGCGGGCACGCTAGGGTCCGAGTCCGGGCAGTAAGTGGCGTAGCTGCTCTCGCTCGGGTTCGACGCCGTCGTCACGTATATGTTCATCCCTTGTGCCATCAGCCCGTCGAACATGCTCCCTGCCTCACAAGCCTCCACGTATATCACCTGCCACGTATGACACCGTTTTTGTCATTTTTGTAACAAAGTTTATGTTACAACTTTATAACTCCAAGTTAAAACATTTCGTACCATGCGACTATAAGTCCCCGAAGCATGTTTCTTCTTCAACACGTTAACTAGATCCTTCGCGTAGAGGTCGTCTCCTACAGGCATCGCTGCCAAGTTTCTCGGGTTTAATGCATGTATGTAGTTATTGATAATCAAGAAATTGATATAAGGGTATGGGTACATAGAAGGTATACATAGAAGGCCAGGGCTGCCGTGGTCGGAGTAGTAAAGGAAGATCCGGTCGTTAGGGGCACTGTTTACGACTTTCCCGCTTCCTCCATTGACGCCCTTTTTGTCTCCGAGGATAACGGCTACCAAGTTGGCTGCCGTTACTGCCTCTCCCGTGTAATCCTGCACACTCAATTATAAGATCATGTATCGAAACATGTTACGTACAACGTGCATGCATTCGATAGAAGTATGCATGTACCTTGGGAACACCTTTGTAGACGTCGGATCCCTTAGGGTTGTTGATGATGACACCCTTCCTAGGGTTTTCCGAGTTATCCGCAATGTCATCGTACATGAACACGATGATGTTTTCGTCCTTTAAGCCTCCTTTTTTCAATATTTGATATGCATGACAAATATCCGCCTACACGCACGAACGCACGATGAGTACGTATACTATGTGCAAATAAAATTGTCACATACGATCGCATAACTAATTTGTCATAAAATTCTCATGTATGGCCGGTCGGACAAGTTTTACAATCTTTATACATTCGATTTGTATCTGGGTCAATCATCGATCAAGAAGAAATTCAAAACATCAATCATGAGCGAGGGAAGAAAAATTATAAAACGGACCCGCAAGCTTTGCTCGATTTCAATTATTGGACAAGAATTATTACGTAATTCATAATTATTCCATCTATAAAGTATAAATAAATGGATGAGACCCAAAGTTCACTATCTTTAATTGATTAGCATCATTTTGGTCACCTTTAAATGGTGCCTACAATGATAATATAATAATAGTATGGTGTTACAACTTTAATCATCGCTCTAATGGCTAACACTAGAGGAATATGCATGTATATAGAATTATAGAGAACAAGATAACGATTGAAGAGGATATATTGAGTTCGATTATTAGCTAGCTATTTACCCATTATAGGAATAAGCTAATACTATATTTGCTATCTAGAATCCTAGGTAGCAAATAGAGTATGATAAATTGATAATTGCTTATTAATTTTTTATAGTATATAGTTCTTCATCTCAGCTTAGAAAATAATTTGTAAACTAATTATCCAATATGTTAGAAAAACGTTATCTAAAATCTCACTTATAAACCTGTATAATTAATAGATAATAGAGGGAAGTGGGCGGCATACATATTACGACGAGTTACAAATTCATAGAATACACCTAAATTAATATAAAAATAGTAATAATCATTTAGGATATGTGTTGAAAATGCTATCAAAAAACGGTTTCTTGATACACTTAAATTTAATAAAATATAAAAATACATATAAGGCCGATATATTTTCCTACAAATTAAAGAATAACAACTAATTAACTTTACCTCCATGACTTGTATGCTTATGATCAATATCGCGTACACAAGCACTTTCCACACAGTTTTTAAAAAGATGTTAAACAAAAGTGATTAAAGGATTACTTAAGAAAAAGCGAATTATATCATAAATGGACCATATGATCGATGGACTGGATCAGAAATAAATAGGCCATGCCACTTGTAGAATTGTCGATCTTTCATAACTCGTGTCTTCTTCAATAGAGTACTCCGTATCAAATATGTTTTTTTGGTCGACAATAGAGTATCAAATTAAGCTAAAGCGGTTTTACTTTGTTAGTAAGAATTACGTACATCCAAGAAATACTCATGCAATTTCGACCAAAAAAAGAAATACAAATGCAATTAATTACTGATGAACAAAGGCAAGCTAAGGTAGCTATTTAAATGTAATGAAATGAGAGCGACATCACATCAAACTAACTAAGTGAAAAGCCCTTCTAACAAACTAGAATTAAATCAATTGAATGCGTCAAAAAAGCAAAGTTCTTATCACTTGACATAAAGCTAGTGCTTGTATTATTTAAGCGATAAAATAACTAATCATATGAATTAATTAGCTAATCATAAGTTAATTAATTAATTACCTGGTGCCTGTAATTCATAAAGCCGTTGGAGCCGGCAACGAGCACGGCCCAGTTGGTGCCGCCGCTGCCGCCGGCGTCTCCGCTTCCGTGGTGGGTTTTCCGGTGGGTGGAAGCCGGAAAAGACGATTCCGTTAGCCGCCGGAATTCGTTGAGGGTTAAACGGCTTTCAACATGAGGAGGAGAAGAAGAGATCAAGATGAGTAAAAGGAGCAAGACTGAGGTAGTTAAATGGTGATTAGCCATTTTTTTGGTGTTTAAGTAGTGATTGATTGAGTTTTTTGTTTTCAAATTTGTTTGAGTGTGGGGAGAAAGGTTAGCAATGGTGGAGGGTATATATAGTGAATTAAGTGAGTCACAGAAGCTTCTATTCTGCACTTGATTTTTGTAAAAAAGATAATTAATTGTTACTACAAAATGTTGAGTACTAAAATTCACATTTTTTGTTGGGAGATTCAGTGGATTCCATATTGCATAGCAATAATGATAACAGGGACGTTGTTGATCATGACATTATGACGGAGACTTAAATTGTATATAATTATACTTTGATTGGTGCAACATTTATCGGGTGTGTGTACATAATTATAGAACGAAATATTATTTTTTATTTTGGAGGAAATTATAGAGCATCTTCAGCTCTTAATTATTTTTCCATTTTAATCAATATATACTTCTAAACCTGAAGCAGTTAAGAGCAGTTTTGTCATTTAGGTTTTATAAACCACTCACCATATTTTTAATAAGTGATTTTGATAAAAATATGTGATTTTGATAGTAATTTTCTATCCATTAATATTTAACATATAAGTAGATATTTACATGGTAGTTTCTATCTTAATCTTCAAAATAAGATATACATGTGAATATATCACCTAATATTGATTTTCTAAATCCAAAATTTTATCAAGTTGAAAAAGGTAGTTACAATTTGATAACATATAGTACCAAATATGATAATTAATGTTTCAACTATATATACGTAGTGGGCATCTGATCGAAAAAAAACCCGTAGAACTTCAAACCTTGAAGTCTGAAGGAGATGTTTGACTATATTAATCATCCAAATCATAGTTAAGATATATACTCATTGATATGATGTAAATAATTGTAATATATTAAATCTTTAACGTATAAATGGATAGAAAATCGAGATAAAAATGTAATAAATTTATATGCTACCATATACAACTATATATTACTACTAACACTGGACGCCCGTCCGATGGACGGGCTTTAGCGTTGCTAAATTTGTTGGCTTAATATTCGAGTGTGAATTTAACCTATGTTGTGGATGAACAATATAGGGGAATTTGTTTGTAAGTTACATAATTTCCATCGTTTATATGAATTATGTTTTATTTAAATGCATAATAATATAGTAATAAAAATTAATTTGATTGTTTGTAGTATTTCATTGCTACATTGAGTTTGAAATAAAAATACATTGATTGTTTATAGTAATAAACAACATTTAAGTTTTCATAAAAAAAAACAACAACATTATTTGGGTTAATTAACAACATTTAAGTTTTATGGATGTGTTGCATTTTTAAAGTTTGAGTTTGAAATAAAAATACATTGATTGTTTATAGTAATAAACAACATTTAAGTTTTCATAAAAAAAAAAAACAACATTATTTGGGGTTAATTAACAACATTTAAGTTTTATGGATGTGTTGCATTTTTAAAGTTGTAAAGAGAAATAAAAATACATTGATTGTTTATAGTAATAAACAACATTTAAGTTTTCATAAAAAAAAAACAACATTATTTGGGGTTAATTAACAACATTTAAGTTTTATGGATGTGTTGCATTTTTAAAGTTGTATAGAAGATTGTAATATATTCATTAAGTAATAAATGTATCCTAAATTTTTTTATTTTCTTAAATAATATTAGTATTTATCTATCTATTTATTAGACTATTGCTTTACTATATGCTAAAAATGTAACAAATTTTATCACTATATTGGACCACAACACTCCCTTTCAAAATAAAACATTCAATTTTATATTTTTGCTACCATATTAAAATTCAAAAAAAAATATTAGTAAGAAGATTACATATCTGGATATGGGAAAAAAAGATAAGATAGAACTAAAAATGTATCATGTAACTATAAACATGAATTAATTATATCTATTGGAGCACACATAAGTAATATATATATGGAGAATAAACCTATCAATGAGGTCGATTCGGTAGGTTAGTCACTTTGAGTTCAAGTTTGGACCATTATGTATGTACAATAAACCAATTAATAGGTCATATTGATGAGGTCGATTCGGTAGGTTGGTCATTATGAGTTCGAATTGAGTACAAGTTTGGACCGTTATGTATGAAGAATAAACCAATTAATAGGTTCGGTTCTATAGATTGGTAATTTGAGTTCAGATTGCGTATAAGTTTGGGGTGTTATATGTGGAGAATAAACCTATTTTTGGGTTTGTTTTATACATTAGTCATTTTAAGTTTGGATTGAGCACAAGTTTAGATTATTACGTATGAGCAATAAACTTATTGGTATAGTAGGTTGGTCATTTTGAGTTCAGATTGAGTATAAGTTTAAGTTGTTATATATGAAAAATAAACCTATTGATGGGATCAGTTTGATGGCCTAATTTTTTTGAGTTCGGATGAAGTCCATGCATATGTTTCAGATGTTATATATGGAGAGTATATCCATTAATAAGGTCGGTTCAAGAGGTAGTTCATTTGAATTCAAATTGAATACAAGTTTGGGATGCAGAAATTTACAGGTTGATTAGGTCGGGTCATTATAAGTTTGGTTCAATTGAGTTCGGGTCAGTTAGTTTGGTTTGAGTATAGGGTCACGTTGTTAATTTTATATGTTAGTTGGGCCAAGCCGACCAGTATGGCTTTCTTGCAAATTTAGATTGACTAACTAATGAAGAGAGTCAACTATTTTATACTTCTATTTGACACCATTTTGGACCAGATTGATGAGGAACAAAAGTTATTTTTATTTATTTATTCTAATAATAGATGTATATTTATATTAAAATAATCATATATATAATTTTAAAGTTAGAAATATGACATTAATTAAGTTATTGTATTCATAGATCATATGTAATTATTATATTACATTTTTACTTTAAAAGACCAGGTCAGTAACTAGGTTCACACTATCAAATTCGAGTTTGTTCTACATAGGTTCGGATTACTAAAATTAACCAATTAGTCAATTCTAAATATTACAATTTTCACAATAACTATCGGATTCAAATGAATTATGAATTTTTATTATAATACTTATATCATATATAAATTAATATATTTTAAATTTTATTCAAAAAAGTCCCGGGCAAGGCCCGGGTTTTAACTAGTTTTTAGTATTTGTGATCCCAAATTTTGGGAGAATGATCTAAAACCAACTCGGAAGATATCTAGCTCACTTATCTCATGTTTGATCACCTGTTTTGTATGTATTTATCGTAAACAATTAGCCTATATAGGACTCTTCATTAGCTAATGTCACCCACGATACTATTCCGTCAAACTTTTTTTGTGAGTCGGCAGAGAGGCTTCAGGTTGCGGTTTTTCAGGACAGTTATCGTCTCTTCAGGCGGTTTTCTAGTGCAGAAATCAGTGAAGTGATCCGAAGAATGGGCAGAAAAAGGGCGGTGGGTCCAGATGAGATTCCAGTTGAAATTTGGAAGTGCTTGGGCGTGAGAGGCTTAGATTGGCTTGCATCGCTTTTCAATGCTATCTTCAAGTCGGGTAAGATGCCAGAGGAGTGGAGACTCAGTAAGTTGATCCCTTTATACAAGAACAAGGGGGATATCCAGCAGTGCAACAACTATAGGGGTATAAAACTCCTTAGCCATACAATGAAAGTGTGGGAGAAGGCTATTGAGTTGAGACTGAGGCAGCTAGTGCAGGTGTCAGAGAACCAATTTGGTTTTATGCCAGGGCGTTCGTCCATAGAGGCTATCCATTTGTTAAGGAGATTGGTAGAGGCCCACAGGGAGAGAAAGAAAAACTTGCATATGGTGTTCATCGACCTAGAAAAAGCCTATGATAGGGTGCCAAGGGATTTGATTTGGAAATGTCTGGAAGCCAAAGGGGTGTCAGACACTTATATCAAGCTTATCCAGGACATGTATGAGCGGTCGAGGACAAGTGTTAGCACGCTAGGAGGGGATACAGATTACTTTGTAGTAGGGATGGGTCTTCATCAAGGTTCATCTCTGAGCCCCTTTCTGTTTACACTAGTGCTGGACGAGCTGACAAAGGACATCCAGGGCGAGGTGCCGAGGTGCATGCTGTTTGCAGACGACATCGTTTTAGTGGAAGATTCTAGGGAGGAGGTAAATAGAAAGTTGGAAGTGTGGAGGGAGAGATTGGAGCGAAATGGATTTAGGTTGAGTAGGACCAAGACAGAATACATGGAGTTCTCTTTCGGTCAGACAGAGGAGCTTAGTAGTGAGGTGCAGCTGGGAGGGGAAGTGATTACGAAGAAGGATTGCTTCAGATATCTGGGATCGGTTGTGCAGAGTGATGGATGCATTGAGGAGGATGTTAGGTCTCGTATTCAGAGAGGTTGGCAGAAGTGGAGGGCGGCTTCAGGGGTTTTGTGCGACAAGAAGGTTCCGCTTAAGCTTAAGGGAAAATTCTACAGATCCGTTATAAGACCGGCGATCCTGTATGGGGCAGAATGTTGGCCGACGACGAAGGCGCAAGAACAGAAGCTTGCAGTCGCAGAGATGAGGATGCTCAGATGGATGTGTGGGCACACGAGGATGGACAGGATCCGAAACGAAGAGATCAGAGGTAAGCTCGGGGTGGCTAGCATAGGAGACAAGATTAGAGAAACGAGACTGCGTTAGTTTGGCCATATTCAGAGGCGGAGCCCAGATGCCATAGTGAGGAGATGCGAGCGTCTGGATTTGGGAGCTTTCAGGAGGAGTAGAGGTCGCCCGAAAAAGCGTTGGTTGGATAACATCAAGCAGGATGTCGCCTTGTTAGGGATCTCAGAGGATTTGGCTCAAAACAGAGAGAGATGGAGGGAGAAGATCAGAGTGGTAGACTGTTAGCCAGCTGGGTGGTAGAGCGGGTTTTCTCCTGTGGAGTTTTTGTCAGTTGGAGTTTGATTTTTATTTCTCCCTTTGTTTACCTTTTATTTCTCTTTCTTTAGTTGGTGCTTTTAGGCGGTTTAGTTCTTCCTTTTGGGTTTTATTGGGCGTATTTCATCTAGGTCTGAGATACCCCCATCCTGACCCCCCAGATCCTGCTTTTGCGGGATTTCCCTGGATAAATGTTGTTGTTGTTGTTGTTTTGTTGTGTGTTGTGCTTTTCTAGTACCTCGCTTATGTTCTTGTTTCTTTGAGCCTTTTGTAATGCAATTATTTTCTCAACTTATTCGAAATAAGGGTATGTATATTTGAATGTCACACTCACTACACTGTAATTGATTATCTGACAATTCATATCGAATAGTGTAATAAAAAAAACGGATCAAACTGTGGATCGAAAGTGGCATTGAAGTATCTGAAGTTGCTTGGTTGAAAATGCAATTTTAGGGTATAATTCGTGTACATATATATATATATATATATATATATATATATATATATATATATATATACGAGTACTTCCTAATGCTATAAATGAATTATTATATTTTAGTTTCAATATATATACAGATTTGGATTTAGCTCTTGTGGTCGTCTTAATTTGAACGAAAAATGAAAGAACTTTATATTTGGTCAGCAAAATCAAAGTAAACTTTTGCAACGCGGGGTTTACTTCTTTTTGCTACTCGGGTGGACTGAATAAATCATCCATTAATGTCTTGTGTCCACACTCCACATTGTACAACAAAGTAAAATACTATCAACAAAATTGATTATTCATAAAAGTGCTTTTTTCGTTAATTCTGCACAATCAAACGTCCAAAAATATATTTTAAAAAACTACCCACGTTGTTTGATAATGGGTTCATCCACGTTATTTTGAATAAATAAATAACCCCATTAACTAGTACTCAACTACTCATTATTTGAAGAAATTAGTGGGAATCGAGCAAGCCTTTGGTCCAAAATAAAATACAAGTCTGTTAAAACGTAACGTAAGCAATTCGAGTTGTATACGTAATGGGTAGAGCATATATTAAAGTGCTCATCCGAGTTATGAACCAGAGATTTAGATGAAACCTAAAGTTTGGATAATGCACAAAAAGACATTCTCAAGGAATAACCGTTCCATGTGCATGGCTGGTTTGGCTAAAAAAAGAATTAGATGCCCCAAACCCATGATTAGGTTTTGACTATAGAAGAAATTGAGATGACCACCACCTGTTACATTCTCCAAGTGTCAAGTGGGTGACTAGTTAAACTTGTAGAGACGTTTTGAGAATAAATACTTTACAAGTCTAAAATTGAAAGAAAATAGCCCGAACATATATATCATTGCTTACCCCTCCTATTGTCAATTGATTTTGAGATACAAACTCATCGAGCTTGTGTAATGGGCTTACAAATTCACGATCCTTGATCTATCGACCCATGCAGGTTTAATAGATTTTTGCCCCCTTTTTGATATACTATAGCAATATATATCAAGATTTCCATGGATATGAACGGTGGAAAGGAGTCGTGGAGTCGACCATGAAGGAGGAGCCACAAAGCCAATGGTGTCAATTTTCAGATTAAATGAATTGATAATATTATAAGAGAGAACATATCTAGCCCTATTCAGAGAATATAAATATAACACTAATTGTCATTAACATACCCCCTCAAGCTAGATGTCGATGAGGAGAGACAAAGCTTGGAAGCCAAGAGCTGATATCGAGGACGTAGAAGTAGTTTGTTCAGAATGTCCACAAGTTTATCGTCTATTGAAACATATGCAACGCGGAGAACACCAATTTGAACTAGCTCTCGAATGAAATGAAAACCAATGGCAATTTGTTTCATTAGAGAATGGTTTACGGGATTGACACTAAGACTCTTTGCTCCCATATTGTCATTGTATAAGATAGGTTGCCGAGAGAGATGAATGCCCAACTTAAAAAGCGATGACATGATCCAAAGAAGCTCAACACATGCATAAGCAAGAGCTCTATACTTAGCCTTGTTCGATGACCTAGCAGTCGTTTTCTACTTTCTCGACCTCCACGAATAGGATGTTGGAGATAGAAATTGGATCCCACATCGGGAAAGCATAAGAAAACCCACTATTATATAAATAAGGTGAAACCCCTACCCATTGACTTAAGCTTTTGGGTAGAAAGGTGGACCCCGACCTTATGTACAAAGTGGTTAAATTTGTCCCGACACA
This sequence comes from Polygonum maritimum, assembly GCA_963924305.1. Classification (NCBI taxonomy): domain Eukaryota; kingdom Viridiplantae; phylum Streptophyta; class Magnoliopsida; order Caryophyllales; family Polygonaceae; genus Polygonum; species Polygonum maritimum. The sequence goes on along the minus strand of OZ002735.1, from coordinate 33,329,802 downwards.
TCGCCCAGTTCTCTCGGCCCACCGGAATTTCACATAGGACCTCTCCCAAGGTAGATCAAATATCTAGACCATGAAGAGACAATGAGGACCGATGAATGAGAAGCCCTTAAGTGGACGTGCCTTTCAAGTAATGCCACGGGGTGTTCGACAATGCAACCCTTCGTATCCACATTTTTTTGTTCTATGTATAGATCAAAGATGGAATTTGGTCTTAATAGGACTGGTGTGTCTCTCACACCTCCATTCACTAATGATTTGGTCATGTTTGTTGAAGCCTCCTCAAGTTAGGATTTGGTTATAAAGAATTGCTTGAATAGTTCTGGGCTCTTTGCTTAGCTTACTGCCAAAAAATTGGTTTTGCACACATTCAACAAACTATCTTTGGAGTTCCTACAACATGTGGGGAAAGTGTCAAAGAGGCCGTTTGGTTTGCAACTACAGATTCATAGACGAAATGAAAATAAATCTAGTATAATTATGAGGCATTATACATTAATTAAAAAAATACTCTAATTTGAAACTTTGAAATTTGTGTGTTCAGATATAAAAGGTGAAGGGAATGATTGAGGTGAGTTATTACACCCCCTTTAGATAAAGCAAATAAATAGAGGACAACAAGGGGGCTTAATTATCATATGTGACTTATATATATCATGATATTAATATATACTAAGTTCGATTCTATTTGATTAATATTTCTGTTTATATATCCTATTTCTTTCTTTTTGTCAATTATCATTTTATTATAATTTCTATAACATTGTATTTTATGAAATCTTAGACTCTATATGTAGGATCTGTGTTAGTACCAGAGGTCGCCGACACCTAGTGATGGCCAACAGTGCGGGTCGGCCCAGCCCAGCCCGGCCCAGCCCGTGTCATGGGCCCAAAAAGCCCGGCCCGGCCAGCCCGCGGGTCAGATGGGCTCAGCCCGGACGGGCCATGGGCTGGGCCCGGGCCGGAGTTTTCCAGCCCAGCCCGGCCGGGCTGGTCAACGGGCCAAGAGCCCAGCCCAGCCCGACCCAGCCCGGCCCGGCCCGACCCGGTGCATAATAGTGTTATTTTTTGTAAAAATAAAA